>OX336420.1:66422751-67158170 GCA_946903255.1 Schistosoma spindalis | reverse complement strand
TATCAATCCTTTAATCAGTTGATTAAAAACAAAACCAATTTCTTGAGAAGCCCTTTTACAAAATGTACAGAGTTCAAAAGATTTTTTAGTAAACGGAACACACCCTTTAAGACATTAAATAAAAAAGATTTATCTTAAAGTTGCTGAAGAAACTTAAATTTCACTGTTTATTTACTAGCCTCCGTTGATTAAAAATGGACTGATCGGGATATTTGAGTGTGCCTTACACCAAACATACTACCGTTAAAAGTTTGTCCTCTTAATGATAATACTTGTCAGAAAATTTTCTCCTTGGTCTTAAGTTAAAATCTAGTATAAATACCTATTTTTCTTTTAGGAAGCATATACCTTTCTGTAATAATCTCCAGTGGTTAACAAATACATATTATCTAAAATTTATAATACAATTTATTGCCTTAATAATGTGATTTTGTATATTATTGTTTTGTTTTTGAATTAAGAAATAACTAAAAGGTTTCGTACTTTTTAGTAATTTCATTAATACCGTTCTAGTCAGTCAGTAACAACGTGGAACTTCCTACGTACGTACATCAGTTCGAGTTGCCATACCACCGTTCTAGTGATGTAGTTAAATATTTTTAATTCGATAGTATATTAAGAGTACTGTGTGGAATTTTCAAAAAAATATATTAATTAATAGCTACATATGTGTACAGTGAGTAGGGCCTAGTAGGCATAAGTAGCTTAAGTTGGCTTAAAAGATTAATAAAATTGAAAGTACATATTGGTAGCATAATAGCGCTACTCTATATGTGACTAGTAAGTTAGCTACTCGGATAAACGTTTGTTTTCATTAGTGACTAAACCAGAGAAATGATTTTCAGTAGTAGAATATTTGCAGTTGTAACGAAATAAACATTTATTTAGCTTGTTTCCTACCATTTGATATTATTTTTTTGTGTAAATTCTTATCATTGGTATTATTTTCGGACATTTTTTTAACAATAGGTTATCTTGTGGAGTTTGGATATTTAAATCTTCCACGATTTCATAAGTATCTGGAAGAACTTTCTCAGGTTAGTAATTTTCCTTTTAATTTACATTATTTTAAAATGTATTATATATATATATATATATATATATATATATATATATATATATATATATATATATATATATATATCCTTGCCAAATTCAAACACTATCACAGGGAGAACGGTAAGCAATCAAATTGTAAAAACTGTGGCATGTTTTCACTTCAGAAAGCGAATGGAATTAGTTTCACTAAAACCATCTATACTGAACTCCACAATTCGATGAACACAGCTACTCCACCTGTAATCTACACCTTCATACTTCGCTTTAATTTTCTGTGTATAGAGTGTTTCGTGCTGCACCATTCCCTGAACTACCTAATACCTTTAAATCCCGAGTAGTTTCCGGTGGTTTATATCTCCATATGAATAAAAATTTATGCTCTCGTTTACGCTAACATGGTATGTGCGAAGCATGTAGCGTGGGTTTGGTTTTTTTCTGAAGTGTTTGGTCATTCTGGTCTGTATGTTATAGAACAATAAAGCTACTTTGTTTACAGAAAAATGTATTCCTCCTATAGTATATTAGTTTTTATCACTTTTCAGTTTGAGCGTGATTGGTTCGAAGAACGTGAAGCAGCTTTCCATTGGATGCGAGGAAAACAAGGTGCTCGTATGGCAAATGAACTAGAAAAACTCGGTTTATCATCTGAGGATAATCAGATGCCATCTCACAAACCTCTCAGTTCAAAAGGAAAACGTTTCCCCGAAATGAATAAAAGTAGTTTATTAGATAGGAAAGATGGTACGTGTTGTGATTTTGTTGCTTTTTTTAACGGCACACTGAATGGAAAACATCGTTATTACTTTATCACTATTGGTTTTACTGAAACCGAGGGGTTCTTATAATTGTTTCTCATAGCTTGCATTTAGATAATCGTGAAACCCGGTTAATTTCGACAGTTATGTTCTTTCTCAAGAAATTAGCCAAACTAAGTGTCATATAATCACGTTCGCCATAGTGACATGTTGATTAAATGTGTAACGACGTTGTTATTGGCGTAGACTTGATATACTTACATTGAATCAATGTTGATGAAAGATTGCCTAAACAAAAGTTAGAGCGATTCGAAATAATTAGCTTTACTTTCAGCGTTGATAATCATAACTAATTAGAAGTTATCACTTCATTTACTTTTGAAAATCATGGGTAATCTGTTATATAGTGTGTTTATTCGCATTAATACCACTGGATTTTTCTAAAATCTATTTCCATACTGCAGAATAAACATTGAAGTGAGAATCGTAGCCAGTGGTTCGGTGTTTATGGTTAAGCCTATTTACTTTCTTTCAAGCTTCCTGGTTGTATCGTGTAGTTCTCCTATATTTCCTGTTTCTGCAGCCTTTCCCGCTGTAGTTGCTAGGTCTTTCACATATTCCAACTTACCAACCACAATAGTCTTTTTTTCTAGTTTTCCTTTGTTTCTGTATGTTCAGGCTGTTCCTAGGCCTTCTCTGCTTTTACTTGGCTGTTGTTGACAAGAGTCTTCTGGTTTCGTTTCCCTTGAATCTTTCCCAATGTATTGCTAGAATTCCGTCCCTTATTATGGTGCTTCTCAAGGCTCAGCACCTAACGTGTTGAAGTTATTGCTTCTTTGATCCCTTTTCAGTCGTTCCCTATAATGATTTATTGTTCCATGAGTAGATCTTATAAAGCTGGGAATTTGTTATCGAGAGCTATCTTGAATTTGCCGAAGTTATTATGTCGAAGAAAGTCTGTATTCAACCTTTGTAATGCTGTGTGTCCAGTTATCCAGTGTTTCTTTAGCTTCAGTTTTAGCTTGACCACCATCAGGTGGTGACCTGAAATTATATCAGCTCATCTCTTTGATTTCAGGTCTTCTATGGACTTGAGCTTTTGTGATGTAATAAATTTGATTATCTGTAGTGTGGTGCGGTGAATCTCATGTAGCATTGTATACATGTTTTTGGAAGAAAAGACTGTTGCAAGTATATGGATCTACCGGTTACTCACCTTTCTTGACCCTTTCCCCTAATTCATAATTTCTCATAATAAGTTCCTACCCAGCGTTGTCCATCCTGACCTTGACGTTTATATCTCCCATCATCAGGATGGTCGTCTTTTTTCTGAGTAGGTCTCTAAGATAGGTTACAGCCTCGTGAAACTGATCTTTATAATCTCCACTGCTCTCATTGGTGGGCACGTACTACCTAGCATTGTTATCCCTTCCGTCTTTGATGACCCTGGAGCCATGAGATTCCCATCCTATAAGTGCTTTTCGTGCTTCTTTGGATAGTATCAGTTCGACTTTTTGTGTATGCGTGACATTTTATTATTCATAACTAGATCACAAAAACACCTGTCCCGAAACTAGTATTTTCTGTTCATCTTGTGTCCGTTGGCTTCCATCTATTCCAAGCAGAAGAAAGCAAGAACAAGAAGATGGCTATTGACAACAGCCGAACAAGAACAGAAAAAGTCAAGGTATAAGCTAAATACACAGAAGCAAACAAGCAAGTGAAGAAGAGCATTAGAGCTGATGAGCAGAAATATGTGAAAGACGTAGCAGCGATAGCGGGAAAAGCTGTAAGAAAAGGAAATATAAAACAACTACATGACACAACAAAGAAACTGATAAGGAAATATAGTAAATCAAAGAGACTATCCAAGAACAAAGAAGACCAGTTAATCACTGAGATTCAAGAACAGAGGAACAGATGAGTAAAACGCTTTGTTTAATGAACTCTTGAATAGGCCAGCCCCATTAAATCCACCGGAGTCGAAGTGACACTTACAAACCTTCCTATAGATGTCACTCTACTAACGGTGGAAGAAGTTGGAATGGCCATCGGACAAATCAAATGTGGGAAAGCAACAGGACCTAACAATAAACCAGCTAAAGCATTGAAGCTTGATATAGAAGTAACTGCAAAGATGCTCCACGTCCTATTCAGGAAAATTTGGAAGGAAGAACAAGTGCCGACGGACTGGAAAGGATACCTCATAACAATACCAAAGAAAAATGTGAGAACTACAGAGGCGTCACACTACTATCGGTACCAAGAAAGGTTTTCAACAAAGTGTTGCTGAACCGGATGAAAGATTCAGTAAACGCCTAGCTTCAAGATTAGCGGGCTGGATTCCGTAAGTATTGGTTGTGCGCAGACTAAATCTCGACACTATGGATCATTATTGAATAATTAATTGAATGGAACTCGTTACTATAAATCGACTTCCCTGACTATGAGAAAGCGTTTGACACTGTGGATAGGAGAACAACATGGAAACCTCCTCGACACTATGATGTACCTGAGAAGATCGTTAAGATCGTACACAATTCTTAGGATGGACTACACTGCAAAGTGCTGCACGAACAAATGCAGGTGAAGACAACCAGTGTAGCAGCAGCCTCTGCATCAGTAGGTCTCAACGTACATAATGTAAAAAGCAAGATCCTCAAATATAACACGTGGAACACCAAACCAATCACACTTGATGTAGAAACTTTGAAAGAGGAGGAAACTTTTACGTACCTGGTCAGCATCATCGATGAACAAGGAGAATCGGATGCAGATGTGAAGGTAAGGATTGGCAAAGCAAAGACAGCATTCCTACAGTTGAAGAACATATAAAACTCAAAACGTCTGTCAAACAACATCAAGATCAGAATCTTCTATACGAACATCGCGACAGTTCTACTGTACGGTGCTGAAACTTGGAGAACGACCACAACCATCATCAAGATAGTACAATTATCTATCAACAATTGTCTACGTAAGATACTGAATGTCCGTTGGTCGAGTTCCATTAGCAACAACTTACTGTGGGAGAGAACAAACTAGGTTCCAGCTGATGCGGAAATTAGGAAAAGACGCTGGAAACGGATATGACATACATTACGAAAATTATCAAGCTGCATCACGAAGGAAGCGCTAATTTGAAATCCTCAAGGTACACGGAAAAGAAGACGAAAGAACACATTGCCCCAAGAATTGGAAGCAGACATGAAAAGGAGAAATAGAAACTGTAAAGGATTGCCAAGGACATAGTTGAATGGAGAATGCTCCTCGACGAGGGCTAACAGGCGTAATTAAGTATGTATTTCAAGCAGAGCCACGTTATGTCTTCTCATTTCCACAGCTATTTGAATGATCTTCGCTGTCACCTACACTGTGCAGATATTCCATGTTCCTATGTTAATTGTTACTCTGAATCTCAGTAGGTGAATCAGGCTCATGGTTTCCGAAGAATATCGGCTTTCAACGTGAGACATCGTGAGTCTTCTAATTAAAGATCCTTCAACTCCTAGTTCAATGTTCAAATGGTTTAGATGATTTTTTGATCGTCAGCTTTCCGGCAAGTTTTTTTAACTACGGAGTCGAGTTGCTAACCCCATGCTCAATCATCTTCCTTTTTCCGGGTTTTGGACTGCAACTGCACCGGAGGGCTCCTGGCGGAGTAGATTATCTTAAATGATAATATCATTTATAATTTTTTATTTGTCGTTGACATTAATCTTACTAATCTGTGTGACTGTCATTTTGTAAATATGTGTAAATAAAAAACAATCGGTTTAAATCTATTCCACTTCGCATGGTTTTCACAAGTCTTTAGTATCGACGGCTTTGTACCTATTCTTTATGGTTTATTGCTTGAGCCATCCATACTTCCTGCTGAATTAGATTTTCTTATTAGCAATAATAACTTCGGGGTCACTATGCAGAATTCTTCAAATGGACGTAGTTATTATCCATCTCAGGTCAATATGGATGGAAATTTCATGTTTACTTTCTATTCCTAGTAGTAGTTTTGTGAGATGTTTCAGCTGCTGTGTTCGATAAGTGACCGTTTACCGACACAGTTTCCTACCCGATCTCTGAACACAAATTGGCACATAATTTGGATCTTTATAGTACAAAATATCAGCAATAGGTTTATAAATAATTCATAGGCATTTGTGAACGGGAAAAATATGACACTAGTTGTCAGGTTAACTGAGAGATTAGCGCTAAGATAATATTAAAATACTACCATAAATCAATTATTCGATAAGTGTGCATTGAAAATATATCAGCTAGTTCACTTGAGGACAGTTCCTAAAGTTTTCTCTGCACATCTACTCACTTGTCTATTATAGTAAATGTGTGTGAATTTACAACGATTTATTCAAATCTGTTTTCATCTATCAAGGAACGCTCTATGTAGAACACTAAAAAGAAATACGAATTAAGCAATTCACTTTGTGGATACGAAAGCGAAAATATTCTTCGTTGAAACTTTACCTTTCCGAATTGGCTCCAATTAAAGTTTTTTCTTTCCCAACTAACGGTATTTTCAATGTCACTAGTTGACAAATACGTTAGAAGGAATAAACCTTGTTACACAGAAAGTTAAATAATCTTATCTCTAGTTCAGTTTGCCTTATAGTATATCACTGAACTACTTCTACAACATTTATCTTAGTATTTTTATTTTGTAGATTTCGATCAATTGACTGATTTTATAGATTTGTTCGCACCTCGATCTGATTGTCAATATGATAATGTTATGTTAGATGAAGCCGCTGAATTAATGGAAGAAGGTGTTGTTGTTTCATTAAGGACACATGATGATAAAGTTAAGCAGTTATATAATAAAAGTGATCTTTCCAATGGAATTCCCCATAACAATACACATAACACAATGGGCGATAATCATGATCATGAGGATAATATAGATGATGAAACAGAAGAGGAAATAGAAGACGAGAATGTCACCTACGTTGAAAGTGATACCGATCTAGATGAAGATTTATTAGTTTATAAAATGCATCGACGTGATTACTATTCGTCGAAACTTGGTATACAACTCGATGAGATGTCAGGTGATCTTGGTGAAAATTCCACATTAATGTCTTTAATTCAAGATTATATCCGAATGCTACAATGGATTTTGAATTATTACTTTCTAAATGTGGCTGATTGGGATTTTTTCTATGCTTATCACTATGCACCATTTGTGCATGATCTTATTTTATATACAAAAAAATTTGAGAATTATCAGAATTTCAATGGTATTAAGTTGTCTTGGACAAACTTTCAAACAAATTCACAACCAGTTTTACCGTTTGTTCAACAATTAATGATATTACCATCAGATTCAGCTTATATAGTTCCAGCACCTTATTGGGAATTAATGATCTCTCCATCTTCTCCATTAGCTGAATTCTTTCCTAGAGAATTCGAAACTGATATAAATGGGAAAATAGCATCATGGGAGGCTGTAGTGGTATGTCTATTAACACTGAGTAAATATGCATGGGTATTGTTTTTTTGCTGAAGCCATGATTCCATCGGAAAGGGTATCGAATTATTAATAAAACTTCTAAATAAATTTGTGTAAGGTTTGGAAAAATGATGTATTGAACTCTTTTCTCTTAAACTAACCAATGAGCTGTTATTTTTAGATAAATGACTAACCTAAATAGACCATTGAATACATTTCAAACGAAAACATTTTTGTCCATCTGGAATTGCATAACGCCAGTGTTGTGTTTTTGCTAGAAATGCATTTAATTTTTTTAATTGGAATTACTTGAATAAAAGGTGTTCGAAATTTTAAGCATACAGAATTATCATTTACGTATGAAGTTTTTCACATTGAAATCCCATTCAATGAACGATAGCAATAGACTGATAAGTTTGATAAATTAGTAACTAATAAATGCCAGCAAAACTGAACTATCAATCAAACAATTTGCAATAGTTTGCATTTGTTTTTTTCGTCACTTGATGGCTTTGGTCTGCAGTTCCGTACTAATCTAATTGTTCCTAAAACTGTATTGTGTACATTGTAAACCCGTTGATTAGATTGAACAGATATATCTATAACCCATTCCAGGTGAAGCAAGTGTACGCAAGCATGCAGAAAAGCCACTCACCCTTCGCATAAATATGAATTTTTAATTCATTTTTGCTTTAATCGTTGGTCGTTCATGAGTTTTTGGGAATGGAAACCCTTCATTTGGCTTCAGTATGCACCAATATCTAGATAAGTTGTCCCATGGTTTTGTTTGTGAATTTCTTAGTCAAGCTACCAAGCATTCATAGTTTCATATCATATGAACAAGTTCCCAGTTCATTTGTTAACTTGTCTTAGTTTTATATTTTATACTAATAATTTATTTCATAATTTAACCTATTTTGTTGTTCTTTACGTATATTCACAGTTAATTCCGTTTTTGGATCAGCAACTTCTCATAAATGCAATGAAGGATGGAAACACTAAACTAACTGAACAAGAAAAACAACGCAACCAACATAAATCTCATTTGTTTTATCGTGCTTGTCCAATTGGACGTGTAAAATCTCCCGTAGAATTAATTAATTATGATTTTTATCGTAAATCTGTTAATTGTGGTGAATCAGAATTAAGTCAGTTTTATGCTTCAATCACTAGATCTGTTGTTGATGATTTTCCAAGTTTGTCGAGACTACCGTTTACTCATAAAATTCAAAGAATACCGGTTCATGTAAGATATTTTACTAGCATATATATATATATATATATATATATATATATATATATATATACTGTAACAACGAAAGTTAGTCACATCAGAAGTATTTTTAAAGATCTATTTGGATTATTATTATTATCATTATTATTATTTGAGTAACCGTTATCACTCATTCTATAATGGATTATCATTTCATCTACTTCACAAGCTGGCCAAAAGTAGGTGAGCTTCCTGAATAAGTGTTAAGGATTTATCAGACATCAATCCACTGGTATTTACGAGCCTTCTAAGATAAGTGTTTTCCACATACAACTACTGTACTCCTCAAGATCAGTCTTGATGATGACACAGACCATTTGTCAATCAACATCCTGCATTCTAGAAGGAGAGAAACGTATCCCAAATATGATTGCATTTTTGCTCAAAGCGTTGAGAAGGTTATGTTTTTTGTCAGCCTCTTCATCATATTTGATTGTCAGCTGTGCACTCCATGTCGATGATTGAGTTTTCGAGTAAGGAAATCAATCCCTGCGCAGTTGGTTGAAGAAATTTGGTTTCTTTTAGGATATATGTGAGGAAGCTTAATCGGAATGCGCAAAATAGGCAGTTCTGACAAACATCATTTGCAGTTACTAACTCTTTTAACTGTCTACCATTCGCCCTAACCTAATACTGTTCTGTCTAAGAGCCCTCATTTCAATCCACCTTATAATCACTGTGCCAGAAATCCGTTGTTCGACGAAGGGAAATGACACCTTAAGGTGTGTGGGAATTTGATCGATACACCCATATTCTTATTTGTTTTAGAACAAGTAATCACCATCATTTTTCGGTAAAAACTGTTTCTAGTTTGGTGTTTGTGTTATTTTGGGCAGCTTGGTGGTTTTGTTATTTAGTCTTGTAGTTTGATTTGTGAATCCTTCACTACTCCATAGTCGAATACCAATACCGTGTGGATCGATTTATATTCAGCGGAAAATCTCTAAATACATAATCAAGTACATATGTACTACGAGTCAGTTTCTGCCATTGTCTGACTGATATTAAATGTTGACGTTCTTTGAATAAGTGTTTTATCAGTAGAATTTGCATCACGTTGCTGGTTGAATAAATGTATACTGGAGTTCTAAAATGCTTATGAGTTTACCGATTGTTCTGTGGGTCTGGTCTGAAACAAGCCTTGTTACATAAATCATCGTACTTATTGAAACGTACCTGTGAAAAAAACAATAAACGTCTGAAGCTCGTGATTTAATTACATGTTTCCATTTGATCTCATACAAATTAGCATTTTGTTTATTATTTCTGTGTATTAAAACTAGGTTTTTGAACGCCCTAGTAAATTAGATAGTATGGCGTTAACAATGAAACCTCATCCAGAATTTTCAAAATATGATAGCCTTGGTCAGTTAGCTGAAAGTATTCTTGGGCGTCCTATTCGTGTTCGTTGGCCATTCTGTGCTACAGTGATGCCTGTTCGATTGATGAGCACTAGCGAAATGTAAGAATGTGCAATATACACTTTCACATTAATATAATTATAATCCTAGTCAATTTTACATTGAATTTCGTTAGTTCTTGTAAAATTTGACTTTTTATATGACGAAACTGTAGTTTTCAGAACTGCTCATTAATCTGTTTATGTGGTGTTTATTTCTTGTAGGCGAGTAAGTCAGCAACTCGAAAGTTTGACTTGAGTAGATAGTTTGTGTGAGACGTTATCGACGTCATATTGGAGTTGTAAGACCGATTTTAAATGGAGTTGGTACATGTTCGAAATTAGCAGACCTTGGAACTAATTTCTTTTTTGGCGTTCAGAGATTGTTATTCTAGCTCAATAATTTCTGTATACTTTCATGTGTATATTGATACACGATTGTATGCTTTTATTATCAGTCTAAGCATTATTTTTCTGAATCACTTAAAAAATTTTTGCAATATATATATATATATATATATATACGTTAATGGACGTTTTCACATCCGGCATTGTCGGACACCACTGGTCAAGACTGCTCACTAAAACTCTGGAAAATTCTTTGTAAAGCAAGTCCCTAGTGAGTTCTAACTCTCTTTTCCCCTCCGTGTTTTCTTTGATTCAATCTTCTGGCGGGCATTCCACTACCAATTGCTGCTACATGCTACTTATATCTATCAGCATAAGTAGTATTCACCACACCATGACCAGTGTTGCTCAATCGTGTCGAGTGTGAGGTAGGTACTGGCTGACAATTGTGGAAGGCTGTTAAACAGTGTTCATTAATTCTTCTTTCTCTTCGTGTGGTTTCTGTTTTTCTTTTGAATCGTACTTAAAGATAGACTATTGTCATTACTTCGTTCCATTTTTTTTCACCGTTTGGATTTGTCGTTATAACGGTTTTCAGTTTGATTAATATAGACGTTTTTGAAGTAGTTTCAAAAATATCTGCAACATATTTATTTGATGATTTGACCAGTTCATCGAAACAAATGGAACAATTTAAGAAATTCGATAAAATTTAGTGGTGCTAAGTAGTCGGCTTCAAAATAGTTTTTTATCATATCTACCGATGATTTCGGTTACTTTTCTACCTGCATTAATAACATTCATGTGGAAACCGTCAAGTGTCTACATTTTTACCAACTGATCAATAATGTTGAATGATGCATCTGTCTTTGTTAGGTATAATGATCAATATGACCTAGCCAGAACGTTATATTGCTGGGTCTGGCATGTAAACCATACATATCGGTAAATGAATTTCTTTTCCTTTAGTATCTTCCATCTTCAATTCTCATTCTTTTTTGTTTGCTATATAATCTAACGAGTTTACTAAAATCTCAACTTATAATCATATGTATTGTATTCTTTGTTGTTATTAGTATATGTGAATTGTAAAAACTTATTTCCACTGAAATGTATTTATCTTGAATTTTTTTAAAAATTAGCTGGGAACTAGTGGATTTTAATGTAGAACCGATAATTAAATCTTCAAGCGATTTGTCCACCGAATCTCTGCGCTATCGTCCACTTTTATCGTCTGAAGATAATAATCATGAATTGGATTGGATAAATAGTCAACTGTCAAGTTTAAAACACCATTTTGAAAAACGTCGAGCAATTTTGTTTGGTGACAAAAGTGATAATAACGATAGTGATGAGCTAGATGCTCATGTGAGTTTGATACCATCGTCAGTTCTAGTTTTTTCTCGTCCATTAGATGGTTGGTCTGTAGTGCCTGTACGTGCAAATGATTCGGATCGTTTTACTCTTATACCGAATTTTGTTCGTTCGCGTGCTCAAAATGGTGATGATTTAGAAATGTCTAGTGCTCCATTTGCATCTTCATTTATTCAATCAGAAAATATGATTGACTTATCCGGGAAGCGAGATAAAAAACAAAAAACACTTGTCGAAAAACCTTCATTGAGTATAGAACCTGCTTATGGTCTATCGGATGGTTTGAATCTAGACTTATTAGATGTCCTATTACCTGGTATACCTCCACCACCGTCAATTGGTTGTGTTGAAGTTGACTGGGGTTATAATAAAACAATTTCACTCCATACAATATTTCATCCTGGTAAAATAGTGTTTAGTTTAGCCAAAGAAAGTTATGGATCAGTGGGTGAAGTGAGTTATTACTAGTTTTATACAATTTTATGTAGCTTTTATATCATAATTTTGTTATTTATTATAAATAAACTAGAGCAGTTTATGAATATTTGTCAGTATGTTGTTTACTTTCTATAATACGCCATAACACACTAAATCAGAACATTTTTAAAATCCTGGTCAATGTGCTCTTTTTTATTAATAGCAAACAATAAATAATATAGGTTTAAGTATACTTTATTTTAATTCACTTTGAAATGGTTTGGATTATTCCGATGTTGATATTTTGACTGGAATTCGATCTGTTTTGGTTGGTATGTAAGTATCCTGTGCTCATTGCCTCGATATATCCATTATGACACAAGTTGATATAACCACTACAAATATAGTTTATTATGTTTACAATAAGTGATGAATTATGTGTAAATTTTACTTTTGTTATATTGTGTAATACTTCTATTGTATCTAAGGTAGTGAATCCAACAAGAGTTCATTGAACATTTCCGTTCTTATTGGCTTTGTATTATTGTTGGATTTCTAAGAAATTTTAATTTTCGGAGTTGCTGTTATTCTTAGGATGTTAGACTATACGTGAAATAGCTCTCACGAATAAATCCTCTGTTACTACTGAGGTGTTATTTGGTTATTCACATTTCATTTAATCATCACATTAATTGTTAAGATATTAAAGATATTGATCCTGTAGACGTATAATCCACTATATGTTAGTTTTGTTCATCTCAGACTAAATTCAACTTGGGTGTCATTGAAAATCAAGAACTGTTATTCCGTTCATGTATGATACCCCAAAGAAGCGTACATCCACGATCTCCCCAAGGATCGGGACCACAATCTTCATATCTCGTGACGAATGTGCAAATATCTTTGACAAATATAATGCATAAATTTGAATTAATCTCCCTAAAACCTTATTTTACACTAATCTATTAATCTGACAAAGTTCTTTATTCTCTCTACTGTTTCATGTTTTCTTCATGTTCCATATTTTTAGATTATTGGAGTTGATCAAAAGAAAGGTAAAGTTATGGTACGTTTCTATCCTGATGTCTCGTCATCAACTGACTTAACGGAATTTTGTAGTCAGGTTGAAGTAAGTATAACTTTAATTATATAAGAAAGCTATTATCTTGTAGATGAAGTCACTACTTATATTATCTTTGCATAACAACCAGTTGTGATCACAAAAACTAAACTTAGAACTTTTTCACTTTTCTGAAAATGTCTTTTTGCTAATTTAATTTTAATATAAAGTCAGTTAATCTGATTCTTTTAATTCTTAACATGATTAGTTGACGTTTTTATTAATCGAGAACTTAAATGTAACGTATCATGTTATCCTTTTGTACTTATTCCACGTTTGTTGCACAGTTAAGAAGCGGTTGTTATTCATTTAGTAACCCACCACTTAAAAATTTGTATGGCTTTTAATCAGATTGTATTTTTCAACATTATTTCAAGTTACAAATTCTCAGAATGAGCTTCTTCAATTTAATCTATCGCAATTTGTCTCTAAGCTAGTAGGAATGACCTCATTAATGTATTTAACACCTGTTTCTCATACCGTTTGTTCTTATTCTATTCATCCTGTAACAAGTTTGAGTTATTAATCCATGACAATGTCTGATTTCATCAACGATCAAAACATTAAGGCCCATATATAGTCAATGATTTTTCCTGATATTAGATCTACTTCTTATCCTAACATAATTTCCTTACATTTTGCATCAAATGACTAGTGCCTACACTATAAAAGGTTCGTATTCAGCATTAATAGCATAATTAGATTTATTTATTTATTTATTTTATTTATTTAAACACATAAATATTGGTACAGGGGGGCACCAAATATATATGCGCCACACTCATAGTTTTAGTGTGTGGGCTAAGCTACTGCCCGGGCGCCCAGACCGAAGCAGGTGGTTTTCTTAGGGGTCCACACCCCGAGCCTTTGACCTAAAGGTCTAGTCCACAAGGCAGTGCAGCATCGTGAGGAGATGCAGTCCCATGGAAGCCGGTGACCAAAAGTTGGTTCATACGCCATTTGTTCCCGCAGGATACTGGAGCCTATGTGCACCATAGAATTGGGATCCGGTTATAGCGCCGGACGTTCGCTTTTCGTCCTCTCATTTTCGTAAACAACACCCGTGGTGCGAGAAGGCAGTGAGTAGGACTTCCCTGGCAGAAGCTGTGTACGCGTGGCCGTGTGAGAGTATTTCGAGAGGGAGGGCGAACCCTCCCCGCTCACGGCCATACCAGGGCATTTGGGGGCAGCATAGTTATCTTGTGAACGATGTAATATTCAATAGCTTTGATGTTAAAATATTTCCCCTTGAAGAACATGAAGGAAGAGTTAAATTTATTTTATTTTCAATCGCTGAGATTTTCAAAAATACAATTTCCTCTTGATTGTCTTCCATCATCTTGCAACCGACGTAATGTGAAATGTCATTTTGTTAAATCTCAAATCTACACTCACGAGTATTCAGGTTAAAGGTTTTGTAATCGTCCGTATAGTTTAATCTCTCTTTGTATTTAAACAATCTATCAGTTTCCGTATTGTGATGCAGAGTATATAGCTATCATGTTTATATAGTTTATTCAAATAAAAAAATGGTTTCAAGATTTTTATTGTTCACTGACACATGTACTGTATTGTTTGGTACTTTTAGTTACAAACTTTTGCTTGATTAGGTTCTCGTTTGTTTCTTATTTATTGTGTTTTGTTTTCAAATCTCCATTACAGTTGCCATTTTTGTTACTCTATCCTTGTGCTAATTTCTCTTCTTGCAGTGATATGCAGTGTGATAACTTGGATCGATACGTTCTCATGCTAGGTTTTGTGTTGACAACTGACCAATTAAAGTTTGGTTTCAGGAGAGAATCTTCTAAATGATAGTTCCTTCTGTAATCAACAATATGTATTAGTAGTTTTCTTCATGTATATTTTAAAGTGGAAAAAAAGTAACCCTGTCGGTCACCATCTCAGTGGTTTAAAGGTTAGACGTTCGTGCGCTGGGTCATAGAAACGTGCTGCTGAGGATTCTCATACTGCGACGAAACAGCCGTACAGTGCTTCCTGGTTTTTTATGATGATTTAACGTTGATTGGCTCATTATTTCATTGTATAAAACATTTATAACCTATCTGACATCTAATGTAATTGTTATGACATCAAAGTTGATTATATTTGCTAATTGTTTCTACGGAAGAAATTCAGCTTTGCTGAATTTCAGGCTTCTTTTAGTACTCAGGATTGTGTCATTTAGTTTTTTTCCTGTAAAAAGTGTTGATTTGTCAGCCAAACAAACTATTTTAATAGAAAGTCTTTTATATAAGTAAACAATTATTTTCATAAATTTTGCATTAATATTTAGGAATGGGAACATGATAATTTTTATACAAATATCATGGTTGCAGATCAATTAAGTGTCCCAGTATTTGTAGTGAATCGGTTTACTGGCAGTTTGATGGTTCAAATTACTTCTGAATCTCGTTCATCATTTGGAGATAATGATGACATTGTTGATAAACGTAATCAATACCCTGAAACATCAACTGATGACAATGCAGAAAATAATATGGAAAAGAAAAAGTGTGGACAGAAATCATTTGCTAATATTGGTTTAAACCTAAAACGGAATCGTTCTGGTGCTCAGGTAATATTTTTCTTTGAGTGTGCTCTATTTTTTAATTAGAAATTTGCGTGGTGTACCGTTCTTATTTAGTTCGTACATCTTACTGATAAAATATTTTTTGTGAATACTGTGTTAACATTGTCAAATTTAAACTTAAGTACTTAGATAATTGATTGTTCACTGTCCGGTCATTTCTTTCAATCATTTGTATATGTTTTTTGTTTAAATATTCGGGTAGTTATCTGATTTTGAAACTTGATCCAAGTGTTTTTTATTTTTATTATTAGCCTACAAATAGGTTCTATCACTAGTATGTTCCCAAATCAAATTTTTTTTACATGACAGTATTCATTCACAATGTGGTCTGTTACCAACTACTGTTTAACATTACTCATTCAGTGTGTGATCCGATGTAGCTAGTGATTTCCTTATTCTCATATATTAAGGGGAGACCGTAGAATGAGTAGAATATTCTATTCTCAGGTTAACAGTAACTACAGTTTGTGTGCAAGTATGCGATGAATTACGACAAAATGAAAGTGTAGTTATTTATTACCACCTATATACATTTACATCCGAATTACTATACAATCATGATACGTAACGATTCCGACTAAAGGTATCTCCTTTACGCAGCTTGTCAGATACTCCCATAGACGCATCGTTAAACAAGAGTCCTATTATTTTTGTGATAATTTGAGTAACAAAACAACATGACATTGTCTTTGTTGTCGTTTCTTAATTGATTGTTCTGTTTGTTTAAATGCTATTTTAGGTAAACTTCATTAGATATCACTTATATCAAATCGATTCCTTCCCCATGTATCTGTAGTCAATGGTCTAAGCTCCTCTGCTAATATTGCAAACCCTTATTTGCTTGCGTACACCGTAAAAACAGTTCATCTATATAATAGTAGATCAATTCAATAAGCCATATGATCTATCAGTTAAAATATTTCTTTATTCATGTTTCGGTTTCCAAAAGCTTGAATCTGAGAATGGTGAATCCCCATTTCTTGATCACTTAGTTAGATGAAAAGAAAATAGATATTTTAATATGACTTTAGGATGAAAACATACTCAAACAAATATTTTGATTTTGAATCTTAGCACCTCATCAACTTAAGGATATAAGTTGTTTCAAGTGTTTTAGGAAGAGCACACACATTGATAAGAAACGAAAAAGAAAAGTAAAATTGACGAAAATATCCGGAAGGCTTAAAACAAATAACTATCCTAAAAATATCTACAAATTTAAAAATAACTTTAAACGTGACGGAAATAGTACTTCAAAAACATGAACCACATTCATCGTCATTCCACACATCTCACAAACATAAGAATGTCTCGAAGGTAAAGCATATCACTTTGAATGGAGTCTAAATTGTCTGAATAGGAACAAGGGGATAAGACAAAATTTTAACCTGGTACCAACATTATCCTCTCACTAACTAGTTTGATCAACATAAATGTTGAGAGAACAATAAGAAGACGGAGTTGGTCTGAAAAATGTGGTCTATTTGCGCTATACATACAACACGTGTCAAGAATTTTTCATCATATAAGTGCATACGTTTTATGATTCATGCACATGGCGCATATATATTTGGTTCCCTCTTGTACCAATATTTATGTGTTCAAATAAATAAATTGATTGAACCTAATAATCTCCAGCTGTCTTCTGTCTTTATCAATTCATTCGACAACGCAGAAATATTTCATATAAAAGAAATTTCATCGAACTACTTTATATCAGCTTAGATTTTCATAAATCTCTGGTTTACTAGTATTTCGATAAAGTTGTTATCAATAAACAATGAAACGTTTTTAAAATACTTTTATTTTGTTTTTCACTCATTGGAAAGTATAGATTCTTAGCTCATTATCATACAATAGATTAGTTTGTGGACACTTATAAATTTTGTAGTCTTAACTAATGTTATTTTTGTACCACAGTTCTTACCCTCTTTTCATCATTGTCAGTTGATGTTTGAATCACTTGTCATTTTAATAGTCGATATTACGTCATCTACATTTTAATGATGAACACTTTCTATCTCGCCTCCTTTTCTTACTGCGTATTCTTGTTTTACAACTTCTTGTGTAAATTACATTCCAATTATGCAGAATATTCCTTCGTCTCGCTGAACTTATTTCGAATTGTCATTCAATAACTGTAAAGTGTTCATTAACATAGGTCTTTGTCAGTAGTTAGCCTTTCGTGCGCATATATATATATATATATATATATATATATATATATATATATATATATATATATATTCGTGCTGAGATTTCGACGCACACCAGACCACAAGGGCTGATGAGACTCCCAAGATAAGTGAAGCAGTCGACACTCTCAACTACTCCACTCTCTATCATAAATTCGGGTGTCGATGCAACCCAATCCTGAAGTCACTGGTTGCATTTCGACGAGGAGAATCGCATACTGAAAATGCTTGCATTGTTGCTTACAGTGGTCAGTAGACTCTGCATTTTGTCTATGAGCACCATTGGTTTGAAATCCGGTTAAAGCGCCGGACTTTCGCTTTTTGTCCTCTCATTTTCGTAAACAACACCACCGCCACAAGAAGGCACATTCCAAGTCAACAAGTGAATCTCCCGATGAAAGTCCAACTCCTGGAAATTTAGATGAGGAAACTATCATCTCCAAAATTACGTCAATGACAAAGTTAAACAAGAATGGAGAAAGTGGACAGCCCTAATGAACACCACTTGAGGTAATCAATTCTGATGACAGTTCGCCATAAGCTCTCACTCGACCAGTTGTATTCGAGTAGATAGCCTTAACAAGGTTGATGTACTTCTTTGGTACTCCTTTCAGTGACACACACTGCCATAGAACCTCACGATCAAGAGTCGAGTGAAACTTTAAGGTTGGGAAATACTACTATTGTGGGACATCTGAATGTGTGTCTACGTTCTAGGACCTGACGTAGTGTGAATATCTGGTCTATACAATCACGTCCAGGTCGTGGAGAATGTAAAAACAACGTATAATATTCCGAGAGTTGTTTGTGAACGAAAAGCCTTTCCGAGCTGAATTATGAGTTTCGCTGAATTCTATAATAATTTTCTGGATATCTGTTGTCTTATATGAACGAAAACATTTAACACATATGATCTTTTTTACTTCTTGACCTCTAATTTTCGTCTGGATTATTATTAATGATCTGAACTTGATATCTGCTGACTTCCAGAGATTCCTCACACAATATAAACGAAGATAGTACAATGACAAAGCTTCAAATGGGACAAAAATAGTTTGCTTTATGTTTTCACTGAATACAAAATAAAAGGATGTATAGTAACATAGTCTTTTATAACGTTATATCACTTTACCATTATGTTTATATGCATTGATTTTCAGTGTGTTAATCTTATTTCAGGTTTTAGGTTGGTCACGTTTTTGTACTGTTCGTCATACATGGTTATTTTCTAATAGAACTGTTGATTTACTCAAGAAATTCAGTGAGAAATTTCCACGTGTTTGGGAAAAAGTTTTAAAGTCGTCAGATTCATCTACAAAAAATAATGCATGCATAAAACTTGATTCGTAAGTGTTTTTGTATCAGGTTTTATCATGTGCATAATTTTTAAACACGTTAACTATTCATTAGTCCTGTTTTCTTTAAATCTTTCCATCTAAAGCCATTAGGTGACAAATTCTTTTTCCACATAAATTGCTTTATATATCATATTTCCAAATCGAACAGCATCTAGTCAGTATTGTAGTGCTCAAATGATCTATTTACCAATAAACAGGAAAAGGACTGATTAATTATTCACTAAGGTACTTCACTAACTAAACACTGAGATACAAAAGGACATTTGTTACGCTTTATTGTCGATCGTATTCACTAGATGCCATTTTGAAACAGGAGCACCCCCAAATGCCCTGGTACGGCCGAGAGTGGGGAGAGTCCGCTCTCCCTCTCGAAATGCTCTCACATGGCCATGCGTATATAGCCTCTGCCAGGGAAGTCCTACTCACTGCCTTCTCGCACCACGGGTGTTGTTTACGAAAATGAGAGGACGAAAAGCGAATGTCCGGCGCTATAACCG
Source organism: Schistosoma spindalis (assembly GCA_946903255.1). Lineage (NCBI taxonomy): Eukaryota > Metazoa > Platyhelminthes > Trematoda > Strigeidida > Schistosomatidae > Schistosoma > Schistosoma spindalis. Next base: position 67,138,318 of record OX336420.1, on the reverse strand, counting down.
GACCCCAAACCAATGGTGCACATGGGCTCCAGTATCCTGAAGGAACAAATGGCGTATGAACCAATCGTTGGTCACCGGCTACCATGGGACTGCATCTCCTCACGATGCTCCACTGCTTTGTGGGTCAGACGTTCAGGTCAAAGGCTCGGGGTGTGGCCCCCTAAGAAAACCACCTGTTTCGGTTTGGGCACCCGGGCAATATCACAGCCCTCACAAACATCAATTGAGATTTGTGTGGCGCATATGTATTTGATGCCTCCCTGTACCTATACTTATGTGTTAAAATAATAATAATAATAATTGAAACAGGAGCAAATCCGGTTGCACTATATTTTGCCGTATCTTTAAGCTCCAACCAGTTTCAAGTTGCACTTAAGTATACTTCGGAGGTTATGAAAGTTATCTTTTAAATGCCTCCATGCCTGACATACATCACTGAACAGTAGTTTTGCCTGGAAATTCTACTATTCATATTTAATTCTTGTGTCTTCATATCCGCTTCACATTCAGTAGTTTACGTATACAGATAATGTCATCTACTCTCACATTTTAAATGTTGCTACACATTACTTATTCATAGTCTTACATCACATACTTCAACATTACTGAACAACAAAGTGATGAGTTTAAGATGTAAGATACTGGCGCTTTGGTTTATCGATAATCATCTCAATAATCCAGTAAGAGTAGATTGTAAGCGTTCATTCTCTTTCTTTTACTTAACAATATAATACAAACGTATCAAAGATTATGATCAGAATTTGTAGTGTTTCATGGGAGTAGTGAACGGTGTAGTATGATTGGTGATATTAGTTGTAGATGTAACGGTAAAAACGATTTTAAATTCATTGTATTGTGATGATAATTTTAATTTTCATAACAAGCGTGCAATACAATCAATATCTCTTTACTTATTATTCTTATTGTTCTTTTTATTCTCGTTTGCCTAGTTTGATCCCGTTTTGTGTAATTATCATATAAATAGCTTAATGATTCACTTCATGTTCAGCTTGTTCAAAAAATATTTCACTAAATAATTCATCGTAAGTAATCTATAAGTTCGTGGTAAATAATTGGTATATTAAAAAATAATATCAGAAGGTGTTTTTGTGGATATTATAGTAATTTCAATAGTTGAGATCATGAGTCAATTGAAGCTTGACTCATGATCTCAACTATTAAAAATAATTTAAATGTAGTTTATTGTATAACTGAACTCTATTCAATAATATATCTTTTTGATATTATAGTGTCGTAAAAAGAAGACAACTAATGAAATTCATTTATTTTTCCAAAATTGAAGTAAAAAAATTTTTAGTAATTGTTTTTGTGTTTTCCCATCCCATTTGTTGTCATATCACTTCAAAATGCCATATATTTTTGTTTCGCTAGGAAAGAAGTTGACGAGATTATGGAATTTATTGCTAATTCTGAATGTAGAAATGCTCCAGTTTTACCACAGAAAGGTATCTACTTAGATAAGGAATGGTTGCAAAAATTAACATCATTATATCTTAAAGATATGGATGAAACTGTATATAAACCGTTTGATCGTCAGATTTGGAATAAAAAATCTCCAGTAAATTGTCCACCGACAACTTTGTTTGTTGTGAGTTTTTTTCTTGATTTTCTATTCATTCTTCCAATAGCTATCTGTCAACTCTCTGCTATATATGTATGTATTTTACACGGAATTATTAGTTGTAAGCGGGACTCATTATGTACACCTATGTAATATTATAATAACTTTTACTTTTAGAATAATACTCTATTTAATTTAGCCATTATCTTTCATTTAACATTTTGCCTAAATGCTTGGTCAATTTACTCAGTAATTAGTTAAAATAAGAACCTAAATTCAGTATGTAAATGACTGAATGTCACCCAACTACATCACAATCCAAATATTTTGATTCTTTTCACTGAATCATCTTTCTAACATTGATATTGATATTTTTGTGGTTGTATCTTGTTCGGTAAACAACGTTATTAGATTAAAAGTTCCACTAATTATTTCGTATTATATGCTTATTAATAATATAAAGCAATACATGTAATGTTTTCTTTAGTGGTTTAATTTATTTTATTCACTGTAAATGTTTTTTCTTACTTATTATTAACTTGTCTAGTCAGTGAATTCAGATACAAGAATATATCCATCATCTTATAATTTATCACCACTCGATCGTTGTTATTATTCATCAAATTACTCGTCAGTGTTTAGTTCATTCACATTATTGGATAAAGTTGTTTATATTGGGATAGGACAAAATATTCCATTGGGATTACATGGGATTGTTATTGGTGTACCATCTGGTAAGTAATAAATAGATACAAACACTGATTAATGTTATACCATCTGTGAATAACTGATTTATAACTTACTCTTATTGCTGAGCATTATATATATGTAATAGTTTTCGTCATAGACTAACTTCAGACTGACAACTATTGAAAATCTTGGAAAACTGTACAGCTGTTTCTTCCTAGAGTGGAATTTCTCAGCAGTCTGCACCAACGACTCATTCAAGGATACCATATGAAATAATCGTATCCCATATTGTGACCCAACACACCTGAAATACAAATACGTAAAGTTAGAGTCGTATGATACTTACTTACTTACTTACGCCTGTTACTCCTCGTGAAGGAGCATAGGCCGCTCACCAGCATTCTCCATCCAACCCTGTCCTGGGCAATCCTTTCAAGCTCTTTCCAGTTCTTAATCATCTTTTTCATATCTGCTTCTATTTCCCGACGTAATGTGTTCTTTGGCCTTCCTCTTTTCCGCTTCCCTTCAGGATTCCAAGTTAGCGCTTGCCTCGTAATGCAGTTTGATGATTTCCTCAATGTATGTCCTATCCATTTCCATCGTCTTTTCCTAATTTCCTCCTCAGCTGGAAGCTGGTTGGTTCTCTCCCACAAAAGGCTGTTGCTGATGGTATCCAGCCAATGGATGTTGAGTATCATGCGTAGACAGCTATTAATAAATACCTGTACCTTCTTGATGGTGCTTGTTGTAGTTCTCCAAGTTTCAGCTCCGTACAGTAGAACTGCCTTGACGCTCGTATTGAAGATTCTGACTTTGATATTGGTTGAAAGTTGTTTTGAGTTCCATATGTTCTTCAGTTGAAGGAATGCCGCTCTAGCTTTGCCAATCCTCGCCTTGACGTCTGCATTTGAACCTCCTTGTTTATCGACGATGCTTCCCAGGTATGTGAAGGATTCCACGTCTTCCAGAGTTTCGCCATCAAGAGTGATTGGATTGCTGTTCTCCGTGTTGTGTTTGAGGACCTTGGTTTTCCTTTTGTGTATGTTGAGGCCTACTGATGCAGAGACTGCTGCTATGCTGGCTGTCTTTATCTTCATTTGTTCGTGTGTATGTGATAGGAGGGCTAGGTCATCTGCGAAGTCCAAGTCGTCTAATTGGTTCTGAGCTGTCCATCGTATGCCGTAGTTTCCCTCAGATGTCGAGGTCTTCATAATCCAGTCGACCACCAGAAGAAACAGGAAGGGAGAGAGTAGACAGCCTTGTCTTACTCCGGTCCTTACTTGGAATGCGTCTGTCAGCTGTCCTCCATGCACTACTTTGCACTGTAGTCCGTCGTATGAGTTCCGGATAATGTTGACAATCTTCTCAGGAACTCCGTAGTGTCGAAGAAGTTTCCATAACGTCCTCCTATCTACACTGTCAAATGCCTTCTCATAATCAATGAAGTTGATGTAGAGTGACGATTTCCACTCAATTGATTGTTCGACGATGATCCGTAGTGTCGCAATCTGGTCTGTGCACGACCGGTCCTTACGGAATCCAGCTTGTTGATCTCGAAGTTGAGCGTCAACTGCGTCTTTCATCCTGTTCAGTAACACTCTGTTGAAGACTTTACCCGGTATTGACAGTAGTGTAATGCCTCTGTAGTTTTCACACTTGCTCAGATCTCCTTTCTTTGGAATCTTGATGAGGTGTCCTTCTTTCCAATCCATCGGCACTTGTTCCTCCTCCCAAATCTTCTTGAATAGAAGATGAAGCATTCTTGTAGTTACTTCGATGTCTGACCTCAGTGCTTCAGTTGGTATATTATCGGATCCTGCTGATTTCCCGCTCTTGATTTGTCTGATGGCCATCCTGATTTCTTCTGTCGTTGGTGGATTGACATTTATAGGAAGATCTGTGTGTGCTGCTTCGATGTCCGGTGGATTCATTGGAGCCGGCCTGTTCAGGAGTTCCTCGAAGTACTCTGCCCAAACACTTGCTCTGTTGTTGCATCTCAGTGATTGGTCTTCCTTCTTTGTCTTTGATTGGTCTCTCTGGTTTACTGTATTTCCCTGCAAGCTTCTTCGTCGTATCGTAAAGCTGTCTCATATTTCCTTCTCTTGCAGCTTTTTCCGCCGTCGTTGCTAGTTCTTCCACGTATTTTTGCTTGTCAGCTCTAATGCTCTTCTTCACTTTCTTGTTTGCTTCTATGTACTCTGCTTGTGCTTGGACTTTCTCTGCTCTTGTTCGACTGTTGTTAATTGCTGTCTTCTTGTTCTTTCTTTCTTTGATCCTGTCCAGTGTTTCTGTAGAGATCCATTCCTTGTGATGATGCTTCTTGGGGCCCAGAACCTCTTGACACGTTGAAGTTAATGTTTCTTTGATACCTTTCCAGCTATCCTCCATAGTAGTTTCTTCTTCCTTCAGTAGATCCTGTAAGGCTTGGAACCTGTTGTTGAGAGCTACCTTGAATTCATTGAGTTTGTCAGTATCTCGAAGGAAGGCTGTATTGAACCTTTGTGGTGCTGTTTGTCCAGTTGTCCAGTTCTTCTTTAGCTTCAGTTTCAATTTGGCCACAACCAGGTGATGATCTGAAGCTATGTCCGCTCCTCTCCTGGTTTTCACATCTTCCATTGTCCTTCGGAACTTTTTATTGATGCAAATGTGATCTATCTGGTTCTCTGTGGTGTGGTCCGGTGAGATCCACGTAGCTTTGTGTATACGTTTGTGTGGAAATGTTGTACCGCCTATGACCAATTTATTGAATGCACACAGATTTGCAAATCTTTCCCCGTTTTCGTTTCTCTCTCCCAGTCCATGCAGTCCCATGTTGTCTTCATATCCGGTGTTGTCCATTCCGACTTTGGCGTTTAGATCTCCCATCAGAATGGTGAGGTCCTTTCTTGGGCACTTCTCTATGATTGATTGCAGCCTCTCATAGAATTGATCCTTAACGTCGTCGTTGCTATCATTGGTAGGTGCATAACATTGGATAATGTTCATTGTGATCCCCTCCTTCTTTGTTTTGAATGATGCTTTGATGATTCTGGATCCGTGAGATTCCCATCCTACAAGTGCATTTCGTGCTACTTTGGATAGCATTAGAGCAACTCCCTGAGTGTGTGGAGCATTTTCCTCTTCGTGACCGGAGTATAGCAGCATCTCTCCCGTATTTAGCCTTTGTTGTCCAGCTTGGGTCCAATGGGTTTCATTGATTCCCAGTACTGCCAAGTTGTATCTCCTCATTTCCGTTGCTATTTGACTGGTCTTCCCGGTCTCCCACATTGTACGGACGTTCCATGTACCTATAAAAATTGTTGCTCTGGTTGTTAGAAGGGGCATCGGCCTCGTGGCTTCCGAAGGAACTCGGCTTTCACCATGAAGCGTCATATTACCTATAACTCCCAGGGCAGGGTTTAAATGGTTTGAGTTATTTTTTCTGGTTAGCGTTTTTTTAGCGAGTTAGGTTTCTACGGGATGGGGACGCTAACCCCATGCCCAACCCTCCTCCTTTACCCGGGCTTGGGACCGGCAGTAACTCTGGAAGAGCTACAGGCGGAGTTAGAGTCGTATGATAGATTAATACAAACCATTTTGTGGGTACTTCTTACCCGTGCGGCTGTAACTTTGACGTTATTGACTACATTGTTCATAATCATATTTAATTAGTCCTTACCTTACACCTCTGTGCACTTTTTATACGTATGTTTGTTTATTTCCGCCTATATTACTCTTTGTCTATTTTCATATGTAAGCTGAGGCATAAACTTATTTATTTGGAAGCGGCATAAAACCGATCTCTAGGCATCACCTTTTCATTTTTGCATTTTCCTGGTTGAATGTAAATGCCTGAAAAAATTCTTTCCGAACAATTCGTATTTGGCTTTTTATTATTATCACTATTCCACAATGTTAGCCTAAGTATTGTATTCAAAATTGAATGGGGAATCATGTTTCGCAGCACCACTATCCGTTTTTCTTCGTCGAAAACAATCAAAACAACACGCGGTACCTTGCGTATTAATAATAGGCTGTGACTGCTAAAGATTAACTATTTCAAAGCAATAGTAATGAGTAGTAATCACATAATATTACGAATCGATTAAAATCGATATTGAATGTGGTAACTCGCTTATCTTAGAAATAACGCTCTCTTTCTCTATGAGATCTGAGAATACGCATTACTAAAAATTGACGTGACAGAATGAAGAATTTGTGCTATCTCTTAACACTTAAACATTATGTATACTACTTGATTGTTTGTATTGCTTTTAAGATTCCGATTTGGATACTTTTTTCAGGTATGTGATAGATTCCTACAAAGTATGAGCAATATCCATAAATTGTTCAGTAAGTCTCATTAAAGTTGTAGTTTATCAGTATAGGCGTTCGACATTAGGTCACGAATATGATTTAGGGTACTGTGTTTTTGATAAGTCTTGTAATTTGAACGCTATACTCGGTTTTTAAGGTATTCTTGTAACCCTAAAGCTAGAACTATGCAGCCACCTGAACACGAGAGAGAAAGGCGCAAAGTACTCGAAAGTACTTTAGTCCAAGGTTCCATTTTGAGACAGAATACATAGGGTTTTCATAATGTTTTAAATGTCCTTGGGTTGCTCGAAGATTCTGGAATGCTACTAAACATAGTAGCAGTATAACAATCAGCCAATCAGAACCTCTGCGTGTGACGTCTCACTTCCTTGATGTTTCTGCCTAAAACTCCAAGCGAACGCTGATTGGATGAAATGTTTTTTAATGTTTCCTGACCATTGCATGTCTTTTGCGAGAAATTTTCTGGATCACCCCAACAGTTTTTTAAAGCTGTTATACAGGAAGTGTGATTCATTTCTGACTATATACTGTATCGATCGCTACGTGATCGTCTAACTAAAGGCGGTTCATGATATGGAACCTTTAATTCAACAATATGCACAATACTCTTTAATAACAATTCATTAAGTGTCGACACTATACAAGTTTAAATTAAAGTACTTTTATACTATTGATTTGTGTATATATCTTAATTTTATCCTCACACTTCAATTTTCTTATATCTTGATTATAAGGTGTAAGCTCTCAAAAGAGTGAACAATTGGTGGAGATCATGTTTTGCCGAACATTCACTGATGCCATAGATATTAGGTTAGTATGTATTATGCTTTTGTCAAATAATTTATGGTCACATAACTTATTTGGAAAAAGTTGTTTATTTATTTCAATCATTTCATTCTTTTTATGTTGAGTGATAAACAGGATGATTTCCGTTAACTTTTATTTCGTCATAAAATTGTTGAAATTCTTAGTTATTCTTATCAAACTAATATATTTGACTTGCAAAATTGCGTTCTAGTAAATACCAAAGCAAACTGAGTTTATTTCAATATTTATGAATCATTGGTTGTAGAGGTAATCTCTTGTGTTAAGGCCATTATCAATTTCCGGTTTGCCACATCGTGGAAGTATGCTTCTTCTTGATGTACATGGAAATATATTGGTTCCAGATTGTACTTTAATTAAACTTCAACATGTTCATCTTCGTTATACTAACTAATTTATTTAAATATCATTCTATCAGTTATCTATACATAGTAGTTATTTTATTCTATTATGAGTTTTAATCTGTTAGTTTATTTTCCTCAAAAGATTAGTCTTATGACAACTTTATAGCTTGTCGTATCTATTGTTATATTAGGTGCTTACAATAATTAGACTGAAACTCATACACATAACTATGCATGTAATCTATTTCTACACTAGAAGTGTGTATGCAATTCGGTCGATTTTTTTAGATTGTTTCACAAGAAACAAAATGTGTGTGTATATGTATTTTCGTATTTTTTCTGTATACCTGATTTCATCGGAAGCACTAGTAACAGTGGTAATAATAATGATATAACCATTCCATTTTCATGGTATTAATTGTGATATAAATAACTGTTATGATTTAGATTAGTCTTAGCTGTTGTTGCTTTGATTATCATTCTTTGATTTGCGAATTCCAATAACACCACGTTTTACTAACCTTGTGATTAAAAATAACTTGAGGCGTAAATTATGCGTCTTGTTAAAAAAATAACTGAATCATTCCATTTATTCGCTTCATGAAATTATATTGACGATTTCTAAAAAAGCAATACTAGTTAACTAGTCGATTTGTAAATTAGGTAACTCAAATCAGGTCACTTATTATTTAAACTCAAATATATTTGCACCACACTTCATCAGTCAATTTGTGTGAGGGCTGTGATACTGCCAAGGCGCCAAACTTAAGCAGGTGGTTTTTATAGGGGGCCACACTCGGAACCTTTGACCTAAAGGTCTAATCCACAAGGCAGTGGAGTAACGTTAGGAGATTCAATCTCATGTTAGCCTTTGACCAATAATAGGTCCATACGCAATTTGTTCTCACAGGATCCACAGGCTAATGTGTACCACTGGTTTGGAATCAGGGTTTTCCAACTCCCCTAGGTGTACCGCTTGTGTCCACCAATCCGGTCAAAGCTCCGGAGAGTCGCTTTTGGTCCCCCCCAATTTTGTAAACAACACCCCGTCTCGAAAAGGCAAAGAGTAGGACTTCCGTGACAGTGGCTGTATACGTGTGGCCATGTTAGAACATTTCATGAGAGAGCGAACCCTTCCAACTTTTTACCACACCAAGGCATTTGTGGGCCACAGATCAGGTTCCTGTGTAATGAACGAAGACTTGAGTTATATGGTGTGTGCTACTTATGTAGACAGGTATCAGTAGTATGTACCAGGAACGGAGTAGGATTCTTACGGACAGTAGAGAAAAGTGAGAAGAGCAAGCAAGACAGAAATAGTTGGAGTAGCAACAGGAATGAAAGAACGGTGAAGTTTGTAAGAGATAATTTTAGGAAGATGTGCAATTAGTGTTTTCAGTGTATTGTTTTCATCTTTTACAAATACAGTGTGTGATGTTACTTAATAAAGTGAATTGGTTTACCCTACCTAAGTCTTCGTTCATTATACCTGTTTTAACTGTAACAAAATATGTCTATTTTTTAACCGAACAAAACTGATATTGCTCAGTGCAAGGAAGAAAATAAGGTTGTAGACATAGTCGTTTATGCGCTAGCCATAAAATCTACAAACTAATCAACAATTATTTTGACATATAATACATATTGAATACATTGAGCTGTTCGATGTCCAATCTACAAGATGCAGATTAACTGTTTTAATAAATATATCTAATAAAATAACTGATTTACCTATTTGCTATTTCCTAGCAGTCCTGATAAATATTTATCACCAACATGTCTGTCGATGGGTATGTATTTTAACTAGGAATAGGTAAAATTAAAATAAATGACTTCCTCAATCTAAAAATCATTCCATTTCCTAGGCTAGATAACAGTAGATTTGATGATGTTTCATTATTTAAGCTAGATATATTTTTTCTAGTTGAAACTTTTACTGTCATTCTTGGTGCTATCATTAACGTTTACTTCAAATTAAGATGAAATTTCGAAAAAAAAACATTTTGCAAAAATCACCGGTCTCTTTTTTCTCTAATGATCTATAGTTTTCTAATGTCGGTCTCTAACTGTTGAATTAGTTCGTATGTTTATAATTTTTCAAATATCATTGACATTAAATAAGTGTAGATTAATCAACAATTCTTCTTTGTCAAAAATCCACATTACTGACGTATCTCTTTCAGATTCAGTTTTTTTCATCGTCATTCAAGTATGAACCACTTACAAGTTGTTTATTTCCATCTACAATTACAGTTGCAAAAGGTGATACTGCTACTTATTCATATTCTGTTCCAAAAACTTAACTCTAACTGGTGTGTGTTTAAATCTCTTTTTTTTAATTTCCCTGGGTAGATTCATAACTAAATACAGTTGTTTGTTTTTTAATCCAAGGACACTTTAACAGTGTCAAGTGATTAATTTCTTTTTGTTTATTAATTAGACTGTGAGTATAATTTCCTCGCTTTTATTACACATAAAATAAGCACGTCAATAAAACTATAGATTTTTATTGCTTTACATTATATTTAGCCATGTGCACTAGACTCTACACTTTAATATGACCTTTACCTTTATTGTTTATCATTTCAATAATGATTCTTTCGATATTATAGTGTACTTAATTATTTGTTTATACGTCACGTTTCGTAATTAAATTCTTTTTTTCTCTTCGAGGTAAAATGATCTAATTATGTTTTACTAATGCACATGTACCTCTGTTATTATTAGCTAACGTTTTCCTTAAAGGCAGTAGTGCTAGCAATGCGGTTTAAACAAGTTATATTCAATTAGTTTTGGAGTAAATTCGTTTTAATATACGTGGTAATATAGTCTCTGGCGAGATGCGTAGGCAAATAGAAGTAGTAGTCACCATAAATCCTTAATTGCTATTTGCTTGATATGATAAAATAGAAATGTTTCTCTCTCTGTCTCTTGAAATATATGTATCATTTAATTAGAAGGGAAAATATAAATAATACATTTTATTTTTTTCAATCAATTTTAAGAGGATCAGGCCCTGTTTGTGCACTGGTGCATCCATCGATGTTACTGAGACTACCAGAGAAATGTGATGATAAACATCAGTCAATCTCCCAGCCGAAATTAACTAGGCCAGTTTCGAAACCTGTTCAAGTTTCATGGGTTACTAAAGGACCTCCACGTAATTACCGTCCATGGCCAACTAATAATAAATTTGATCAAAATGCCTCTCATAAAAAGAAAATGGATGATTCCAATCATAGTAATATATCAAAGGCTAATCCCGTTCATCCATGGAATTCATCTAAATTGAAAACTAAACAAAAACAACCGCCACAACAACAACAGTTGCAACAACAAAATATTAAGGTTTGTGAAATCTGTTTACACTTGTTCGAATTCATAATGCCAATGTGTTTTTTTTCAAATACTGTTAATTTAAGCTGTTGTTGTCCGGTGTCATTTTCAGATGACATTATTAATATATCATAAATTGATTCTAATTGTTTAGAAATAGATGTATTTCGTTATAACAGGTCTTCATCTGAACTTTAATAGACACAATTATTTTTGTATTATTTATTCTCTAATCCTAGCTTTCTCTTAAAAATGTCTCTTTTATTTGTTTGATTATTATGATTGATACATTTCTACATCTGTTTGAACCATTTATAGTTGGAATATCTCAAATAACCTGAATGGTACATTCTATTTCTAAACGATTAAATAGTCGTGAAGATTTTTGACAAGATTAATACATATCATGTTTTGTTTATATTTGTCATTAATTAATTAAGTGTTTAGTCTACACTCAAATAATTAATTGATTCCTGATAAACGATCGTACACTGTTTAAATGAGAGTTAAAAGGCATAAGAGAATCATTTGTACATCATTTTTTATATGAATATTTTCAAAGTATAAACTATATTTGAAAACAATCATTTCGAAATAAAAGTGTTAAAACTGAATGAAGAGTAATTAGTGGTTAAGTTAGTTTGTTCAATTTTCAACTACTCACCTAATTATTTTTACTCTTTATCTTGGAAATAAAATCCACTTGTTATGTTATAATTTAATAGAAAATGCGTTATAGTTCTTTCCTTAATTCTTATCAACTTCGTTTTTACTATTTTGGATAATGGTGTTTTATCCACACTGACACCTTACATCGATTTCTGTTATACTGTGGTATAGGCTACTTATGTTGACAGATTAAGTAGTATATCAGTCCGCTACAACCTAGGACCAGGCACATATATGCATCGGTCCAGGTTGCCACACCTCATTAGTACAAAAAGATGAACACCAAATTCATAGAAGTAGTTGCTTCAATGATACTAAAGTATGAAAGAAAGACTGTGTATAAGGATATAATACAGGAAAAAAAGGATTAGTTCGTAGAAATAAAGGTATACAGCAATTTTAATCTCTTAGTTTAAAGGAAGACAGAAAGTGTGTACACCTACGCCACTGTGATCAATTCTGAGCCATATCGCCTAGTGGTGTGTAGCACCAATCGGCAGTGGAATACCTGTCAGCAGAAGACTGAGCTGATTGAATTGAAGAAAACATAGAGGAATTGTAACACCAACCGAATTTGATGAAGTATGTACAGATAAACTGAAGGAAGATGTATAAATTATATATCTAATGTATGATTTTCATATTTACGGAATCACCATGTAATTTTGCATGCAATAATAGATTGATTTTCCCCACCTGAGCTTTGTTCACGACAATATTATTGACTGCATGAAAAAAGGAAAACTTTCTATTCATCCTATGATGTATTATATCCACTAAAGGAGTTTTTAATGATTTCTCAATCGTTATTTATCATCAACTGACACATGTTGATTAACCATAATACACATTCCGTTTATGCTTTGTTGAAGTTAAGTACCTTTCTTGGTTGAAAATCTGTGTTAATAGTTTGACTGCCTACTGTTGAAACTTTACTTTCGAATTTAGAGAGTGTATGTTGCAGGTGAAAATGTTTTTATAGCTGCTCTCATAACGATGGTCCTGAGGTTGACAATTATCTGATGTGTATCAACTTTGGACTGTCTATAACTGTCGTTCATTGAGTAACAATGTCATTGTAATCATATATATTTATGTCTGGATGTTGTCTTTCGCATAAGTCTGTATACCTTAGATTGGAAACTATTTTTTATTGTTTTTCAGAGTGCATTTAAATGTTCTCAGTTAGTTGGTTTGTTCAATTTTGTTTTATGCGTACCAGTTTTAAGGTGTACGTGAAATGTATCTTTCCATGACTTCACGCAAATATATCCAACTGCACTAAAGTTTCAAGTATATCAGTATAAGGTTGCGGAGATAGTTGAGTTTTATTGAAATCATGAACCGATCGATGTTAAACCAACAGTGCTGCCAGGTTTTAACGTATATGTTTATCTCTTTTTTAGCCTGCTAAAAACCTATCTTCTACGGGAAAAGATACGATAAACAAGACAATGCAAGGTTAGTTTGTGTATATTTTTCAAACGTTTACTAACATTTTGCTTTCTAAATATTGACTATTATTGTCAGGTGTTGCTTATATGTAGACAAAATTTTTGAGGGATAACCGTTCTCAACATTTATAAATACATAAGTATAAAACATGGAATTTATGTTTAGATTAATCAGTGTTATTCTCCAAGAATCTTTAATTACCATAGACTCAGTTAACTCATCGTTATATATAACGTATCCTGCTTCGGTTTGGGCACCCGGGCAGTATCACAGCCCTCACACAAATCAATTGAGATTTGTGTGGCGCATATGTATTTGGTGCCTCCCTGTACCTATACTTATGTGTTAAAATGTATATATATATATATATATATATATATATATATATATATATATATATATATATATATATATATATATAACGTATAAGCATTTTATGCAAATAAATCAATTTATCTATTTTTAACTTATCAACATGTTCTGTTACTAACAAAGGTTTTTATAATCTACTATAATATATACACGAATTTTTTTCAAATCAGTCTGATATTATAGGTGGTCATCTAAACTTTGCTTACTTGTGTTGTTTTTTTTTCAACCAGGTCATTTCATATCTCATTCAATTCTAACATTCGTTCTATTATTTTTATTACTATTGTATGCTTGTGTTTTCAGATTTTAGCGATTACTTCGTTGAAACTCACATGTAGTTCAATTTAGTACCTTGTATTTTTCATCAACAAAAACACCACTACGCTTTTTATGTCATTTGTTACTAGTAATGTTTCAAGCCCAGTTGAACTGATCTACATGTATGCTAGACTCGACATTCTGTATGACAAACTGACTGGATTCAATTCGGTTCTCAAGGTCAATAGTTGTAGACGAATAACGTTGCTAAGAAAATCCCTGTCAATGATACATGAACATATTCTTTATTTTTACATATTGAGTTCCGATATTCCTTCGTGCTTTTATTCTTAGAATTATTTTTCTTCCTAACTATATTTACCACACTTGTTTGTTTTCTGATAATTAGCGACACCATTATTATTTCCATTATATTTACTATTCAGCTTGTGGACTTCTCAGTGTACTGTTGCAATTCGGGCTAATGATCACTTAATATATTGTCTTATGAATTTTGTCAGTTTGATTATCTATAAATGATTTCCTGTGTTGTAAATGTTAACTATAACTGTTAATAATATTTCTAAGAACTATGTTGTAATACCTACATAATGCTTTAATTAACCCGTTATTCCAACAAAATATATCAAATCTTTAAAAAAAATACTTTAAAGATATATATTTATTGCGATGTATAGGTTCAGATTTGAGTTATTTTGTATTTCAATAATGTTGTTTCTCAACGGAACAACTGCTTTGCATCTTTTGGACTCCTGCAATATATATTATATCCTATGCTTAAATGGATCAACAAACTGTGGTTGGTCTACAATCATTTTTTCTCCGTTTTATCAATTATTTTGTAATTTTTTACCTTTACATATATATATATATATATATATATATATATATATATATGCTCGTTGAATTAATCATTTAGTACATACAGCTTGCTAATCCCCAAAATTGTAGCCTCCGTTTTTCCGAATCAATAATTAACCCAATAATTAATGCTAAAACATTTCAGAGGATTAAAGAAGTTATTATTCATATACAAACAGTTTAATCACAATAATGTGAATATGTGTCAGTTAGGAAATAATTATTTAAGAATAGATGTAAAACAACGTCATTATTTCATCAAATCCTAAACCGTCATATTAAACCATCGTTTTTATTCATTCTCATTGTGTGATATATTTATTTTGATAGTTGAGATCATGAGTCAATTGAAGCTATACCACCATGGAAAACTTGGAAGTAATGAACGATCTTTTCGTCCCATTGCCGAGGAGTCCCACAACAGGACGAAACGGTCGTCCAGTGCTTCCAGGTTTTCCATGGTTGTCTAGCTTCAATTGACTGATAATCTCAACTGTTAAAGTTACTATAATATTCACAAAACCCCTTTTCGTATTTATATATTACATTTTGTTTTAATGGGTCTACTGCTTTTGAGATCAAATCAACAATTGCCTTTTCGTATAACTTACAATAAGGATCTAATCATATAATAGTTTTGTATTTGACAAGATGCAAAACGGCATTGTATAATGAATCTTATGATGTGTTGTTCAAAAATAGTTTATATGTATTATTATTTAGCCAAGTACTTACATGTTCACGATTTCATTGGTCAAATTGAATAGGTTATTTATTATTAGTTACACAAATGTTTGATACGACATTAGTTATAATAATCAGATCTACTGAAAATATCTAATAATATATTACCCAATATTCATCATATATTGTATTAGTTAAATTTAGCAAAATTACCGCAGAGACTATTTACTTCCTTATCATATTGATCTTAATTATCATGTGAATTACTCAAATAATGTATTTATGTACTCATATCTGTAAAGAATACACTCACCATAGAATTTTGAAAAGTATTTTCAACTTTCTAATTTATAAGTTTTTTTGAAAATCAAATTATTTAAACTATGCTTCATTCGAGTTTCATACAAGATACCCGTGCTATATTATTGATTGTTAAAATTCTATATATGCTGTGCAAAAACAATATGCCTTAGCACGTAATGTTTTTTTTTCAAATTGTCACTAAGGTTTCAACTTTTATCACAATAGTATCTACCTAAAATACATTATTCTATATTTTTTTCAAATTTTTATCAGAACTGGATCGTCGACCGCACTATATTGATACATATTCCACTTTGCCTACTCTACAGAATAAATTTAACCGTTCCCGAAGCATAAGTGATCTTAATACATGTCTAGATGATAACAACGATAATGTAAGTCGATCTAATTTATCACATGATGCAGAACATAATTCGCATTTTTGGACTATGCCAAGCCCACCGGACGTACCTCTCCCTCCATCTTATTGGTCTAATATTAGCAAGCCTATACATGACTTGAAATTAAATAATAAAACTAAAAATGATAAAGAAAAGAACCCACGGAGTAGGAACGAAAAAAGTACTGGTTTGTTTAAGATTAAATCTCGTTCTGGTAATTCTGCAGAACGTAATCAAAGAAATTCTATCACTCGTTCTAATAATCGTCCACGGTTAAACCACAATAGTGAGGTTTCTCAGGAAGCACCAACTCCAGTCATGCCGAAACAAACACCAATGCCCGTTTTTGTAAGACAAAATCTTAATGGACCTCCAAACATGGGTCAGTATCCTCCTCTTAACCAAATGCAACCTCAATTGCAATCTGCATATCAACCACTTCCACTTCTGCAGTTTCAACGGGTAATGCCATCTACAGTATACCCGATTAAAATGATGACTCCGTACCTCTATGATCAAAGAATGCCTAATTCTTCTTATATTTCATATCCTTCCTATTCCACTTCGCCTATTTATCCACCTAACTTTATAAATCGTGCACCTATTCCTCAGTTTCCATTAATGTCGAATCTTAATGCTCAGGTTTATAACTCTACAATGAACTACGAGAATACTCACCGGTATGTTAATTCATTATTTTTGCTATACTGTTATTTACGTGTTTTATTTATTCCTTCATTCAATAAATCACAGAATAGTAGGTAAATTAATATTTGATCTGGCAAAAATTTATTCGACTTTACATTAGAAAAATCATTTGCTGCAACTATTGATTTTATTTTTACGTGCATCTAAACGCTTCATTTTTTTGTTAATAAATGAACAAAGATATTCTTCTGAATGTGTTTATGTTATGAGTATTCTATTTCTAGTGTCTGTTGAAAAGATCAATGAACATATTCATAAATATGTTTTAATTAAATTTCTATCTGAAAATAACACTGACATTATTTTAACAATAAGAAATGAGTTGTTGTATATTCAACCTTAAATGAATAGACTATTGTTTATTGATTTTCTCATGAACAAAGTGTTCCTGTCGAAAAAAACATACTTCATTATACTATCTATCAAAATGGTAAAGGTAATATTTAATGAATCCAAAGCATAAATATGGAACATATCATATGTGTAACAATGATCTCCTTTCGTAAAAACCAGTTTATTACATTATTATATTGTCTCTGTTTTTCTTACATCATGTCCTCGTTTCTTTTAATATGGATTTGATTTGTCCTTGCTAAATCATGTTTCATTACTTAGTATTCTCTGTTCCATTAAGTAAATAGGTCTTCATGTTTGAATCGTACAGCTGTTACTGTTTATCTCACTACTAGGATGTCCTTAGACTTTCTTCTTGTCTATTGCTAAACGACAGTCCTGACATAAAAGAATGCCCGCGGTAACCTTCTATACCGACTCGTTATTTTCGGATTTGGTTCGCCATTTTTTATGTGCCTCAAGAACACAAGTGTGGCTAATATAAACTGGATCCTTCTATCACAGTTGAAACTTTTTTACCTGGGTTTCTTTTTCCATCAAATGAGAGATTGTTTTTAAAGTGTTTTGTGTTATGTAGT
This sequence comes from Schistosoma spindalis, assembly GCA_946903255.1. Taxonomy (NCBI): domain Eukaryota; kingdom Metazoa; phylum Platyhelminthes; class Trematoda; order Strigeidida; family Schistosomatidae; genus Schistosoma; species Schistosoma spindalis. The sequence continues at coordinate 67,120,560 of OX336420.1, read as the reverse complement.
TCGCTTAAATCCTGTTTCTTATTAGAAGAACCTCCGGAATTCGATACTTCCATCTCGAAAAATAAAGTACATGCAAATTGAACGGAATTCTTATCGAAGTATTGTATGAATTTTCCCTCTATTATCCCGTTAAAGAATGCTATAACTTAAAAGAGATCTGTTTCTCTGAACCCTGCTAGTTTATTATGATAGCATTGAGAAAATAGTTACTAAGAAAAAATAATCGTTTAATTGACAAATTAATCAGGCTTCGAAATGCAAAGAAAATGATGAAATTGCGAAAAAACAAAAGTATGCTATTTGGGTGAATCGATTATGTTTTTAAATAATAAGTAAACCTCAACCGATTGCTGAAGTCGGTTAACAGTTCTCTAGATAAGTGCTTAAGCTCGATGTAGTGAAAGTATCTAAACAGTTTTCCTCTGAATCCAATCTTGGTTTCCGATAATTTATTTTGTATGCAACAAACGTTTACACAGACCATACAATCAACTAAACGCTATACAATAAACATATATATATATATATATATATATATATATATATATATATATATATATATATATATATATATATATATATATATATATATATATAGTTGTCCAATAAAATTATAGTTTTGAAGTCAGATATTTCTTTTCGTATGTTGAATTTACAGGTCAAAATTTGTTTTCTCGTCCCTTAACTTCGTATTTATCAATCTCTTTTTTTATAGTTATATTAAAGAGAGATATATTGTAGTAATAAACCATCAGATTTTTTTCACTCTCTAAATAATAATTCACATTTAAAGGACGCTTTCTCGGACATTGTTCTTCATCTTTATATATATATATATATATATATATATATATATATATATATATATATCGTACTAAATTTGTACTATTTAGTAATGTTTCCAATGCAAAGTTGATTAACACACTATGAATAGAAATAAGAAAGGAATTTATTTAAGTCATCAATTAAAAAAACTAGATTGTCAACTACAACTTGAGAAATGTGAAATTCTTGTTGGAATTTCTCGACTCGCTATTTTTTCTATAGGTTTAACAACCCGCTAATGCAATCATATGGTGAGAGAAACAGACAGGATTCCTTTCGTCCTCCTGTTAAACAGGATCTACCGTCTAACCGATCAACTACACCTCATCATAATGCTAATCAGTCAAGACGTTTTATTCCTCCTCAGGTTAGTGCATATTCTATGATCTATTAAACTGTACACATTCTAAATAAGGAGATTCGCGCTTCACTAGAGTGATATTGATGTTTGTTTTCGAACTTAGTAATTTATTTACATTTAGTTATCTGATGTTCAACCACATTAATTTCAACTCAGATTGGGATTATAGCTACGCGGGATGAAATTATCACATGTTAATTAGATTTTTACGTGATAGCCTCAACTATGATATTTTATCGTCTGCTTATCTAGTAATGTGACTAATTTACTAAATTATGTTTTCCGGGATTCCCACCTTAATGTCCCAGGATATATGAGCAATGTTTCGATCATAGGTGTCTTCGAAACATTGTTCGTATATCCTGTGACCACCGATTAATTAATGCAGTCGTTATGAAACGGATACTAGTTGAGGATGGCAAATCAATTGATGAAGTAGTGAAACTTCATCAGTTGAAATGGATGGGAATGTGATACGTATACCCAACCACCGACTGCCCCAACGTGCGATGTTTTATGGTGTAGGAGTAGGTTAGGAGAAAGCTAGGGGCGGCCAGACTAAAACAAGGCACAAATCCATGAAGTCACTGACAAGTGAACTGAGTCATGTTGATAGGTGTAGACTACCTGGTTGGATTCCGCGAGAGGATAGCAACCGATGGTCGGTGACCTTGAATGACATGGCTCAAAATCGTTTGCAATAGTGCAGGTGCATCTACTCTTTGTGTTTTCCCAAATTCTAATCTGAATTATACTCCGTAAATAACATCCGCAAACCCTAATGTTTACGATTACTGCTTATACTCTTACTACCTCTACCACTATGAGATTTGAATCAACAACTGCATCTCTGCGGAGTAGTAATACTGTGTATTGAATGTGTCCTGATGAAGTACCAATACATAACAAGTTTCTGATCAGACATAAGAGTACGCTATCAACCATTCTGTCGGTAAACATAGCATGTCCTAGCTTGGCCTATCTTACAGATTTTGTTGCAATACTCTACTGTTGTAGTGCTATGATTCTATTATTCGTTATTTATCGAAATTCGAATATTCTTATTATCTCTTCTATTTTTCCTTAGGTTTCACGAACGCGGCGACCTTAAATTGGGAAAACATTGCTTTTCCTAAAGACAATCAATTTTAATTGCTCGCTCTTTTAAGAAAAAGTCATTTGTTTCTTTTCCAAACTTTTCCCAGAACATTTGTTGTTTAGATTCCCTTAAAATGTATTTAAATGTTTATCGAATTGGGACTGATACAATGTATTCGATAATGACTGCTTTTTTACGGGTTGGTTTTCATCTTTTCAAAATTCTTTGATTGTTTGTTTATTAATTATATTTGTATAACATCTTTTTCTAACAACTAATATAAAAGACTTAATTGAAATACATGTTCAACTTCATAAATGTTATCCTTTCGAATGTATGGAGACGATTTCATGATGTCTTCTGTGCTGTAATGGACATGGCTCAGAATCGATCACAATGGCGTCGGTGTATACACTCTGTCTTCCTTAAAACTAAGAGATTAAAATCACTTCATATCTTTCTACGAATTAATTATCTCTTCCTGTACTATCTCCTTATATGCAATCTTTGTTCTATATATTACCACCACTGAATTAACTACTTCTATGAATCCGGTGTTCATCTCACTGTGCTAATGCGGTATGCCAACTTGAACCGATGCATATATGTGCCTGGTCCTACGTTGCAGCTGACTGACTGTAATGGACTGATATCATACGAATGATCCTTACTTCATTCGACAACCACCAAATCTAATTTAGCAAATAATGATACTGTTATTTTCTATGTAAATTGAACACACAAATTAACAACTTAGTACACAAATAACAACAAGTTTGCTTATACTAAACACATTGCCAGTTGTTAAACTATTTAAGAACTTCTTACAGACAATAAATGGTAATTTTTTACGTTCAATATCCAATCTCTTTTGATTAAAACGTCGCAAACCAAAAAAAGCGCATACTACAAGAAACATATTTTCTGTAGAAAAAAACGTGACTTGAACCGTAAAATCAAACCTGGATCATTTTTTTTTAAATAATAAATTTAGAGGTAAAAACTATTCACTTCAGTGAGATGTTATAAGTCGATATATACAAGCAAAGGATTAAACAATACGAGAATTTAGGTTAAATAAAATAAAACACCTTCAAACTAAGATATGCAAAACAACGAAATTATAATGAGCGATTACTGTTTAATTGTAGTGTGTTCTCTACTAGATCTTGTCTTCAATTAATAAAGCCATTTAGCTGGTACCCATTGTGGTTCTGTTAGTAAATTATTTAGATGATAATTTAATTGTTCAAAAGTTGTTTCAATATTATCACATAATAAAATTAAATCCATGAGATAATTATATTCACGTTCTATATAGGTACTGGTTTCAAGTGTTTTACGAAATGTTTCATCCTGATTGATTAGAGAAAAAAATTATTGTTAATATTTTAGAAGGTAAAATATAATGACAATAGCTAAATTTATGGTGTAACATCAAACTAATCAAAATCAAGAAAATGACTTTTATGTTTCTAAGCAAAAGCCAAGAGTTTATGTGACGTTTAACGTTATATCAAATAAAAATCATAGTAGAAATAACGATTATATAATGATCAGATTGTTAAAAAGAATCACACACAAAAAAATACTTTTGTTTACAATGTAAGAATAGTGTTGAAATTATGATTAATTGTTTGAAGCGGGATTTTCTTATGCACAAGATTTTTAGACAGACTTTAGAATTAACAGTTTGCAGCAGAATAGTTATGTATAATGATATAAGGTTTCTCCGTTGAGACCCAAAATCATTGATTATATGTTCAACAAATAATTATAGTCCCCGAAAATCGAACAATGCAGCAGTAAAAAAAATACTGAGATTTATGACATCCAAAGAGATGGGCAATTAGTGATTACATTTCCAAGAAACGGTTCAATTTCATGACCAAGTATTTTTTATTAGTGTACAGTTATTGGCCTCACATATGATCGGTCTCCATAGTTGTTTGCAATAAACTAAACGGTGTTATCAATAATTGACTGTTCAAAAGTTCTTAACTACTGAATATTATTCGAACATATGTGGACTTTGCTTCATCGTGTTTGTATTGTGATTACTCGTTACAATTGATGTAACCACTGTATTAGTATATTTTTACAACAGTGCGAAACAAACCGCTAAGTGTTACCATCAGTACACGATAATGGTTATCAAGTTTGCAAAAGAACCTTATCGGAATGTGGAAGCGCTGGTAGAAAACAATCATCAAACAGAAAGTTTCGAATTGTACTCTTTCTGTTGTTTTAAAGTTCGTATAATTTGTTCACTAGTTCTCAATACATAGACAAAAATATTGGTAGTAGAACTAACTAATTTGGTACGCTTCTAATTTTAGGTAGGGTAATGTAACTCAAATATTCTCTATTTGTGCATACATCTTAAACAAATGTAAATAAATGGGGTTTGTTATAAAAGTAAATTTTACATAATCATAACTGGAAAAGCAATCATTAAATTTTTAAATAAAACATACTCTTTTCCATTTCTCAGTGAAACCCATACTCATGCCATATTCATACATCGCTTTCATACAACTAACCGATGGAGCAGCAAGAAATACAACATAAGGCATAAATTCTGAATTTCTTAACTTGGACACAGCTTGTATCGAACAATCAAGTAAGCATGTACGACCTGCTTGTACTACTTCTCGGACACTATCATATTTTGTACCATAAAAATTATCTTCATATTCGCCGAACTTCAATTTAAAAGATGAAAAATATACATAAATAGAAGTAGAAAATTTATTGATATACAATCACATTCATAGTATTACTTTATTCAAGAGTTAAATTGAGTGTTCTCACCATAACTTCCTAAAATGTATGATATAAAAGGTTACAAACCTTATCAAAATTTCCTTCATAATCAAATACCTATTGTTTTAAAGTGTACGTAAGTAGTTCATTACTTCTAAAAACATAGAAGAAAGTATTTGTACTAGTAGTAACGAATTTGATATACTATTAATTGATGTTGGTTATTTATTTATTTATTTGAACACATAAATATTGGTACAGGGGGGCACCAAATATATATGCGCCACACAAAACAATGATAATTTGAAGAGAAGGAGAAAAGAGAGAAAAAAAGTAATGGACGTGGGGAATTATAAAAAAAAAGGAAGAGAGAGAGAACAATGGTGGGGAAACGGAAAGGTACAATCAGAAGAGATCTTTCAGTTAAGGAAGATACAACCACTTTTTCTGACGAAAGTAAAAGAAGATTACAGCACGATCGCCACTGGCTTCTATTCTGAGCCATATCTGATAACGTCTCTAGCCCCCAAATGCCGTGGTATGGCCGAGAGCGGGGAGGGTTCCCCCTCCCTCTCGAAATACTCTCACACGGCCACGCGTATACAGCCTCTGCCAGGGAAGTCCTACTCACTGCCTTCTCGCACCACGGGTGTTGTTTACGAAAATGAGAGGACGAAAAGCGAACGACCGGCGCTATAACCGGATCCCAATTCTATGGTGCACATAGGCTCCAGTATCCTACGGGAACAAATGGCGTATGAATAAACTTTTGGTCACCGGCTTCCATGGGACTGCATCTCCTCACGATGCTCCACTGCCTTGTGGACTAGACCTTTAGGTCAAAGGCTCGGGGTGTGGCCCCCTAAGAAAACCACCTGCTTCGGTCTGGGCACCCGGGCAGTATCCCAGCCCACTCACTAAAACTATGATGAACTATATGCTTATAGAAAGTATTCGTTTCTCTCCAACTAACATTGAAATGACTGGTATTATTATCATTATTATTACTATTATTATTATTGTTATTATTATTATTATTATTTACTACGTCATTTATTCACTATCTCCTATTTCTACTTTTTGTATCCGGGGAACGTCTACTGCAACTATGCACAGACCACAACCTGTTTCTGGCTAGCACTAACTTTCGGCACAGTCATCGCCGATGTGCCACCTGGCGTCCCCCTTCTGCATCTCAAGCCTGGACTCAGATTGATCACATCGCGATCAGCTACCGCTGGCGCGGTTGTGTACAAGACTGCCGCTCCTTTTGGAGTACCTATCTGGAATCTGATCATGCTCTGGTCTGCGCCAATCTTACCTTACTTTTCAGTGGACAACGAAGTGACCGCCACCACAGGATTGATGTTAGCAAGCTGGCTGCAACTTCTGTTGCTAGTAAGTATCGAACCGAGCTAGCTTCTAGGCTAGCCACTATTCCACCGAAAAGTATAGATGAGCATTGGTTGCAATTGCATGACGCCATGAAAATGGCGGGTCAAGTCAGCTGTGGGATTGCGAAACGTCCCGCTTACAAGCACTGGGTTTCTTCTGGTTCCTTACAACTGATTGAAGCCCGTCGGTCTACTCCGGGTGACCGTGAGTTTGACCACAGACGAAGGTTGTTACGTAATGAAATCGGGCAAAGCTTGCGTAAGGACCGAGAAGCCTGGTGTTCGGAGCGTGCCAGTGAGTTGGAAGTAGCAGTTGCATCTGGTAATTACCGGAAGCTCTTCCAACTCATCCGAGCCACTGGCAGCAAGAAGTCTGGTGTGAGCGAAACAATCTGTGAGGATGATGGAACGCCAGGCGCTAACATTCATCGGCGTCTTGGACGATGGGCAGAATTTTTCGAAGGGCAGTTCAACTGGCCTGCTGCTCCGGCAACGTCGGTCAGACTGTCCTGCCCTCCATGGCCGGTGACGACTGATCCGCAAGGAACTCCAACTCTTGAAACGTTACAAATCACCGGGCCCAGACGACTTACCTCCGGCTCTTTTTAAAGATGGTGGTGACTTTCTGACGACGTTGTTTACAAAGATCTGGGAACTAGAGAGTGTACCAACGTCATGGAATGAGTCGATAGTTGTCCCTATCTTTAAAAAGGGTTCACGTTGTTCCTGTAACAACTATCGGGGGATAAGTCTACTTCCGATTGCGTCCAAGCTATTGGCTTCCGTCATACTTCGTAGGTTGTTCAGAACCCGAGAAGGATTGACTCGCGAGGAGCAGGCTGGGTTTCGTTCTGGTCGAGGATGTATTGATCATATCTTCACCCTCCGCCAAGTGTTAGAACACCGCCATACTTATCAAAGGCCAACAATCGTAGTGTTTCTTGATATCAGGGCTGCCTTCGATTTGTTGGACAGAACTATTCTCTGGGATTGTCTATTGAAGAAGGGTGTGCCTGAGAAGTTTATTAACATCCTAAAAGCTTTATTAACATCCTAAATTGATGTTGGTAGTTGGATCAATGTAATTCAGCTCAAAAATATTCTCCATTTGTGCAGTTTTGAAATTGGATTCACAGAAAAGAGAACTCATCCTTTAATTCATCTTATTTTATAACTAAGTATATACAAGATCTAATATGTTCTACAACATGTCGGTATGGATAAAGCAAACTAAAAGTTGTAAAAGTATAAAATCAACCTAGAATTTCAACGCTAAAACACTGAATTTGAGAATTGTTTTCTTCAGTTATCCATATTGCATTATGAGACAAAACTTCACTATAATAATGTAAATCTTTTCTCTACATTCTAACCAGCTAACATAAATATGTATAGACGAATGATATAGAAAGAAAAATAGGTTAATTGTTTTGGTGGGACCTGAAATAAGCTAAAGAAATTCATTCAGGACGAACAGTTGTTTATGAAGATAACGTAAAAAAAGAAAACAGTTTTTTAAGTAGGTTAAGCATTTCAAGGAGCGCTATGAAGACTGGAACTATAATGAGAAGCCGCGACGACTGTTGACTTTACGTGCTAATGTAAAGTTCAAATCTTCGCGGTCGCCTGTAGATCTTAGCAGATTCACTTTCCAGATAGAATGGGCTAAATCGAAAGAAATTTTATCGTGTGCACAATTATAGCGAAATTGGGAATGGCAAGGTAGTTGAAGAGCTTGACTAACAAATACTGTTAACAGTGGGAACGAAGACTAGTAAAATGTATTTCCATAAATTAGGAAAATTCTGATGGAGATAAAATTGAAATGACTTTCCACAACCTCAATTTTTGTATAAATCGAATAAAATACCGATGATTAATCTGCAGTAGTTTCTCCGCAACAATGATAACCATTAGCGAAATGAGATTCAAACGTCATTCAAAAATTTTTGTTCAAAACCTAACTATTATCATGTACTTTTAGTTCAGAAGAAAATTAGATCAGTAATGTAGATAAGCAGAATACACTGAATTAAACATACAGATAAACTGTAGGAAATCATTTACCATTTCATGTCTATTATTTAAAAAGTTATTCGTATATACTGATTATAACACGTATGCAAAAGATATTGACATCCTACAAAAAAGACTTATAATAGATGTGAAGTATCATTGATTTCTACCCTTGATGAGTGGTTTTGTTGTTTCAATAGACGATTCATTCAAACCAATATTTGATTAAACCAGTTGAAAAAATTTTTGCATCACCAAAATGGATTCGAGGAAAATAACAAATGAGGTTACATACTAATCAAGGAGTAAGGAAGAAAATCGTTTATAGGTCAGATAATAGTCCAATTGACAAATATGAAGAAGGGCGACAAACACAAAGGTCATTATTATTATTATTACCTTATACAAGTTTTCATGATTATTATTCAGTTTATTATAATGACCTTTATGTTTGTCGCCTTTCTTCATACTTGTCAATTGGACTATTATCTGACCTATAAACGATTTTCTTCCTTACCCCTTGATTAGTACGTAAACCAATTGACTTATTTTATACAAAAAGTATGTAAAGATTATTTACAAAATTCATAATTCATCCCTGTATTCTACCCAATTAAATAGTGTCTATTTCTGTGTAATCCAAGTACAACTTTGGTAGAAATGACTTTTTTTATCATTACTTTTATAATTTCATATTTAAATCATCTAGCAACATTCTTAGTAATGTTTATGTAATAAATATAATTAATTAATTAGACATAGAAAATTTAAATTTACTTCAAGATATTTATTTTTTAAATTATCCATTTCCATTTTTGCTTTCGATTCAACAATAAATTCACCATCATCCTCTTCTCCAACATCTAATTCTTTTGATGTATCTAAGGTCAATAAAAAGAAATAAAACAATAAATAAACACGGACTAAATTGAGGGTGAAGTAATTTTATAAAAGCGAAAATAGTAAAAAAATTCATTGACATGGATGGTTTACCGAGATTCTTTAGATGAATCTTATATATGGAAAATTGATTTCAGATGAAAAAAAGAGTCCTGTTACACAGGAGAGGAGACTTGGAGGTAGAATATATGTAACACACAAATCAACCCTTAACCAAATCTTAATTCTTAACTTCTGATCCTAACTCTAACCAGGAAAAATGTGCGAACTCCTAAAGATTTTCCTAGGTCTTAATAAGCGTTTGATTAGACGGATCATGTTCATATAAATGACTTATTAATTATGTAAAATCTGTTTGCATCTTGTAATATTATTGTTTTTTCCCATAAACTATTCATTTACAAAAGTTGTTTTCTTATTGGTTAACAGCTGGACAAAATTCGCCTCGGTCGTTTTAAACACGTCTCTATACTACACTCTTACCGGCTTCGATTCACATTGAGTTCATTATTTATTTATTCATTTATTTGAACACATAAATATTGGTACAAAAGGTCACCAAATATATATGCGCCACACAAAACAATGATAATGTGAAGAGGAGAAAAAATATATATATAAAAAAAAAGTAATGAACGTGGGGAATTATAAAAAAAAAGGAGAGAACAATGATAAGGAAAACGAAAAGGTACAATCAGAAGAGATCTTTCAGTTAAGGAAGATACAACCACGTTTTATGAAGAAAGTAAAAGAAGGTTACAGCACGATCGCCACTGGCTTCTATTCTGAGCCATATCTAATAATGTCTCTAGCCACTGCGTTACACCGTCTCTCGGACCCCAACCAGGGAGTCGTGAAGGACCAACAGAAGCTAGCCCTTTGCAGCTTTCTTTCATACCACGACACCATGTCATATACTGACCACCTCACCGCTTTTTCCAACCAGTCCCAGAGTCGGCAAATAATGCACGACGTGGAATTCTCTGGGACGACATTCGTAAAACATGTCCAAGCCACCGAAGTCGGTGTTTCAAGATGGTGACACCAATTTCATTATCGTCTTTGTGACCGAACATACGATACCGGACCTCTGCATTACTGACATGGTGCTGCCACTGGATGCCAGCAATCCTTCGGAGACAGCAATGGTCGAACACAGAGAGTCGTCTAACATCCTCAACTCGGAGAGGCCAGGCTTCACAAGCATAGAGCAAAACTGCTCTCACCGTCGCGTTGTAGATCCGACCTTTTACAGCCAGACTAACATCACGAAGGCGCCAAAGATGGCCCAGATTGGCATAAGCCGCTCTGGCTTTCACTATACGTGCATTGATCTCATCACTCACACCACCACCAGCACTTATGCAGCTACCTAGATACACGAACTTCTCGACTACTTCTATCTGCTCACCATCCAGAGTGAGTACAGGATTAGAATCCTGCCAGTCTTGTAGAAGAACTTTGCACTTCGAAGGTGCAAAGCACATACCATACCGACGGACACTGATTGCCAACTGATTAAGTGCGGATTGCATGGCTTGGGCATTCTCGCACAGTAAGACAATATCATCCGCATACTCAAGGTCGAGAAGTCTTTCTCCAGGCAACAGATCCACACCACCATTACTTACATCCGTCAGAGCTGTTTCCAGAATGTCATCGATGGCAAAGTTGAAGAGGAATGGTGAGATTGGGCAACCCTGTCTAACCCCACTGCTCGAATGGAATAGTGGAGAAAGGTGGTTGTATGCCCTCACTCTGCCTGAGGTGTTTGTGTATAGGGCTTTTAGGATGTTAATAAACTTCTCAGGCACACCCTTCTTCAATAGACAATCCCAGAGAATAGTTCTGTCCAACAAATCGAAGGCAGCCCTGATATCAAGAAACACTACGATTGTTGGCCTTTGATAAGTATGGCGGTGTTCTAACACTTGGCGGAGGGTGAAGATATGATCAATACATCCTCGACCAGAACGAAACCCAGCCTGCTCCTCGCGAGTCAATCCTTCTCGGGTTCTGAACAACCTACGAAGTATGACGGAAGCCAATAGCTTGGACGCAATCGGAAGTAGACTTATCCCCCGATAGTTGTTACAGGAACAACGTGAACCCTTTTTAAAGATAGGGACAACTATCGACTCATTCCATGACGTTGGTACACTCTCTAGTTCCCAGATCTTTGTAAACAACGTCGTCAGAAAGTCACCACCATCTTTAAAAAGAGCCGGAGGTAAGTCGTTTGGGCCCGGTGATTTGTAACGTTTCAAGTGTTGGAGTTCCTTGCGGACTTCCGCCTCATTTGGTGGATCAGTCGTCACCGGCCATGGAGGGCAGGACAGTCTGACCGATGTTGCCGGAGCAGCAGGCCAGTTGAACTGCCCTTCAAAGAATTCTGCCCATCGTCCAAGACGTCGATGGATGTTAGTGATTGGCGTTCCGTCATCCTCGCAGATTGTTTCGCTCACACCAGACTTCTTGCTGCCAGTGGCTCGGATGAGTTGGAAGAGCTTCCGGTAATTACCAGATGCAGCTGCTGCTTCCAACTCACTGGCACGCTCCGACCACCAGGCTTCTCGGTCCTTACGCAAGCTTTGCCCGATTTCATTACGTAAAATCCTTCGTCTGTGGTCAAACTCACGGTCACCCGGAGTAGACCGACGGGCTTCAATCAGTTGTAAGGAACCAGAAGAAACCCAGTGCTTGTAAGCGGGACGTTTCGCAAACCCACAACAGACTGTACCCGCCATTTTCATGGCGTCATGCAATTGCAACCAATGCTCATCTATACTTTTCGGTGGAATGCTAGCTAGCTTAGAAGCTAGCTCGGTTCGATACTTACTAGCAACAGAAGTTGCAGCCAGCTTGCTAACATCAATCCTGTGGTGGCGGTCACTTAGTTGTCCACTGAAAAGTAAGGTAAGATTGGCGCAGACCAGAGCATGATCAGATTCCAGATAGGTACTCCAGAAGGAGCGGCAGTCTTGTACACAACCACGCCAGCGGTAGCTGATCGCGATGTGATCAATCTGGGTCCAGGCTTGAGATGCAGAAGGGGGATGCCAGGTGGCACATCGGCGATGACTGTGCCGAAAGTTAGTGCTAACCAGAAACAGGTTGTGGTCTGTGCATAGTTGCAGTAGACGTTCCCCGTTATCTGTCCTGCGACCAACGAGTCCCCATCGGCAACCTAAACGACTCTCTTCTGTGCCTAGACGCCCGACCTGAGCATTCAAGTCTCCAGCTAGTACTACAATATCTGTCGAACGCACTTTCTGGAGAAGAACAGTTAGCTGATGGTAGAACTCATCCTTGATTGCATCCGGGCTGTAATCTGTCGGGGCATAGGCGGAGATGACGAAAAGACATCGTTTCTCACGCCGATTTCTTCTCACTTTGATGGAACTTTCTAATCTAACAGCACATAACCGACTGTTAATGGGGATTCAGTTGACTAGTGCTGCCTCAGCTCTAGCGCTTAGTGCGACACCAACGCCAGCAAGACCAGACGAAGATGCCACAGGCTCCCCGGATAAACGCACATAAAACAAGCTTTTTGAAGTGACAGATGGAGAGCGAACTTGTAGTACTTCACCAGAGTCTTGAATACGGGTCTCGGATAGACAACACACATCAATATTAAGACTTTCCAAAGACATAGCCAGCCCTATCTGTTGTCCGACCTGCATAATAATAATAATAATAATAATAATAATAATAATAATAATAATAATAATAATACCAGTCATTTCAATGTTAGTCAGAGAGAAACGAATATTTTCTATAAGCAGATAGTTCATCATAGTTTTAGTGGCAGAAAACAGATAATATACCTATATTGAGCATGATTTCGTTCATCTGTATAACCATATAAGTACGAATGTAGCCTAATTTTAAGTTTTGAAAACGACATGAATAACTATCACAGAGCACAAAAGTGAGGAATATGAAAATACTTGGAGCCAGATGAATTAAAATACTTAATTAAACCTTAAACAAAGTTAGGCACGAAATGCAGAAACAAGATTACAAATAATTACAAATAATAATACAATATACAGTGAAATCTATTCATATTTATGATTACTTGACTGATTGAGATATTCTATACCATAGGATGGTAAAAAACTAATAAAGAAATAAGTTTTATTGAAATAATAAGTAACTTGTATATTAAAATAAAATTCTTAGTCGATTTACGTGCAATAGCTGATGAATATCTCTCTCGATTAACACGAATAAGCATATTACGTAAACTTCGACGACCAACTCCAGGAGCTCCGATTAAACAAATAACAGGACGCTGGAAACCGGATACCATAGCAACTTCTTCATAAAGTACAATATCTTTAGTATCATAATTATCAGCATCTCTTGCACAAAATGGTATAGTGACCTATAATGAAAGTTATTCATCAAAAAAAAGAAACATCACATGATTGACCTGAGCATTTTTTGTTCATCAGATTACTCATATTAAATGGCGATCTATATTTATCAACTTTAAAGAGAGTTTAATCCAAGATAATATGTGCTAGAAATCTTTGAAATTACCCATAGAATTTATTATTTTTAGGTTAATTTATGGGTAGAAAACAAGGATATTCATAAGTATTTCTGTAGACTTGGTACTCTGAAAGCTTCTGAAAAGATGTTAAATTTATTAATAAAACTGCCGATTATCCAATAAGGATATGACACAATTAATCGTTTTCCAAAACTTTCTATTAAAAGTTGTATCAGGTGTTTACAGCCCTGTACCTTCCTGAAAAGGTCTTTTTTCAGGAATTCCCAAGGGTTAATTATTTTCCCGTGTTTGTCAGCTAGATAACCTTCGTTCACAATTAATTTGTTCAGAATATAGTTGTTTCCGCTACTTGTGTTTGCTGTTTACGAAATATATTAATACCTTATTATATTTATTCTCCTCTTACCACGTAAATTAGCATTAAACAAGCATTGAGAACTTATTAACAACTGCTTAATAGAGCATATTTATTTTTAAATAGTTCATTCCATAAACCGACATTACATCGACATCCATTAAAAGTGAAGGAACATTGGATAGCTGCTTTGTCCCGGAATGAAACACTTTAGCGATGTGCACTCATGGTTACACCCGGAAATTGAGCCCACAGTCTTCACACCTCTCAGATAGCAAGTTACCTACAAACTACTGGGTTCGCCTCTACAATTTATTTTACAATTAGTTGCTCAAGAATCATCCAGTGCGACTGGTGATAATTGTCAAACTCCCTACATGATTGAGCCCAGAGGGTCAGATCACAAAGGAAAAACGTGACAGTCCTACCCCTATACAATCATTTGCAATTGTCCTTCTAAACTACTACAAATCTGATGACGTTCGAAACAATCAAAGGTATATTTACATAGGGATTCACAATCACCGGTATTAGAAGAATTCTGAAATTCAGTACACGCAAACAGTGCTTTCTTTTTAGAATAGAATCAGAACAAAAATTGATACAGAAAAATATGAATTCATTATATTTCGTAGTTTCTCATAAACTGCTTAGAACCATAAATGTATTGAAGGTTAACACTGAGGTAAGAAATGATGAGTCAGTGCACTTATTTAGAATAGTTGCGCCTCTCAGTCTCAAATTCTTTGAAATGTGCTCAGAGATACGAACATGTACACTTCTTTATGTTCTTCCAGTTTGTGTGCTTTCGCACGTACTTATAAATTGGTAAATGTAGTTGGATGTACTGAGAAAAAGATAACCTGTCAATTTTGTTTGTTTGAGAGAGCAGTGTGTTTCATATAACGTCGTCAGTTTTGCTGATGGACGAGCAACCTTTAATGCGGCATTTGTCCTGTGGTTAATCACTCTAATGACTTCATCTCCTTTGAAGCGCGAATATAAATAGAAGGATTTCTTATCAACGGTATAGTGTTTAACCAGCAAATTGGTTTTGGTATACTTCTCTATGAATCCCGCTGGATATGCATTGTCGCGTAGGCAATTTGTGATGAAGATAAGTACCTTCTTCCAGGCTTTCTTTGGAGTAAAGTATACGAGCGCGGTCAAAGAGGGTTCGTACATTTCCCTTTTTGTAACTTATTGGACATAAACTGTTGAAATTGAGGTAAACTTTCTTGTTACTCTTGTCCAACATAAAATATTAAACCTGTTTTAAAAAGTCACATGTATTCTTTACATAATAATTGAAGTGAACTATCATACTGATTAGTAAACAATACGAAGTGAATTTCTAGTGACTGGTAATTTTGTGCCGTTAATTCTTACGAGAGATCAGTTGAGAGCTGAGTAATTTACTAGTAATTTCTCTAATTTTAAGGGAAACAAAGGATAGTCTGAACCGCAATGAAACTATTTATTTATCTCCAAAATGCTTAAATACATTTCGTTAACTCCCTCTATCATGAAACCGAATTTCTTCGGTATCATGGATTACTTATTGATAAAACTAGCCAAGCGCAATTGAAATAATACATACATACAAACAAGTGTTATACACAGAGGGACAATTAGTAACTATTTACTTTTTTCTTTCTACGTTTTGCAAGTCCACATGCGAACATTTTATAAGTTAGCTCTTCTGGATTAGGCGCACTTTGAATAAAGGCTTTACGTCTTTCTTGTAGTACTATAGATGGAATTAGACCAGCACGACCATCTTGATTATGATGTCTTGCCTAAAAATACAAACACAAGAAATAATCAGTTAAATATGATATAAGGAAAAATCTTATTTTATTTGAAACTCGATCTTTTTTGTCATACTTTCTAAAATAATTAACTGTACAATTTAAAAGCGGAAATTCACTGTGCTTTCATGAATAGATCTACGAATATGTTCCCGTTGTATGAAACTTTTGACAAGTTAGAATGAAGAACATTTTATTTCTATAGGAGTGATAAATCGAGAATATGATGGCTTCTAGATAAAAGCCCATAAGGGTGTTGGTTTTTAATATAACATTCAGATCAAGATGGATCAGTTTCTATTCCAAAAATGCCTTAAAAGTATATCCTAATATACTTTGTTAACTTCCAATATTCTTTTAACTTATATACTTTTTTTCAACATTGCTTCAAACAATTTATTCATAAGTGAAAATAACACGTTGTTTTACATTAGTCACTGGAGCGCTTTTTTGTTTTTTAGTATATTTTTTCCTTTAGTTTACTCTTTGCCTACACAGCACACCCATATTCCTACATAGACCCATTAAACAGCGCAAAATAATTTTCAAAATACTCCTCAGATTCCTTCTTTATATCAAGGTTACTGATTACGAAAATGTTATAGGCAACGCTGATATTTACTGATAGTTTTATAGTTCGAATAAATTTATTGTAAATCTATAACTTGCATAACTCTCTTCATAAATACTAACCACTCTTCGACGACCATATAACGGAAAATATTTTAATTTTCTCTAACAGATAAATAAAAGAATCACTATAAATTTTTAAAAAAATTCCGTCAATTCACCTGCCACCAATAAGGATCTTCTTGTTTAAGAACTTGAAGGACAGAACCAGCTGAAAATTTTAAACCAGCTTCTTTGCATGGAATTAAATTATCATTTTTTGGATCATACGAAAAGTGAGCTCGAAGAAAAAGCTTGAGAAAAATATGAACATTAAATAATAACAATAATAGTAATAATGAATAAATTGCCAAATTTGAATAGTTCTTTTTACTTATTTTCAAACAACATAAAAGTTTAAGTTAAATAAAATAGAAAGGGGGCCAAAGATAACCATAAAGGGCAATCTGAATAATTTTAGTAAATGTAAAGTATAGTAACACATAAAAGGTTATTTGTTTTAGAGCTAAAACACTATCAATTTCAAAATTATTGGTAATCAGAATAATAGAAAATTATTAACTGTATGAGATTATTATCTTCCATCGTTGATATTTCGGTTGTTATATGGGTTCCTTGAACAAACGTTTTCAGATTACTTGTATTTACTTGTTGATTATAATTTGAATAAGATTCAGCAGTGAAAATCAGTTCGCGCGTTTGATTATTTCTGTATTCAAGTTTCGATATTCTTGATATTATAAGTAATAATATAACGTAAACCTTTGAACAACTGATGGAAATCGTGACCCAGTAGCTTAGTGTATAATGATCATATGTTACAAGCTTTATGTACATAACTTATATGCTAGTAAGACAACAAACACTAGGATACAAGTTTACTTGGTTGATGAGTCTTAAATATGATGAAAAGTCACAACTAAACAATAGTCACTGGACACCCAGTTTCTTCTGTGAAAAATTCTTAATAGTTTTTCCCATGAGTTAAAAGTATGACTCTTGTTTGAAGTTAACGTACACCTTTATTTGGCATTTAAATCTAAGTTATTCAACTACCAGATTCACCAAACCTTTCATACTACAATTAACGAAGAAATTACCAAGTCATACGTAGAACCATGGTTAACTAAGTAGTATTGTTCAAGGACTATTAATTACCCTATACAATTTGACACTGACATCGTCCTAATTTATGCTAAGAAACATTAAACCAAGACCGAAAGTTGGTTTTACGGATAAAAAATAAAACACATATATATCATTGTTGTCATTTAGCTTGGTTATGATGGTAAATTTCCATCCTGACCAATTGAGAAGTATTAGTTAGGTACTATTAATCACGTTTAAGTGATTTCTCATAACAATATATCGTATTGATAACCTAATAGTAATATTAAATCATAAAAGAACTCTGTAATACTTATTAACAAATCTGAAATCAAACTTGAATCCAAATTTATAATCAACAACACAATACTGTGTTAATGCTATGCAATCTAAGTTGATATCTACATGTAAGAGTTTAAAAAAATGACTGCAAGCCCTAGAAGATTTTAAAATATGCAATATAACACAATGATATAATGTTAATGAACAATGTCTTTTAAATATAATTCAATTTACTACCATATATCAAGTGATAACTATCTACACTGTAAAGAAGAACTGAAATTTCATTGCACTGAATTTATTTTCAGATCAATACCAAACTATAAGAAACATCTGACTTATAAAAATTCAATAAATTGAATTATAATATATTTCACAAATATGGAAACTTTAAGTTAAAACATTGTACATTGATGATTTGAAATTGGAACAATTTGAAATAATTAAAAATCCCCTCTTTTTTCTAAACTGTAAAACACTCAAGAAAAAAATTTTTATTGTTTGATTTCGTGAAATTATAGTGTAAATAAAAAGCAAAAATATTCCGAACAACAATAAAATGAAAAAAAAAAACACTTTCTCATATATATGAATAGATTGTACAGATAACATGTATTAAATTTTTTATAATTTTTTTTCTAAAACAAACTTATTTTTAAGTAGATCATAATCATGATTGAAAATTTTTGATAAAATTTCATAAGTAATTTTCATTATTATGTTAGTATCATAAATAAGTTAATTAGAAGCCTAAATAATACCTAATAGGGTCTTGGATTATCTCGTTTAAAATATCAATAGATAACATACATTTCTATTTTAAGAAGTGGTCAAGTACATATTTATTGTTGAGAAACAACACTAATATGAAAATTATGAATTACTGTAAAAATGGCTTGAAGGTTTGAAATGCAATATATTAAATATGATTTCAATAGTTTAAGGATTAATGATTTTTCATATCTTGTTATAACTTGTGGCTTTGTGCCCTATTAATATTAATGATACCGCCAATTAGAGAACAGTGATTTATCGATCGGACCAATGGCACAAAAAAACTCGTACAAGCAGTCTAGAGTCCTAATCGGTCATGCTTCCTGCCTAGCTCTACCTGTTATGTCCAGAATACCAATCTCAGCCCCTGCGATATGAATTATGTATTTCAAACATACTGCGTTTATATACAAACCAAACCGACCACATCGTACCATGAAATAGGAAATAACATTTGTACAAGATTTAGCCAAAATCGGCTGTGAATGTGGGAGGTTGTAATTGATAAACTGGACATAACTCAAGAATCGTAAATCGTATAATAATAGTTCATAAATCAAAATAAAGCTTTTAATAAGAGGAACATGAATATGCATAGTTTAGCTACTTGATAATTATACAATAAATATATATGTATAGTATTAGCGTAGAAACAGATTCAAACAGTTACCATTCATTATTCTCGTCGGGATATAACATATTTACAGCTTGAGAATGATTTTGTTATATTTTAGGAGTTATCATAGCTAGTTATCGAGTTAGCTTAACCTCGATTTTACAAATTATAGTGAACGGAAATAAGTCTCAATTGTAAATTGTTTACAAGCTTCTTCACGGTAATATGTACCATCTCGTTAATTTATAGTGAGAAACATGAAATCAAGATACAAAAAATGATTTACTGCATGTAAAATAAAAAAAAACATATCATAATGTTATCACTTTGCTTAATTACACTGATAAATTTGGATCGATATCCTGTTCCTGATTACTAATGTTCAATCTACCGACTTAGCCGAATAGCAAGGAAAGTAGCTACACTCAACCGTATCAAGTATTTACATAAACATGGTAATACAGTGCATTTAATCAAGTGAAGATTAACTTGTCATAAATATTCTACTAAATGAACATTTTTTAAATATTTTTACTCGACATTTAAATAAATAACAGGATTGGTTTTTGTTTTTAAAAATTTTCAAAAACCCTTGCAATCCTCTTTACCACATTTTTATAATGATTTTATTATATTTAAAATAAACTTGAAAATAATTTCAAATTTTTGTAGACCACATAATGTAAAGAAAATTAATAACATTTCAATACCTTTTATAACTAATACACATCGAGTAATATTCTGTTAAAACAACTTGATTCAATAATATATAGATTAAAGAATTGTTTAGTCAAATCGGATTTTAAAAAGCCCCACTGAATTCTCCTAAACAAATTGAACATTTTTGTGATAACATTTTATAAGATAAATGGAAAAATGAAATTTTAAAGAAAAGATATAATGTTCTTTATTAATCTTACTTGTGAAGAAATAGGAGTTGATTGGTAACCAGGAATGATTTTCAATGTGATGTTTCCAGATGCATTTTTTAATACTTTCTGTAGTACTTCAGGATTATCAACTGGAACTCCGTTTGCTTCACGAATCACATCACCTACGTGTAACAAATCTAGCTGTTCAACATGAGAAGCAGCTAAAATTCGTTTAATTACCAATTCTTTCACTAAACCATAATGTGCAGACATATATTGTTGTTGAATAACAGTGATACCCTGTGACAATTTTTAATTTTGCATAGAATAAAACAATATGTTATATGATATTTCAAAAAAATCGAACTTTTAAATAAAAATTTCAGCATTTCATAAAAAGGCAGAAAAGAACTGATTATTTGGTAATTCGCGAAAATAAACATATTTATTCGATGATGTAATAAATAGTGACAATCAGTTCATTTCGCTTAGCAACAAACCTTCAAAATAATGTCAGTAAAACTTTCAACGTCTAGTCAGATAAGAATAGCGGTTATAAAAGAAATACTTTTATGGAGAGATAACATACAACTATTTAATTCATATCAGATCTACTTACATAAACACACAACTGTTGTCTTAACACAATTTTCTTAACTATTCACACTAAATGTTTCATATGAAGTACAAAAAAATCTTACTTTCATTGGTGTTAACATGATCGATACACATGTTTAAGATACTGAAAAAAGCTTGCATCAGATTGCCAACATCCGCGCGCTATTCAAAAAGGACAGTGGTATTTTTCCTCGCTGAGTAAATTCTATTGTTTTGATCGTTTATACCTATCAAAACTACTGTTTTCACTTTAATTGAGTTAATTTCAGTTAAAGTATTCGATTAGAGTATCGTTTTTGTTTCTAAAGTAGTTTGTTGTCAGTACTTTTGGTTCTAATGATCTACAGTTTTCCACTTTTTTGGTCATAGATTATTTTTGTCTCTGAGTATTTTTGCATCCAGTTCTTTTAAAAAAAACCGTGTTTAAATTACTGGACAGTGCAAAAAAAGCAATTGCCAACGCCCGGGCTGTCGATATCCTGTTGAAAGCGGCATGCAGTGCGATGAGTGCAAAGACTGGTACCACGAAGTTTGCACAAATTTAACGCCTGCAGCTTTCAAACGGTTCAGTAGGAATGGTTGCGTATGGCTCTGTCAGCAGTGCTGTTCGGATACTAAGAGCTTGCTAACCGAGGCCATATCATTGGTTAGTGCCGCTAAAAAATGTTTTGGCAAGAGTGGTCGCGACACATCAACAAGTACTCGCTCCGTTGACACGCAAATTGGCGTGAGGCAAACTCAAGTGAGTTCGAAAACAGATGACTCGCACCGACCAAAGGAGGGAGAGCAGTCTCCAAAGAGTTCTGTCCCCACAGAAAACTCAAGGAAAAAAGTTTCTTCTGTTCCACGTCTTCAAAATGGTATCCAGAAAGAAACACATAGAAGCCGCAACCGCAAGGCTCGATCAGTTTCTAAAGGGACACCAAACCTGACCTCCCAAGTCATCGAAAACCCTCCGGAATCCCACAATATGTTTGACGCGACTGTGGTTGCTTCTCCAAGCAACGTTCACGAATAGGTACAGGTTGCAAGGAAGAAACAAAATAACGATATAAAAGGGAACCCTGCCCCCACAAAAGTAGTCGAAAAATCGAAGGCTGATCACAGTAACAGACCAGTCATTTTTCATAGGATCAAGGAGAGCGAAAGCTCTGAACCAAAAACTCGTTTTGAGCTAATTAATCAACTCATGCCTCAAAATATCTCCGGAGTCACCTTGCTAAAGGTGTATAGACTAGGTAGTCTAGCGAACTTGAAGCCTAATCAATCTAGACTGCTTAAAGTAGTATTCAAATCTTCGAATGAAAGGGACTTAATTTTACAGAATTGACATAAATTAAAGGGTTCGGGAGTTTTTATCCGAAAGGACTTGCCGTTGGCAGACCGTGTAAAAAGACGGGAAGCCGAAAAAGAACTACAAATTAGGTTAGACGCTGGCAAAAAGACCTGAAAATTGCAAATTTTCGGGTTGTGAGGCTTCGTCAGAGAATGATGCCGAAGCCACCCTGGGTGAAGCACGAAGCCAATTAAATAAGCTACGGATCTGTTACACTAATGCCCGAAGCTTGCTCAATAAGCGATCGGAACTAGGTGAACAGATTGACTCTACAAAGCCAGACATAATCGCAGTCACAGAAACCTGGCTGACATAGTCTATAGATAGTACGGAACTCGATTTTGAGGGTTTTACTTTAGTAAGGACCGACAGAATACATAGGCGTAAAGGAGGTGGAGTAGCTCTATTCATTAGGAATGCTATCCCGTTTGTCATTATTGACAGTGTATCCCATGAAAGTGGGACGTGTGAATTGGTTAGTTGCCGCTTGAAATTCAAGGGGCAAGAGCTGCTAATTGGTTTGGTCTATCGCAGTCCAAGCTGTAAGGTATATGATGTCTTGTTAAACAGGCTCAAAAATTGGTCGCGAAGTGGTCGATGTCTAATCCTAGGGGACTTTAATGCACCTGTGGTAGACTGGGGAAATCTGCGAACTGAATCGTCAGATAATTCCTTCGAGCAGGAACTAGTTGATGCGGTTATAACATGTGCCCTAGTGCAACATGTGAAAGAAGCGATTAGGTACGACCCGGACACTGAATCATCCTTACTAGATCTTATATTAACTCACTATGAAGATGACGTTGCGAACCTCCTTTACATGCCAACCCTAGGTAAAAGTGATCACGCAGTTTTAACTTTTGACTTCCATATAACAGTCAATCACGAGCACGCGTCAACTCAATCCAGACCTAACGTCTGGAAAGCAAACATACCAGATATCATGCACTCAGCATCATTAGTAGATTGGACAATAGACCTAGAGTCCTCAATTGAAACGGCTTGGGACGCATTCCGAAATTTATACTTAAAAGTTACCGCACTCCACATCCCTTGGACTATACCAGAAGGGAGCCGAGAAACTCCTCACCATGGTTCAGTAGGGAGGTCCGCATCTTTCTCCGTAAGAGAAGAAAAATGTGAGATAGATTTAGGTTACTGGGGACTGATGAGACAAAATCTCAGTATCGAAAAGCCAGGAATGCATGTGCCTCGACCCTCCGCAAGTCTAAAAAGCTGTACGAAGAAAAAATTGTTAAGGAATCTATAGAATGTCTTAAACGCTTGTATTCCTATATAAACCAAAGGACAAAAAGAAGAGGAAATATTCCTGCACTATGGGGAGACGGTACTGCCGCATCATGAGTAGAAGATGACTTTGGTAAGGCTCAAGTGTTCTCAAACTACTTTAGCAATGTATATACCATAGAAGCACCCTTCCCGTCAGCGCATACTAACCCCCCACACACATACACTGGATAGCGTGACTATTAAAGAACTCGATGTCTTTGGTCTGCTAAATAAGCTTGACATAGGTAAATCCATGGGGCCCGATGAATTGCATCCTAAGCTACTAAAGGAATTATCTAACTTCGTTGCGAACCCTTTAAGTATATGTTTTAAGCTATCCGTAACGCAGGGTCGTTCATCAAAAGACTGGAAGAACGCCATAGTAAGTCCTGTCTTCAAAACAGGTACGAAACATAAACCTGAGAATTACCGACCAGTTAGCCTAACTAGTGTGGTTGTTAAAATCTTAGAAAAGATTATTCGGAAGGAGCTATTTAAGTACCTCGATGTAAACCGGATCCTTTCGAAGAAACAGCACGGTTTCAGAATAGGTTATTCTTGTCTCACTAACTTATTAGTTGCTCGTGAAAGCTGGTGCGCTCTTAAAGACCAAAAGTTACCTGAAGACGTAGCCTACATTGATTTTAGCAAAGCTTTTGACAAAGTTCCGCACAACCGGCTGTTATATAAGCTAAAAAATGTCGGAATTGGAGGCAATCTATTGATGTAGATAGAAGACTTCCTAGTTGGGTGCCAACAAAGAGTAAGGGTAAACTCAAAGTTATCTAGCTGGGAAACTGTGCTTAGTGGAGTGCCCCAGGGTACAGTTTTGGGGTCACTGCTATTCCTCTTGTATGTAAATGACCTTCCTCGCTTACTATCATCATCCGTCTTGCTATATGCTGACGATATCAAGATATGGAGAACGATACGATGTAAGGGTGATAGCTTAGAACTCAGAAATGACCTGAAGATATTATCCGAATGGTCTCATACATGGCAGCTGCCGATAAATACTTCCAAGTGTGTTGTGATGCATATCGGTCATCAAAGTTCAGATACATACACGATGAATAACACTGAGCTACCTGTTGTCCAGACACATAATGACTTAGGAGTCATCGTTAGCCAAGATCTGAAGACTACTGCACACTGCCGTGCAATAGCCGCCAAAGCTTTTAGAACTTTATGGTCAATACGTAGGGCTTTTACTTATGTCGACGCTCAAACGTTTTTGACTTTGTATACAGTGTTCGTACGTCCTAAACTTGAGTACTGCATACAAGCGACTAGCCCCTGCTTAAAAAAAGACAATGAGCTTTTGGAAAAGGTCCAGAGAACATCAACTATGCTGATTCCCGGAATAGCGAAGCTTCCGTATGATGCTCGACTCGCCAAGCTAAACCTATTCCCTTTGTCATATCGTCGAACTAGAGGCCACTTGATTACAGTTTTCAAATTGCTTAGTGATAAATTTGCACCTGCTATGCCCTCATTTTTCCTGTCTTCCAAAACAGAGAATTCACAAGGGCACTCCAAAAAAGTTCACAAGCCCAGAACAAATTACTTGTCAGCTGACTATCGACTTTCCCACTGAATCATCAACGAGTAGAATTCATTACCTCAACACGTGGTTGAAGCTCCATCCGTAGATTCTTTCAAAAGAAAGTTGGATCAACTGAGAGAACACAATTGCCAGGACTAACACAGGCTATCAAGCCTCCTGTCCTTTCCAAACTGAAACTGAAACGCCGGATTTGATTAAAGTTTAATCGCTGAGATTTCTGTAAATATAATCTACCTGCTTAATGTCTTACAATAACTTGGAGCCCAACAACTATGATACCATTTGTTCAAATTTAAACGGAAGTTCTTATAGAAATAATTTGAAGGTTGGAGGAAACATATTCCCACGCTAACATCGACTAATCATCGCAAAAGAGAAGTTATTGATAAAACCCACTCAATTTTATAAATTAATCGGAAATATGAGGGAAAAAGTAAAGAAAAAAAGGGAAATAGATATGCCATAAATGATGAGAATAAATATTTTCATTAAAGGTAGGCAAATATATGTTCTGAAAATTTAGTCATCGAGGCAAAAAAATTTTCCACAACATACAATAATAGTATGTGTATCCTTATTAAAGTAAAACTTAATCTGAACCCATGTTATAGACAGTAGGGTCTTCTGAAAAATTTCAAAAAAGTATATATGAAATTATGTGCAATTCGAAAATATAAGGGGTGAATAAGCTGTACGTAACACATGTTGTTATCTGCCTAAACAAATAAACCAAGTTTTGATATACAATCAAATGTCTTAGACTGCTCAATTTGACAATATTTATAATATGGTGTACAAAAATTAAGCTCGGTGGTTACTTCTGGATTCCGTTTGTGAATAAATTGCCAACAAAAGTATATTCGCCTAACACTAACTTGTTGAGCAACATTAGATCATAAGTACTTTGGTGTTCTACAAATGTCAAGACAGTTCTACTGTATGGGGCGGAAACCTGGAAAACTACGAAATCCATTATCCAGAAGATACAGGTGTTTATTAACAGTTGTCTACGCAAAATACTTCAGATCCGCTGGCCGGACACTATTAGCAACAACCTACTGTGGGAGAGAATAAACCAGATCCCAGTGGAGGAAGAAATCAGGAAGAAGCGCTGGAAGTGGATAGGACACACATTGAGGAAAGCACCGAACTGCGTCACAAGACAAGCCCTCACATGGAATCCTCAAGGCCGAAGGAGGAGAGGAAGACAAAAGAACACATTACGCAGGGAATTGGAGATAGACATGAGAAAAATGAACCAGAATTGGATGGAACTAGAAAAGAAGGCCCAGGACAGAGTGGGTTGGAGAATGCTGGTCAGCGGCCTATGCTCCATTGGGAGTAACAGGTGTAAGTAAGTAAGTAAGTACTTTGGTGTTCGGTATTTTTCACATAAATATGCTATTTGACTACAAAATAATAACTTTGCTTGCTAGTTGTCCTGTTTTTCAATACCGATTTAGTCACAGTATAACGTCTCCAAATGGCCTAGTATGGTGGAGGGCGAGGAGAGGCCGCTCTCCCTCTCACAATGCTCTCACATGGTCACACGTATACCGCCACTGTCAGTGAAGTCCTACTCTACGATGGGCAGAGTTTCTCGTGCAGCAGTTTACCTGGTCTGCTGTCCCGTAGACATCAATCAGACTATCTTGCTCTCCATGTCCTGTGACAACTGACCCACTTAACGAGGCGGAAGTCCTCAAAGAAACTCACTCTTCAAGCGCCACAAATCGCCAGACCCAGACGACTTACACCCGGCACTTTTAAAGATGGTGGCAACCTGATTTAGAAACTGAGTAGATTACAAAAATCTAGCACTTATAGTGTTTCAACATCGTGGAATGAGTAGATAGTTTTCCTTGTGTTTAAAGAGAGTTCACGTCACTTATGCAACAACTGTCAGGGATGAGTCTACTTCCGATGGTGTCCAGACTATTGGCTTCTGTCATACTTCGTAGGTTGTTCAAATCCCAAGAAAGATTAGCTCTCGAGGAACATAGACTTCGGTGGCTCGGACATGTTCTGAGAATTTCATCCCAGAGAATCTCACGTCGTGCACTATTTGGTGTCGTCGTATGAAAGATGTACAGGACTGGATTCTGTTGGTCCTTCACAACCACCTGGTTGCGGTCCTAGAAATAGTGTGACACAGTGGCTAGAAACGTTATTAGACATGGGTCAGCATAAAAGCCAGTGACGATCCTGCCGTAACTTTTTTCTAGTTTATTCATAGAAGTGAACATAACTTCTTTAACTGAAAGAATTCTTTCTGGTTATATTTTTGCTAACTGAACTGTTTCTCTCAATAGTCACTATTGTTATTATTATTTCACTCCAATACACTAATTTCTGCTCGTCGTTGTTTGTAATTTATTATATGCACTCTACATTCTCGATCTCTTGACAGCTTCATTGTTACTGTGTGGCGCATATGTATTTTGGTGATTGTTTGTACCAATGTTTATATGTTCAAATAAAACTTCAATAATTTGGTGTAATAGATAGTCATCAATCTGTCATGTAGTCTCAATACGCATCATACATCAACCGACATTCAATTTACTTATTTCAACTAGCATGGAACTCCATTCTAATATAATCTCTAAATGTTGCCGGCTGCACTAGTCTATTGGCTGATTTTTGTTCTAAACTTTCTGAAATTCTAACATTACTCTAGATTTTCAAAACATCTTCATTTTCATTAACTGCAAGCTTTCGAACTATATATCCGGACTGACTGTATATTTATCACATATACGCGACATCTCATAACCCATTAAATAAAAAAGCAACTCACCAAATCTTCACCATGATTCTTTTGAATCCCGATCATTTTTACTGCACCATCTACAGGTGGTAATGCTGGACCATCGCCACCTCCAGTAAGAGTAGCTTCATTTTTTCTCAAGTCAGTATACACTTTTTCACTACCAGCACCGTACATAATTGGTTGTGAATTATACAGTTCATTGGGAATTCCATTTCGATTATCTTTAATAATACCATCTCCAAAACTTCTGTCAGCCACATGTAAGTTAGATGATTTGCTGGCTAGAAAACTTCCTAGATTTGTATTAGTACCACCCAGGCCCGACGTCATGAACGCTATCTCAGGTAATTCAGGAATATCAAAGTGACTGGTTGTTATTTCAGTGTATGCAGTAGAAAAGCTACGCCATACTGGAGAACTAAGTAGTTGAATTAATTCATTCGCTTCTACATCCAAAGGATCAATAGTTAGTGGACCATCATAAAGTGCTTCTACTAAGTCATTGGTAATCGCATTTAGATCTGTATCTTCTTTCGGTACTTGTTCACAAGGATAAGATATTAGATCAAATATCTGAGGACATTAAGGAGTAAAAAAAAATTCCATTAATTTTACTTCAAAGACATATACGTACCCAATTGGTCTTAGTTTTAACAGTACTGAAAAACAGATGTTAATTCTAAGCCTACAGGATTCGCACATTACAATCCCCAGATGGCTATTCCACCAGTTCCATTGTATATTTTCAATAATCACTTACATACTTCTTGTAACTAAGGGCATTTAAAATGTCACACTTCGATTTCAATCTTGATCTACTAAAAATAAAATGAACAGATATGAGAACACGAAGAGTTGACAAACCAAAGTAGTCAATATTACACAGTTTTACGCATTATAATCAAGAATCAATAGCCGATTTGTTCACATTTATGATATGAGTAAACAAGTAGTTTATTAATCCAGTCAGTTAAGTAATTCAATGTACATACTTCAGTAGATTATAAAACATCATCGTTGCTGACAGTGTGATGAGAAACAAATATATTTCGCGAAATAACTTGCCACTTTTGCAAAAACCCAAGTCGGTCAGTCAGTAACAACGTAGAACTTCGTACGTACGTACATCAGTTCGAGTTGCCATAACACAGTAGCACAGAGATTCAGTTATCGATTCAAATCCCGTAGTGGTAGAGGTACTAAAAGTATAAGTAGTGATAGGGAACATTAGGGTTTAATGTTAATTGAGGAGTATAATGCAGTGGAATAGATTTGGAAAGAAAATGAATGACACTACTAGGATCCTATGTGCGCGTTTCGGAGACGCAGCACACATCGATGGAGCGAGATTTTAAAGTCTTAGCTAAGGAAACCTGTTGTCCTATTTGGCACAGTGTTCGGACGTTGAAAGCTCCTACGTGTAGTTTGGAGCGTGGTTTCAGGAGACCAGGAATAACGTTCCGCGTACTCAAATCGTTTGCACTAGTGGGGCAAGGGGATAAAGGGACGTAAGAAGGGTTAGTCGTGGAGATAAGAGAGTTATTAGGAGGTGTAGGAAGGATTTGAATGTAACCAACTTCGTCTCGTGTGTTGTTACGGGTATGAGGGCTGATGTCACTTCCCGACTGCCCACACCGTGGAAGTGTATTTCTTGAGGAACCTGAAAAGGAAATCGGATTAGCGTTGGTCTTAACGACCTGGGAGCGTGACCACAGAGACCAAGCGACAACTGCTTGAGGCCGGTCGCGCACGGCCTTTTTGTGGGACATGTTTAATGTGTTAGCCCCGTTCTTCAAAGGGCCTTACCGCCGCAGACGGAAATCCGTGGGGTAAAGTGAGGTGTGACATTTTTAGAGTCGACCTTTTCTAACCCCTTCCTTCCTTGTGAGAAGGCAGCATCGCTGCAGATGCTGGTTGTCCGAGGGAAACACTTTGCTGCTGTCACACCTCTGTACAGTCAGCAGTACGACTTCGCCCTCAGATCTTGAGTTGCTGCTTTTAGTCTTACCGTTCTCCAATCGACCTGTCTGGCATGGTAGAACCTGCAGGAACATATGTTCCAGCCAATATAGCTCGGTTGGGTCATCACGATAGGCAAGCCCGACCACCACGTCAAGGTAGCAGCTACGGTCGGGCAAAAAAACCCAAACTAGACGACAGATGTTACTGGAGCTTCCAAAAACATACGTTTGCTTAAAAACGTAAAATTCTTGCTGCTTATATGCTAACAAGCAACATAAACAGTTTGACAATTCCGGGTTGGCAGAAAACATTTATTTATTATTTATTTGAACACATAAATATTGGTACAAGGGGGGCACCAAATATATATGCGCCACACAAAACAATGATAATTTGAAGAGGAGAAAAGAGAAAAAAAAAAGTAATGAACGTGGGGAATTATAAAAAAAAAGGGAGAGAGACAGAACAATGGTGGGGGAAATGGAAAGGTACAGTCAGAAGAGATCTTTCAGTTAAGGAAGATACAACCACGTTTTATGAAGAAAGTAAAAGAAGGTTACAGCAGGATCGCCACTGGCTTCTATTCTGAGCCATATCTAATAATGTCTCTAGCCACTGCGTTACACCGTCTCTCGGACCCCAACCAGGGAGTCGTGAAGGACCAACAGAAGCTAGCCCTTTGCAGCTTTCTTTCATACCACGACACCATGTCATATACTGACCACCTCTCCGCTTTTTCCAACCAGTCCCAGAGTCGGCAAATAATGCACGACGTGGAATTCTCTGGGACGACATTCGTAAAACATGTCCAAGCCACCGAAGTCGGTGTTTCAAGATGATGACACCAATTTCATTATCGTCTCTGTGACCGAACACTCTATGCCGAACCTCTGCATTACTGACATGGTGTTGCCACTGGATGCCAGCAATCCTTGGGAGACAACGATGATCGAACACAGAGAGTCGTCTAACATCTTCAACTCGGAGAGGCCAGGTTTCACAAGCATAGAGCAAAACTGCTCTCACCGTCGCGTTGTAGATCCGACCTTTTACAGCCAGACTAACATCACGAAGGCGCCAAAGATGGCCCAGATTGGCATAAGCCGCTCTGGCTTTCACTATACGTGCATTGATCTCATCACTCACACCACCACCAGCACTTATGCAGCTACCTAGATACACGAACTTCTCGACTACTTCAATCTGCTCACCATCCAGAGTGAGTACAGGATTAGAATCCTGCCAGTCTTGTAGAAGAACTTTGCACTTCAAAGGTGCAAAGCACATACCATACCGACGGACACTGATTGCCAACTGATTAAGTGCGGATTGCATGGCTTGGGCATTCTCGCACAGTAAGACAATATCATCCGCATACTCAAGGTCGAGAAGTCTTTCTCCAGGCAACAGATCCACACCACCATTACTTACATCCGTCAGAGCTGTTTCCAGAATGTCATCGATGGCAAAGTTGAAGAGGAATGGTGAGATTGGGCAACCCTGCCTAACTCCACTGCTTGAATGGAATAGTGGAGAAAGGTGGTTGTATGCCCTCACTCTACCTGAGGTGTTTGTATATAAGGCTTTTAGGATGTTAATAAACTTCTCAGGCACACCCTCTTCAATAGACAATCCCAGAGAACAGTTCTGTCCAACGAATCGAAAGCAGCCTTGATATCAAGAAACACTACGATTGTTGGCCTTTGATAAGTATGGCGGTGTTCTAACACTTGGCGGAGGGTGAAGATATGATCAATACATCCTCGACCAGAACGAAACCCAGCCTGCTCCTCGCGAGTCAATCCTTCTCGGGTTCTGAACAACCTACGAAGTATGACGGAAGCCAATAGCATGGACGCAATCGGAAGTAGACTTATCCCCCGATAGTTGTTACAGGAACAACGTGAACCCTTTTTAAAGATAGGGACAACTATCGACTCATTCCATGACGTTGGTACACTCTCTAGTTCCCAGATCTTTGTATACAACGTCGTCAGAAAGTCACCACCATCTTTAAAAAGAGCCGGAGGTAAGTCGTCTGGGCCCGGTGATTTGTAACGTTTCAAGTGTTGGAGTTCCTTGCGGACTTCCGCCTCATTTGGTGGATCAGTCGTCACCGGCCATGGAGGGCAGGACAGTCTGACCGATGTTGCCGGAGCAGCAGGCCAGTTGAACTGCCCTTCAAAGAATTCTGCCCATCGTCCAAGACGTCGATGGATGTTAGTGATTGGCGTTCCGTCATCCTCGCAGATTGTTTCGCTCACACCAGACTTCTTGCTGCCAGTGGCTCGGATGAGTTGGAAGAGCTTCCGGTAATTACCAGATGCAGCTGCTGCTTCCAACTCACTGGCACGCTCCGACCACCAGGTTTCTCGGTCCTTACGCAAGCTTTGCCCGATTTCATTACGTAACAACCTTCGTCTGTGGTCAAACTCACGGTCACCCGGAGTAGACCGACGGGCTTCAATCAGTTGTAAGGAACCAGAAGAAACCCAGTGCTTGTAAGCGGGACGTTTCGCAAACCCACAACAGACTGTACCCGCCATTTTCATGGCGTCATGCAATTGCAACCAATGCTCATCTATACTTTTCGGTGGAATGCTAGCTAGCTTAGAAGCTAGCTCGGTTCGATACTTACTAGCAACAGAAGTTGCAGCCAGCTTGCTAACATCAATCCTGTGGTGGCGGTCACTTAGTTGTCCACTGAAAAGTAAGGTAAGATTGGCGCAGACCAGAGCATGATCAGATTCCAGATAGGTACTCCAGAAGGAGCGGCAGTCTTGTACACAACCACGCCAGCGGTAGCTGATCGCGATGTGATCAATCTGGGTCCAGGCTTGAGATGCAGAAGGGGGATGCCAGGTGGCACATCGGCGATGACTGTGCCGAAAGTTAGTGCTAACCAGAAACAGGTTGTGGTCTGTGCATAGTTGCAGTAGACGTTCCCCGTTATCTGTCCTGCGACCAACGAGTCCCCATCGGCAACCTAAACGACTCTCTTCTGTGCCTAGACGCCCGACCTGAGCATTCAAGTCTCCAGCTAGTACTACAATATCTGTCGAACGCACTTTCTGGAGAAGAACAGTTAGCTGACGGTAGAACTCATCCTTGATTGCATCCGGGCTGTAATCTGTCGGGGCATAGGCGGAGATGACGAAAAGACATCGTTTCTCACGCCGATTTCTTCTCACTTTGATGGAACTTTCTAATCTAACAGCACATAACCGACTGTTAATGGGGATTCAGTTGACTAGTGCTGCCTCAGCTCTAGCGCTTAGTGCGACACCAACGCCAGCAAGACCAGACGAAGATGCCACAGGCTCCCCGGATAAACGCACGTAAAACAAGCTTTTTGAAGTGACAGATGGAGAGCGAACTTGTAGTACTTCACCAGAGTCTTGAATACGGGTCTCGGATAGACAACACACATCAATATTAAGACTTTCCAAAGACATTGCCAGCCCTATCTGTTGTCCGACCTGCATAAGTGTGCGAACGTTGAAGGCAGCCAGTTTGAATGGTGCACGTGGTTTCAGAAAAACTGCTTCAGTACTCATATTCGGTAGTAACATACAATTTTCAACCAGGCAGTGACTCGAGAACGTTTAGATAAAGCTGAATTTTCACCATAGGCGAGCTGTTGTCTGAGTCGAAACGGATACAAAAAGTAGAAATAGGAGATAGTGAATAAATGACGTAGTAAATAATAATAATAATAATAATAATAATAATAATAATAATAATAATAATAATAATAATAATAATAATAATAATAACAATAATAATAATAATAATAGTATCAGTCATTTCAATGTTAGTCAGAGAAGAACGAATATTTTCCGTAAGCGAATATTTCATCATGTTTTGGTGTGTGGGCTGAGATACTGCCCGGGTGCCCAAACCGAAGCAGGTGGTTTTCTTAGGGGGCCACACCCCGAGCCTTTGACCTAAAGGTCTAGTCCACAAGGCAGTGGAGCATCGTGAGGAGATGCAGTCCCATGGAAGCCGGTGACCAAAAGTTGGTTCATACGCCATTTGTTCCTTCAGGATACTGGAGCCCATGTGCACCATAGAATTGGGATCCGGTTATAGCGCCGGACGTTCGCTTTTCGTCCTCTCATTTTCGTAAACAACACCCCCGCCACGAGAAGGCAGTGAGTAGGACTTCCCTGGCAGAGGCTGTATACGCGTGGCCGTGTGAGAGTATTTCGAGAGGGAGGGCGAACCCTCCCAGCTCTCGGCCAATAATAATAATAATAATAATACCAGTCATTTCAATGTTAGTCAGAGAGAAACGAATATTTTCTATAAGCAGATAGTTCATCATAGTTTTAGTGGCAGAAAACAGATAATATACCTATATTGAGCATGATTTCGTTCATCTGTATAACCATATAAGTACGAATGTAGCCTAATTTTAAGTTTTGAAAACGACATGAATAACTATCACAGAGCACAAAAGTGAGGAATATGAAAATACTTGGAGCCAGATGAATTAAAATACTTAATTAAACCTTAAACAAAGTTAGGCACGAAATGCAGAAACAAGATTACAAATAATTACATTTCTTCGTTTTTTTGGTGATATACGTGATATGAACATTGCTCGGAAAAATATCCGACAAGAATGAGACGTAATATTCACATATTAGTTACAGTAAAAATTTCGAGGTACTGCCTTATTACCTAACCTAACTCAGTAAAATAGATTCTAATCTGAGATTTCGTGATTACTAGATAACTTCTGAAGTCAAAAAGTAAGGTCTTATCTCGAATTGCTACACCTTTATTATAATTGGCAGGCCCTAAGTTCGAAGTTTGCTTCAACAACTTCAGTTTGAACAGCCATGTGGTTTCCTTACTCCACGCACACAAGAGTACATTAACGTATACTTTGTAAGTAATTTACACTGAATAAATAAATTGGCAAAATAACAAGCCGAACAGTTATCAATGCAAACAATCTAAAAAAACTTCGAAGAACTCTCTTAATTATAAATAAAAGCAACTAAACAAACGGTTCATGAGGCACTAATTGTATGACTTAAGTAAATATCAACGTCACGCAATGAAGCTATGACAGCTGTAAGTTGATATAGCAGTTGATATGAGTTAAAACACATTTTAGAGTTAGAAAATTTGAAATAATGTGAACAGCCGTTAGTGTTGGTTTAAATGCAGGATTTACATGACCTATTTTTCGACTTTTTAACATGTACAAACGGATTCTTTTCTAAAAAAAATTATATAACGGTTATTTAAAGGTTCATGTAGCAAGTCAGTCAGTCAGTCAGTCTGCTGCAACGTAGGACCAGGCACACATATGCATCGGTCCAAGTATCCATACCGCATTAGCACAACAAGATGAACACCGGATTCATAGAAGTAGTAATTTCAGTGGTGGTAATATATAGAAGAAAGAGTGTGTATAAGGAGATAGTACAGGAAGAAAGAATTAGTTCCTAGAAAGAAAGATTTGAAGTGATTTTAATCTGTTAGTTTAAAGGAAGACAGATAGTGTATACACCGACGCTATTGTGATCGATTCTGAGCCATGTCACCAAGAGTCTCCAACCATTGGTTACGATAGTCACGCGGACCCCAACCAAGTAGTCTGCATCTACCAACATGGCTCAGACCAGAAGTTAGTGACTTCAAGCACTGATGCCACGTTTTGGTTTGGCCGCCCCTAACTTTCTTCCAATTATCCCTAACACCAGTGAGCATTGCGCGTCGTGGTAATCGGTGTTCAGGCATACGCAGCACGTGGCCCAACCATCTCAGTCGATGAAGGTCCATAACCTCATCAACTGATTTACCATCATTCCCTAATACCCTGCGTCTAACCTTACTATTACTTACCCGGTGATCCCAGCAGATACCAGCAATATTTCTAAGGCATCTGTGGTCAAATACTAGTAACTTACGAATATCTTCTACTATTAAAGGCCATGTTTCGCAGCCGTATAGTAGAACGAAACGAACTGCCGCGCAGTATACTCGTCCCTTAATTGATAGACGGATATCTCGCCTTCTACATAGATGACGTAAGTTGGCAAAGGCCAAACGAGCTTTTCGAATCCGTGCTGAGATTTCGTCAGACACCAACCCATTAGGGCTGATCAGACTTCCAAGATAAGTGTTGTCAACGCGTTCGATTACTTCACTCCCTATCCTTAGTTCAGGTGTTGACGCAGACCAGTCCTGAAGCAACAACTTGCATTTAGAGGGAGAGAAGCGCATCTCAAACATTCTGGCATTGTTGTTCAGTGCTACCAAAAGACTCTGCATTTCATCAGCATTTTCACCAAACAGGAATATGTCATCTGCGTATTCTAAGTCGACAAGTGGATCGCCAGGTAGGAGATCAATGCCGGAGAATTCAGTCGATGAGAGCGTTATTTCCATCAGTAGATCTATGATGAAACTAAACAAAAATGGAGAAAGTGGACAGCCTTGATGGACACCACTTGAGGTTGCAAAAGCAGATGACAGTTCGCCATAAGCTCTGACTCGACTAGTAGTGTTCGAATAAAGAGCCTTCATAAGGTTTATGTACTTCTGAGGTACGCCTTTCAATGACAGACACTGCCACGGAACCTCTCGGTTCACAGAGTCAAACGCTGCTTTTAAGTCAAGGAAGACCATCATTGTCGGACGCCGATAAGTATGCCTGTGTTCTAGAACCTGACGAATGGTGAATATGTGGTCGATGCAGCCACGACCAGGTCTGAAGCCAGCCTGATTTTCACGTGTTTGCAGCTTACGAGTCTTAGTTAGGCGTCCGAAAATTATCGAAGCTAGTATTTTAGATATTATATTAGTTAAACTAATCCCTCCATGGTTGTCACAGGACGATTTTGACCCTGTCTTATAAATCGGAACAATAAGCGACTGCGACCAGTCAGATGGGATGACGTCTAACTCCCAGATTTTAGCTAAAATATTAGTCAACCTAATCGCTAAAACTAGACCACCATCCTTAAAGACCTCTGGAGCCAATCCATCTGGACCAGCTGCCCTTCCTCGTTTCAGATTAGCTATAGCCTTTTGAACTTCAGCTAGAGTTGGGGGACCTACTTCAATGTTCCATTCATACTGTCTGGGAATAGAGGGTAGTTGTAGAGTAGCTGAAGGCCAACTGAACTGCTCCTTAAAATGTTCCGCACATCGTTCTAAACGTCTGGACTGGGAGCAGATGAGAGTGTCGTCTTTTTCCGAAATAGTCTGACTTACACTTGATTAATTAAGTTCAGTTTCTTTTATTAGTCTGTAGAGTTGTCTTGTGTTCCCTATAGCCGCCGCCTTTTCCATCTCTTTTGCTTTCGTTGCTTAGCACTACTCTCGATCATTTCTTAGATTTTTGGTTAACCTAGATCTGATTTCTTTACGCTGTTCATCGTGTTCAGAACCTGATGGGATGAGTTTACGAGAATCTATCAGTGCAATAGACCTTGAAGAAATCGATTGGTTCTTTGTAACCCTGTGGTTTAAATCACTAGTAGATGTCACTGATGTTTCCACAGCTGCTTGTATGTCTTTCCAATCAACATCGGGGTCAGCCTCGTTTTCAGAACTACCTAAGTGTGACCTCAGTTGTTCCTGGAACCTACTTTTGGTTTTCTCATTACTCAATTCGGTTCTAATGAGTCTTTTTTGTGTGGCTCTTTTGCATCCAGTGAGGCGCAAGCAGATGCGTGCTCGTATTAGAGCATGGTCGGAGTCCAAGCAGGTACTCCAGAATGAGCGACAATCTTCTATCGACCCTCTCCAACGATGACTGATGGCAATATGGTCTATTTGAGTCCATCGTTGGTTTGGTGCAGGGAGTCGCCATGTTAGACGATGTCTCTCCTTATGCTTAAAATTTGTGTTTGCTAAAAATAAACGATTGTCTGAGCAAAGTTGCAGCAGACGATCACCATTATTTGTTCTCTGTGCCGGAATACTAAAATGCCCACCTAAATGTCTTTCTGTTTGGTTTAAGCTACCTACCTGGGCATTAAAGTCACCTCCTACGAGTACTATGTCTGAACGTTTAGCTTTCTGAAGAAGTTCAGACAGCTTTCTGTAAAATTCATCTTTCACTTCATCCGAACTGCAGTCAGTGGGAGCGTAGGCAGAAACGACGAAAAGGCGACGACGTGTGTCCCTATCCTTTCCAGTTCTTACGGAGCCGTTTAGCCGAACAGCGCATAGACGACTATTAACGGGGATCCACTCTAATAGCGCTTGTTCCGCTCTCATGCTTAGTGCTATGCCTACACCTGCAAGTCCACGAGAACTAGCCATCGGACCGTCAGATACACGGAGGGTGTATCTCTTCGGCACTCCGTTTTGCCGAGGTGAGGTCAAGTGAATGACCACACTAGGATCCTGTATGCGTGTTTTGGACACAGCCAGACCAAAACATGGCACAAATCCATGAAGTCACTGACAAGTGGATTGAGCCATGTTGGTAGGTGTAGACTACCTGGTTGGGGACCGCGAGACGATAGCAACCGATGGTTAGAGACCTTGAATGACATGGCTCAAAATCGTTTGCAATAGTGCAGGTGCATTCACTCTTTGTGTTCTCTCAAACTCTAATCTTCTGAATTCTCCATGTCCTTTATTTTCTTTCCCAATTTATTCCACTGGACAATACTCCTTTAATAACATCATCAAACCTTAATGTCCCCTATCTCTACTTATACTTTTAGTACCTCTACCACTACGGGATTTGAATCGATAACTGAATCTCTGTGCTAATGTGGTATGGCAACTCGAACTGATGTACGTACGTACGAAGTTCCACGTTGTTACTGACTGACTGACTGCATACATCAATCGCACGAGATTCTAAGGTTTTAGCCAAGGAAGCCTGTTGACCGATTTGACATAGTGTGTGTACGTTGAAGGCTCCAATGTGTAGTTTGGAGCGGGGTTTCAGTAGACCTGGGACAGTGTTTTGAGCACTAGAATCGTTGGCTGTGGTGACACTTGAGGAGGAAGCCGAAAGAGGAAGTTTATATTTGAAAGTCGATGTAAGAGGAATAATAAGAATTGAACAGGGAGGTTGATTATGAATACAGTGGTCTTGAGTGCTGTTAGAGGTGTGAGGGCGGTTATCACTTCCCGGTTGCCCACACCGTGGAAGGGTTCTGCTGGAGGTACCTGAAAAGGAAATTGGATTAGAAGTGGTCTTAGTGACCTGAGAGCGTGACGGCAGTGCCCAAAGGACAACTGCTTGAGGTCGGTCACATACGACCTTTTTATGAGTAATTTTTGTGTTAGCTCCGTACTTGTTGAGACCTTACCGCCGGAGACGGATATCCGTGGGATAAGGCGAGGTGTGCATTTTTAGGGTCGACCTTTTCTAACCCCACCTCAACTTGTGGGAAAGCAGCATCGCTGTTATGCTGGTTGTCTGAAGGAAACACCTTACTGCTGTCACACCTCTGTACAGTCAGCAGTACGACTTCGCCTTCGGACCTTGGATTTGTTGCTTTTAGTCTTACCGCTCTTCAACCGACCTGTCTGGCATGGTAGGACCTTGAGGAACGGTTGTCCCAGTCAGTATAGCTCAGTTGCTTCATCACGATAGGCAAGCCCGACCACCACGTCAAGGTAGCAACAACGGTCAGGTTCATGTAGCAAACTATAAACAGTCTAACAATACTTAGTAGTATGAACAAAGCTGTGAACTTTGACCATACGGAAGATAGGTTATAGTTTACTCAATTTGCGTGATATAGATACTCGTTAAAAAAACTGCTCGATACCTCATAACAAAACTGTATTTCACCAATGGTGATAAGGAAAAGCTGAGTTAATGCAAAACATGTTCGTGTACCTTGTTAGTATACAGTCATTTAGATACAATAACGAAATTCTGTGTGAATTTAATGGGATACGAGTCTCTAGTCAAACATTACAAATCAATTCACTAAAGCATGTTCTAACTTTACAGTCATTATATCCCATTGATATAAAGTCAAAATGAAGAAATTAAACACATATTGATTGACACAACTCAAGCCATAAATATATAGAACAAGTTCTTAGAATTACCTCTACCAAATTCCCGAACAATTTCTTCGACAACACTTTGTGGAGTTCAGAAGCATCTTGATCGTTAAAGTGTTTTTTTATATTTTTCTTGACCTTTTTGAGGGCGGCTAAGTTAGAAATTACAAAATGGACAGCATTTGTTAAATCATACCCACTGAATGCCTTTGCTTCATGACAACACTGAGAACAGCTTTAGACGTCGATATACTGCAGTTTATTTTGTAGAATTATTTCTATCAGAAAGACCACAGAGTATTTAACTCGGGTGTTGAACATTCATACATAACCTATACGAAACTGAAATAAAATGGGAATCTATTATATCTAACAACATAGGGAAACTTTTACATCAGGATATAAGGCAATCGGTAAATTCATGATATATTTATTTCCGCCCCAGAAAAATGCCATTATGTGAAGGTCATCTGAAGCGAACTGCTCTGTTAATAATTACAATATTGTGGACATTCTAAAATAATTTTATACTACTTTATGGACAGCCCTAAACAATATCACTTAATATGTGAAACATCAACCCAGAAATTACATATATCCCGTGTTATGAATACTTGATTTAACGTACCATGCAAAATGCTCTGAACTTGTAAGTACACTGAATTTGCGTCCCACGAAAAAAATTGAAAATAACGGGATCTTTTCATCCCCAAATTTTGTTTACAGATCAAGACTTGCAATACACAAAATTAATCATAGTGGCATATTTTAACTAAATACCATAAATTTCTGTGAAACTGTTTTTTTTCGCAAATCAAAAATAAACGCCTTTATTTTGCGAAGTAAAAGTAAGTGTTGAACGAGGTTCCGTGCCTGTGTACATTGAGATGAATAGAGGAATTCATAAACGTTCGAACGAAATTACGCAACCCAACCACGGTTTATTAACTTGACCTGCAGAAATGTAACGTCTACAACTATAAGTTTTGTTATTCTTAAACTTCGAAACAAATTACACATACACCACCATTCACAGGATTACACTTTTTTATCTAAATGCACCATAGTTGCAAAATGTAATGAGAAGTTGACACGTGGAAAAATAAAATCGAAATTAAAGAAAGTCATATATGTATATCAAGTCATTTCGTAATATATAAATTTTAATAAAGTTTACGCTAGTTCCAGTTTAAGACTCACGTTAACACACAGAAGCTCTGTAAAGTTTCCTTTAGCATGAGGTAAGAAAGGCATACTGGACTACAAGTTTGTACAATACCGAACAACAAACATCGCGCTATTTACCTTTGCGTTTTTCTGACCAAAGTTCCAGCTTATTTTTTATTGCACATTCGTTGTGCAATGACAAATTCATTTAAAACAGATCATAAAACGGGGTAAAAAAGAGTAGTCTTTGTGACTTTTCTCTCAATTTCGGATAAGAACTTAACAAAAGCTCTCCAGCATTCGCATAACAGATACCGTACCATCTGGGTAAAAACCTTTAGTCTTCAGTCTTCAGTAGTAAGGACAGTAGGTTGATGAACCTGTATTAATCCTAACAGTTTGCCTTCCAGTGAAGGTCCAGTTTCTCCTTCAAAATATTCACTGATGGGGCTGATACCACTTGTTCGAGCAAGGCGTTCCAATCATTGACTACTCGATGAGAAAAACGGAACCCCACTTTACGTTTATTAGATCGCGGTTTATGAACCTTCTTGCTGTAACCCCGGAGATTATTAGTGTTGGAGGGAGCAAAAAGATAAGACATATTAACACCCAAATCATAATTAAATATACGAAATGCCAGTATAAGGTCACCTCGAGTCCTACGATACAACAAGGGGAAAAGGTTTATGCGTTTTAAATGCTCATCGTAAGGGAGTTTAGAGAGACCCTTCACCAATTTCGTTCTCACACACTGGAAACGCTCAAGTGAGTTAGGATCCTTTACCAGACATGGGCTAGCTAGCCCAGCTAGCTGCTTGGATACAGTACTCTAAATGTGGTTTTACATAGGTGGGATATAAAATTCTAAACATTTCATCGTCAAAAGATTTGAACGCTCGGCGAAGCGACCACAACGCACGAAAACCTTTGACAGCGGCTGATTTGTAATGCTCATTTGTTTTCAGGTCATGACTTATTATTACTCCTAAGTCTTCATGTTCTTGAACGCATGGAAGAGGTTTACCATCAATAGTATAATGGTAACTGTTGGCGTGCACGATGTGCATTAGCACACTCTTCCTGAAATTGATTTCTAGGCCACAACCTCGAGCCCATCTAACCAAATCGTCTAAGTCAGCTTAAAGATCCAGATGATCAGCCTCACTTCTTATTGTTCTCCAGATTTTTACGTCATCCGCCAATAATAATGTCGACGACCTAAGCAACAGCGGCAACTCATTTACGTAGAGAATGAAGAGCAGAGGGCCTAATATGGTGCCTTGGGGTAAACCACTTTTGACCGGCTTCCAATCGGATAGCTTCCCATCGACCCTCACTCTCTGTCTGCGGTCACGTAAGAAGTTTCCTATCCACTCCTGTACAGTACCTATTATTCCGAAGCTTGTGAGCTTTTGCATAAGGCCTAAGTGTGAAACCTTGTCAAATGCTTTGCTAAGATCTATGAATATGAAATCGACAGACAGACTTTTATCTAAGGCTGATGTCCAGTCCTCTCTCGCAATAAGTAAGTCAAGCATGAACGCTTGTCATGAAATCCATGTTGCTCAGGAGCTAACAGATTGTGTAAATCTATGTGACTTAGCAACCTAAACCGAATTATCTTTTCAAGTAACTTAATGACAATGCTAGTCAGACTGACAGGCCGGTAGTTAGATACGATCTGTCTCTGACCATCCCTAAATACAGGACTGACAATAGCAACTTTCCAATCCCTAGGAAGTTCAGCGAGTGAAAGGGACATGTTGAAGAGTGTCGCGAGCGGTTTTGAAATAATGTCCGCAAGAGATGACAGCAGCCGTGGATGTAGCTAGTCCGGACCCGGTATCTTTCCAGGTTTGAGGTTGGTTATCAACGGAAGGACAGTTTCCTCAGTCACCAGTACAAATTTAATGGCTGGTATCTCGGTGTGATTAGGACAAGTATTTGTTACAATAAACGTAGAGTAGGCTTCGCTGAAATAGTTTGAAAAAGTCTCAGCTTTAGCCCGATCTGATTCAGCTAGTAAATAAGAATTATCGTGTAACAATAACGAGGGAATACCTTCACTAAGTTTCATTCGCCGTTTAACATACGAAAACAGTCGTTTCGGACAAGTACGGCTATCATATACCAACTGTCGTTCGAAAGTAGTATGGAATTTAGCCACTATTTTCTTACAAATATTCCTGAGTTTTTGGTAATCACGCTTAAATGATGCATGACCTGTCAACAAGAATGTCCCAGTAGTTTTTCCAAAGCTTTAACAGATTCCGGGTTTCCTTATTAATCCATGGAGGGCAATGCGATAGCTCATCTGCTGACCATGGGATAAACGGCGACGTTATGGACTCAGATGTAGCCTTAAACTTATTCCATTCGTCTCCGATCGATCCATCTCGTCAACCGACCAATCAGTCCAGATAGCACAGTCTCTGATTCCCGGAATATTAGCACGCCAGATATTGGGACGGGGTGGAGCAGATATAAATCGTATACCATGTGTCCTAAACTTAAAGTGAAGTACAACATGATCACTGTTCACTAGTGAGGGAAGGTACTGAATATCAAAGACATCATCATAGTGGTGGGTAAGGGCGAGGTCCAGCAGTGACGGATCATGTTTCAAATCAATATATGTCGGTTTTGTGATACATTGGACAAGTGCACACTGAATAACGGTTGATAAAAGTTCGCTATCGAAACCTCCACCTGGAGCTGTAAGCTCTATCCAGTTGATATACGGTGCGTCGAAGTCCCCAATGATGAGACAACATTCTGCCATACTCCAAGAACAGATGTGTCTTAGGATAAAGTC
This sequence comes from Schistosoma spindalis, assembly GCA_946903255.1. Lineage (NCBI taxonomy): Eukaryota > Metazoa > Platyhelminthes > Trematoda > Strigeidida > Schistosomatidae > Schistosoma > Schistosoma spindalis. The sequence continues at coordinate 67,076,688 of OX336420.1, read as the reverse complement.
GCCAGCAAGACAACACGGACTACGGTATATTCCCCTTATAGTCACAAACCCATTTCTAGATTTAATCTTACAACATGCTACCTAACATGTACCACTAACATGAGCCTCCGATATGATCGATTGTATACGAAAGTGATCCCTAATGTATAACGTTATGCCTCCTCTCTTGCGACTTAAAACTCTATCACGTCTAATACAGACATAGCCTGCGATGATGGGAGAACATTCTATATCTACGGTGAACCAAGTTTCTGTAACAACAATTATATCGGGACTTAATTCATCCACCAACAGACTTAACTCGGACGTTTTATTCCTAAGACTACGGGCGTTCGTGTACCACACACTTAAGGTGTTTTGGGAATCATTCGTTCTACCCATACGGGCCTCGGAAGCATTAGCTTCCAAGACCTAACTACCCGAAAACCCTTGATGGTAAGGTTAGTTTCGCTATTCAACTTACGAGTTCTCAACTCCGTAAGAGCATTCTTCCACTTGATTCGATCCTCAAGCCAATCTGGTTAAATACGAATATTTGAATCACGAATTTTTCTGTGCGTTTTTCAATAATATATCCCTTTATTCAAAATTTTCGAGAACCAGCTTCAAGATTTTTCTTGGTTGGGTCTCGCCTTCAACCCATTTACCGAGTCGTATCACTTTCGTGATATGTACTCCTGAAACCCCTTCAGGTAGTACGTTTCTTACCACGGATTCCACCAACTTCAGATCATGTGCATGTCTCTTAGCAGGATCATTATCTATCGACTCCTCTAGATTCCAAATAATTAAACTAGGGATTGGTTTAGCTTCTTTTGGAATCTTGTTTACAGCTATCGATCGTGACCTTACATCCTGTATATTAACTGCTGGTACCTTACGATTATTTTTTAATGTAACAGAGTCATTGGAGTCGAGCAAGTGACTCACAACAATATTTGAAGAGGCTTTACTTTGGGACTTCGGCGGAGTGGTCTGAGTGTCCACGAAACACTTATCAAGTAAACGGTCATTAGTTTTAGCTGTCTTTCCTACTCTTCTGCGTTTCCGCGTCATCTACATTAGAACTACTCGGGACAGTAATTGTTTTATTTGGATCACCAGTTGCTGCTGTAGCAACATGGCCACCAATATCTGATGAGGTGTCACTCATTGATTGTTTCGGGGTAGAAATTTTAATTTCGGGTTGCACAGTTAGATGTCTGGCTTGAGCCGTAACAGCACTTACGACACTAATGCGATCTTCGCCATCAATACCAATGTTGCAAGTACAGCCCTAATCAACCTTCTTATTAGCCAACACCAGGAGGCTAATTGCTTCCTTGATGAGTGGTTTTACTCGAGCAACAAAAACTACAAAGCCAATGAGAGTTGAAGTTCGAACACCTTTTATATGCAGCGGGGCTTAATCGGATGCACATCTTGTGGAACCACTTATTACACTCGTCACATTGCATCCCTTCCTCCACGGGGAATAAGCAATATGGTTGTCCACATTTATGAGCCGATTTGGCCATCTTGAAAATCAACTACAATGGTGATACAAGCAACATATGTAAAAGAATTCTAAAACCTTGACTAAATAAATCAATTAAAAGTCGACCAAGTATGTTTCGATACAGTATATAGACAAAAGCAAAATCAAAACACTCAATACAATATCACTTTAACTGGAGAAGATTCAATTAGGGTGTAAACAATAGTTTTGATGCGTAATTTATGATCAAAACAGTTGGTTAACTCTACGAGAAACAATACCACTGTCCTTTTAGATAGACAGAGAGTGAAACAGTATTCCAATTGAAACCGGTCAAAAGACTTGTGCTATAAGGTACCATTTTGGTCTCACTATATTTTTTCACTACTTCGACAAGTTATCGAAATTTTTCACGTTGGAGATATCAGTGTTGACAGGTAACTTTAAAGTCTAGAGACTAATAAGAAATTGGAGTGATCAACTTCATATTTATATTGGTCCAAGTCAATTACTTAAATGGTCACGATTTCGGGACTTGAAATTATTTCAATAATGAGTGTTTTAATGCATAGTGGACACTGTGAAGGTAATCAGTGGACTGTCAGTGGAACACCACTTTCACTCCTGCAAGGACGAAAATACCCAAACGTTATAACAGTCGTGCCTGGGAATCGGATGCTAATTGAAATACAATAGTAGCCTTAGGTTTTATAGTCACCGAGCATTCAAATGTTTTAACGAATTTTAAATATCATATACGCGTTGTCATATCCTAGTTAGTTTCTTCTGCTGGCTCTCTAAACAACCTATTTAGAATATTCTAGTCGTGTAGCTTGTTCATATTCGATTAAGGCAGCTAACACAGTGAGGACTCTACAAACTTTCCTAGAACGAGCAGTCGTAACTCTCCAACCTTTTCCTTTTATTCTACCGCAGAATGTAATGTGACCGCATATTGATATTCCATATCTTAAGTGATGATTTAAGTATTAACATGCCTCAGAGTTAATAAGAAGATGCTTCAAAGACCACGAACGAAAAATCTCAGTGTGATTCAGGTTTACCTATTAAGTGATCAATTTCACCCCTCAACCCGAACAAGGATTATCAGACCAATCAGTGAACACCTTCACAGAGAAGCTGGATCTCTACTGGGAAACAGGCTGCAATCACTCAACCTGCTATACTTACAAGTGAAGTCTGTAGGGCTCGTCGTTATCACCGATACTAACTTGAAGATGCCACGTAGATTCAGTGCTCGACAATTCTGTTCTTTCTGATATCTTCCCAACCAAATACTTTAACACTGGCCGGACTAGAATTCAGGAATGGAGGGGGCTTTAATATATATATATAAATATCTGGAAAACAGTCGATACGTTGAGAAGTAAACAATTTAAGCTGACTGTTTGTTGCGATGGATGCGTTGAGCGGCTACCCAAACATATTCTGTGGCGAGCGCCTGATGGACCTCCTTCAACTAAGGTTGATCTGGTGAAATTATTAGGGTCGGAATCAGTGGTGGAGACTTGTTTACCACAATACATTTTTCCCTTTGTATTTACATTATTTTCAACAAATCTGTTTTCAAGCTTCTTCATCGCATTATCAGCATTATCAGCAAAACAAAATAACGTAAACGTGATACAACGAACTTATGGTTCAAAAAAACATATTAGGGCTTCAGTCTCACAGATATTTTATTAACTCTCCTAAAACTACTGCAGCCGAAACCTTAAACAAACTTACACGACGCTAACAAAAGATGCAAAATAGTTGTATATTCGAAGATGAGAGCACAAACAAATCATTCGGCATGTAATAATCCTACATCAATTTAGATGCCAGATTTAGACGACGGCTGTAGCTCTGGAAGCATCTCGTACCAGCAGACGTCGGTTGCTATCTGGGATCCATATGCACCCGGACAGGCGATAAGGCGCCAGAATCCTAACGGCCCGACCGATAACAACGGCGACGCCGCTAACCTCCTTATTTATTTTAGTTATTTATATGAACACATAAATATTGGTACAAGGGGGGCACCAAATATATATGCGCCACACAAAACAATGATAATTTGAAGAGGAGAAAAGAGAAAAAAAAAAGTAATGAACGTGGGGAATTATAAAAAAAAAGGGAGAGAGACAGAACAATGGTGGGGGAAATGGAAAGGTACAGTCAGAAGAGACCTTTCAGTTAAGGAAGATACAACCACGTTTTATGAAGAAAGTAAAAGAAGGTTACAGCAGGATCGCCACTGGCTTCTATTCTGAGCCATATCTGATAATGTCTCTAGCCACTGCGTTACACCGTCTCTCGGACCCCAACCAGGGAGTCGTGAAGGACCAACAGAAGCTAGCCCTTTGCAGCTTTCTTTCATACCACGACACCATGTCATATACTGACCACCTCACCGCTTTTTCCAACCAGTCCCAGAGTCGGCAAATAATGCACGACGTGGAATTCTCTGGGACGACATTCGTAAAACATGTCCAAGCCACCGAAGTCGGTGTTTCAAGATGGTGACACCAATTTCATTATCGTCTTTGTGACCGAACATACGATACCGGACCTCTGCATTACTGACATGGTGCTGCCACTGGATGCCAGCAATCCTTCGGAGACAGCAATGGTCGAACACAGAGAGTCGTCTAACATCCTCAACTCGGAGAGGCCAGGCTTCACAAGCATAGAGCAAAACTGCTCTCACCGACGCGCTGTAGATCCGACCTCCTGGACATTTCAGCCGACCCACATCTACTATACTGATGACAGCTTCATCTGCAACTGCACAGGACTTTCCGTAGTGAACCTGAGCGCTGAATTGGTGTTCCGGAAACTGCGGCACCTTAGAAAAGATACCTCCCGGCCCAGATATGGTTCATTCTGCCATACTAAGGGAAGCAACTTCAATCCTGGCAACACCGCTTAGCGTGATGTTCTCGCACTCGCTAAGCCGAGACAAAATACCGGAAAATTGGAAGCTGGCTCATATCACACCAATTTTCAATGGAGATCAGCGCAGCGAACGTCCAAGCCTACGACCGGTGGCGCTTCTCTTTATACCTCCAAAAATCATGGAGTCCCTGATATACGATGGTATATATGACTATTTGCTGTTCTTAAATTTCTACTCACTCCAGCAGCATGGTTTCAGGAAGGTTTACTCCTGTATGACCAACCTGCTGACTGCGGTGGACAGATGGACAAGCATCCTTGATCGCAAGAGGAAAATCGACATCATTTACCTTGATTTCTCTAAAGCTTTTGATAGGGTTAACCACATATGTCTTATTAACAAGCTCAAACAATTGGATATCAAACGACCTTTAATTGACTAGCTCAGTTCGTATTTGACAAATCGACATTTTAAGGTCAGGGTAAACTTCGATTTATCACAGGCTATGGAATGTCGTAGTGGGGTCACCCAGGGTTCAATACTAGGACCTCTTCTCTTCTTGATTTATATAAATGATCTTCCACAACAGTTAACGTCAGACTTATTACTTTTTGCCGATGACGTGAAACTTTGGAGAGAGATACACAACCAAGAGGATATACAGGCACTTCAGGAGGATCTGACTCGACTTCAAAGTTGGGCAGACGACAACGGACTTACATTAAACACTTTACAGTGTAAAGTAGTCCATCTGCGACATGTCGCAGACTACAGTTACAACTTAAGAAACTCCTCTCTAGTAGTATCCCGATTCGAATAAGATTTAGTTCTGGTGCCCTACGACTTAAAGTCTTACGCCAACTGTGACGGAAATGCCTTTCGAGCAAACCTTGCACTGGTAACATTGAAGCGCACTTTTGGTCAGTTTGACGGAAGAACTTACCACATAATCTTCAACAGTTCTACTCGTCCCTATTTAGATACATAGTATTTCCCCCCTCACTCCAAAAGGATAAGGACACTCTGGAGCGTATCCAATGGCGAGCCACGAAATCAGTTCGAGGACTCAAATTTAAACCTTATGAAGAGCACCTCCAATCACTTGACCCTTACCCAGTAGAGTATAGGCATCTTAGAGGTGACCTTCTGATGGCTTACAGTATCCTTAACACTTCTGGACATCCTCTTAGACACCTACTCAAGCTTAGTCCCAATACTAACCTAAGGGATAACACCCAGAAATTCGGGATACAACATAGTAGAAAGGACTGCAGGCACAACTTCTACTCCTTAAGAGTTTTCAAATGCTAGAATTCGCTGCCGGCTGAGCTAGTCCAAGTGACTTCCCAGGAGTCCTTTAAGAGGTGACTTGATCTATTCTTAAGGAATAAGGATAGTATCTTTTATCGTTAATATACCTAATTTTCTGCCTGAAGGTATTGGTGCTCCCCTGCTACTAGACACGGAAGCCTGTTAAGCGAAAGCTTCTTCTATTCCGTCCACACTCACTTGAACCATTTCTTAACCGCGATTTACGCAGCTGGTGCTACATGGCGATAGGTGAGTTGGATGTGATGTTCTCTCTTTTGGTGTTTGGAAATGGAACAGCAGTACCTTCTGTCAGTTTTGGCAGTATACATCATTCTCGACATCTGTCACTTAAATGAAAATGATAACATTGGATATTAATGTACTTTGGTACTGAATTTGCGATCTCTTTCCATAGATTTTGTTAGTGAGAATATAATTTATGGACGACCACTGGGCGATGCTAAAGTAGCCTTGAGAAAATTCTAGGGTTGCACGAGGGTTATGGAGAATCAGGTTTTGGATTTAGGGTCATAATTTATGTTTAGGAATTTATGTGTGTTTTCATTAGGAACTGTCATCAGCTATCATGCCAAAATGACATTTGATTAAATGAATGCGTGATGTTTTACACGAATTTCTATCCGTGGTTTTCTATCCATAAGTTATAGTCCAGCCATTTTGTTGGCGATAGGGAAAATTGACTCAACGTCTTCTTTTGGACCTCGAAATGTTTCTACCGATGGTTTTGACGGTTTACCAACAATAATTCTAGATTTTTACACCTTTCCTGCTCACACCTTTTATTGATGAATATCGGTATAGAATATCTCGATGAAACCGAACGCTGCAATAGGGTTAAGGTATACAACTACAGTCGTGCGTGGGGAATTATGTTCCAGGACCGTATGAGGAATGAATATATAGTCGATACACTCACTTGCAGGTTTGAAATCAGCCTGGTCTCCTTGGTTTTATTTTTTAGGAGCCCTAATTAGGCGTCGGATGATTATTGATGCTAACATTTTTGACACCATGACTGTCAAAATGGTTCTATGATTTCCACAAGATTTTGTTGTTTCCTATAGACTGGAATAGTCAGCTTTCAAGAGCAGGCAAATATGCTTATCCTAATTCAGCTATAGAGCTCCGCTCCAAAATCCGAGACCTGTTATCTTATACGTGATTGGTTCGTTCATAAGTTGTAGTCTCGCCGGTTAATCTGCGTGCACCTGCTTTACTCGATTACCTACAACCACTTCAACCTAATTAAAAGGTGAAGGTGTTATGTCAATTCGCTTGTGAATGTTGTGCAACTAAAATGTGGCTAAAGGGTACATGGACTGTTCTTTAGTGTTTAGCCTACCAACTTAATCTCATGCATTGAGAGTGAATAATAATAATCTTTTTCCAAAATATTTTCACTTTTCTGTGTCTATTGGAACAGGAAAACACATCTTCCCTCATGGTAAAAGTTTATGTTTGCTAGAAACAAACGGTTACCCAAACATAATTGCTACAATCGGTCATTGTTGCCGGTTCGGTAAGCTGTAACACCTTAAGATCTATCTAAATGCCCTCTAATTTAGTTTAAACTTCCCATCTGGCCATTAAAATCAACTGACACCATTACTACATCTGAGCGTTTGGAGTTATAAAAGGTTGCATTGTACTTTAATTATCGTAGTTACTATTCTTTGAAACCCTTGTTCGCAAACTAAGTCTCCAAAGTACCCCTCTGGTCAATTATCTGGATAGAGTTTTCAGCATCTGACATCCCCTGTATTCTAAAAACATTTATTTTTAAGTATATGTTCGCACCATTTATTAGGTTATTCTATATATTATTCATAAGGTGTTTCAGTTTGTATAAGATAATAAATTAAAAGTACCATAGTTCAGTACTTCTCTGTGCTTTTACTCCTAATCACATCGTAAACCACATTCGTAGTTGAAATCGTAACAAGTGCAATATTTTATTATAGTCACCATATATTTTTGTGATTTGTCTACCATTGCTATTTTCGTTAATCTACAGTCCCTACATGAAATTCCTGGATTTGCATGGCAGACTACTTGTATTAATATGGACAATCGTCCACATCGTTATGATATTGGGCAAAAGCTGTTGTGTTTCGAACCTGACAGCTCTAAGGCTAAGCTAATTTATTTTGCAAAGGTAATATATTTGATTTTTTAATTGATATCTTGATCCAGATATTAAAACATGTTTCTCGTAGAGATACAGAAATTCCCCATTACTGTGTTCATTTTCACGGCTGGAAGTGTAAATGGGATCGTGAAGTCCCGGAAGATTTGCTTCTTGAAAACAATGAATTCAATCGAATATTAAAAAGAAAAATTGATGAAGTTGCCCAAAATGTAACTTTTGCGCAATCTTGTTATTCTTGTTAAGGTGCATGGAAGACATCAGCGTAAACAACGTATCGATATGATTCTGGAGGGTGCAGCTTTAAGTGGTGATGATATTGATTGGGAAACAGTTCCTGGCGTTTGGAAAGGATCCAAATCAAACAAATCTTATCATAGTTCTCTTGCAAGCGATAGCAATAGAGGGAAAACATTGATCAGTTCCACATCATTTGATGATAATATACCTTTTTTAGATCCAGTTCTTGCGTCCATTCTGGATCAAGAGGAGATAACACAATTACAGTTTGAACAGCTTCAGGTAAATTTATGCAAATTAGAAACGTTTATATCAGATACACAAACCTTACATGGTTTCTTTAGATCTCCCCCAAAACCTTCGAGATATATTGAAATGTCATACCGATGCTAGTGATGTGGGAATGGATGTGTCCAAGACATTTCAGTATTGGTGTTCGGTTCTTCAAGTGCTCCAAAAGTATGTTGATGGATTCCCATACAGTGGATTGAATATCAGTGCACTGCTTGGATGTAGTAGTTCCTCAAGTGGTAAGTTAATATTTTGATCGGTTTCGTGAACTGGTGAGGCATTCATTGGAAGATAGCGTTGTTTCCGATAGATAATGTAATACTTTTTGAATTAAATGAAACATGGCGTGATTCAATTACTATTAGAAAAAGCTGTATATGTTGTTTGTTAAAACGTATTACCTAAATCTAAATAGTTATATTGAAGTTTGATCGTCTGATATGATGGGTAAAAGTTGGTTATTTAAACTACCGAGTAACAATAACCTAAAAAGAAATATACGTTCTTTCTAAATCTCCACTTATTGTGATTTTTCATTCCAGTTTATGTAAGCAGAAATAAATTACAAGTTCGTATTGGTAGTAGTTGTTATGTATCGCGCTTTGGTTTTCCTGGTCGTTGATTCTTATTTTACTGTCAAGCTGTATGCTGAGTTAAAGCTGTAATATACCAGTGACACATAAACGTAAACCGTTGGACGGTAGATTTAAACTCCACTCTACCTACTTCGATTTGCGCACCTGACTGGTAAGAACACAAGCCCTGTTAATTGTGCAGGTCAAATAAAGTAAACAAACCTGAACTTCATTGCTGGATTATATTATTTATTTACCACTTTTATTAAACGTGTGCTGCAATTTTACAAGCTTATTTTAGTCTTTCGATGTTTCAAGTTTGCAAAAAAGATGGCATTCGGAACTGTTAATTGAGTAATATATCCTTCTTTGACTATTACGCTGTTCAATAATTGAAAAAAACCTTCTTTCGCTTTAAGCTTCAATATAGTAGATTATGGGAGCTTTTCTTGATTTTATTCATTTCAAAGGAATCATTTCAGATCGCGTTTCACGTATCATGAATCCTTTATTCTCACTAACTGATCGAAACCGGTTAATTTGTGCAGAGGTTTGTTCTAGCCTACGCATACTGTTTGATTTTACTATAAGAAGCTATCTACTACTTCCTAATGAAAAAATATATTTCACAAACGAGTAAGTTTTTTTTAATAATTCGGATTCATTTTATTCTAGTGCATCAAATCTCATGATTTTAACAAATTATTTTACTCTAGTCTTCTATTTTTAAATAATCCTGTTAAATTCAAAGGTTTTCGGGAACTTATTACAAAAGTAGGTGCTCAGTATTTTGAGCACTGACTTGGTATTATTCAGTGAATAAATGAAATTCCACTCTCAACAAATAAGTGTAAGTAAATTTTTATGAATTGATTGCCGGACGATATCGTATACGTTTTAAAAAGCTGATGAATTCATAAACAAGTTCGTACCTAAACCTAGGCTGTATTTATTTTCATTGTCTCGACTGTCATTAGAATATACAATCTATTATTTTGGAGACGGTTAGACAATATTAATGGCGTTTTAAAATATCACTGTAATCACAACTTATTATTGTTTGGAAGATTATCTACTTTTTTGTGGTCATATTTCCCTATTTAAGTAACTATTGTTACACTTTAAAGTTGATAAAATTTTGTCCCATATTAAATTATCTACAGTATGTACGCTTTTGTTTAAACAACTCATTTTATAAAAGCTAAATTGTAAACTAAGCATTAAACGCTTAGACATCAGTCAGTTGTGTTATATCTCCGTTTTCCCTCTGAATTAAATATAACATGTATACACCACTAACACGAATTTCGTAATAAATAGTAATTGTGGTCGTCTATGAGTTTAATGAGAAAAATTCACTGCAATTCAATGCATTCGTCATAAGTATATGCTATTTCATTTGACATTGAAAAGTTATGATATTTGTAATAACGTCTAACTGAGCAAATATGTATTTTTCACTAGGGTTTTATTAAGTCGTACATTAAAATACAATAATTTTACAGTAAAAATTATACATCCATTGAGTGGTAATGTAAGTTTATTTAGCTTACAAATTTTAGGAATCTCTTTTTGTTTCAATTGATAATTCCGAACAATTATTTAAAAAAAGAGGTCAATATTTATTATAAGTTGAAAAATTGGAACATAAGAAACACAAAAGTCCTTGGTATCCAGTCATAGAAAGTGCTTTCACTTAGTATGAGCACATAACCAGTCATCAACGACTTCTTTTATACTTTGTTTATGTGGACTGATTTTTTATGCTCTTATACCCAGGTCTATATATCATGTGATAAGATCGTCAATTAGATACCGACTTATACGTTCTGACTAACGACGCGTAGACTAGTACGAGCAACCTATAGTTCCTATTAGTCCTCCGAGATAGTAGCTTCTCTCCTAATCCAGCCGGTCCAGACGAGAACGTCAATGTCAGCCTCCGCTATACGAATCATATATTTCAGAGATACTGGGTTTATATACAAACAAACGAGACCGTATCATATCATAAAATAGGAAATAACAATTATAAAAAATCAAGCCGAAAAGTGACTGTGATTGTGAGAGACTTACTAATAAATTGGGAATATCTTAAGAATAGTAAATCATATAACTATATATATATATATATATATATATATATATATATATATATATATATAACGGTCTATAAATAATTCCTGATTGTTACGATTCATTTATTTTCCGTCCGTATATAACGTGATTAATGTTTAAATTGAAACGTACTTAAAGGTAAATGATTCTCATGTTTCTGGTACTTGTCTGTAGGTCGTTTTATTGTACAAAATTTGTCTTTTTTATATGACATTTTCATTACTTTTTACTTCTGTACTACATTAGTTTCAATGGCCACTTGTTTGAAGATGGTCGAGCATTCAGTGTGAATTATCACCATGGACCAAATGATATTCATTCTATTTATCGATTCTCTTCACCTCGATATGAATTGCTTCCAAATTCAGAAGTTATAAAAAATCCACGATTGCCTTGTTTAAATTATCCTCCTTACTACCTTTTAAGACTAATCAGTAGGTTATCTGTAAATTGATTAGTTTTTTGTTTCATAGTTTTGGTTATTTAAAAAATGGGTTTACATGTAATAATATTATATAATTTGTTTGTTCAAATTTCAGTCACCTATCAACACTCTTGTATATGTACTCAACAATTGTAGTTGCATTTACTGTATGAATTTCCTTCAAAAGGAATTCCACGTTATTTCGGTTTCATTTACTTTTATTTCCATAGTTGTACCATTATTGTTGATGTTAGTCGTGGTGGTTGTGTTGTTGTATCTTTGTTAGTTTTGCATAGAGTCATTATTTATTTATTTATTTGAACGTATAAATATTAATATAAGAGGGCACCAAATATATACGCACCACACAAAACAATGAGAATGAGAAGAGAAAAAAAGGTAAGGAGCATAAAAGAAAAAAAAGAAGAACAAGAACGACCAGATTAGTGTAAGGTAGTGTAATAGTAATAATAATGGGGGAAACGAAAAGGTACAATCAGAAGAAATCTTTCAGTTAAGGAAGATACAACCACTTTTTATGAAGAAAGTAAAAGAAGGTTACAGCAGGATCGCCACTGGCTTCTATTCTGAGCCATATCTGATAACGTCTCTAGCCACTGTGTCGCACCATCTCTAGGACTACAGCCAGGGAGTAGTGAAGGACCAACAGAAGCCAGCCCTTTGCAACTTTCATACCACGACATCATATCATACACTGACCACTTCTCCACTTTTTCCAACCAGTCATTAAGAACTTGCGTGACATGATTTTTACGCGTTTAAGATCACAAGATGAATTTGTGGTGTTGGCAATAGTAGAAGTAGTAACAACATTTGATACTATAATCTCATGATTTGATTCTACGTAACCGATTGGTGATTGATACAGCTTGTCCAACGTTTAAATTGTTATATTGTATTGCTGAACAAATCTGTCCAATAGTCTTGTCTAATCTAAAAGGTTGTGTTCGCTCCATTTGAAAGTTACAACTCATCTTCCAATAATTCCTATGTCTTGTTAAATTACAGACACAACATTTGTTCTGTAACCCATATTTATCAAGGTTTAGAACTCGAGCGTCTTTGTTCAACTACAGTGAATACCATAAAATCAAACAAGTTTTGTATCACTTTAATTTCTACACTTCGAATTAACACAAGGAAAAGAATTAATCTTGAACAATCAAAACTGCTGTAATAACTATTTGTATAGCAGAAAATAGAGTTAAAAAAATAAACTAACATTGAAAAACAAAATATAATAAATAGTTAATTTTGTGCAACTCCGCCTGGAGTCCCTTTCGGGGGGGCTACTGCCAGTCCCAAGCCCAGATAAAGGAGGAGGGTTGGGCATGGGGTTAGCGACCCCATCCCGTAGAAAACTAACTCGCTAAAAAAACGCTAACCAGAAAAAATTATTCAAACCATTTAAACTCTGCCCTGGGAGTCAGGAGGCCTTCGTTTAGAAGAATTATGACGCCTCATGATGAAAGCCGAGTTTCTTCGGAAGTCACGATGCCGATGCCCCTTCTGACAACCAGAGCAACCATTTATTTAGGTACATGAAATGCTCGCACAATGCGGGAGACTGAGAGAGTTTTCCAAATTGCTGCAGAAATGAGGAGACACAATTTGGAGGTGCTTGAGATCAGTGAAACATATTGGACGCAAGTTGGACAACAACGACTAGCTTCAGGGGAGCTGTTGTTATACTCCGGACATGAAGAAGAAAATGCCCCACATAAGGAGTTGCATTGTTGCTGTCCAAACAAGCACAAAATGCACTTATAGGATGGGAATCTCATTGGTCAAGGATCATCAAAGCCTCCTTCAAAACAAAGAAAACGGGGATTACAATGAACGTCATCCAATGCTATGCGCCTACCAACGACTACAATGAAGACGCTAAAGATCAATTCTACGATAGGCTGCAGTCAATCGTCGAGAAGTGCCCAACAAAGGACCTGACTATTGTGATGGGAGACCTAAATGCCTAGGTTGGAATTGACAACACCGGATATGAAGAGATCATGGGACGACACGGACTGGGAGAAAGGAACGAAAATGGTGAGAGATTTGCAAATCTATGTGCCTTCAATAAACTGGTCATAGGGGGAACTATATTCCCACATAAACGCATACACAAAACCACATGGACTTCACCGGATCACAACACACAGAACCAAATCGACCATATCTGCATCAACAAAAAGTTCAGGAGGACGTGAGAACCAAGAGAGGGGCTGATATAGCATCAGATCATCACTTGCTGGTCGCCGAGATGAAATTGAAACTTAAGAGGCACTGGACAACGGGGCGGACAATATCACAAAAGTTTAATACGACTCTTCTTCGGGATAAAGACAAACTCAATAAATTCAAGATAACCCTCAACAATAAGTTCCAGGCCTTTCATGATCGACTCAATGGAGAAGAAACTACTATGGAGAGCAACTGGAAAGAGATAAAAGAGGCAACCACTTCAACATGTCATGAGGTTCTGGGCCAAAAGAAGCTCCACCACAAGGATTGGACCACGATCGATACACTAGATAAGATTCAAGAAAGGAGGAACAAGAAAGCAGCAATCAATACCAGTCGAACAAGAGCAGAAAAGGCCAAGGCACAGGCTGAATACACAGAAGTAAACAAGCAAGTGAAGAGGAGCATCAGAACCGACAAACGTAAATATGTGGAAGATTTAGCAATGACGGCGGAAAAGGCTGCAAGAGAAGGAAACATGAGACAATTGTATGACACAACAAAGAAACTCTCTGGAAATCACCGTAAACCAGAACGACCAGTGAAAAGCAAGGAAGGCAAGGTAATCACCAACATTGAAGAACAACGAAACAGGTGGGTAGAACACTTCAAAGAGCTGTTGAATCGACCAGCCCCACCGAGCCCACCCAACATCGAAGCAGCACTCACGGACCTCCCAATCAACGTTGGCCCACCAACAATTGAAGAAATCAGCATGGCCATCAGACAAATCAAGTGTGGTAAAGCAGCAGGACTAGACAACATTCCAGCAGAGGCACTGAAAGCAGACGTAGCGGCAACTGCAAGGATACTCCAAACTCTCTTCAGAAAGATCTGGGATGAGGAACAGGTACCAAAAGACTGGAAAGAAGGTCTTCTAGTCAAAATACCAAAGAAAGGCGATCTCAGCAATTGTGATAACTACAGGGGAATCACTCTTCTTTCAATACCAGGAAAAGTCTTCAACAGGGTATTGTTAAACAGGATGAAGGACTCCATAGACGCACAACTTCGCGACCAACAGGCAGGATTCTGTAAGGATAGATCGTGCGCAGACCAAATCGTAACTCTACGGATCATTGTGGAACAATCAATTGAATGGAATTCATCACTCTATATCAACTTCATCGACTACGAAAAAGCATTTGATAGCGTGGACAGAACAACCCTATGGAAGCTTCTTCGACACTACGGCGTGCCTCAGAAGATAGTCAATATCATACAGAATTCCTATAATGGATTAAACTGAAAAATCGTTCTTGGAGGACAGTTGACAAAGTCGTTCGAAGTAAAGACCGGTGTCAGGCAAGGTTGCTTACTCTCACCCTTTCTCTTTCTCCTGGTGATCGACTGGATCATGAAGACATCAACATCTGAAGGGAAGCACGGGATACAGTGGATAGCTAGGATGCAATTGGATGATCTAGACTTTGCAGATGATCTGGCTCTTCTATCGCATACGCAACAACAAATGCAGGAGAAGACGACTAGTGTAGCTGCAGCCTCAGCAGAAGTGGGTCTCAACATACACAAAGGGAAAAGCAAGATTCTCCTATACAACACAGCATGCACCAATCCAATCACAATTGACGGAGAAGATTCGGAAGATGTAAGAACCTTTACATATTTAGGCAGCATCATCGGTGAAAACGATGGATCTGATGCAGATGTGAAGGCACGGATTGGCAAAACAAGAGCAGCATATTTACAACTGAAGAATATCTGGAACTCTAATCAATTGTCAACCAACACCAAAGTCAGAATTTTCAATACAAATGTCAAGACAGTTCTACTGTATGGGGCCGAAACCTGGAAAACTACGAAAGCCATTATCCAGAAGATACAGGTGTTTATTAACGGTTGTCTACGCAAAATACTTCAGATCCGCTGGCCAGACACTATTAGCAACAACATTAATGTTATTATTTGTAGGATAAAATTGATGATTATCTGTCTTAATTACATTTAAATCACAATACACATGTTCATCTATCAGAATCAAACTTCTTCACTTTTATACTCAAGCTTTTCATGTAAGCCAAAATATCAACAAATATCTCAGCTACTTAGTTCTGTGTACTATAAATGAATCCAGATTTTTTTATTAATGTTCCTTGCGTTTTTTAATCCGTCATTGTTAATTTGAATGATGGAAAGCTTTGTTATTTATTATTCAAACATTATTTTGTAGCTATCCTTCCTACATTACTGGATGGTATGCAGTTAACAGCTTGTCGACGTGCTATAATTCATCGACATTTGTACATGTTTATCCATTATCTTGATCGAACTTCGAAGTTTTGGTTTTATAAATGCTGGTCACATGAAAAGGATATGCGTTCAGGTAATCAGATTTTAGGGAAGATATTTTCAGGAAAATCATGTGGAGATTGATTTGTTGACCGTGTTCCATAATTATTTCCTAATGTGAAATTTTGGTATTTCATGTCCATATGAATTGGTCAAGTTAATAAGTAGCATATTAATGATAGCTGTCCAATGTTCACCAACTTTCAGCGACTACTAGCTACTTTCTAATTGTTCCATACAATTAGTAATCACTGCTTTTTTATTATTTTTTCTAGTCACTTAAAAATGATCTCTTACAATATAAATTTTTCATACATAATTGTTAATTTATAGACATTTTTTAATTTGTTCTATTTTGTTTGGTTCGATGATTTTTTTCCTCCTTATTTATGTATACATACATGTTTTTCTAATTATAGTGTCAAATAAGTTAGAACAATCATCGGTTAATACTACAATATCTGAATCTTCCAGCGATACAGAACCGTTAACAAATATTACTAGTTCTAAATCATTACGGCGTACAACACGAAATACTTCTAAAAATCAATTAACTGTGAGATCTGAATCATCAGAATTATCTCCTTTGATAACAAAATCATTCTATTCATCAAATGAATCATCTACAGTAATATCAAATTCTCAACCAATAATAAATGTTAATCTAAAAGACATAAACAAGGATTCTAACACAAATGTATCATTGACATGTTCTATCACAACAACACCTTCAATTGATATAGTATCAACATCTTCAACAACAGTGACAGGAACAAAATTCAAACATAACTCTGTTAATTATCCATCAACAGATGTAAAATTTCAATCTCAAGTTAAACAAACTACTCGATCTATTCCATTGTTAAGTGGAAAATTAAAAACTGATGATCATACCACAACAACATCAAATGCAACAACTACTAATACTGTTAACACTACACAAGGTAGTCTTGATCAAAATATTCGTATGACACGTTCAATTGCTATGCGTCTAAATAGAATGAATTCTGGTCCTAATTTACGTTCTCATTCATTAAGAGAAAAATGATCATACGAATAAAAATAATGTGCACATTTTTCTGCTTGTGTGCATTTCATTGTTTATACTGCTAAGATGGTTATCGTTATTCCTTGTTCTTTGTTAAACATATTTTTGTAACGTGTTCTAGATATTTTCACAGTCATTATTATTATTATTATTACTATTATTATTATTATTAAAACAACTGCTTATCAGTTTAACTGTTATGATGATTTTGAGAATCCTGTTCTTAAATATTTGTTTTGTATGTTTTGGAAATAAATTCCTGTAACAAGGTCTACACTTCTGAAGAATTAGTTAATTTAGTTGTTTTTTTCTTAGGAAATGATCATTAGTTCAAAGAATCAGAAAAAAGCGTGGAATACTTAATTATCATAACTCATTAGTTTGGCGCTTCTCAGCTATACAGTTCGCGAGATTTTTTTCCGTTGAATCCTAAAATAATACATTGAAAGTGCTGATAATTTATTTGCTATGGTTTGTATTTTCCATTGATGAACAGTTAGCGTTGAATTACCATCGTCTGTCTTAATGCAGCCTGCGCTTTACTAGTAGTTGGTTAAGACCCAAAAAGGATAATATCATTATACTAGAACTCAGTGATGATAATATACTTCATTTCGTTTTGAGGATTCCCGCACAATCGTTGTACAGAGGAAGTCGCAAACGGACCCTTTCATTAATATAAGTTTATGATGGAAACAATCTTTATGAATTGATAAGTTGAATAGTTCACTTTTTCAGATGTATGAGTTCACTATATTTTGATTTCTGTGTGATGAATAAGAAAATAATTCCATCCAAAAATCTATATCCTTAATATTTAGTTGTTATATGCATGTACTGTTCTCCACGGATTGAGTTTAGTTAAGACCGTTTTGGAAACCTTTGTCACACAATCATAAGGGATCTCAAAATAAAATGAAGTTGCTTTCCTATGGCCTCTGGTTTTCGATAGTATTTTAACTGCCAATCTGTGATGAATACGATTTACAATCCAAGCTAATTTTCACAACAAATCTCAAGAATGGTCTGTTGTTTTGAAGAAGCATTGTTGATACTAATTGTTATATGATTGTAAATTAATTCAGTAATTAATTATTACAACCTCATATGAATCATCTGTTAACAGGTTATTTGTAGAGCGAGAATTTTTCAAGGTGTATCAGCAACTCATCATGTGGAGTTATTTTTTCCTCAAATTTCTAAATATAATACCATGATTCTGTACATTTTTATAAGTACAAACATAAATTATTAGATTATTACAATTTGTTGAACAAAATAATACAAATTAGCTTGATGCCCAACGACGATAGTGCAACATTGTTTTACTGTTCAGAATAAATATAGTCATTCATCAGTTAATCAACCGTGTAAATTGTTGGGTTGTGTAGCTCTTGAACTGCCTTTATGTAGTCGAGAAAATGAGGACATGTATCTTTGTTTACAAACATTCGTTCACTAATATATTCGATTCTTTATTACACATCACCCTATTTTATTATTTGTTTCTCTATAGGTACACAGATGTTACGTTACTCTTGCGTAACTCATGCATCATCAATTACAAGAAATTTCCTATTTAAAACCTATTTTTCCGAGTTTTCATCCTTAAAATTGAAGGAAGAAAAGAATTCACTTGATCTGAACCCACCTTTGAAACGCTACAGGAATCCTACTTCTGTTATACGCGCATTAATTTCATGTGTGCAACCTGTTCCAGAAGCTCCAATTTTTGAATTAGGTCCAGATTTTAGTTATTTATCGACTTCAAAAACACGTCTTTGTATGTTATCAAAAGCTAAAGGTCGTTTAGCTGCAAGAATATCTGCCAGAGATTTTTTTCCGAATGATATTACAGCTTTAGGTACAGAAGTAAGTAGGATGATTTTTTCATTCCTATTTCTAGTAATTTCAGAAAAGATAAACTTGATAAGTATTTGTATTTTATAGAATCTATGGTTTATATATTAAAACTAGCATCAACAATGTATCATAGTTTAAATGTAGTGTATCCTTGAACTGTGATTCTCTTGGTTAAACTCAGTCGATGGTAAGTTTTCATCTATTTCGCCACTAGGTTAGAGCTTCACTCCTAAATTAATTTTAAACATTCTGAAGTATTGTTGTTCATCATAATTCTAGTAAACTATTGGCAATTTTTGTTGTAACGTTGAATAAAAATAAATATTTCAGTTCTTTATTAGTTTTTTTCTAGAAAAATATTTACAAATTCTGCTGTCTGTAATTTTTACTAAGATTGATTTGCACTGTATCATTAGCTGAAATAACTCATTTTTAAATTTATACTCTTTTTTTGCAGGCTCCACATATTAATCGATGGATACCTATACAAACTCCAGATAATATTTTGAAACGTGCTGTTGAAGGATCATTAAGCAATCATGAAGCTATGGATCGGTTGATTTTACTTCTTGCTCCTAAACATTCGTGGAAATTATATAATGAGATAGCTCCTGTAAGTGTGTATATCATAGCAACAAAATTAATATACATAATTTATTTATAAAGTTTGGACCTTTCTGTTGTTGATTTTCACTCCTTAACACCAACAATGAGAAGATACAAGCGTGGTGTGCGCTACTTATATTGATATAAGTAGTATATGACGCGAGTTAGGGACGTAATGTCTGGCAGCAGAAGATGAGGGAAGATCAAGAAAGGAAAAGCGGGAACACAATGCAATTTGTCTGAAAACGCATGAACAATGAAATCTGATACAATGGATTGATGTTGCAACAGGAACAGTCAAGTTTCATATGATGGATTGATATTTTGCAAATTACCGATTTAATATATGGTTCTCAGATTTTATTGAGATGCTCTGTAATTTGTTGTTAAATGCATTCGGTTGTCCCCACTGGTTTTCTGTTCACTACTCAAGCACTTACAAGTAAGTACTAACACTCATTCCTGCTGTAAAAGCCTGCGACTATTTCGATTCAGTAGCTCAGTAAACAAAGTGTTCAGCGTTCAAAGCATATGGTATTGAGTTTACGTTTTAGTGTGAACATGAACACGAGAACGCCAATGCACCCAGGTGATGAATGCGGAACAGGACGGAAAGTACGTCCTAAATTGCACTGTTAGCCACTATCCATACGTTTCGGGAAATTCCTTTTCTGGTTTTTGGTTTTCCAAAGTTTTCACAAGTTTTGTCATCGTTTTCTCGGATCTGTTCTTAGAAATTTATTCCACATAATCCATGAACATTGGCTGAAGCTCTAAAGACATGCTTTTAACGGAATGTTGTCTCTGAAGAAGATCCCTTTCCAAGTCACTGTTATTCATTTTCAAAGTATAAATTTGATACGATGCATGTCTTTCAAGTGTTTTTGCATTAGGGTAGATTCTATTACGATGCAAATACCTCCAATATATATATATATATATATATATATATATATATATATATATATATATATATATATATATATATATATATATATCAGATTGCCTAATCGTTTGATTAAAATGTTTTTAAGTCAGTTTAAAAAAAAACATGTCGGTGATATATCTGCACATTAAGCTACAAATATACGTCACTACAATAATGGAAGAGCATAAAGTATATTAATATAGTACGATTCAAGTATCATACTAACAATAGTCTTTGAGTGTTTTTCGAGCACAGGTTTAACAGTTATACTAATTTCATATATACTACTGAAGTAAACAAATCAGTAACTTAAAAAGTAAGTTCTAATTAACAAACATTATACTGTAAGTTTATTTGCTTTTTTATGTTATAATTTTCCGTATAGTTCTCATATTATTCATATTTCATATGTGTATATTAGGATTACAAATGGACATCGAATATTTTGCATCGCTTGCTTGACCTTTTATGTGTTACAAATGGTGGTCGAGGTGGATCTCATTCCCATGTATTATTAAATAATTATAATTGGAGTAATCTTCCGGATCCTGATGAAATCTATGTAACGCATCGTTTTGATATTACCCCTAGATATAATCATGACAGACAAATAATAAACAATCAAAACGAGTTGGAAAATATAACAAATGATGAAATCAACTATGAGTTTACAGGGGACTCCATATCATTAGTAGGAGAGTCTAATAATTGGAATTTAGATTCACCTGCAGAAAAACTGTTTCATAAAGAATTTAACATTCTCAACACTCCAGCAGGTTATAGAAGTATGATTCGTGGTGCAGCTAGATTCGGTAATGCTGATCGTGCTTTTGAATTGACTAAACTTGTATGGGAATCAAAAAATGACGATAAATATCTTGATTTAGCCACATATAATCAATTAATTCGTTCTCTACATCAATTAACCATTGTAATGAAAGGTGAAGAAAATCTTTGGAATGTAATTTTGAATATTTTAGAACATGTGAAAACATGTGGAGATCCAATAAATATATCAATTTTTACTAATATTCTTTATACACTAGCATATGCAAGTGCTAAAATGAAATATTCGATGTCATCAACATTACATTTATCTGATGGAAATTATGTTTCAATAGGTTTAGGCTTATTAAATGAATTAAAACGATTAAATTTTAAACCTGAACTTGGTACATTAGCTAATTTGTTGTTGTTAATTTATGAAACACCAGTACCTGTAAATCGATCTTCCACATCGACAACAACTAGATCCATGATAAGTAAACAGAATAATAATAATAATTTGATAAATTATCATACTGATCATTCATCCTATACTTGTTCTAATCTATTGAATGAATTAATAAATGAAGTAGAAATCTATTTTAATAATAATAATTCTGGTATAGGCGGATCACCTCAACGTTTTGATGCATGGACAATGGATGATTATACATTTTTTCCAATAGCAATGAAATGTGCAATGAATGAATTAAATGTACAATTAGGTCAAAAAATCCATAATTTATTAATTCATCATGAAGATAGAACATTTTTATTGCCTAATAGTCGAATGAAACGTAATTATATTCATGATTATTGTAGATTAATGATTCAATTTAATGAATCTGATATGAATGAACTTGTTCAATTAATTCAACGTTATAATACAACTTATTGTCAGTATTTTGATGTGATATTATCATCAAACAGTTTACTGGTAATTCTAATCAAAAATTATAACCGAATATTGAGATTATGCAATAATTATACCGTACAGAGACTAAAGATCCCTTTGAAAGAAAAGACATATAATCAGCAAACTATCCGTTCAATAAAATTAACCATATATAGTCATCTATGCAGAATATTAGATGATTTGTTGAACATTGAATTCTCTCACTATTTATATGTTTTTCCAAGTACTATTGAACGCATAACTTATATAGTGTGCAAATGGGCTACTATTAATCCAAAGGATGCATTAGATATGTCTATAAAAATAATAAATGCTTTAAAAAGGTCAGATAATTTAATAAAGCCAATGAATGATGTTTCCACAACTACTGGATCTCATGACGTGAGTGGAATAAAAATCGATCAATCAATTATGAAACAGTACGACCAACTTGTTAAATTTATGATAATTGAAAGTACAAAATTATGTTTTCCAATTTTTGATGAATTATCTGCTGAATATAATAGTGATAATAAAATTAATCGTGAAGAATACTTAACATGGAAAACAAAATTAATTAATGCATTATATGATTGGTTTAGTTATGCTGATAGTCATAATATGATAACATGGGAATGGGCGATAAAAGGATTATATATTTTATCTAAAGAAGATGATTTTATACAACTGTATGTTCATTATTCTATTTCATCTTATTAAATGTGTATTTTTATTAGTGATTGTTTTATTAGAAAGTTCAACTTCATACTGGAATTGTATTGGAGTAACTTTCAATTACCCCTGTGTAATTCTGATTTGAAATAGACTTTCGTTAGTATTAAATTCTTTGCAATGATTTTCAGAAGGATAATAGATAAGAGATTTTGAAATATATTTATGCCATCATGTCTTGTAATGATTATGAAGTGAATTAGTACACTAATTTCTGATGTAGAGTTTTGTATAGATGGAAATTTATTCATTGGTTTGTGAATTTGAATTACCTGAAAAGACTTGGATAGTCATTATGTATTTTGAACCACCATAGAAAATAAAACGATGTTTTTTTTAGTCCAGTACATAATGGATAACTTTTAAATCTAAGACAAAAACAGATGTAATTAAGCTGTCATCCAAATTGTATGAACCTGATATGTCACATTACTTTTACTTACGCTTGTCACCATTTATTGAGCATAGGCCTCTCACCAGGATTATCCAACCAATTCTGTCCTAACCTTTCTTTTCCAGTTTTTACGAAGTTTCACTTACCCTTTTGATGTCTGCCTCAGATTTCTGGCGCAATGGTTTCTTTGGTCTCCCTCTTTTTCTTTTGCCTTGGAAATTCAAGGTTAGTGTTTGCCTCGTGGTGCAGTTCGGGGATTTCAGTAAAGTATATCCTATCCACCTCGAACATCTTTTTCCATGTGGGCTTGTGTATGTATTTGTGTGGGAATATGATTCCACCCATAACTATTTTATTAAAGGAATATAAATTTGCAAATCTCTCAACATTTTCGTTCCTTTCTCCCAGTCCATTTTGTTCCATAGTGTCGTCATACACTGTATAGTCCATTCTGACCTTGGCATCTAGATCTCCCCTCAGGATGGTCATTTTTTCCCGGATAGTTCTTTACGGTGGGTTACAGCCTCACTAAACTGATCTTTATAATCTCCACTACTCTTATCGGTGTGCAAGTAGCACTGGATGACATTCATCATAATCCCTCCCTTCTTGTAACCATAAGGTTCCCATCCTACAAGTGTTTTTCATGCTTCTTTGGGCAACATCAGTGCAGCTTCTTGAGTATGCGAGAAATTGTTTTGTTCGTAACCAGATCAGAACGATACTTGTCCCGAAGCTAGTCTTTTCTATCCAGCTTGTGTCTACTAATTCCAAGCAGGGCCACGTTGTATCTTCTCACAGCTATTTGAATGGTCTTCACGGTCTCCTACATTGTGCATATATTCCGTGTACCTATGTTAATTACTATGATTGTCAGGAGGGGCATCGAGTTCATGGTTCCCGAAGAATCTCGGCTTTCACCACAAGTCATCCTAAGTCTTCCAAATGAAAGTCCTTCAACTCCCAGTTCAGAAGATTTTCTTGATTAGTGTTTTTTTTCAGTAAAGTTTTTTCTACAAGGTGAGGTTGCTGACCCTCTGTCCAACCCTTCTGCTACGGTTTGGAACTGACAATTACCCTAAAAGAGCACCAGACGGATTTATCACCTTATTTTAATGATGAATATCTGTTACCTTGTCACTGGTATTTTGATTGTATACTGAGATTTGCTTATTTTTATTTTTTTAAATCAGGGATTTTATATGGAATGTTACGCAGTGTTTGGCGAAACAGGATGTGGGATTCGAAGTTTGCGTTAGAGAACACAGAGATTTACTAGAACCTATTTTAAACATTCTAGAACAATCCATTCCAAAAATCCCACAAGGTATAGGATCTACCGAAAAACTAGAATGTTTACAGTTCCTGAAGAAGGCTCTTAGCGCCATGGAGTCTACAAATATACTACCCTTGTATTCTAGTACGTCTAACCCCGTTGAAATTCGCGCCCATAATTCTCAGTAAATGAATAAGTTTACATACCTCTTCCTTGTTCTAAACGACTTTTTGTAATAATGAAATAGTGATGTAAAATTGTATTATGAGCATATATTTAAAAATTGTAAATACATACTTGTTTGTTTTTTAATACAAATGGTTGATCACTTGCTTTACACATTGAATTCGAACATCGCACAAAACACTGTGATAGGTGTTAGCATTTATCAAGAAGCTGTTCTTGCTGGTCGAAACTCATTGTCATAACCATTGGTAAGACGATTGTCTTCCGTGGACTCAAACTATTTTAGACCATTGATACAGTCAGAAACGCTATCTTTAGGCTACTCGATATAAGACTGAAAACCTATCGCACCTATATCATTGGAGGATAACTAATAACAACCACCTTCTGTCTGTAGTTCCGTTTTCCTGTCATCGTGATTGGCTGTCCAACAGTTATAGCTGGTGTTTTTCGATTCAGCAAAGGGGTTAGTGAAGACAATTTTTAGGTACTAAAAAACTATTGTGTGGCTCACTGTTATCGTTTCGCAGATAACATTAAACGGAAGCTTGAAATAGGCTATTTGACGTTTATCATAGTTAAATATATAGAAGTAAACCTAAAGTTACACTTCATTTAGCACTCCGTCGCCACATAGTGGTTGGGGCGTCTAAGCAACACCCTACCTACCTCAACTTAGGCGACTGGATAGTATCATTATCCCTCACATGTAATGTGATTCATATTCAAGCACTCGGTAATGAGTTATTTTTCGGTACACTTTAATTATCAAAGATTTGACTGCATTCAAACCTCCAACTCTTGTTGAGGTTAAGAAGGCTGCTGTAAATAAAACAAAGCAACAGGACGTGAAAGTAATTTGATGGGCTTCGAGTATGGCGTTCTTCAATTTATGATTAAATTGACATACTGGAGTATATAGTTCAGGAGTATTCTGGTCTTAGTTGGTAGTCGTATTAGTTTGAGGTATGAATTATTTTGAGATAACTAGTTTTAGCATCACAAATCCGTGTTAGTTGGAGCACAACATAATGAGATGGGCTTCAAACATGTGTTAATGAATGCCTCAGACTCTAGATCATTTAACTGATTAAAAGTAGATGCACCTACAAACAACGTTTAACTCGCAACCAATAGGTAGTTTCATGGAGTTGTACTCCATCACGTTGGGCTTCGTTAGGAATAGTATCTTTACTAGTTCTAACTTTTTTCACTTTAGTATATCCACACCTTTATAAGGTTTGAACATAGTAGATGCCGACATTTGGGGACTTCTGCAACTGACCATTCTTATAAGGGAGCATCATCTGTAAAATGAAATATCATAACCTGGAACTAATTTACACCAACACCTAGCCAACTCAGAAGTAAAATAGAAAAGTTACGTATATGGGAATTAGCTAAACTTGTTTTGTACGTATCAACCTACACGTTAAAATAACACATCTTATCACAAGCCGAGTGTACTGAGCAAGTCATCGGTTAATCTCTATTTAGGAGCTTGTTAATGTTTTAATGTTGCATATTTAGAAGCGATTTGAAAGTCTTTAAAGTGCATTCAGCCCAACACTACTTATTTAATTTTAAAATGTCCAATGAATCCCGTTGTATGATTGATTATGAACTGTCCTATCACAATGATGGGTTTCTAGTCTATGGAAATAAGTGGATGACACGGACATTTCCTAGGTCTGAAACAAGAGACAAACTTTCTAGTTTTTTTGGATATTATTCAATCATTTTTCGAGCTGACTTGTTTAAGAAGTTATTGAACACAAAATTTTGTATATAGCTAACCTATATAGACGTTCTATAGAAATTATGCTAAGCAAAAACGGAATATTTCAAAGTGAATGACTAAATAGATACGCGCTTTAACGAACCAATCCAAATGTCTTGCAGAACCTTTTGAGAACTAATTTGACTGGGACCAAAGCAAAATAACGACCAAAACAGTGTTTCAAAACAAATGAACAAAGGATGAATCTCCCTTACTATATGAGATCTGAAGTAACTAGGTCGATTCTTCAGAATGTTAAGCTGAACATATGTTCAGTCTAAACCAATTATATTTTACCTAAGTAATTTATATGGTGATCATTTAGGTTCAGCTTCAGTGTTTTTTACTCAGAAGTCTGAACGTCTAACTTATTTTTCATCTGAAAGGACAACCTAGACCGCTTCATAATCACTCTTTACTCTAGTTCGTAAATACTAATGAACTAAAAATGAAATTCAACAAACACTTATAAATTCTTGTAGCATTAACAGTACGTAATATGTGAGGGCTGGTAATACCACTTATCTGATCAAATTTACCCGGAAGTTACAGTATCCTAATTTTGGCCCAGTGATTGATGGGTCACAGCTCCACCAGACTAACATGATATAAATACGGAAAGCTGTTAGTCGTACCACCTAACTGTAGACTCCTATTTAGAATATTCACCAATGTTTACACTATATCTAATACAGGAGACTACTATTTGATCGAATACAAAACCACAAATTATTATTATATACCAAAGTAGATTGCATGTTTTGAAAAAAAGTATGCAAAATTACATTGACTAGGTTTTTATTTTTAAAGTTTTCTTTCATGAAGGACCAGGAGTTTAAATTATAAACGATTAATAACAAAAATTTGTTAATTCATATATAAAAAAAGTTTGTGACGCTAGTCATTAGTCGTTGTACCGGATAAAATGGTAAAAGTGTTACACAGGAGGTAATAAATCAACTAGGTTTTCAGAAACAAATGCATTAATATGACTTTCAATTCGACCACGTAGCACGCTTGGACCAAAACGATTTCCTATAGATTTAAGGCATTCCGATGCAGCATTAACAGCCAGCGGTAATTTGCTTTCTACTGCGGTTGCCAATACTTCCAGAAACGCATCCATATATTTTTTAAATTGAGGTTTTTCGAGATGATTACACAGCTGTACAATTACATCGCAAGCTAGAAAAAGAAAATCAAATCTCTAAAAGAAAAATGACACAGCATATTCCCAATTTTAAGACATAAAAATTCAGCTAAACGATACTACGTAAGTTTGTGTAAAAAAAATTAGATGAAAAAACTTAAATAACGTGGTGCGTATGTTGACGAACTTAATTATTTTGTTTACTAAAGTTATAAAACTTAAAGTATACTTACTTGATTACGTTAAATATAAAAATGGATAAAGCACTTGTGCATTGTAGTAAGATCAATCACAGTAGCAAAAAAATCCATTTTCTAGGATTCTGTCCCAAGATATTTTTATCTCAAATGGATACTTTTGGTTGATTGTCTTCTCTGAGACAAGGTTACTACGACAGGCTGATTCAGCGCTCACAAAGTAGTTCACTTCTACAAGAAGCAAACTCTAATGTTATTTAGATCAACATTGAAATTTCAATTGAACTACCTACTTTAGAGGATACAATCAGAATTTTGTCAATTGTCAGAGATCTGTAGGAATGTGATAGATTCAAGGGTAGAAAAAAAATAATTCATTGCATGCAATAAACTGAAGCTATAAACGATATTGTTGCACAGAAACACCTAACCCATCGTTCTTTAGTTGCATACTGTTAAGCTGAGATTACAATTTTAAAGATTATGCTTACCAGTTTCTAAGAAATAAGGATAATGGGTATAATTTCGATGTTCACAACCCTTCAATAGTTGTTCAATCAAATCATCAGTGACTCGGTTTGGAAACTTGTCTGATATTTGACCAATCAAGCGAATTGCGCCATCAGCCTCTTCCCAAGGTTCACTGGCACGTTGATGAAGACCATCATGACAACCGCCACCTTTTCGACCTGAAATATTTGCAGCCGTATGTAAATATAGTGAGAAAATATCAACATGGTAAGATTGACTCTTAAAATTTATTTACTTAGAAATTTTAGTCAAACGACTAAATTGTAATGAGCATAAAAATACAATATAGAATAATATATCTGAACAATTAGAACTGAAATATCTATTTTTTATGTGATCCACAATACCATAATAATACTCACCTACAATATCCAAGGAAACAAAACGAATTTTAAAGTCAAAACTGTCAACAGCTATGGCAAAATTATTACTGGATTGTTAAATTGCCACAAATCAAGTATAATAGTTATTTAGTCATGCAAGCCTATAATTTATCACAAATGTATATCAATTTAGTATTTAATACATTTGCATCTTAATGTCAATAAACAAATTATAATACAAAAATAGTTTAAAGACGATGAAACATACGATTTAAAGAAAGATGAATAATAAATACATTTTTGCCGCTGCAGTTGAATTCAAGCATGAAAACCAGTCTCCAAACATACATTTCGATAATCATATGGCCTGCAGCTGGAAAATCTGCACCCATCAACACAGTTCTTGTTCAACAGTGAATGGTATCATAAAAATTTCAATAATATTACTTTTAGTTACTATTATGAGAAAAATATTTTTGTACTAATGTACTTTTATTTTGTAAAACGACATTACATGATTCAGAAACTAAGTGCTACAGCGAATAAAAAACTACGTGAATTCAATTTGTTATTCATTCTCAGTGATCGAATAATACGCCTGAACTACTGAGCTACATTTACCAAGACATACAGGTGAAAAAAACGACAAAATCCTTTTCCGGATTTACTGCTTTTCGAGCAAAGTCGTACTGCTGACTGTAGAGGGGCGTGACAGCAGTAGGTCGTTTCCCTCGGGCAACCAGCATCTAGAGACGATGCCTTCTCACAAGGAAGGACGGAATTAGAAAGGGTCGACCCTAAAAATGTCGCACCTCACGGATTTCCGTCCTCGATGGTAAGGTCTTTAGAAGAACAGAGCTAACACGTTAGAAACTTCCCACAAAAAGGCCGAGCGCGGCCGGCCTCAAGCAGTTGTCCCTTGAGCTTTGTGGTTACGCTCTCAGGTCGTTAAGACCAACGGTAATTTAACTTTCTTTTCAGGTTCTTCGAGAAATACCCTTCCACAGTGTGGGCAGCGGGAAAGGGACATCAGTCCTCATACTTCTGATACTAAATAGGTAAGTATAAAAATATTAAAACTACTGATTGAAAAGATGAAATTTTCCGGTCGCTAAAACAAGTTAACAGAATGTTTATCGAGAGGTTAACGCGATCAATGACGTGGTTGAGTGATAGCTGCTCATGAGGACGAATTCTTGACGGGACACTCTGAATGATTTGAAATAAAAAAAGCTTACTAGCCAAGTGAATGGCTATATATCCAACAAAATAACATGCCTAAATTCAAAACATGAACACAGAAGAAACAGTAAAATGTCATAAGTGACTGTGGAAAATTAACCTACAGATCACTTATCTCAAACGAATAAAGACCTGTCTGTTAAACCAAATTTTTGGGCATCGAATCCAAAACTGATATCAGTAAAATTAGACTTACTTAGAAAGGGTTGTCTCAAAGAGTGATGAACAGTTAACATACCTTTTTGAAGCTTCGGGGCCAAGGATCCACAGGAATACATAACTTGATCAGTATGACGACTATCATGAGCAGCATCTCCACTGTGAACGGTAACATGAGAAGCTCCTGGGCCTTTCCCAGATACACGACTAGATTCTGCACCATGAGATTCTTTAGGCTGTTTGCTTAGTCCATCAATTTTCTCTATGATATGATTGATATAATGCTTGGGAAAATTGATTAAAATAAAAATAATATTTAATGGTATGATAATGAAATATACAGATTACTAATTATGCTAATTTCCTGATTCGGACCACTGTTAGTGAAAATATAGCAGACAATTCAAAGTGTGAACACAAATAAACCTAACAACAATATATGATGCAGATTAGTATGTTACTAAACTTTTTCACAATTACATAAAGGTATTTAGACAGCTTACACCGGGACCATATTCTAATTTAAAACATGGACATTTTGTTAAGTTCCCTGTGTTGATTTTAATCCCCATGTTAAGATGGACTGGTCAAACAGTAAACATTCCCGTTCACTCAATTACTAGATACTCATCCGGATATCAAGTGATTTACATTTGCTTAAAACATTTGAGCTTAATTTCAACACTACTTTATTTTATTCGAAACGCCCTAAAGAAATACTAATATCTTAGCTTATTTTTACACGATGAAAATATTCGTCAGACGTAGCTCAAATCGATTAAGCAGATTTATATAAGTAACTAATTGCTGCAACGTTTAAAGAAGAAATATACATAGATGATGTCTGTGTTGGAATTAAACGTACCTACAAGTGAACTCCACAAATAAGTTACTGCCTTAGTACTAACTTGTTTGATAGCACAAGTTCCTCCACTAGGACCTAGTTAAACAAATCTTTAACAGATCAATAAACAAAGTAAACAACCTAAACTATGCATCATAGTACAATCGCGTGGTTTAACACTCAGCTTTGTAAATACATATTTATTCTGAAGATAAATGAGATATCCACAAGAGACAATCAAGATGAAGGATAAGAAAATATGAAAAGTACTTCAAATGAATATTTCTTTAAAATCAGAAACCATGAGTAGTGGAATTCAAAAATATAGAGAATTTTACAAATACCACTGATGGGACTGGGTGATAGTTGCGCTATATCACGAACTGAATGAAGTCGAAAATGTGAAATACTGTGTCCCGATTAAGTGCACAAAGAGGTATCGTGCTCGCTGAGAGATCTGAAGATTCAAAGTTTGGTCGTATGTAGATTTGTGGGTCACAAACTAGGAAAAGTGATTGGATGTGTCTTGGTATTTAATAGTACCCCAGTTATAAGTTTACGATGAAAAATAAAACTGATCGATCTCCACTAATCCCTTATCTAAAGATATAAATACTTGTTACACCAAATAAACAATTTGATAAGATTAGTGCAAACAAGTTGGACGGAAGTTGAAAATACTGAACTGAAATTACGTGCAAAGCCTTCAGTCCAATTCCAGAAGTTGGATCTAGTTTCAGCTGGAAAAGACGATATGACAGCAGATCAAAAAAGGTAAAGTCAATCGGTAGGATATTATAAATACATGTCCACATAGTGAGTTAATGATTAGTTGGTGTTAAATACTATTCAATTCAGATTATAGAAATCTGGTTATTAATATGGCTGTAAATAAATCATAGGAAAAGTATTGTGATGAGATAACAGTTTGACTTATTGTGGTTGGTGAAAAATTACTATCAACAGTTTGTGTTCTCCCTACTCGTAGCTGGATTTGGAATTTTAATACCAAGCACAAGTAAGTTTAACATTTGGCAGAAATAAAAGAAACAGGTATCACGGAAAATTCAAACATCAGTATATGGACACAAAATATAGAAACAGAAAAAATTACTTGGAATAAATTTTGATCACCAACTGACTTTAAAATCGAAGCAATCGATTTAGCTGCACCATCACGGACTGATGGAATACTATCACTAAGGTTTCGTAAGAATTGTGCAGCCATTAAATTATCGTAGCCAGCCGCGCGTGTCTCATTTGGAAAGGTGGAAATCAATGAACCGAGTGCAACACAGGCTGCATCTCTAACTGGCCAACTTTCATCTCCAAAGCATACAATTAAGGCATCGAGCAATTTACTGACACACGGTAGTAGCAAATTTGAATCTAATTTAGTTACAATCTCAGCCATAGACGCACAAGAAGCCTCACGAACCTGAGAGTATAAATCAAAAATCTGTATCAGAAATCTTTAGTACAAACTGTGAAACTGCTTGGTTGTGGATCTGTTTACGAAACAGAATAAAAGATGATTATTGACTAATATTTCAGTGAAGGATAAAATCCGTATTCGACTCTATTAATAAATTTAAACAATGATTGAAACAAGAAAAATCTATCCATATCAGTATACAGTTTTGTGAAGACAACTATTGAAAACCTGGGAGCAGTAGACGGCCGTTTTATTCTAGTATGGCACTCAAAAGTGCAAATTTATGACTCCGATATTGAAGATCGAACCAAAGACCTTCGATATTGCGTTTAAATGGTAAACCTCTAAACCACCGAGCTAGGATTTAACAGCGTTAACATCTAACTTCAATCAATTCACGGTATTGAACGACCATCTGGCATAACAGTCTCACACGGTTGAAATCCACTAGTCACAGCATTTCACGATAACTCCACCAATTGCATCCAGAAACTAGTTACTGGTGAGCGCATGATTACTATTTGTAAAGACTAGAATTCTCATAGATTTTAAATCACGAACAAATATTTTATTTATTTGAACACGTATACATTGGTACATAGGGGCACCAAATACATATGCGCCATACAAGTCACTTGATGTGTGTGGACTGATACTGCCCGAGTGCTCAGACCCAAGCAGGTGGTTTTCCTAGCTCCCACCCCCAAACTTTCGACCTAAAGGTCTGATCCACAAGGCAGTGGAGCAACGTCAGATGTAGTCTCATGGTAGCTGGTGACCAACAGTTGGCTTATACGTTATTTGTTCCTTCAGGATCATGGAGCCCATGTGCAACATTGGTTTGTAATCGGAGTTTTTCAACTACCTCAGGTGGGCCCTCCGTGTCCGCCAACCCGGGGTTAAAGTGCAGGACATTCGCTTTTCGTCCTCTCAATTTCGTAAACAACACCCTCGACTCGAGAAGACAGTGAGTAGGACTTCCCTGGTAGATGCAGTATACGCGTGGCCATGTGAGGTCATTTGGAGGAGGAAGGACTCTCTCCACCCTCGGCCGTACCAGAGCATTTGGGGAACGGACAAATATTAGTTAGAGGTGCCCCGTACTAGGACGAAAGGGTCGTCCAGGGTTTGTAGGTTTTTAAGGGTGGCCTAAGATTTTTCAGTTTAAAGTCTATAAAAGCTTATTAATAATTTAGGGACGTTGAAAATAAGATTAATCGTAAGTATGCAGAAATATCATAACTTTGACTCCTGTCACTTTTCTAGAAAAAATAAATATTGCTTATTGGATCACTACCATATCAAAACCTCAATCTTACTTTTTCATTTAGAACTAAGATATTTCCCGAGGTTCCTTGTATATAACTTTATCAACAAATGAACATTAATAAAAGGCGTCCATTCATTAATGGCATTTAGAAATCGCCATGATTAAGTACTTAAATACGATTAATATTTTATTTGTGAAAATTTAATCAATCAATTAACCAGTGTTTAAAATTATGATGTACTTCATTTTAAAATATTAAAGAGATGTTAACAGAAATACATTTGTAAATTTAACCGTTAGAAGTTTCCTCATGAGTTTTAGCATAAATACTATTACGAATGAGCAAGATCGCTTTCTTTTAAAAAGAAAAAAGTTAAACACATAACTCACCAATTTAGTTATATTTCTTAATTGAAGGATAAATCTATTGACTTTGTAAATATACATTTACTAAACTAACGCTAATTAATGGTCAAATTCATCTATTACAAAGATGTTTAAAATAATATATATATTGCACATTTGGATGTTATTTTTACTATTTAGGAATCAGTTGTAAATCAATGTTGGGTTTAATGGTTGGTGAATAAATAAATATTAATCAACAACCGCGCGATATTTTTTGCGACGAGTAAAATGCCTCACCTTACTTTACAGATCCCCATTTCCAGCGGCAAATACTTCTGAAGTAAGAAGCTAACATAATCAATAATTCCTACGAAAATACTGTGATCGACCACAGACAGTTGTCTTATTCGCTCCCAGGTCATTAGTCCAGTTTCCTATTCAGGTCTACCAAGAAGACATATCCTCTCGCGATGTGGTTAAGAAAGAATTGAAAACTCCCCTCATACCTTTTATAGTGCACGACATGACCTCGTTTATAACTAAACCCCATTTTCATTACTGTGGCGCATATATATTTGGTGCCCCCCTGTACCAATATTTATGTGTTCAAATAAATAAATAAATACATTTTCATTACCATTATCAAATGTCACCTGTCTTTGAATTCTTCATAATGACGACTGATGTTAACGATTGGAGTTAAATAAATTCTATCCTGTCTCCTGAAACTGCACTTGAGACTATACGCTAGAGATTTTAACATCCGAGTCCCATGTCCAATAGGAGGATAGGTGTCACTAAATGAGACAGCAGAACCTCGTGCTATTGATGCATGTTGTATTTCCGAAACCTTAATCTAAGACCACAGTATGGTCATTCACTGACCTTATTTTTCGTGTATTTTGAGTTTTATTTATTTATTTGAACACATAAATATTGGTACAAGAAGGCACCAAAAATATATGCTTCACACAAAACAATGAGAATTTGAAGAGAAGAGAAAAAAAGAACAATAACGAACAGATTAGTGTAAGGTAGTGTAATAGTAATAATAATAGGGGAAACGAAAAGGTACAATCAGAAGAAATCTTTCAGTTAAGGAAGATACAACCACTTTTTATGAAGAAAGTAAAAGAAGGTTACAGAACGATCGCCACTGGCTTCTATTCTGAGCCATATCTGATAACGTCTCTAGCCACTGCGTTACACCGTCTCTCGGACCCCAGCCAGGGAGTCGTGAAGGACCAACAGAAGCTAGCCCTTTGCAGCTTTCTTTCATACCACGAGACGACGTCATATACTGACCACCTCTCTGCCTTCTCTAACCAGTCCCAGAGTCGGCAAATAATGCGCGACGAGGAATTCTCTGGGACGACATTCGTAGAACATGTCCAAGCCACCGAAGTCGGTGTTTCAAGATGGTGGCACCAATTGGATTGTCATCTCTGTGCCCGAACACACGATGCCGAACCTCTGCATTACTAACATGGTGTTGCCACTGGATGTTAGCAATCCTTCGGAGACAGCGATGGTCGAACACAGAGAGTCGTCTAACATCCTCAACTCGGAGAGGCCAGGTTTCACAAGCATAGAGCAAAACTGCTCTCACCGACGCGTTGTAGATCCGACCTTCTACAGCCAGACTGATATCACGAAGGCTCCAAAGGTGGCCCAGATTGGCATAAGCCTCTCTGGTTTTCACTATACGTGCATCGATCTCATCACTCACGCCGCCACCAGCACTTATGCAGCTACCTAGATACACAAATTTCTCGACTACTTCTATCTGCTCACCATCCAGAGTGAGTACAGGATTAGAATCCTGCCAGTCTTGTAGAAGTACTTTGCACTTCGAAGGTGCAAAGCACATACCATACCGACGGACACTGATTGCCAATTGATTAAGTGCGGATTGCATGGCTTGGGCATTCTCGCACAGTAAGACAATATCATCCGCATACTCAAGGTCGAGAAGTCTTTATCCAGGCAACAGATCCACACCACTTACATCTGCCAGAAGTGTTTCCATAATGCCATCGATGGCAAAGTTGAAGAGGAATGGTGAGATTGGGCAACCTTGCCTAACCCCACTGCTTGAATGGAACAATGGAGAGAGACATGACAACAACTCGTATTCTTGTCGATAGAAATATAGCACTAAAATCAGTCTTATTCTATTGAACAGGTAACAATTTACTTTCCGTCACACCAATTGCAGCATTAATCAGGGCTTTACCAAGTTTTAACGCTTTCGATAAGAAAGATTTCAAGAAGTTAAAAACGATGTTTTTGGTTTGTCAACATGAATGAACAGAAAGCTGAATGATAGGTGATGTGCAATGAAACAATGTGGACGCGACTGAATTACTGATGAGAGCCTTCAAATAAATTAATATCCAAAGACGAAACAAAAAGCCGAAACAGCTATTCCTAAAGTAAAATATACAAAATATTTGTTGTGAAAATGCGCGTAATTAGATGTCATAAGCGACCAGCTAATATAAATTTTGTGGGTTGTTCACCCCTCGGTGAATTAAAACATGAGAGCGAGCGCAACTTTCCCACAATATATTTTCTATAAAGCTATATTGTGAAGTAACAGAGCGTTTTCAGCTCACGTATATGTGATCGTGCGTTCTCTTATATAGATGCTTTAACGGAGAAGCTTTAGTAATTTTGAACGACACCAGAAAAATACAAACACAAGTTCACTACAACATATTACAAAAGTAAGTTACTATAAAAGAATGGCAACTTACCGCATGATTATCGGCATCACTTTGTTGAATGTAATAATCGACAGCTGAAACTAAATATTGACCAAGTAACTTTCGACCTTCTCCTTGAGTAACGCGACACCAAGTATCTTGACTATAAATCCTGACGCCTTCAGCAACGTAATATCTGTTTAAACACATAGCTGGTAAAAGAATAGGGTAAATATCATCTCTCGTATATCCAGGGGGAGGATCAACCTCAAAAAGAGTTCGTACTGCTCTGGAAGCAGCCATACGGACCTAAAATTGCAGTACATTTCACAAATTAAAAAACACTTAAGAAAACCTATTTCGGTTGAGTAATAATAGCAAAATTTCGTACGTGGAATAAACAAAATCATAGAAAACAAACATTGAGAACATCTGAAATGTTCGTTTTAAACAGAACCATAACCTTATGTTTTCGAGCTGAATCTGAAAGTGTAGAGCTGTAGCGCAAACTCTTCTATTTTTTACTGTAAGAAATAATACAGCCTAATTAAAACAGCGACAACTGATAAAAAGAAGCTCAATTTTTTAACTAAACATTTTATTTTGCGAATCACTGCGAGAGTGCACAGTTTATAGACAAATGTCTTGTACCAATTAAACGGAGGTACGACTTTATGGTTTTGTAGTTTTAAGTCAAGTACATTTGCATAAAGTAGTAATTCAATTCAGTTGAAAAGTGCGTTTAAAAATAGGTTTCTAGGTAACATTTTTCTTTAAAGACCAGAAACAATATTAAACCAGTTAAAGAATGAACAATGTGGAACAGAGGTTAAGTAGATGATATTCAAACTTCTGGGCAACAAGATGCATCCACACAGACCGCGTTAACTTTAAGGAGCCATGGATAGTACTTTACTACCAACAGATAGATCAGTTGGCGAATGATTTTCTAGCTAGTATAGGTGGTACAAAACTTAAAATTCTCAAAAGTCAAAATATGTATGACTTGGTTTGAACAAATATAGAGCCTAAAACTACAATTGAAACATCCAAATTTTTCAAGAAACAAGCTTTCATCACTGAAGATTACAACCTTGAAAGTCAACGTAGTGAAAATTGGCAAATATATACATACTTGACTCCAATTATCTGATAAACCCTTGGCAAGTTGTGTTGCAACGTTGATATAAGTTGCTTCCTTTGCTTCTGGCTCCGTATAACATAAATGACGAGAAATCATTGTTGATAAAACATCATAACCTGTTTCACGAACAAAACGATTGACGTGCTGAACAGCTTTGAAAGTAAGTTCCAAAATAGTAGTTCTATCCACTTTAATGAAGTCCTTGGATGGAAGATTCGAAACCATTTCCTGTAAACACTTCATCCATGTTTCCAAATTTTTCCAACCTGCTGTATCATGAAAAATAGATAGAGAACTGCTGCTCAAATTAGTACTGTGTTCCTATAAAACATCAGCGATTAAAGAGAGCAGTTAGAATTTACTAACCGTAGCTAAGTTGAGTTCTCGAAGAGATAACTCAGCTTCAGATACAGGTGCTTCAGTATTTCTTTCTAAATTAGTGACGACACCCTGGATTACAGTGGGTAAGTACCGAATAAATAAAGACAATCCAGCATGTCGACAGAGGGAACCCATAAGTTGACCTGCAGCTATCCGTACACGGAATTCAGGGTTATCATGACATTCAACTGCTTGATCTTCTAATTTACCTACAATACCAACATTGACCAGAGATCGATAATCGACAATCCGAAGTAGAATGATAGCTGCAGTGATCCCACCAAAGACCTGGCAAACATTAGTAACGACAACTACTTACATCTTCCCATTTAGACAGTCCTTCCAACTTTTCTTCTATCCAACTTGACACCAACTTTACTTCGTCAGATGTCAGTGATATGTTATTGAGCTGATCTTCGCCTTTCTCACGATCAAGCTTTTTGGGTGCACACAGAAGTTCCAAAGTTGATAAGAGATTAGTAGCTTCCATTGTCTGAATTGCGACCAAACTGGGATAAGACATTTTATAAATTGTAAGCTATTACGAATTTCACAATAAATTTTGTTACCTCTAGTGGTGGATTTAAAGACGACTTTACAAAAATGTTAGACAAGCAATATACCACAGTAACAAAACTAAGTAGTGTTGAAAAAGCATTGTCTATGTTCAGTATCTATTAACCGTATTGTGATACTTTCTTGTAATGAGTACCTTAGAGTGAGGCATTTGTAGTGATATTAAATAAAAAGATTAAAAATAGTTTGGAAAGTCCATAATCGTGACGAAAAAAAGATAGGATGCAAACTTACCTGTTTCATGATGGGTTCCTCAGTCAGTTTTGAAATGTACCGAAGTTACTAGAAACAGGTGATAAAACATTCCAATCTTGAGACCCTAAAAATGTACTTCGGTAGTGCAAATACAGTTGAAACATTTTGTATTTAAATATTAAACACAAAAATGATGTTGACCTACGGAACATATGAATAAACATGGGGAACATAAAGCTTACGTAGTAAAATAGTCTTGCATGGATACATAAGATTACTAGGAAGTTCTGAAGTTTCATGATCAGCAAGCATCTGTCTCCTTAGGCTTTAGATGGATGATGTTTTGCCTAAAAGAAAGCCT
Organism: Schistosoma spindalis; assembly: GCA_946903255.1. Classification (NCBI taxonomy): domain Eukaryota; kingdom Metazoa; phylum Platyhelminthes; class Trematoda; order Strigeidida; family Schistosomatidae; genus Schistosoma; species Schistosoma spindalis. Next base: position 67,037,274 of record OX336420.1, on the reverse strand, counting down.
ATAATGGTCTTAAACATCGAGGAACTGGGAGGAATAAAGAAATGAGAGAATAAGCAGTCATCGCGAGAAAAATCTCAAAAAAAAAAAAACGAATAAATGGTCTATTATAAAGGAACTGACACTATAACACTAAGAAAAGAAAAATAGACAGACAAAGGTACATATTCTGCTGTCAAATAGCTTTAGCCCGAAAAAGGCATGAAATGTCATCAAGACATATGTCTTATGTTATTAATATTATTAACCTAACTAATAACCAGTTCATATCAACTGGTGATATAACTTTCCAGGTTACCGCTTGAATCGTTCGTCATATACAAATACTAACGAATCAGATTCAAAACTTTATAAAGTCAACTGGATGTTATTCGCGTTCGAACGCAATATACGAATCCAAAAGCAAATGTCAAAAACCCTATATTGTAAATTGCCGCTAGAGTTCGTTGTGCGCATAAAGGTTAAACAATTGTAAACCAACAGACAAATAAGATTTCAAAGAATTGTAGCTTTTTGTGTCTACTAAGCTTTGTGTATTAGGGGAGCATGCAGATTAGCGTTAGGAGGGCAGGAAAAAGATGAGCCAACGACCCAGTGAGCACACACTTATTACGTAAAAAATCAACAACGATCAGAAATAACACAAGTTTCAGATTGAGACAATTTCGGAGTCGTAACAGACATGGACATCCAATACCTGGTTGGTGACCGCGAGATGATAGCAACCGATGGTTAGAGACCTTGAATGACATGGCTCAAAATCGTTTGCAATGGCACATATGCATCCACTCTTTGTGTTCTCTCAAACTCTATCTTCTGAATTCTCCATGTCCTTTATTTTCTTTCCAAATATATTCCACTGGACCATACTCCTTAAATAACATCATCAAACCCTAATGTTCCCTATCACTACTTATACTTTCACTACCTCTACCACTACGGGAAGTGAATCGATAACTGAATCTTTGTGCTACTGTGTTATGGCAACTCGAACTGATGTACATACGTACGAAGTTCCACGTTGTTACTGACTGACTGATTGATGCACATCCAATGTCGCGCAGAAACTGAATCGCCCACATAACACTACCGTTATTAAAAGATAAAATGTTTGCTACTCATGTTAAAGTTATTTGTCATTTTTTGAACTTTTCATTAACAAACAATGTATCTCTATCAACTGACAGATCGTTGAAAGTCTATAAACAGAAGTGCTTTATAAATAGATATATTGATCTGTACGTAAGGGATAGCGACATTTTTAATTGCTGAGTTAGATTTATAGTTTCTACAGTTTATTATACATCCATAACGTTCTTTCCACTTTAATAGAATTAATTTCAGTTAAATTAAAGCCATTTTCCAACTTAATTTTGCACCTGTACTTTTATTGAGTACATAGGGCAACTTCTATTTATTTCACCCTTGGAGTAAACAGTTCACGGTTCACCATTTCTCTGGTTATTGTCTTTTTTACTACTTTATTACGTGTGCGAGTCATTTGAAAACCTCTGGTTGATTACTGGATAGTACAAAGGAAGCAGTTGCCAACTATCAGGCTGACGATAACCTCTGAAAAGTGCCATGCAATACGTTAAGTGCGAAGCATGGTACCTTTAAGTTCTCACGAATCTAATACCTGCGATTTTCAAACGACTAAATGAAAATGTATAAGCGTAAATTTACTTGTAATGATGCTCACATTTGTAGTGGTAAATAAATACTCAAAATCAGTAGCTTTGTAAGTCTTCGATACTTGGTACTGGCCTCTTTAGTTTCACTAGACTCACGTATATGAAGACACTCGGTCACGCATCCCCACCAGATCACGAGTGTGTACACCGTGCTACGTTTCCACTTCAACTACTAGCCATCTTTCACCAAACGTACCAAAGCTTTCCAAATACATATTCGAACTCCACCCCTGATTTCTCATTTGCCTAGGTCATCATACCCTTCTATTAAAGGTGTTACTGGTCAAGGTGTTTTCCAACTACAAATGTTTGTGCTGTCTTTAGATGCGAAGAACCCATCACTCAGTGCCACTGCAGACGTGAACGCTGTTAAAGAGCAAATTATCGAGTGCAACCAAGATGGATACAGTGATGCTCGTTCTGTCAATACACAAACCGCTGTTCGGCCACCACAAATCCGCTCAGATTTGAGTGTCTGACATGTGCCAAAAGAAGTACTGGCTTCAAAAAGGCGTTTCAGAAGTTAAAAGCACAAAAAGGGATACTTATGCGATGCCGTCCTGCTAATGGCAGCAGTAGAGATACACCTAAAAAACCTAGTCGAAAGGCTAAGTGAGGCCCATGCAAAATAAAACAAGATGACCACCTTAATTATCAATGACCACCCATAGTCTCAGTGTGTGTAGCTCAGTTGTGACTGCTTCTCAAGTAGAAATCGTTAGATGGATGCAAATCAAGAATAAGCGGCGACTTAGTGCTGCGGCTAAAAGCGAATCGCGCTATTAGCAGTTAGGAAATCAGAAGCTGAACACACCAATAGATGAATCATCATTCACGGCGTCCAGGAGAGCTAATGGTCTGGTACCAGAACTGTCTTAGAATGTGACAATGGATTGGAAAAAGTCCAATTTGCCAGCTTATGCCTCCATATATACTTGAAATCACACTGCCTAATATTTATGGACGAGGTAGTCAACCGACCTCAACGCAGGCCTAACCAGGCAGCAAAAATTCAGACTTAGTATCACTATGTGGAGATTACGTGAAGGAATCAAAAGATTTTGCGGCAAGAAATTGTCGCTGACTGATAAGCTGAAATAGAACCGAAACTGAGTTTAAGTGCTGGAGGAAGGGACATCAGAATTGATAATTTTTGAGCGGTGAGCTCTTGGGAGTGACACAAAAGACACTTTAAGTACAGCACGAATGTTCTTTGGATCTGTTACACAAATGGTCAAACTTGCTCAACAAGCGATAGAATCTAGGTGTAAACATAGACTCTATCAAATCGGATGTAATCACCTGCACAGTAACTAGGCTTATGCAGTCGGTATACAGTTAGAAAATTCGGTTTCGAAAATTTCGAATCCTTGAAATTCGATAGAACCCATGAGTTTAAAAAGAGAATTAACTGCATTAATTAGTAATACTATCACTTTTACCATCATCAATAGTATTCCATAAAAGTAGAACGTGCGAATAAGTTAGCTTGTAGTAGCATTGGATCCTAACCACAATCCTCGAAGCTGGACGTGAGATAACCGGGAAGATGGACTTTAAACGTGTAACACTAAGTAAAGGTCAACAATGGTGGGCGCAGTAACATTTTTCGAAATTCAACTCATCGGATGGCATGGCTCGATTTTTCAGGCGTGGTCATACTTATGTCGCATCACTTATTCATTTCAAATATATTGTTATATCCCCATCCTGAATGTGTTCTCAACCCATATATTGTTAATTGTTACGATACGATAAGTACAGACAATGATGTGATTTCAACGTAAGACCTTTAGGTTGGGCAGATACATCATGACAAATCTGCAGTTTTAGAATTAGGTCTACAATTAGAACAGTACTAATAACGAAGTACACCATAATTCCATAAGGTGCAGCTTGAAATGCAAAGAACAAGAGATGCTGCAGCAGCCCAAATTATGGTGCGAATGAGGTCTTGCTGAATGGATTCTATTATTGATCTTGGAAAAGTCAATGTTCAATGTAGAGAGACTAGGTCTGCCGTGATGTAGTAACTTACTAAAGACAGTGGTAGATGTGTCTCAAATTTGTGGATCTGTTGAAGCTAGACATTAACACCGTTGGATGCTAGCTCAGTGGTCTATTAATTGGGCGCCCACGCGCGAGACTGGCAAGTCCTGGGTTCAAATTTTGCGGGGGAGGCGGGTAGTGGATGCGCACTGCTGAGGATTCACACAACAGAACGAAACGGTCATCCAGTGCTTCCAGGTTTTCCACGATGATCTAGCTTATTATTCTCTGGTGCGACGAAATGTGTTTACCTCAATCATACACAAACCTAGAATATTGTATGAAGGAAAGCTTGTTAAGGAGTCTAAAAAATTCCCTAGGCACTTATATTCGTACATAAACCGGAGGTCAAAAAGACGAGGCAACTTTCTAGCATCATGAAGAGTCATTATTACTGAAGCGGTATTAGTTCTAACCGAAAGGTTATCGAAGATGCATATAAGATAACTGAGAAAATTCACGTTCAACATTTATCACGGAAAGAATGTCGGCAATGGTAGATGCGGCGATAACTAAACGAAAATGGTATAGTTCGGTCATGCATATACCGCCACAACAACTCTTGCCTTCTATATCAAATAGATTCATCTCTTCCCAGCTCAAGTGCGTTCATCAGAAATGTTTGATGTCATATTGATAATTGTCATGATAGGACGAGTCTGCTTAGAAGATGATGTAAATTCCACGTAAGATCTTATAAACCAGATAGCCACATCATCACTAAACTACAATTTTGGGATTAGGTCTATTATCATAGTAGCAAGATTAAATGCACTAATTTCGAATTGAATCATAATTTTACATCATGATGTCAGAATCTATCGGCTTACATGTATAATAAGCGGTCCATGATATAGACTACTAAGTGTTCTTAAGGGTAATGGCTTTCTGTCACCTCGTGGTCCTAGGCTGGAAACCCTATGTTGTCATCTTTGTGCGCCGACGACACGTCATACACTATCACACCATAAATGATATTCAGTTGTTTTTTTAGACTCAGCTCATACCGGGACACTGAAAGTAGAAAGTCACCGATCAGCTTATTAAGTCCTCACAATAAACATCGATCAGAAAATTAACCATGAACGGCAATCGAATCCAGTTCATTTAATTTCCTTATTTAAGCAACCGACGTTAACTCGTTTTGTCAAGTGTTTTACGTAGTTGTTCGTGTTTCCGTCATTAGTTGCAAAATTGAATTACTTATACTTGTGCGAATTCAAAACTAATCGTAAACATACCCCTGGTAGCAGAAAGTAAACCCCAAAAGTAATCCCCAACTGTTGGGTCTAAATGCCTTTATGAGGAAAATCCATCAAAAATAAACTTTCAGCCTTGGAAACGTCTTCATTTGTTGCGCGTGACTGTCCTTTAACAAGAATAGATATCAATATTCTTATGTGGCATTCAAGGATGCTTAGACTGATTAGGAGTCATAACTTAGAGGACTACATGATTCAACACTAATGATTCATTTTCTACGGTGTAGTTATGTATTGAGAAGTACGTTCTTACAAGTCTTGTCTCATTTGTGACTTAGAAAGAGACTAAAACTTCAAATCTCTAAGTTAATCAAGGTAATACATACACTGGGAAACTTTAGGTTTCCACCACATATTTTTCCTCAAATTGAGTAAATAGACTTGGTTCCAGACATTTTTACAAAAGGGTCGAAATCATTTACGGCTGGTCATATACACGAAATTTAATGAGAGTATTAGTGATTTCATATCTTAAGACCAAAAAACTTTGACGAAACGTACCGTAACGTACATGGATTAAGTGAAAAACCGAATATTTGAACTATATTGTTCTCTTAGTTATGAAACCTGACACTTCAGGGCTACTTATCACATTTGATTTACACGAAAGTAGTGGCCCAGTTCCTAACCTAAGCCTCGTGCTCTCTAAAATTTGCTGTCATCTGCTTATTAAGATACAACGAGTGTGGACCGAAATATTGCTGTTTTTGAGCACTTTATTTATGCAAGAAGAACTCAATAAGTGAGTTCGTGCATACTACATGTGACAGACAAGTTCGTTGGTGAAATCGACAGTCTGAATCAGCTGGGATACAGATGTTAAGCCATCATCCATAAATAGACTCAACAACGCCATAGAAGTGTTTCGAGCAACCACAGAAAACGACAACAACGGTCCACAAAACATGCGGTTTAGGATGGGTGAGATAGAGGCAGATAAAGAATAATGGAGAATTCTCAAAATGGCTATACTTAGTGATTAGAAACAACATGGGATGTCTTATCTATCTTATTATCAACTCGTTTCCCTTGGCCTTACAACTTTTGAATGAGAACGTCATCCAGTACGGTTCATTGAAGATGTCAAGACTGCTTTGGATGGTGGAACTGTTCAGGTAATCAGGGGGGCGTAACGTAACTCAAAATACTAATTGAAAACACCATTTGAATAGACGAAAACATATGCGGGATTTAATCTAGAAATGTTTATCAGAAAGAAGGCCAACAACTGGCAAAAGGTCTAAATAATCACACTGTTAACGGTACCATAAAATGATTTCAACAAGGCGTAGTTAGACTGACTAAAGATTCAGTTGACTCCCAGCTTCGGGATCAACAGACGACGTTACATTCACATCGATCATGCACAAACAAAATAGCCACGCTACAAATCATTGATGAACAATCAATTGCTGCTGCCTTGAGGTGGTGGACGGACAAGCCGAAGGTCCGTGGGCGAAGTCGTACTATTGACTGTACCGAGGTGTGAAGGCAGTAACGTGTATCCTTCAGATAACCAGCAAGATAGTGATGATACACATCCACAACGAAAGGTGGGGTTACAAAACATACTTACGCCTGTTGCTCCTAATGGAGCATAGGCCGCTGACCAGCATTCTCCAACCCACTCTGTCCTGGGCCTTCTTATCTAGTTCCATCCAATTCTGGTTCATTTTTCTCATGTCTATGTCCAATTACCGGCGTAATGTGTTCTTTTGTCTTCCTCTCCTCCTTCGGCCTTGAGGATTCCATGTGAGGGCTTGTCTTGTGACGCAGTTCGGTGCTTTCCTCAATGTGTGTTCTATCCACTTCCAGCGCTTCTTCCTGATTTCTTCCTCTACTGGGATCTGGTTTGTTCTCTCCCACAGTAGGTTGTTGCTAATAGTGTCCGGCCAGCGGATCTGAAGTATTTTGCGTAGACAACTGTTAATAAACACCTGTATCTTCTGGATAATGGCTTTCGTAGTTTTCCAGGTTTCGGCCCCATACAGTAGAACTGTCTTGACATTTGTATTGAAAATTCTGACTTTGGTGTTGGTTGACAATTGATTAGAGTTCCAGATATTCTTCAGTTGTAAATATGCTGCTCTTGTTTTGCCAATCCGTGCCTTCACATCTGCATCAGATCCATCGTTTTCACCGATGATGCTGCCTAAATATGTAAAGGTTCTTACATCTTCCGAATCTTCTCCGTCAATTGTGATTGGATTGGTGCATGCTGTGTTGTATAGGAGAATCTTGCTTTTCCCTTTGTGTATGTTGAGACCCACTTCTGCTGAGGCTGCAGCTACACTAGTCGTCTTCTCCTGCATTTGTTGTTGCGTATGCGATAGAAGAGCCAGATCATCTGCAAAGTCTAGATCATCCAATTGCATCCTAGCTATCCACTGTATCCCGTGCTTCCCTTCAGATGTTGATGTCTTCATGATCCAGTCGATCACCAGGAGAAAGAGAAAGGGTGAGAGTAAGCAACCTTGCCTGACACCGGTCTTTACTTCGAACGACTTTGTCAACTGTCCTCCAAGAACGATTTTTCAGTTTAATCCATTATAGGAATTCTGTATGATATTGACTATCTTCTGAGGCACGCCGTAGTGTCGAAGAAGCTTCCATAGGGTTGTTCTGTCCACGCTATCAAATGCTTTTTCGTAGTCGATGAAGTTGATATAGAGTGATGAATTCCATTCAATTGATTGTTCCACAATGATCCGTAGAGTTACGATTTGGTCTGCGCACGATCTATCCTTACAGAATCCTGCCTGTTGGTCGCGAAGTTGTGCGTCTATGGAGTCCTTCATCCTGTTTAACAATACCCTGTTGAAGACTTTTCCTGGTATTGAAAGAAGAGTGATTCCCCTGTAGTTATCACAATTGCTGAGATCGCCTTTCTTTGGTATTTTGACTAGAAGACCTTCTTTCCAGTCTTTTGGTACCTGTTCCTCATCCCAGATCTTTCTGAAGAGAGTTTGGAGTATCCTTGCAGTTGCCGCTACGTCTGCTTTCAGTGCCTCTGCTGGAATGTTGTCTAGTCCTGCTGCTTTACCACACTTGATTTGTCTGATGGCCATGCTGATTTCTTCAATTGTTGGTGGGCCAACGTTGATTGGGAGGTCCGTGAGTGCTGCTTCGATGTTGGGTGGGCTCGGTGGGGCTGGTCGATTCAACAGCTCTTTGAAGTGTTCTACCCACCTGTTTCGTTGTTCTTCAATGTTGGTGATTATCTTGCCTTCCTTGCTTTTCACTGTTCGTTTGTCGGTTCTGATGCTCCTCTTCACTTGCTTATTTACCTCTGTGTATTCAGCCTGTGCCTTGGCTTTTTCTGCTCTTGTTTAACAATACCATGTTGAAGAGTCGCTAAAAAAACGCTGTATGGACCACATATTCATCATCTTTCAGGTATTAGAACACGAGCATGCTCATCGGCGTCTACAATGACAGTTCTTCTTGACTTAAAAGCAGCGTTTGACTCTGTAGACCGCAAGATTCCATGGCGAGGTCTGTCAATGAAAAGCGTACCTCAGAAGTACATAAACCTTGTGAAGGCTCTTTAATTGAACACTATCAGTTGAGTCAGAGCTTATAACGAACTCTCATCTGCTAAACGTGGCAATCAATGACAGAATACACTCGTAAGTTACTAGTATTTGATCACAAACCAAAACACAGATATTCTTATCGGCGTCCGACAATGGTGGTCTTTCTTGACTTAAAAGCAGCATTTGACTCGGTTGACCGAGAGGTTCTGTGGCAGTGTCTGTCATTGAAAGGCGTACCTCAGAAATACATAAACCTTGTGAAAGCTCTTTACTCGAACACTACTAGTCGAGTCAGAGATTATGGCGAACTGTCATCTGCTTTTGCAGCCTCAAGTGGTGTCCGTCAAGGCTGTCCACTTTCTCCATTTTTGTTTAACTTCATCATAGATCTACTGATGGAAATAACGCTTTCATCGACTGAATTCTCCGGCATTGCTCTCTTACCAGGAGGTCCACTTATTGACTTGGAATAAGCACATGACATATTCCTGTTTGGTGAAAATGCTGATGACATGCAGAGTCTTTTGGTCTGCGTCAACACCTGAACTACGGATAGGAAGTGTAGCAGTCGAACGTGTCAACAATTTCACTTATCTTGGAAGTCTGATCAACCTTAATGGGTTGGTGTCTGACGAAATCTCAGTACGGATTCAGAAAGCTCACTCGGCTTTTGCCAACTTACGTCACCTATGGAGAAGGCGAGATATCTGTCTATCAATTAAGGGACGAGTATACTGCGCGGCAGTTCGTTCCGTTCTACTATACGCCTGTGAAACATGGCCTTGAAGAGTAGAAGATACTCGTAAGTTACTAGTATTTGACCACAGATGCATTAGAAATATTGCTGGTATCTGCTGAGATCACCGGGTAAGTAATAGTGAGGTTAGACGCAGGATATTAGGGAATGATAGTAAATCAGTTGATGAGGTTATGAATCTTCATCGACTGAGATGGTTGGGCCACGTGTTGTGTATGCCTGAACACCGATTACCACGACGCGCAATGCTCACTGGTGTTAGGGATAATTGGAAGAAAGTTAGGGGCGGCCAAACCAAAACGTGGCATCAGTGCTTGAAGTCACTAACTTTTAGTCTTGGCCATTTCGGTACACGCACAATACTTGTTTGTGGTGCGCGCGACCATTATAATCAATGGTTGGAGACAGTTGTGTAGGAGTACAAACTTTGTCTTAAACCACGAGCTTCGAACTACTCGAAATATACACTTTTACGAACTAATTCTTCATTCCTGTATTATGTCTGTTAGCGAGAAACACATTGAATCAAAGTGCGTCCCGTGAAAGACCGTGATGATGCACGCCTAATGGCAATTACTGATCCAATTAGCACTAGTCGGTACTTGTAGAGGACTCTAGGAAACTCTCGTGTAAAAACCATAAATATACTAACGTTTCTCCACTGTTACCTACTTCCATTTACCCTCGATATTTGGAATATAATTATGTCCCTGTTCTGATTTGGGGACTTGTCGAGTGAGTTGGTGTCAAAGAATACTTAACAATATGAACAACTGGGTCATAACAAGAGAAATTATAACCCTCTCATTATATGATATTTTTCTTTTATACATTACTACTATTGAAATAACTACTTTCATGAATGTGGTGTTCATCTTGTTATGCTAATGACGTGTGGCAACTTCGACGGGTGCATATACGTACCTGACCCTACGTTGTAGCTTACTGGCTGACAATTGAATGCAAGATGTCACGATGCATCAAGTTTCTCCACTATAAATAAGCATTTGACAATGTGGGTAGGAGAATATTATGGAAACTTCTTCGACACTATGGAGTGGTCAGCTGAGAAAAGTCAAAATCTCACTGCAAAGTCGTGCATGGAGGACAGCTGACCAATGCATTCCAAGTAAGGACCAGAGTCATACAAGGCTGCTTACTCTCCCCCTTTCTCTTCCTTCTAGTGGTTGACTGGATTATGAAGACCACATGTGACTGGAAGCATGGAATACAATCGACAGCTTGCATGCAACTAAAAGATTCCGGCTTTGCAGATAACCTAGCTCTTCTATCCCATACACACCAACGAATGAAGATGAAGACAACCAATGTAGCGGCAGCCTCTGCATCAATAGGCCTCAACATACACATGGGAAAAAGCAACATTCTCAAATACAACATGGAGAACGCCGACCTAGCGACATTTGATAGAGAAACTCGAAGAGGTGGACAATTTCAAGTATCTGTTTCAGCATCATGGATGAACAAAAAGGATCCAATGCAAACGTTAAGGCGAAAATTGGTAAAACAAGAACAGTATTCCTAAAGCTCAAGAATATATGGAACTCAAAACAACTATTAACCAATATCAAAGTTAAAATTTTCAATACGAACGTAAAACAGTTGAAACAGCTGAAAATTCGAGTATTACTGCAACCATCATAAAAAAATACAGGTATTTGTAAACTATTTTCTACACAAGATACTCAATGTTTGTTGACCAGATACCATCAGCAAAAGCCTATTGTGGGAGAGAAAAAAACCAGCTTCTAGTTGAAGAGGAAATTAGGGAAAGATGCTGGAAGTGGATAGGACATATGTTGCGGAAATCACCAAACTGCACCACGAAGCGAGAGCTAACTTGGAATCCTGAAGAGAAACAGAAAAGAAGAAGGCCAAAGGATACACTGAGTCGGGAATTGGAAGCAGATATGTAAAGGAGGAATAGCAGCTGGGAAGGATTTTCCAGGACAGAGTTCGGTGGAGAATGCTGGTGAGCGGCCTATGCTTCTCCACGAGGGTTGACAGATGTAAGTAATTACTTACTTCTTGAAATCACAAAACACTTCTTTAAAACTACCCCCCACCCATCGTGTCCGAAAAGGACGTATTCTACACAGTACCAGAGACAAGCACAAGCTTACGGAAATAATTAAAGAGAACAAAGTTACACGGAGTTGTCTGAATTGTCGAGGATAAAATTGATCTTTCGTAAACAAATCTGGTACAAATATTTAGTTGGAATTAAGAATGAAAGTTATTTTTAAAAATTAGTTCAATCAAAATTCATACACCATAGGAAAATAACAAAAGATTGTATGTACAGAAATAAACGTTTAAGGAAATGATAACTAATCCTCACGTAACACAAAGATTTCGAGAAAGCAATAATTACTTACAAATTTATATACATCTGTTCGGATTTCGACACCAAAAAATGTCTGAACAAGTAGGTCTCCTAATTAAGTGTTCCACGGCAAGATGATGATCCACATTGACATGGTATCTTATCTTCTTCATAAGGAAATTTGTAGTCATATGTAATTTCTTCCATAACATTAATGTCTCTTTTGGAATATATAACAATTTTTTTCTTACTTTCAACCATTATAATCTTGGCATAGCAGTTAGGCTAAGAAATAAAAAGTATGATATGAGAAAAATATTTAATATCTATACAAGAAATTTATACAAATTAAAAAAATGTATTTGAATTAATTCATTCTTAAGGTAGTCAGAATGTTCCCAATAGCGTGTGAAATCCTTCTGTTTAAGTCTTTCGTTAGCGAAAGTGATTTAATCGACAATAATTTATCAACAAAACGATGGAAATATCGATGTCACTTACATCAGGTTCATGTTGATCAATATTTTAATTTTGAATCCATAAACATATGTACTATACTTAGCCTTCAAAAATCGAGATTCTACAAAAGACGTATTGACAACCTAGAAGAGAGATTGATTTTCTACATGGTGGACTTTAATTTGAGTTTGACCAGGTAGTTTCGGCAAGATAAGCTACACGTGGATTTGAAAAGATGTTCTAAGGGTTCGGCCCGGGATAAAGGAGATTACTAAAAAAGGTATTCAAAGCAATAATGTAATTTATTCGTCAAGTATGGGTTTATGTACTCAGCTTTGAGCCGCAAGTTTTGTGTGAGACTGTGGTACTATTTAGATACTCGAACTAAAGGTGGAATATAGTTCGGACCTGAGACTTACAAAAATAGTCAACAGAGGCAAGAAATCAACGTCACAAGTAGTAAACTAGTGAGCACATGTATGAAAGATAAACTGAATGGCAAGTAAACATTTTTAATTATTTTCAATCCGTCGACCTCTGAAACCAGGTACGTAGTCCGTACATACAAATAGAATATCTAAAGCTCTTCGAATGACTTAACGAATTTGGATGTATATCAATAAGTATTTTAATGGGTATGTTTTTCAGAAAGTCTGATACAAAAAATAAGCGCAAACAGAATAATAATACAAATTAGTTTCTGGAAGGCAAATTCATGGATGTCAAAAATTACAACCTTTTTTCTCGTTAGATTTCGTGCAATTATTTTCTTTTATAAATTTGAATAAAGCCAAAACAACCATTCAGGCAAAATATTATGAATTCATTATATTTCATGGTTTCTCATCAGCTGCTCACAAGCATTTATGATATCAAAGTATAACATTACGGTATGTATATAATGTGAAGTAAATTAAATTGACAACAAAAAGAATTAAAATAACAGAGATTATCAATAATAACTAAGTATAGATATCTGTGCAAAAACAGGTGTGCGGTCATTTAAAGATGGAATTCACAAAATCATGAGGGCGGTGCGAGGCGTGAATCAGTAATCAAATATAGTCCGGAAAAAGATAAGACAAATCATGTAATAATCATAAAAGCTATGAAGAGTTTACATAAAATTCAAATCACTTGAAAATAAATATGAAAGACAGTTATGAGTTGGTAAGATAGATTACGCAATAATTTAACAAGATTTGAAGAGTTCACATAAGTTTAGAAAATTGACCGATGAATAAAATGATTATTTTGGTGGACAAAATATAAGGATTAGTTTAACGAAGACAACATTTAAAAAAAAATAAACACTAATAAAATAATACAGGTGAAATTAGTCGAAGCTATGAATCTATCAGTATGGTGGTAGGTTGATTCCTGTCTCTTTCTGGACACTTAAGTCACGTTTAAGTTACTTTATTGTTATTGCTTCAGTAAGCAGGGAGACGCTGCGTTTTTGTGTCTGCTGATAATTCCGAATGATTGAGGAATTTGAATGGCATGCCCGGTATTAATTAAATGCCGAGTTAGTGCACATAATTAAAACCGTTGCGCCTCTCAGTCTCAAATTCTTTGAAATGTGCTCAGAAATAGGAACATGTATTCTTCTTTATGCACTTCTAGTGTATGTGCTTTCACACATACTTACAAATTGGCAAATATAGTTGTAAATTCTCCACAACTCCTATAATTATCATGAGATCTACCTTATCTGTTTCCAGACTTCATTTAATTACTGGCTCACCCCCGACCCTATATATATAGTTATTAGTAGTATTCTATGTTATTTCAGTTCTTTCCGTCATCAGTGTCAATTGCTTCACATCATATGTCATACTTTAATATCACATATGGTTACGTGCAGCTGATGAGAAACCATGAAATATAGTGAATTCATATTAGTTTTTCTATTAGGGTTTGTGTTTTAATATGGATGAGGAACAAAAACAAAATTAACTTCATTTAGTAGAAATTTCCTAGTGAAACACAAAAAGCTTGTTTTGTTTCATATTAGAAAAGAAACACAATCGATATCAGTAACCATCACGGTGCGAGTTCCGCCCCCCCCCGAACGGCTGAATATGAAATTGATTTGGATATTTATAAACTAAAATTTATCGATTTCAGTTATTTAAAAAGATAGCTACATCTGCACTACAAATGACCCAATACTTAGCATATTTGATAACACCAATCTATGAGATAACAGCGAATATAGTTTAATGTTGTTTTTGGTGCTGAATAAGTGATATCCGTAAATGATATTTACCTTAAAAGTACTATAAAAAAGTTAAATGTGAGCACTAATTATAGCTTATTGTATAAGGATAAGACAAGAAATTACTCAAAAGAAATGTGTCATCTTAATATTTAGAACAAACATTAGTCAGATAAATCAACAAAATATTTAACACAGTCTTAAGTATAGGAAAGTTAGCTTTTATAAATCCAATATACTAGATAATATGTAGTCGTGTCAGTATTGAAAACTTTTGTAAGTTGGGTGACTCGTACGTTAAACCATCAATTAATTCATGTTGTCATGAATTTCCAATAGTAGCAGCTAGAAATGTGACTTCCAAATCATTCGAAAAAATGACCTTTCGAATCAACCGGAGAAAAAGAACTTAGACTTTTATTATCTCATCACTAGAAACTGAAAAAGTCATTTATATCAAATATGATGGTGCGCATGGGCTCCAGTATCCTACGGGAACAAATGGCGCATGAACGAATTTCTTGGTCACCGGCTACCATGGGACTGCATCTCCTAGCGCTGCTCCACTGCCTTGTACATTAGACCATCAGATCAAAGGCTCGGGGTGTGGCCCCCTAAGAAAACCACCTGCTTAGGTCTGGGCATCCGGGCAGTATCACAGCCCTAACACAAATATAATGAAAATGATCTTCTCTGAAAACTCTGTTCACGCTGCGATTTATTGTCAAACAATTAACATTATTATTATTATTATTATTATTATTATTATTATTATTATTATTATTATTATTATTATTATTATTATTATTATTTACTACGTCATTTACTCACCCTCTTTTATTCCCACTCTGTGTATACTTATTTTTCGACTTATACAACAGCTCGCCTATCGTGGAAATTCGGCTCTATCTAAACGTTCTCGAGTCACTGCCTGGTTGAAAATTGTATGTTACCATCGAATAAGAGTACTGAAGCAGTCTTTCTGAAACCACGCGCACCATTCAAACTGGCTGACTTCAACGTTCGCACACTGATGCAGGTCGGAAAACAGATAGGGCTGGCTAGGTCTTTGGAAAGTCTTAATATTGACGTTTGCTGTCTATCTGAGACCCGTATTCAAGACTCTGGTGAAGTACTACAAATTCGCTGTCCATCTGTCGCTTCAAAAAGCTTGTTTTATGTGCGTTTATCCGGGGACCCTGTGGCATCTTCGTCTGGCCTTGCTGGCGTTGGTGTCGCACTAAGCGCTAGAGCTGAGGTAGCACTAATCGATTGGATCCTCATTAACAGTCGATTATGTGCTGTTAGACCACAAAGTTCCATCAAAGTGAGAAGAGATCGGCGTGAGAAACGATGTCTTTTCGTCATCTCCGCCCATGCCCCGACAGATTGCAGCCCGGATGCAATCAAGGACGAATTCTACCACCAGTTAACTGTTCTCCAGAAAGTGCGTTCGACAGATACTGTAGTACTAGCCGGAGACTTGAATGCTCAGGTCGGGCGTCTAGGCACAGAAGATAGTCGTTTAGGTGGCCGATGGGGACTTGTTGGTCGCAGGATAGATAACGGGGAACGTCTACTGCAACTATGCACAGACCACAACCTGTTTCTGGTTAGCACTAACTTTCGGCACAGTCATCGCCGATGTGCCATTTGGCGTCCTCCCTCTGCATGTCAAGCCTGGACCCAGATTGATCACATCGCGATCAGCTACCGCTGGCGTGGTTGTGTACAAGACTGCCGCTCCTTCTGGAGTACCTATCTGGAATCTGATCATGCTCTGGTCTGCGCCAATCTTACCTTACTTTTCAGTGGACAACTAAGTGACCTCCACCACAGGATTGATATTAGCAAGTTGGTTGCAACTTCTGTTGCTAGTAAGTACCGAACCGAGCTAGCTTCTAGGCTAGCTACCATTCCACCGAAAAGTATAGATGAGCATTGGTTGCAATTGCATGAAGCCATGAAAATGGCGGGTCAAGTCAGTTGTGGGTTTGCGAAACGTCCCGCTTACAAGCACTGGGTTTCTTCTGGTTCCTTACAACTGATTGAAGCCCGTCGGTCTACTCCGGGTGACCGTGAGTTTGCCCACAGACGAAGGATTTTACGTATGGAAATTGGGCAAAGCTTGCGTGAGGACAGAGAAGCCTGGTGGTCGGAGCGTGCTTATGAGTTGGAAGCAGCAGCTGCATCTGGTAACTACCGGAAGCTCTTCCAACTCATCCGAGCCACTGGCAGCAAGAAGTCTGGTGTGAGCGAAACAATCTGCGAGGATGACGGGATGCCAATCACTGACATCCATCGACGTCTTGGACGATGGGCAGAATTCTTTGAAGGGCAGTTCAACTGGCCTGCTGCTCCGGCAACATCGGTCAGACTGTCCTGCCCTCCATGGCCGGTGACGACTGATCCGCAAGGAACTCCAACTCTTGAAACGTTACAAAATCACCGGACCCAGACGACTTACCTCCGGTTCTTTTTAAAGATGGTGGTGACTTTCTGACGACGTTGTTTACAAAGGTCTGGGAACTAGAAAGTGTACCAACGTCATGGAATGAGTCGATAGTTGTCCCTATCTTTAAAAAGAGTTCACGTCGTTCCTGTAACAACTATCGGGGGATAAGTCTACTTCCGATTGAGTCCAAGCTACTGGCTTGCGTCATACTTCGTAGGTTGTTCAAAACCCGAGAAAGATTGACTCTCGAAGAGCAGGTTGGTTTTCGTTCTGGTCGAGGATGTATTGATCATATCTTCACCCTCTGCCAAATGTTAGAACACCGTCATACTTATCAAAAGCCTTCGATTCGTTGGATAGGTCTGTTCTCTGGGATTGTCTATTAAAGAAGGGTGTGCCTGAGACGTTTAATAACATCTTGACAACTCTAAATGCAAACACCTCAGGCAGAGTGAGGGCATACAACCACCTTTCTCTGAAGCCAGCTTGATTCTCTCGTGTTTGCAGTTCACGAGTCTTAGAATAAGACTGATTTCCGTGCTATATTTCTATCGACAAGAATACGAGTTGTTGTCATGTCTCTCTCCATTGTTCCATTCAAGCAGTGGGGTTAGGCAAGGTTGCCCAATCTCACCATTCCTCTTCAACTTTGCCATCGATGGCATTATGGAAACACTTCTGGCAGATGTAAGTGGTGTGGATCTGTTGCCTGGATAAAGACTTCTCGACCTTGAGTATGCGGATGATATTGTCTTACTGTGCGAGAATGCCCAAGCCATGCAATCCGCACTTAATCAATTGGCAATCAGTGTCCGTAGGTATGGTATGTGCTTTGCACCTTCGAAGTGCAAAGTACTTCTACAAGACTGACAGGATTCTAATCCTGTACTCACTCTGGATGGTGAGCAGATAGAAGTAGTCGAGAAATTTGTGTATCTAGGTAGCTGCATAAGTGCTGGTGGCGGCGTGAGTGATGAGATCGATGCACGTATAGTGAAAACCAGAGAGGCTTATGCCAATCTGGGCCACCTTTGGAGCCTTCGTGATATCAGTCTGGCTGTAGAAGGTCGGATCTACAACGCGTCGGTGAGAGCAGTTTTGTTCTATGCTTGTGAAACCTGGCCTCTCCGAGTTGAGGATGTTAGACGACTCTCTGTGTTCGACCATCGCTGTCTCCGAAGGATTGCTAACATCCAGTGGCAACACCATGTTAGTAATGCAGAGGTTCGGCATCGTGTGTTCGGGTACGTCTCCCCTCATTATTGTTCCTTTTTTATTTTGTAATCCCCTACGTTCCTTACTTTTTTCCCTTCTTATATTCTCATTGTTTTTTCTGGCGCATAAATATTTGGTTCCCCCCTGTACCAATATTTATGTGTTGAAATAAATAGATATAAAAATACTTAAGATGCATATCAGTGTAAGGGTGCTGAGGGATTATGGGTTCACCTAATATGCGAACGGAACGAGCTATTCCGACGCGTCACAGCCCCGCTAACTAGAGAGAAGTTGAAGTTCGAATGAGGGAAATGTATTCCACAAGCAGCTAGAAGCACGAACAACAACAATAAGCACAACGCAAGCGTATATATACAGCACAAAAATGTCCTTGGGAAACGGTACAAAATAGCATATTAAACGAAACAACGAACCAATATCATTTAAGGTTCGCCCAAGTGGGGAATAAAACGTGAAGGTGAAAATGGGTGCTTTTAGTGCGAGAACCAGAAATTAAAATTTTTAAAATAAAATTACTTAAATAAGACATTTACCAAGTGAGTTCTAGGAATCTAACATCCCCAACAAAGGGGTAACAAAACATGTATTAAATAAGATATTCGAAGCAGATATAATGCATTTTTACTAGCACAAAACGTCTATGTACAGTATTTGCCAGACTAAAACTAAAGTTTAACTATAGGGTGTATGATTACATTATAATGAATTAATCGATTTTTCACTCTAGGACATGATACATTTTTTTAACTACTGTCTAGTAAAAGAATATAAACTGATGAATTCAGAGTGTGGATAGATTGGGAAACAACGTAAACCGTGCGAATTCATCTATTCTTAATGTCTTCGTTATTGCAAATAATTTATTTACTGTACCATTACACTACTTTTCAAGACATATTTTGGAAACTTCTAGTTTCTATTAATAATCGGTTGCAGTACGGTTTGGAAGCGAAATACGTATGGTAAACCCTATGTTATTTTATTTTAGACAATGTTGAAGTAACTGAAAACACTAAACAGTTAAGTAACCATAGAAAACAAAGTAAGACAAGTTTATGAGAAATGGTGAGTCCCATACTACACTAAATGGGTATTAGACTATGTCAACATTCAATAAAATAGCATCAGTGTTAAGGGGATGAATCATTATATGAAGTCTAGTCATTAAATAGCCAATCTAGAAAATGGCAAATAATTTTCTATTATATTTCAAAACATATTTATAAGATTTAATTGTAAGATGAACACAAATTTGAAAATGAGCGTTCCAAAATACTAAATAAACTATACAATAAAAAAGTAAAACATGTTGTTGTGGAAATACACAACAGAAAATATGTCTTATTAACCAAATAAGGCTTCCCAACGTTCGAATGGGCATGTACAATAAAACAATCCAGCATCACTTGTTCGGGATTTCGAAAACAAAACATGGAACAGTCAAAAGAAAATATCACTCATATCGCACAATTCCTCGAGTAGTATATGAGTAAGCAGAACAACAAAACTTAATCGCCATCCTAACAGATACATCAGTAAAAGAATGTACTGAGTATTTGATTCCAAATGTTTATTGATGATCACTACACTGGGATAGTACGTTTATGTATATGCACTATACAATTCATCAGAAGACGAATGTGAACACGTTAGTCAGTGTCGATTACCATGTTAGCAATTAAAATAATAGAATATACAGTTACATTAAACGTAAACAAAGAGTATTGAATATCTCTGCATAAATCAGTTATGACACTTCATAAGTAAATAGTTGGTAAAATAACCTGACATTCATATCAACCATACCTGACAACTGTGGTTGATAAACCGAGCATTGTTGCCGCACATTGTGGCATCAATTACAAACTCATCATCAATTCGGAAAAGATAAGAGCCACCGATTCCTTTGGCTTCATACTGACGTTCACGTAGTTCAGCGACACCCTTACGAACCACATGACCAACATATTCAATCACCATTTCTTCGGCAGCAATCGGTTCCAAAGCTATCAGGCCCCATGCATGGATAGGTGATTTGGCGAAGATGAGGTGCTTTTTACGAAACTGAAATACGAAGCGAAATAGAATGAAAAATAAGCCTGTAATAACAGATTCCGACTATACCTGAGAACTGTAAAAGTAATTAGTGCACAAGAGCAAAACATACATATATAAGAAACTCTTGAAATATTTGCCTATTTTAGTAGATTTAAATTTAAGTGTTTTTATCAGGCAGAAATTAAGTGGCCAATAAACAGAAGAAAAACTAAGAGATCATCGAACACAAAAATCTTAATGAACACCAGTGTCCAGTATAAAGAACTAAATGATAACAGAATAACATTACCTTTAACTGATTAAATTTAAGCAAGTCGCCAGTTTCAATATCTTGAAATTCGGCTAACAATCGACGTTGAACAGATCGAGCCTCTCGAAATTGAGTGAGTTGTTTTTTCTTGGCTTCAGATGCTTGTTCGGTTAAACGTTCCTCAATATTCTCGCCAATAGCTTAATGAAAGAAAATTTACAGAAATAAATAAATAAATATGGTTCACAAAATGAATTAAGAGTACGTTCTAACTAAAATCTATCATACAGACAAAAGAATACTATGATCGCCAGAAGTGATTTGATAAAAGAATCTATACTAATACAACCAACACTAGATTAGATAAAGGAAACAGTAGATAAATTTGAAGGGACCTAAAATCAATGATTAACAGTCTTGTATGGTTTATAACCGTTGAAGCGATGTAAATATAAGCACTATTAACGGTACACAGAATTTTGGATAGTTCTATCATATAGTATTATCTCACGTGTTCTTTTTTACGTTTATCCACAAGTTGATCTTACTTTGCTATAATTTTCCTAATTTTAGCAATCAGAAGAGTCGCCCTACAATACTTGTCACTATTTTTTCCTAGTTTTCAGCCCAAAAACACGTGGAAAATTAAAAAGGACCAAATACAATGCTCTTGACCTATTGATCACTCTATTGAATAATGAGCATATAATAAGACTTGCTAGAAGACGACTTAGACATACACCATGTTCGAAAAACAAAATATTTTACAGATATATCACTTAACGAAATACTGGTAGAACGAATCGAAAATGCTGTTGACACAGATAAAAATTCTGAATGATCATAATAAATTTTGTAAGACATATCAATTAAAGTTCTTCATTTTAAAAAGTGCATCGGTTCGAGCTGATGCACTTTGCAATGAAAAAAGAGTAAACAAGGATGCGGAAAGAAAAGGGAGGACGAGTGAGGAAACATGAATCATTATTTAAATCCGTAGAAAATAAGTGAACAGATAAAACAATTCGGATCACAGATTGAACTAACAACCGTCTGTTTTTTACCAATACATTCTTCCGCTTTAATATTCTGTTTTATTTATCTCAAAATGGTAAGTTACAGTACAGTGCATTTTACTACTAAGGTAAATTAACGTCAATGGACGCTGAAAACTAACAGTAATTGTGTAAACTACTTAGAATATTATGAAAGTTATGCAGTGGAAAACTAGAGAATGTATCAATAACTACTGACATTATAAACACACAAATAAACAAAATCGGAAAAGAATACTAACAGTAATAATACACAACATAATTGCAATATTACCTAAAATGCATGAATGAGGGCATAGATACCGATTTGATCGTATTAGTTTTAACTGTAAGCAGATTTCAAAACTTATCAGTTAACAAACACATTGTTGTTGCTACACTGGCTAAAACCACGGTTCTCTCCCAAGAAAAAATACTCTATATACCAAGTTGTGTCGCATTCTGTATGCAGAATAGATTAGCTTCTAAATTTATGGCTGCAGTTTAACACTCAATATGTGAGAAAAAATACCATAAAGACTATGTGACCTAAACCACTGGCTGAAAATTGATTTTAATAAGGTCGATAATTCTTCATATAGATTCTCCGCTTACGACCTTTATAGATTGTCACCCACCTACGCACTAGTCATAGTGATGTGATTATTACTGGTTATAAATTAAAGGACTACATATAACCAATAGGAAAGCTCTAGTTTGTCGAAGGTTAAATTATCTGATTGGTCTGTTGAAAAGCAATCTGTGGTAAGAAAAAATGTCTTAGAAAACGTACACACAAAGAATATTTCTTGTTAAAGTTGCATAGACTATTCGATCCAGACATACGTGAAGAGCAAATACATATGTTATGTGTGTTATGAGCGTGAAAACAAGGCAGGTAATAAGCAAATTGTCTCAAGTAATGACATGATAAACCAAGGACTGCTTTAGTTAATAAGTACTATTTGCTGATCAAAATGTGATAAGTTATGATTGATGATTGTTTCTTTAACTAAACTTTGTTCATATTTTAATATGACTATATTATTTATGATTTCGCGAATGAAACAATTTTTACTGAAATATATACACTTAGTACTCCGAATAATAATTAATTAATTAAAAAAGTAAACACAAAACTGCGTTTGTGAGTGAGATATATATTCACTTAAAGTCGAACATAATTTTTGTTGTAACGGTTACAAAAATTAATGAGAAATATTAGTGAATACTCTCCAACCATCATTATAAAGTCAACTGAACATATGAACTAAGTATTAGAACGAAAACATTCACGGATTTTGAATGTACTATTAAAAAACTTTTAATAAATTCTATGTACAGAAATGCCAAAGTAAAGGAAAACAGGAAATGTAAGTTCCCTAAATATTTAAATAGATTTTATCAAATAATTTGAGACAAAAAAGCAGAACCTTAATTCACATATGTCTTTTTCACTGACATTAACTCAACATCAGACCTTGCCATAGAGAACAAATGTACTGAACTAGATCCTTACACCCATTAGTGACGGACCTCCGAGAATTAAACGAGTAAGGAAACAGTTATTAGACTTGAAAAATAAAATCGACAGAGTCCTTAAGGAAATATTAGAAAAGTTTGGAAAACCCCTAGCGAAATTCAAGGTATTACTATAAACTGACAACTGAAGAACAAGATTCTGTGAGCTACAAGAACAAAATAAGACTGTCTGGTTTAGAATATATGAACAATGTCTAACAAAATAAGTTAATAAGCATTTTTTAACACTGAAATGAATTGCATATAGTGTATACTTGAATCGAGCTGAAGATTAAGTGAAATTGCTAAACTAACAATAGAAATACATACAAATATCAGATAGTGCGATAAACAATAACATAATAACCAAACTAATTGTTTGATCAAAGAACCATATGATGGATGAAGTGACATGACTTGAGTAATATATAACATAAGTGAGATGAACCCTAGATAAATTGTTAAAACTTACAGGTAAACGAAAATTACGTCGTAAAGGAGGTGTATGTCTAAGGCTTATTGGGTAATCATTTTATAAAAGAGATGATTATCAGTATATTTGGTCTGATTTCGTATTAAAAAAGAAAAGAGAATGGAGATATAATAACCCAGAAGAATTAATAATTGGAATGAATGGAGAGTTTGATGACTTTTGGCTCTGAATGTTTGCCCAGACTTAATTAAGGATGAGGAGTATTCAAACCTGATGGAACATTCTCCTATATATATGATTTGAAACCTCCTTAGATCTACCTACTGAACTGTATTTACTAAGTGCTTGATGTATAGAGTCTGAAGGTTTAACTAAGGAAATCTTCGATTACATAGTTTTTCACGATGGAATGATATCTCTGTAAATGAAATATGTACCTAAAAATTGATAAAGAATGATGGGTACCTTGTAATGCTGCATCACCTCCGAGCTGTGCTTGCACAGTTGCAGGCATTAAAGGAATAGGGCGACGACGACCGTCTTCTCCAATCAAACTTCGACCGACACACCAAGGACGTCGAAATCTTTCTTCAGTAGGCATTCGGTAATAGCCTTGTGTTCGAGCTGACCCTGTAGTAAGCAAGAAAAAGTCAAGACCCTACACAGTTATATGGGACAAAGCAAAATAATTTGCGATCATAATCCTGGAGGGTTTATGGGCGTGTACGACAGTACCGAATCAACAACAGACTAAACAATAGTCATAAAGATGTACTGATTACAAGCGATTTACTTAGATTTCATTATGAACTGTGATCTATATTTAGTGAGATTTATTCGTGAATAACTCTATGACAACCTAAAACCCACTAATTTATACTGGTTTAAACACCAAATATTACAAAAATAGGTCGCTTACCAATTTACCCACTAATGCTAAATATTGTATTTTATTACTACAAACAGATTATAAGATGAAAACTAAAATCAAAATTCATCTCATTAAAATAAGAGTGTATTAGTTGAGTGCTACGTTTGATTGGCATAAATTAACAACTACATATTTCATTCAAAGTAGATAACGTACGATAAACAACCTTATGAAACAGACTTTACACGGCATGATTATTTAAAATAATCATACAGTATTCTTATTTATTAGTTAAAATGAGAAAGAGAACTATCACCTCAGATCCTTGATAATTATTGCAAGCTTTATAACATTGGATGTCGCAATTCTAGTTCGTATTCCAGTCTGTGAAACTTAAAAATCATGCAACGAAAACTTGGTAACATTAATGCATTTCTCTTAGTGAATGTTACTCAAAAAAATTCGAATAACCTAATCAGATGTTTAAAATAATCATTTGTCTTTAATGTTATAAATTCTACAGATGATTAACGGATTAAGAGTAACGACTACCTGATGAATGGATTGGCGGTAAACAGGCTGCAGGACCAAGGTGAATATCAACACTATCTCCAACTGTATCAACATTCTCATTTAAGGAAGCGGCATAATTCGCTACCGCCAGTATTTGGTCGTCAAACTCAGGCCAGGAGAGTCTTAGTTTGTGATTATATGAAGTATTTACAGGTGAGTAAGTGGAAGAACATTCCTTTTTACATACTGAGCTGTTTCTCAAATCCTTTATGTGTTTTTCATCAGAAGAATGATTTAGTGATTGATCAGATAAAGAGGAATAAAGGTCATCTGAATCAGATGATCTTGCGGAGGATTTATGATGAACAGAAGATAATTTGGATGTGGGATTTTTAGAATGCAATAATTTGTCTTGATATCGTTGGCGCTCAGGCTTCTGTCGACCTGACCACAAATTGCGTGAATTAACAAGATGTCCATTATCATTAACGTGTGTTTTGACAGTAATGGGATCAGCAACAAGGGTAGGCGGATGCTCAACCCAATGTGAAAGGCTTATAATATTTACAACACGAGGATCAACGGCTCTAGCGTTCATATAAATATTGTCTTGTTTGAAATTATCATGTGTAGTGACATCTAATGGTGAGTGACATTCGCTTAACAGAAACTGATAGGCTTCACACATAAAACTAAGATCTTCTGCATCTATACCAAAAACGAAAATACTCCTGAGGATCTGTGAAGAAAACAATCCAAAAAGAATACATAAAAATAACGAAGTCATATGTACAGGAAATAGGATATTTAGGGAAAAGGATTTTTTATTGATACTACGAAATGGTCGGAAATACGGATACTATCATTTATGACGGAGTTTAGATAAATCGATGTGGTTTCGAAATCGAACCTGTACTGTTATTGAGCTATGAACTAGGTCACTGACGACCGTTAACTACATATACATTTACAGTCAATCAATATAGGATCAGAGAACACAAAAATTATTTGAGCTAATAAGTCTAGTGTAACTCATTACGAGGGTGAACACGATAGACCAAACTTTACTGATGCGAAATTCAGAACCAATAAGATTGACTCATGTGTAAACCGAAACGAGTACAACGACCAATCATAATCGATAGTTAATAAATTCAGAATGACAGTTATACAGCCAATGTATGTTGAGTATCTTGCGTAGACAGCTATTGATAAATACTTGTACCTTCTTGATGATGGCTGTTGTAATTCTCCAAGTTTCAGCTCCGTACAGTAGAACTGCCTTGACGTTCGTATTGAAGATTCAGACTTCGATGTTGGTTGAAAGTTGTTTTGAGTTCCATATGTTCTTTAATTGAAGGAATGCTGTCCTTGAATTGCCAATCCTAGCCTTTACGTTTGCATCTGAACCTCCTAGATTCCATAAATTGGCTTAAGCCGATTTGTTTAGGACGATATATTTGTTGACCACTTTTGGCAAGTTTGATCCAAACAGATGTCAAAAAGGTGGGAATGCCAACGGTACTTGACTGAAAGATGGTTAGTTGAAGCTATTCAATCTGTGGCAGAACTCACTCCTGATTCAGTCTAAGTGATGATAGTTGAAACAGGTGGAAATAAAACAGACATTATTTGCTATCTCGGTTAATTAATAGTTGATTTAGAATTTTAGCTTCGAAGTACATAAACGACCAGTGATGAAGATCTATTGGTTGAGTACTTCTTCATCCCATGTATTTAGTTCAGGATCAACGCCAGAAGGGTCAAATGATAATAAAATGGGGTGCTCAGACAATCGCGCATAAAAAGTACTTAACGAAGTAACAGGTCAAGAATGAATTACGAATAAGGATACAGCAAACATGAATGGTAACAAGCTCAAACAGCAAAAGGTGATATCAAACTCGGCAAGTTTCTAAAGAACAACTATCTGGAGACTTAAAACACTACGCATAAAAAGTTCCACATAGCTTCTGAATAATAATTGAAAAAAAATCGACTACATTAGAAAAAGAAGCACAGAGATTCAAAATAATATAAAATGAATGTTTTTAGAATAAAAAAACCCATAAATTGTTAGCACCTCTAAGTTGTAGCGTGTAAAGCAAACAGTGCATATTCTTCGTTTTCTCCATAACCATCATGAAATGTGTGATGGCCCTAATACATCATGATATAGAATCCAATAGTAACCGTTGACCAAATAACCACATGAGCTACCTACGCCTTTGGACTTTTGAGGTCACTTGCACAGTTAGTTTCGAATTAGGGTTTTGCAACTGCCTTCAACAAGCATGCAGTGCGTATCGACCCGATTTTTGCTCTCACGTTATTTGGAACCCCGCTTGGTAGAAGCAATGAGCAGGGGTATCCTGATAATCTAAACTCACAGTTATATGATAGCATTTCAAGAGAAAAAGTGGGTTCTTCCCACCCTTGACAATTCCAGGGCATATATATCTTAATAATTGGTCATCACTTTTAGCATCAAAAGAAATCTAACTTCAACGTACCTACTAGGTAAAGAAACTACAAATGAAAGTGTATACTTACGTAATCTTCTTCAGATGCCGACCTTGGTTGAAACTGTGGTTGTGATCGAGAAAAACCTCGCTCTCCAGACATACGTTTGTAAATATCTT
Organism: Schistosoma spindalis; assembly: GCA_946903255.1. NCBI lineage: Eukaryota > Metazoa > Platyhelminthes > Trematoda > Strigeidida > Schistosomatidae > Schistosoma > Schistosoma spindalis. The sequence goes on along the minus strand of OX336420.1, from coordinate 67,009,936 downwards.
CTTTCAGTAGACCGCAAGATTCTTCCATAACACGACGAATTTCGGATTTAGGTACTGGTGCTAAGAGACTGGCCAGTTCACGTGACCCACGAACTTTCGAAGTTTCAGGTTTTGCTTCAATATACTTCGGCTTCTTATTCTCCTCCGTCAAAAGCTGATTAGCTTTTAAGTCAACTTTACAACTTCCAGGAACCTCTTCATTTCTTAACTCTGAAACGTTCGAACGCTTCGACAGTTTGAACCATTTAGAAGAATCATGGGAATCATCATCACTGACGTCGCCACTAATGTACGTAGGGTCTGTTGGCCAAGAGCGTTTTCGTAAATTGTCCGCTGTGGTCAAATGACTGTCGACAAAACTATCCTTTGACTTTAAATTGTGTTTAGTTACTTTCCTAGTAGATCGATAATGAATGACAGATCCAATTTCAGGAACACGAAAATAATTATGCTCGGTGAGGAGGGGTTCAGGCCATATATATTTACACTCCACAGTCTAAAAATTTTAACATAAGCAACAAAATGCCAGTTTACTTACTTCTACAATATCTACAGATTCCATTGAACCACTATCCGTACTTTCTCCATCTAAATCATCCGACTTTATATATTTTTCAGATAGCTTCAAATTATCACGATCCCTTGACTGAAGCGAATAAAACGGTAAAATATATACCAAAGACTTATTTGTAAGTTACACAAATATTTGCACGTAAAATTACAGAACATAACTGTAACGTACAATACACACAAATGATATAAAAGGTTTCCATAAATTTCCTGTTCGTTGGTTCATTTACAGGAACACGAATCAACAGACCATAAATTCCTACCACTCTACATCTTAAGAAGAGTCCACTATGACTAAAATTATTCAACCGAACGTCTTTTTAAATCACACGTTAACATATTAGATAAACAAAAAATCCATTACAACAGATTCCCAAAGGAAGAATTGTGGTAAATAATTGTATGAACGCTCTTATAATTTACAGAGCATGATGGAGTTCAGAAAATACACCATATACGATAAAATCGAAACACAATAGCTAAAAATATGTATGAGATGAATTTGTAATTTTTACAGCAGCAGTCCAGAATGATGAACCAAGAATTAGATAACTATCATGTATAGAGGATTATATATATTGCGCATCAAACATGTGTGAATTCGTGTAGGTAGATTCCATCCGTATATCGGTTGCACTAGGCTAATAGTTACACTGACAAACTGTAGACAGTCCAAACTTGAGGAAAGAATAAAAAACCTGATTGAGGCTCATTAGCTAAAGGAAATATGAAATCACAAATAACGTTCGGCAGATAAGTGAGTGGAAATTCCATTTACCAAACTTCAACACAAAATACGTTAGTTCGTTAAGCTTCTTAAATTACAAGTACGTGGGATTTAAATTTAAAAGAGTTTGGAATAACCAATGTTTACGCTCACTGATACAGGAAATCCTGGAGAATGGTATAAAGGATATCTGTGAAGTTTTTGATCCGAGATCAAACTCATTTTCTGAGGAATATCAGTGTCTGGAAATGATGTACATTTATTTTTTTGATCAACAGTTGACAAGGCCATATTGTTTCTGCATAATCCACCAAGATTCTGCTTTCTACGTGAACCTCCAGATGGTTGAGAGTTATATGTCAAAGGAATAGTAGGAAAATCTGAAGATTGGAACTCCAAAGATGCACGTAATATAGACCAATCATTGTTTGATTGATGATTCACTTGGTTAACTTTTGAAGGAATATTATCACAAGTGGAGAAATCCTTTAAGAAAAATATCGTATAAGGTTATCCAACGTTAGAATATTTATTTAAAAAATAGATAAACACATAAGACTATTGGAAAATACAGTTGTAAACTAATTTTTGAAAATTCGCATAGTGACTAATAACTTAAATACTTTTACCCATGGTACATATAATCTAAAATACGATCTGACTGACATAAGATCAGCTAGATATGACGACGCTTAACGCAACCATTTATTTGTAGAATGAAAAATTAAATCCAGCTTTAGGAGTTAATACAATCAACACATCTGACAACATATTTTTAAACACACAATAAACACATGAACAATATCATAGTTTTTCATTAAACTTCAATATTCATAAGTAATGTCAATACATAAGCTGAGTGTACAACTGATTGCTAGATTTTTTCTAGTTAATATCTGTACAATCAAATATATGCTTACGCGGGAACTATCATCATTTGTCTTAAACATATCGTCTTCAGAACTAGATTCTGTAGAAACCAAAGAATCTTCAAAACCAAATGTCTCTTTTTGCGGACTGAAATTAGATGAATATTTAGGTGACAATCGGTTGTTCTTTCGTGGTCGACCTCTTCTGCGTTGAACTTCTTGAACAGGGCAAACAGGTTTGGAGACAGGTGATCGTTGGAAGGCAGTACAACTTTCAGGTTTATGGATTTTACCAATGACCGTTAGCTCTGTATCTTCATTTTCTTCGGAATCCAGTGCACTCTGAAATAAAAGATCTTAAAGGGTAAATATTGCACTTTTATTATGTTTCATAACTTGATTCAAGAAGGAATTATTACTAATACCGTCACAAGACACTACACATAAAAGAATCAAGTCATCATATATACAGTGAAAATTAGCAAATCAGTAGTAACCAAGATATTTATGACCGGAATTTGATGAGTAGTTGGTAGTTTTAAATAATGACTAAGTTCTCATCACAGTTTGTCATTATTTATTCATATTTCTTTAGAGTACTCGAAAAAATATCTTGACATTTACATAATCTTACACAGAGTAACAGTCAACGCAGAATGACATCTGAACTAATTAAACAATTGTCCACTAAAAAACCATCCCATTTCACTTGAAGAATTACGATGAAAATTGTCTTATCGTGATGGAAAGGTTTATTGGGCATGTTTGACAATGAAAAAAATTGAACAAAGAATGCTGATAATTGCATTCTGGCAGATCGGATGCAAAATGCATGTAATTACTTTCCATAGCTTTCGAAATTTTTGAATTAATATATTCAGTAATGGGATGGAAATTTTTAGAAGTCATTATTTTAGGTAGGTATCATTATCAGAGAAGACAGACCATAGTGACTAGCCTATCAAAATTAAAGCAAAACGGAAATATTTAGCGTTCTTTAAATTAACCTGGATCCTAACAAAATATAATTAGCTTACATATGTGACATATACTGATTTACGTCCACCCATTATAACTCAAAAAATTAAAAGTCTATCAAAGTGCAATAATGAAATATATATATATATATATATATATATATACAGTAACCAAGTCCCCCCATTTTTATGATGGTTAACTAAGAACAAAATCAACTATTAATATAAGCTATTTTAGGAACCAAACTTAGCAACGTGTACAGATTCTGGTGCTGGGATGATATAAAATTACTAACCTAAATCATTAAACGGTGGCAAATGTCAAGTGGATGGATCGTTTATGTCCTTTCTAATAATTGCTGGTGATTTTTAAAAATTTTCAGTCAGTCAGTAACAACGTGGAACTTCGTACGTACGTACATCAGTTCAAGTTGCCATACCACTAAAATATCACCGGTCAATTGTAACAATTATAATGAAATAGAATAAAAGGTATTTTAGATTTATAGATAAACACCACAACACTAGAGTAAATGTACACACAGTACATAACTTGGCCGACAAGTTACAATTTAGGCATTTAAAAAGTCATTACCTCTGGTTGTGAAGAAATAGGTGAAGAAAGTGAATCATTGGAATTTTTGTTCTGCGTAGATTCAATGTGTGGAGTTTCTACAAGTGATAAACGACCACGATTAGGGGAGTCTGATTTAAAATCAGAAATCTCAGAAAGTACATCCGGTGAAGGTTTTGTAAATCTTCGAGCTTTATCGGGGTTATTTTGTGGTTCAGTTGATAAATCCGAACTTTCACTATCAGATGGTAAACTCGATCCAACTGGACTTTTCGAATCACTGAAACGAAAAAATTAAATAAAACGTTCTCATAGATGTGGAGAAAAATTCTATTAAACTCGATCCAAATTTATTTAAATAGTAATTCACTTTTATATTGGAGAAAATAGTTCACCTAGTAGAAAGTGGTAGACTGCATATCGTAACTTACATAGCTGATGAGTAAACAACAATATTAACCGTAATTTTAATTAATTGATTAAGCAAAAAGTTTTTTCACTCTAATACGTTTTTAACCAGATTTATACGAAAGTAATGCGCATACATATCTAAGAAATGGCAACTAAACGTGTAAACTTGATTTTATACAGGTTAATAGAAAATAATCAGCATATCGGTCATGGTGTCTTTGGCTTCTATGCACTAAGTTGTGGACAGGTACGATGTTGAGATAAATTTTTTAGTCTGTCTATAACTTAAGCTGCCTGATAGCTGCACGTTTATTTATCTAGGACTGACTTTAAATCATTTTGACGCAAATACATATTTCCCATTAGAATCCTTATACATGATCTATATGGTTTGTACCAAGTTATAATAATCTCACCAAATCGTTCAAAAGAATTTACAACAGGTTATATACTGACATTAATAGTTCAATAAATTCTTCTCTTTACTATAGTAATTGATGGAATTCGGGAGTTAACACAGGAACATTCACATGTTTTTGTACTTCAATTTAAAATTCATGGTAGTATTTTTCAGATGAACAGAGTGTCTATCAAGATATATAATCTGGTTACTACGACAAAACTGAGGCTGGTGTTCAGCAATCAAACAATGTAGATTTTGAATTTATTAACAATCATAAAAACAAACCTCATCCGCATTGATATAGAAATTGTTAGATAAAAAAATATTCAAGACATTTATAGTGAAATATAGGTTTTTAATAATGGAAATATACCTTTTGGAAAATACATCTGAAACACGAGCATGTTCTCTACGAGACTTAATATGCTGAAAAGATTTTGAAGGAGAAATGAGTTCACTATCATTATCCGATGAAGTATAATCGCTTGTACGAATATTTTCAGGAGAATGACTTGATTTTGATGTGAATTTAGACTGTGATCGAACGTATTCACATTTGTCATTTGAATTGGAAGTTACAGAGCGTTTTCTAACGTGATGATATCTATGCCTGTCCTGATGTTCTTTTGAGCTGAAAAGGTCTCGTACACGATCACCAGTCATTTGATCTGTTTGTTCCGTGGAACTTTCACTACCTAAAATACATATTTGCCAAAAATGCGAAATCGAAATTTGTTTACATGAGGCAGAGTGCAAAGGTGTGTAGCTAGGAATACTGAAATCCGGGATCTAAAAGATAAAGAGTGCGTTTGCACTGTTGTGAACGAGTCGAGCAATATCTCATAAAATCTCAAACCACTGATTGAGGTTATCTCGTGTACAACAACTAGGTAATCAGTGACTTCATAGACTAATATTGTGTTGTGATTATGACGCTCCTAGCTTTCTTCTAACCTACTTTTATGCCAGCAAGCATCCCCTGTCGAGGTTGACGGTGGTTAAACATACGTAGCACATGTCTTAACAACTTCAGTCGGTGAGGATTTGCAAACTCTTCAATAGATTCGCCACTTCTGCCTAATACCCCAAGCTTGAATTCATTCATTCATTGATTGTTCCGCGAGACGCAAACAATGTTTTGTATACACTCAGAATAAAAAAACTGCAGCCGACGTGTTTCCTAATTCACAGTCATTAATAAATACAGACCGTACTGCAGTGTAGTATACACGGTTAATACAAATTACTGACTACTGAAATATACGACTAGGAGTTAAAAAACAAACTAAGCAGCTTTCCTCAAATCTACTTATTATAATACATAATCTTAAAATTTTTTCAGCAACTGTACCATGACAAAAATAGACAACTGACTAAATTTTCTGACAACCTCCTTGAACTTAAAATATATTATTCATAACATAAGTTTATACCTGATATAATTCGACATTTCCCAAAAAGCGGTTTATCAACTAGTAAACAATTATAAGGTGAGAGTATATACGAACAAAAAATTACCTGAAGATTCAGAGATTTCACCATGAATATTTACTTCACCATTATTATCGTCCGAACTTGATGTGTCACTTGCTTTTTGTATTAGAGAACCACGGCTTTCCCAAACAGGAGATCCTCTTAGCTTTAAGTCAGTTTTACTCCGAAAATTTACAATTTGTTCATCTTGACAGATAGCAAGAGACTCAGTCTTTGATGTGGAAGCTACTGTGTTTGAACTTATGGGTTCAGGACTAGGTGGACGAGGTTTACGTTTAATTTTTGGTAAAGCAGATCTTAAGGTTGTAAACATACCCAAACCAAAAAGTTTGAAGTTTGAAGATACAGAATTATTGTCAGACATAGTTGATACAGGAATACTAGAAGAAACTGAAGTAGGAACAAATGAAAAGTTAGACACATTCCCACTAGCACTTTGGTTTTGATGTGATGGAACGGTAGAATCATGAGATGTGGTTGGATGGTCTGCAGAATTACTACTCATACTCTCCTCTTTAGTATTGTGATGACTACTGGCTTGATTTTGCTATCAAAATAAAAAAATAAACGAAATTTATCAATTGTCAGACAAGGTTTGTACACATACAGTTTTCATGAATAGTTGTAGACGGAAAACGAAAAGTTATGATCCACGAAAGCGGCCTGATTGTCACAATTCTGATATAGATGAATTAGAATGAAATTCCAATTCCAACTAAATCATATTTTCATCAACATCGTGCAAGTAAGTGCCCAGTAGAGTAAGTAACAAAATAAAAGAGCTAGAGCTCATTTACCAAGTGCAGTTTACATACTAGGTTTCACGTCACACTAAGTGAAAGTTAATGATATCACAAAACTGCCTAAACCAAAGTAGATAAAATAGGGTCCTAATCCGTAACCAAACGACTGAAAATCGGGTAGTTTAACCGCTAACCCACTGGCCCAAGGCACCACCTATTTGCATCGCACGGAAATTTACTCATAGTATAACAATTTTAGTGGTTAACTGACAAAAACCTAGTTTGTAGAAATTTTCTCTTAATTTGCAAAGGTCTAGATCACTTTTGACGGTTGCTTCAATAACTAGCTATTCCTGGATGATAAAGATATTTCTATGTCTGGTGATGACATTATAATATACTTACTCTGTAGTCTTGTTCTCTTGAATCCCACCAATCGGAAAATAATTTAAATGCCTGACCTTCAACAAGCTTTCGAGTTATATCCCGATGTATGATTCCTCGTAATTCATCCACAAAAACCATATGAACGTCATCGATTATTCTTATTACTTCTTGAACATCCACTGGTTTGTAAGGAGTTTTTAGGAGAGGCGGACGATGAAGGTTGAACAAAGAAGTCTTGGTATTCTCGATTGACCCATCAGGAGTAGGTAAAAGCGTGCGACGGTTGGATGACGGGCTAGTTACTACCCGTATATTTTTCGATGAATCAGAAGGCGTGCTTCCCTTCTGAACCACTTGATTTGAAGGGCTTTCAAACCGTTTTAAATCATCCAACTTGATACGTGCATTGGTAGAAATACATGCTTCTGAAGAGACTGGAAGATTGCAAGTGACTTTTGAGTTATGATCTGAAACCACTGGGGTATTTTGAGTATGTTTTAACTCAGGAACTGGTTTTACACAATTTAGTTTAAGCAGTTTTTGAATGCGAGCTTCAAGAGACTCTTCGCAATAACGGGACTCATGAAGCTTTGCATCATCTTGTTGGCTAGAAAGCTTTTTAGACACACGTGTATTGGCTTCAAGTCCCATTGTATTTCGGTCCACTAAAAAACCTGAAGTACTTTTGCCAATATTTGAATTAGACGGAGCTTCTCGATACCAGTGGGTCGCGGCACAGGATATTTCTGAAATATCATCGTTGTTCAGAACACATGTCGACTTTTCAGGACGTAAATGTGTTTTTAAGTTCGATTCCTGTTTATCAGATGCTTTGAAAAACAGGTGAGATTTGAACGTTGTCATGCAATGCGGTTGTGGCAAAGTTTCAACCGCTTTGTGATCACTAAGATTTGAGGATGTATGAGACTGACGTGGAGTAGGATTGTGTGAACAAACTTCACAATTTGAGGAACCTTGTGATGAGAAATCAGAAGGTATGTGGCTGTGTATCTGATTAGCAAAAGGTTTTTCTGGAAGTTGGAATTGATCACAAGAGTTTGAAGGCAGGAGATCAGCCATTTGTTCAGCAATCAATCGGACTCTAATTTTACCTAAATTAAGATTAGTGAGAGCAAATCATTTTTTACCAAAAGGATCCACCTGTACAGTCATTATATTCCCCATCTTTGATGTCTGGTTAAGATGTTCCACACAAGCTCTTGCACTTTTAGAGGATGTAAATACAACCTGAAAAGTTGAATAGCAAATCCAATTCTAACATACGGTTCCGATACCAAGGTGGCACTGTGATTTTGGATGATAGTAGATTTTAGCTTCTATAATCGTACCGAATTTACGACACATGTCTTCTAGGTTCTTAAATGTGATGTTATCATTAAGATTTGAGAAAGTGACCTCTTTTTCTGGTTTTTCACCCACGTAATATAAGTCAATCTGTCACATATTGCTCCTAAAGTAAATCGCGAAATACCTTGAAACTCGGGATCGGAAGATCAACAATCGCTTTCTTGCAAAAATTTCTAAAGTGCAAAGGGCGTCTAGGATCAACCACTGGATCTGGATCTGGTTCGTTTCGCTTCAGAGCATAATTATTGTTAAGATCGAGCTTACCCCCTCTACAATGCCATCAACTCGATACAAAGGAGTTCGACAAGATGGATTTAGTTCTGGGTCCCATAGCAATTTTGCAGCTGTGAAAGAGATCGGTCGAACACTGCTCATAATGGGCTAAAAAACAAAATAAAAAGTAGTAATTAAAGAAATAGAACAGTATTACATCTGTACAGCTGGTAACTTTGTGATTGGAAGACAACAATCGAAAACGTAACTTGCTGGTTCAGTATTAATAAAAAAAATGTAAAAGACATACTTTTTAACTGTAACAAAAATAAGCATGTACCAAAGATTTCAAGTCGTCAAAAACCCCATTTCAAGCAAAAGTCAAACGAACCGTGGAGAGAACAGTAATAAAACACCTAAGACTCAAATTATAATACGTGAATAAATCCAGAGCATAGCAATCAGTTTTTCGTTGTGGCACTAAGCTTCCGATATATCGAAATGTTTTGAGGATACCACTAAAATGCCTAATTTACATATGAAAACTTAAACCCACCTAATTTAAAATATGACAAAACGACAAGACACCAATATTACAATTATGGTAACTTGGAAATGGGAATGAATCATACTGTAAAATTAAGCAACTTTGAATAATATATGGTGATTACAATGGTAAAACCTGAGTAGAGTTCTACATGCATCGATTTAGTTGTTGACTAATGCCGAATATGAAAAAGTCGTACAAAAGTCAACGGATAGGGTTTGAAAACCTTCAAATTCCGAAGAGAAAACTCAGTTTTACGCAAAAGACACACGCTTGTTACGAGCCATTCACGCGGGTCAGTGTTTATGCAAATGCCATCATCAAACTAAACGCCATAAAAATTCATACATTCATATGGATATACTTACACGCAGACGATCTCCTTCAAAATGTGGTTCAAAGGTTCATAGATTACCATCTAACCAACAAAAACAAAATATACAGATTCCGTAGTCAAAACAAATAACGCGGACAGAGGGATCAACCAAATTCAGCGCCAAATGTCCAAAAATTAGTAAACGCAGTGGTAATTTTGCCATGTTTAGTGATAGTAAAATTATGACTTGTTTTTAATAGATCAAAGTGAAAATAAGTCTAACAGTGCGTTCAATCACTTGTTTCTCATCGCTCAATTTTTGCACAACATTTACACAGCCTTGCTATTCCAACGATCTTTTCTCAGTCATTTTCATGCAGAATGCTTTGAAGTTTGCTCAAACCACAGCGATTCCGGTTCCTTATTTTAAGACAGATCTCTGTTTTTCAAATAGTTCGAACGATTCTGAACCAAATATATCTTTACTTAACGGGCTTTCGTGTCTAGTAACAGTGGATCTCCGATGCAGTCAGATAAGAGCTAAGTTATATTTATTAGTAGAAAGACAATTATCAAACTTTTTGGTGAGAGACTGTCCTCAGTTCTTAAGTATATGTCGAGTTTTAATTTAAAATGCTTCTGGGAGGTCGCTTGGACTGGATGAGCCGCCAGCGAATCCCAGAATTTGACAAGCTGTTAGGAGTAAATGATCTGCCTACAGTTGCTTCTGCTTTGTTGTGTCCGTATTTTTAGGTGATAACTCCAACGTTTGTGTTCAGACAAAGCTTAAACAGATATTTAAAAAATCTAGAAGTGTTTGGGATGCCAAAGATCATTAAAATATCACCTCTGAGACCCTTTTTCTTAGGGGTTTTACAACTGATGCTCGAAATGAGTTCGTGGCTCGCTGTTTGAGTACGTTCCAGTATACCGTCGAAATGGCTATGTGCTTGAATGCTTTCCAGATATACAACCATCATAAATATGTCAAGGCTGTGATGACAGCGAGGAATTATTATTTGGAATAATATATAGCGATAGAGAACGTTGGATATTCTAACGTCCCAATTTAGTGGACACTTATTGAAGTCAAAATTGTGTACAACAGTTACCAGCCATCTGAACGCATTACATAGATTATAAGCTTACATCTAGTGTATGTGACGTTACATACAGTCTATTCAGGCAGATGTTTGTATCTAGATTTCTTTTTCTTGACCCACGGAAATCTACGAATTATGAATTGTTTGTTACCACGTCCGTTTGGTGGTTATCCTCATATCACTCAATGTAAATTTATTCTCCCATTTGTGGACAGTCTAAACCATAATGTACTTGAAAAAAATAATTTACAATTACCAAGTGTCGAAAAACTCTGATAGTTCATTTAGTTCTTGTCAAACCTCTGTGACTTCTTTTCTGTCTGTTATTACTTTATGTATCGTGATATTTTAGCCATGCATTAATATCTGGCGGTATTAGAAGATCAAAGAAGTCATCAACGTCGAAAGTAAATAACTGCACCTAAGACTATGCCCTATGTAACCTCGACAAACACTGTATTTGAGCTAACTTCGTTGTGGATTCATATTTAACCACGTGTCAGTTTTCATCGGTATCATATCACATCTGTGTGGTGTTTGAATGAACTAATGATTGCTTCGTATTTGTTGAATGCCTGATTTCGAATTCTAAATACAGTACATTCGTTCATGCTTATCTAGTAATTCTTGATCCACTTACGTCATTTCTGGGATTCTTAGTTCATACTATAATTCAATTACTTCTAATTATCATATTGGCGTCGCGATGGAGCCTGCGATGGAACAGTTAGATATTCATTCAACTTCTGAAGCTTTTGAGGACTATTTGGAAAGGTTTGAAATCTGGAGCATGACCAAGAAAGATGATGAGGATATTATTATTGTGGCACATTTTCTCACATTCATTGGAAAAGAAGAATATGGCTTATTAAAAGTTTTCGCTTTACCGGAAAAGACCATTTCTCTTCCTTATACAACTCTCAAGGAAATACTTCTGGACTATGCAAAGTATACAAATTTCAAATGCGATAAAAGGAGATTTCGTAAAAAAATTCATGAGGATATAAAAAATTCCACTACATTACGTCACCCCATCCCAGTGAATTACTCAAGGTTGTGAACTTCACGAAGATGGGCACAAGTTTAGTAAATGTTTTTCTTGTGGCAGGTTCCACTCTTTTAATTCATGTAAATTCATGTAAGTGCTTTAAATGTGGTGGTGTCGGACATATTCAGTCAGTTTGTAATACTACTGTTATCTTGCTGCAACTAATATCAAGTCTTGTGATTCTGATTCTATTAATTTAAATATTTATAATGATCATTTATCTTTATCAACGATTTCAAAAGACACTTTAGAGTCATGTAGCAGTTCAGAGTTAAATGAAACTCAGAATCCTTGCGAGAAAACAATTTCTAATGAATCAACATATCAAATTTCTCATGTTATTGTACCAGATATGATTTTTCCTAATGATTCACATATTTCTGATGAAATTTCTTACAAATCTGATGAGAATATTTCGGATGAATCCAATCATGATCGAAAAACTGATGTAGTTTTAATTGATGCTGATTTTTCTAATCATCCTTTACTCTGCAATGACATTCTTAATAAATTTGAGGAAACTATTTCAGAAGAATCAAATCTTGATGTCATATCAAATATTATTTGTCCTCATGATGCATTTGTTTCTTTTGAGAAACTTGTTCGATGCGAAGCACGAGTATTAAATGAGCTAGAGTTTGACTACAATTCAGATAATTCCATATCAACTGTTGTTTGTCCTTATCATAAATTTACTTCTAACGTTTACTCTGATCAATGTGAGAAAGATGTCTTAAATCAAGCCACATTATTCATAACTTGGAGATATCAAGATCCGACATTATTTCGTGGGGGAGGATAGTCTATGGTTCATATCCTAGGTAGTAGTTTCAGTATTCAACCGGCATGGTGATTGTTCACAATCCCAGAAATCAAGTGAGTCTGTTCCGATTTCCGTTGTTAATTCTAATACTAATGAGTGCATCCTAGATAATACACAGTCTTTATCCAATACACTGTTGGATAGACACAGGATGAACTTAAGAAGAAGACGTGCAATCGATTACAGACACCTGGACTCTAATTTAAGCTGTGGCGATTTTGGTGTTTGAATGAACTAATGATTGCTTTGTACTTGTTGAATGCCTGATTTCGAATTCTAAATACAGTACATTCATTAGTGCTTGTGTAGTACTTCTTGATTCAATTGCGTTATCCCTGGGATTCTTAGTTCATACTATAATTCAAGTACTCCTAATTATCATAATCTGACCCCGTTGTTGCTATAGTTTGGATTGTATTTGAAATTTAAAAATTTGCTGAAAGCCTTATTGAATAAAAATATTAAATTTATTTGTTTAATTAAACTGACCAGTAGTGGTAAAACTGAGCACCAAAAAATGTGATGGTTTCAACTATAATGTCTTAACTGAGAGGTACAATTCCAGCTTCATAAATTTGTCACTGACTTTGTAGGGTTAGAAACATAACAGAACCCTATCTATATTATCTGCTAAATTCATACCTGCTCAACAAGACTAATAACTGGAAGTTTGACAGTTTAACACAATGTCTTAAGGTCACAAGAGGCCTACACTTACAGTTGGTTTGTTAATTGGGTTAACCTTAGCGCTTGATCATAATCTGTACGCATTTCCTTCCCTTTCATCTTCCCTACCAAGTATAATTTACGTTACTGATACCTTATTTAAAAAATTTCACTTGTAAGACAATAATTTCATATATCGTTCGAATAGGTAGTTCACCATCATGTGGACTGCCCGTTCGTAAAAACAAGGGTACTATAGATGCCTTGAAGACCGTACAAAATAAATGATGTTACTACGGTAATATATTAACAAGAATGAGTACGGAGAAGATAGTAAGACCACCACAACATAGCATACATCTGGCCGATTCGCGTTGGTTGTCCTTGACCTTGACGATGGCCGATGATCTGTTCGATATTCAGTGACTTAACTGTTGGATCGTTCGGCTGTGGCTCAGTGATATTTCAGCGGCCTTACAATAAAGCAACACCAGATTTAACGGCCGTTTGAATCGGTTCCAAACATGCTGGAAGCAATCGCGCCCAGGAATCTTCCAAATGAATAATATGAATCCTCCGAGTATCGCCGAGCTGTAAGACAAATGAAAAGTAGGCAGGAGAAACTGATCAGAAAACACCGAGTCCTAATATGTTAGTAGGAAGTTAGTTGAATTTCAAGCGACTAACCACATAAATAACTTCCGAAGCTATTGAAAAACCGTTTTTCGGACCTTCGGTTTTATGGATACTTCTTTGATTTTCGTTTATTCATCTGTATTTGGTTATCAGTCTTAACGAGACTTTTGATATGTGCAATGTGTTCCAGAATAACTGGCCACTCGACGATCCTGTGCAGAGGATCTCTTACCATAATTACCTTAAATGTGTCTCAACTAAGGCTTTAAAGTACCTGAATAACGAGAGTTCAAATAATGCCAGACATAACACGATACAGCTTTAATAATAGTTTTAATATACAGTGTAGTCAAATAAATCTACGAATCAGCCTAGTTTAACAAATAGAATGTTAAAACAATATTACTCAATAACCTTTTAATCTTAATTAAACAGAATCAGATGACTACAGTATACTTGTTTAATAACGTAACTCGAAGAGCTAACAGTCTAATGGTGAGAGGACGAATTCACATTGGCAAATCGTTAGAAGAATATCACAGACAGACCTGACGCATGTGACTCATTTTCTTAAAACACTTGAAGTTTATGGTGCTATTCATATCTGTGTCACGTTACCACGCCAACCAGTTTCACGTTCCATTCAAATGTGACTGAAAACGTTGAAATACGCTAGAAAAATCAAGTTGCGTTATTGTATCTATAGGTTCACTTGGACCATGATTTTACCTAACTACATGACTACAGTTCACATGTATGTTTACCATATGCATCTAATGCATTCGTCGATATCAAGTAGAAACTATATAAATAAAAGAACCAGCCCTGACATTTTGTTCCTATTTTGAGAATTATATAGTAGTATACTCTCAGATGTCAGAGATTATGGTGGACCAGACAATATATTAATCCAAACGGTAATGATAGAGTCATTATTAACAAATAGCAATGTTTAAAGATATAAGTTCAATGTCATAAACACAATAGAAATAAGGAACGTTACTTAGTTTACCAGGAGAGTGAGTGTTTCAAATTGATCTGGTGTTAAATATCCACAATTATAGATGATTAATAATTCCTGTGAGTGTGATAGGTTCCCCAATGATCGGATTCAGTAGTAAATATAGTATATTCCAATTATCGTCTGTAAAGATAAATGGTACTTGATTCAGACTTCAGTTAACACAAATGCGAGTGAATTTAGAACGAGAGGTGTGTGTGTAGTAGTGTATTTTGGAAACGACCACAAAAAGTGTCAAGCTATGTTAGTATCACAACAGAAAAAGTGATCAAGGTCATTTACTAAATCAACAGGTACAATGATTTAATAATAAATGTACACACAGTGAAAGGTTGACAAAATGAATACAAATAACATTAAAAATTATTTACAAAATAAGTTTGACAGACCTATCTCCACAAGACGATCCACACGTTATTGTTATCTTCTAATGCAAATTATTTATCGTCAATATTTCCAAGTAATAATTTCAGAATCTTTTTTAGTCAAAATCTGTTGGATTTGTTTGAGTTCAGTACTAGTGAGTTTATCTGACGATATTTGACTAACAGACATCATATATTATAGTTGACTCTCAATGATGTGGTGGCTTCTGTGTTTATTCGCTTCATCATTATACATGTGAGTAGTGTTTATCAAAAGCCTTTAGGAAGCAAACTCTAACATACCGAGAAAATATTATAGGTAATATGAAGACGAGAGAATTTCACAGACTGGATGCACTGAAATTACCGAGT
Organism: Schistosoma spindalis; assembly: GCA_946903255.1. Lineage (NCBI taxonomy): Eukaryota > Metazoa > Platyhelminthes > Trematoda > Strigeidida > Schistosomatidae > Schistosoma > Schistosoma spindalis. Next base: position 66,994,303 of record OX336420.1, on the reverse strand, counting down.
CACCCAGTCCTGATAGTGTTCTAGAGTCAGCATTTATTGACCTCCACCGTTTCGCATCAGATATAAACGTCGTATAAATCGCCTGATGTAGTATTCATCCAGGTTCGAAGTTTGTGTGGTTAAAGTCAAGTACAGTTCCAGTGTTACAAAATGCCCAACACAACTTAATCTGTCGAATTAGGTGGACTATAATAGCAACTAAGAAAAATCCACAGGAGCTCAGGAGGTCGGGAAATTCCTGTACTTTACTAAAAACGAACGTTTGTAAAACCTCTGGATTCAAAAAGCGAGTCCTTGTTTGAGATAGGAGGCAGATATTCCAGAACGAGTTCAGCGACGAGGGATTAAAATTGAGAACGGTCTCTCTGGTCTATTATATGAAGACAGACTAAGACACCTCAACTTATTTCTGTTATCTTACGGCAGGTTACGGGTAATGTAATACGATGACGATTTTGGTATTATCCTATCTTATATTTTTCTTCCACCAGGGACTGATCATCTGAGAGGACATTCTAAGAAACTTTAAAATTTGAGATCAAATCGCTTACACCTCGTGTTCAGTTTCTATCACTGAGTAGTGAATTACTGCAATTCTCTAACGGAACACATAATATCAGCACATTCTGTTGACAGATGAAGAGCGGGATTAGTTCTTCATAGTAGTACAAATTTTATGGATTAACATAAGTCGATTGACCTATCTTTACTACTGAAGACTGAACAGTATCGTCGGTCTATAGGGTATTGAAACAATTGGGCGGGACTTGTTTTAGTGTTCATGAATTAGGTCGCTGATTCTTCTTGTTATCGCGTGTGAAGTTTTGTCGTATTATGTCTTACGATTATAATGAGAATACTGTTGTAGATGAGGTAAGTAAGCATTTCTAACTAAGGTATTGTTCGAGGCTGACTATATAATGCACATTGTAGGACAATGTCAACCGTTTTTAACTGTTACAATCAACTAGTAATACTTTAGGAGTGGAAATTCCTTTCATGACATACATGATAAGCTGGAGTGTGCACATATTAGAGTTGTCTGAATCTCCTTAATCCGCGGCTGTAGTCAGAACACTTAATATGTTTCGTTTTTTAAGATAAATGTTTTTGGTCCTCAATCGTGAGCACTAATTACAATACTTCCGTTAATTGCGAAGAATCCAATAATGACCCTCTTGCATGTTTACTCATCCTGGCACCAGTGTGTATGTTAACCTTAATTAACTTATCCTTCCGTCACTACCTGGGGTTGCGTCATCCCATTGCGAGTTTCTAAGATGCAGTGGTGTCTTTATTTTCGTTACTATTTGTTTACTGTGGTAGCTCAGGCGACTGCCTTATTTGGTCAGCTTCTCGACCACTCTGTGATAAACATGTAATTTATTATGAGCAAAATTGTGAATTAAGTGTTAGATGTGTGAATAAATGTTCTAATTATACCCAAGAGAACCTTACCGAACAGTGTTATGAATATTTTCCTGGTTGTCTCTACTCCTTACTTCGCAAATACTACACCAAATCGATGTAATACTAGTTTTATCACTTGATTTCGTTTCATGTACGTAATTTCTAACCAACAATACATTGACCGTGTACATCCATCTAACTATATTCATACTTGGTTGAAGTAAAAATTAAAGATTGTAACCACGTTGTCTAGACTAGAGGTTCCAATATTTCGTGAATGCTGTGATGAGCGAAAATTTGCCTAGCTTGTTTTTCGGATAACCGAAGTAAATAACTATAAACAAAGTAACACTTCCTTAATTTGATACTATCCCCCCCTTAAACACCACGCCCTAAACTTGGAATTCCGTAGGTCTAAATTCTTGTTTTTAGTTACTTATTACTATTCGTGTCCATATAGTGTCCAGTTAATTTCTTATCGAAATACTTAAGTACTCATTTTGAACCACAACAACTCTCCTTTTCTAATAAACTTTTACTCTGGATTCATTGCTTATATCAACTTAGTGTTATCGGTTAATAGCCCATTAGTCTCAAGCTGGAACTTTACTAATCATAATCGTAGTGGATTTAAAGTCCTTCTAGGTGCTTTTTTCACTGCTTGTGTTTTTGGTAATTTATTATTTATTTATTTATTTATTTTAACACATAAGTATAGGTACAGGGAGGCACCAAATACATATGCGCCACACAAATCTCAATTGATTTGTGTGAGGGCTGTGATACTGCTCGGGTGCCCAAACCGAAGCAGGTGGTTTTCTTAGGGGGCCACACCCCGAGCCTTCGACCTGAACGTCTGACCCACAAGGCAGTGGAGCATCGTGAGGAGATGCAGTCCCATGGTAGCCGGTGACCAACGATTGGTTCATACGCCATTTGTTCCTTCAGGATACTGGAGCCCATGTGCACCATTGGTTTGGGGTCCGGTTAAAGCGCCGGACATTCGCTTTTCGTCCTCTCATTTTTGTAAACAACACCCCCGCCACGAGAAGGCAGTGAGTAGGACTTCCCTGGCAGAGGCTATATACGCATGGCCATGTGAGAGCATTTCGAGAGGGAGAGCGGACTCTCCCCACTCTCGGCCGTACCAGGGCATTTGGGGGCTTTTGGTAATTTAGAATAACTTGAGCTAACTCCGAACACCAGTGCACATCTGTTTTTATTTTGCAACTGCAGTATATCATAAAACATTATTTACATTAAAGACTACTACAGATAAATACGCAGTATGACCTCATTATGTGCTTGCCTGAATTTTCGTTTATAGACTTGCATTTTCCACAGCAGTTGACCCATGTTATTAATATCGACAAACAGTCAATGGTATATGCTTCAAATAATTTATGCCACTCTGTTAAGACAATGTTGAGAATGGTGGTTACTCCGTACTACCCTAACCCCCTGGTGCTCTTAGAAGTACGGCTACTATGTCATACTACGAATAATACATTTAGTTTGCCTGTCAATAAACGGATGTTTTATCCAGTATAACTCGGATAAGTTGCCGCAATTGGAAAACCCTATTAACTTTTCAAAATAGTCCGACATTAAGTTGTTGACTGACCGTTTCACTTACCTATTTTGAGGGACGAATGTTATAAATTGCTATCATAATCTGGTTCGGGTCAAAGTAAACGAAAATGTAGTTAGTTACTGGGTTATGTGAACTGTGCTCGCGTCCAGATGTTACTTAACAAGTCATCAATGCCGCTTTTGACAAAAAAAGTCAGTTCTAACTTATTGGAAAGCACACAGACCTTTTTTCAATAGCCATATCAGTTTAAGTAAGATGGTTATTTAGGTCATCTTTCTTGGTTACTCCATAGTACAAAAGATTAAAAACCAGAAAAAAGTTAGATGTTTTAAATCATACGTTGGTTGTCTCGATCAAGCCCCTACTATTCGTTAGCTTTCGGGACAATACGATCACCACCGTCCAAGTATGTTTGTATTTAATTACAGCTATCTATTCTTCGTAGCAGTCCCACAATAAAAAAACATTCTAACTATTCATTTAAACTAAAACTTATTCAGGTCAGAGCTTGTGAATAAACTCCCTAATTTCATTCAGAGCTATCCACCATAACATTTATTAGTTTAATTTTTTCACATTCCAAAATAAGCATCAAAAGTACTTAATTAGGTTTGAATTACTCTCTACTTCGGTTTGTGTGGCCGAATAATATCTCTAGCCCAAACATAAAAAGTGTGGTTTGAAACTATAACATAAAATTGTACTTGATGGGCTATTTGCATAGTTTTGTAGTTTCCAGTACACTATACTGATGATCTTGAGTGAGGTGATCAGGGTTACGATATCTCTCGGATTTTGCGCGAAATCGGAAGTGTAGTGAAGAATATTCCCGACCGTGGCTGTTATCTTGATATGGTGGTCGGGCTTGCCTTAACAGAGCTATATTGGGTGGAAATACATGCTCCTCTAGGTCGTACCATGCCAAGCAGGTCGGTTGGAAAACAGTAAGACTAAAAGCAGCAACTTAAGATTCAAAGGCGAAATCATACTACTGACTTTGGTAAGGTGTTTGCCTCGGACAATCAGCATCTGCAATGATGTCACCTTATCAAGATGGGAGGAAGGGGTTAGAAAAGGTTGACAACAAGTGTCACACCTCACCTTACCCCGCGGTTTTCCATATTCGGCTGTAAGGTTTTTAGGAGTGCAGAGGTGACATCAAAACTTCTCATAAAAGGGCCATAAGCGATTGACCTCAAGTAACTATCCTTTGGGCTCGGTAATCGCGCTCCCAGAATGCTAAGACTACCACTAATAAAGCCTTTCCCCCAGGTTACTCGAGAAGAAATAGCCTTCCTGGATGTGGGAAACCCTGAAGTGACAACCGTTTTCATACCTTTATCAGCACCTGAAACCACCTTGCTGACTATGGAATCCCTCCATCACCTCTTAATTATCCTATCGTCCCTATGACTAACCCTTCTCACTTATTTTTATCACGCACCATCGATGCTAATTCGAGTCCGCAAAATTTTATTCCTGGTCTTGTGAATCAACTCTGTAAACTGCATGTTGGAGTTCTTAATGTTCAAACCTTGTGTCAGATAGGAACACACAGTTCTTTAGCTAGGACTTTGAAATCACACGCTATGAATGCATGCTGCGTATCCGAAACACGCATATAGATTCTAAGTAGGGTTATTCGCTTGACCTCACTTTGTAGATATAAATATACGGCACAATTCACCCTCCGAATATTTGGAAACCCCACTGCTACTTCCGCAACCTCTGGTGTATGTATAACATTAAGTTCTAAAGCAAAGCAGGCTGTCAAACTGGATTCCAATAGACAATCGCCTGTACTGTATCCTACGAAGCGGGACAATAAGAACTCAAAAAGACAGAAACACAACGTTACGTTTTCACTGTCTATGCCTACGCTCCTGCTTCGGTTTGGGCACCCGGGCAGTATCACAGCTCTCACACAAATCAATTGAGATTCGTGTGGCGCATATGTACTTGGTGCCTCCTTGTACCAATACCTATGTGTTAAAATAAATAAATAATACTATGTCTGCGCTCCCACTGATTGCAGCTCGAATAAAGTTAAGGATGAATTTTATAAGTTGTCCAATCTCCTTCAAAAAGCTAAACTCTGATGTATTGGCGGCAAGTGGTTTTAATGCTCAAGAAGGTAAGCTAAAACAAACGGAAAATCACTTTGGCGGATCTTACCGTTTAGCGGTTCAGTGAACAAACAGTGGTGACCGTCTGTTGCAACCACGCTTGGATAACTGTCTATTTCTAGCAAGCATCAACTTTAAGCATAGAACGAATCATCGTCTACGTGGTAACCTTGACAATCAACTAAATAATGGTCTCAAATAGATCACTTCGCTATTAGCCGTGTTTCGAAGACATCTATGGTCGAATACTAGTAACCTATGAATATTCTCTACTCTTGCCGGCCATGTTTCACTGCCATAAAGTAGGACGGAACGAACTGCTGCGCACTAAACACGGATATCTCGCCTACGCCACAAATGATGCAAGTTGGCAAAAGCTAGTCGAGCCTTCTGTATCCGTGCTGAGATTTCGTCACATACCAGACCACAAGGGCTGGTGAAACTTCCCAGATAAGTGAAGCGGTCGACACGCTCAACTACTTCACTACCTATCACTAGTTCGGGTGCCGATGCAACCCAATCCTGAACCAACATTTTGCATTTCGAGGGGGAGAGTCGCATCTCGAACATGCTTGCATTGTTGCTTACGGTGGTCAGCAGACTCTGCATTTTGTCAGCGTCTTCACCAAATAGAACTATGTCATCGGCATATTCTAAGTCAACAAGTGGATCTCCCGGTAGAAGTTCAACTCCTAGAAATTTAGATGAGGAAAGTGTCATCTCTAAAAGGACGTCAACGACAAAGTTAAACAAGAATAGAGAGAGTGAACAGCCCTGACGAACACCACTTGAGGTAATCAGTTCTGATAACAGTTCGCCATAACCTCTCACTCGACCAGTTATGTTCGAGTAGATGGGATTACGTCCAGTTCTCAGATTCTACCTAAGGCCTCAGTCAATCTCGCTGCTAATACTGGACCGCCATCCTTGAAAATCTCAGGGGTAAACCGGTCAGGGCCTGCTGCTCTCATTAGCTTCAGATTTCCTATAGCTTTTTCAACTTCGTAATGAGTCGGAGGACTTACATTAACTTGCCATTCAGGTAGATTGGAGATCGTGGGAAACCGAAGTGTGACTGAAGGCCAGTTGAACTGATCCCTAAAGTGTTCTGCCCATCGATCCAATCTCATGGATTGAGAATGTTATTTATTTATTTTTTTATTTGAACACATAAATATTGGTACAGGGGGGCACCAAATATATATGCGCCACACAAAACAATGATAATTTGAAGAAAAGGAGAAAAGAGAAAAAAAAGTAATGGACGTGGGGAATTATAAAAAAAAAGGAAGAGAGAGAACAATGGTGGGGGAAACGGAAAGGTACAATCAGAAGAGATCTTTCAGTTAAGGAAGATACAACCACTTTTTATGAAGAAAGTAAAAGAAGGTTACAGCACGATCGCCACTGGCTTCTATTCTGAGCCATATCTGATAACGTCTCTAGCCACTGCGTTACACCGTCTCTCGGACCCCAACCAGGGAGTCGTGAAGGACCAACAGAAGCTAGCCCTTTGCAGCTTTCTTTCATACCACGACACCATGTCATATACTGACCACCTCACCGCTTTTTCCAACCAGTCCCAGAGTCGGCAAATAATGCACGACGTGGAATTCTCTGGGACGACATTCGTAAAACATGTCCAAGCCACCGAAGTCGGTGTTTCAAGATGATGACACCAATTTCATTATCGTCTCTGTGACCGAACACTCTATCCCGAACCTCTGCATTACTGACATGGTGATGCCACTGAATGCCAGCAATCCTTCGGAGACAGCAATGATCGAACACAGAGAGTCGTCTAACATCCTCAACTCGGAGAGGCCAGGTTTCACAAGCATAGAGCAAAACTGCTCTCACCGTCGCGTTGTAGATCCGACCTTTTACAGCCAGACTAACATCACGAAGGCGCCAAAGATGGCCCAGATTGGCATAAGCCGCTCTGGCTTTCACTATACGTGCATTGATCTCATCACTCACGCCACCACAAGCACTTATGCAGCTACCTAGATACACGAACTTCTCGACTACTTCAATCTGCTCACCATCCAGAGTGAGTACAGGATTAGAATCCTGCCAGTCTTGTAGAAGTACTTTGCACTTCGAAGGTGCAAAGCACATACCATACCTACGGACATTGATTGCCAACTGATTAAGTGCGGATTGCATAGCTTGGGCACTATCGCACAGTAAGACAATATCATCCGCATACTCAAGGTCGAGAAGTCTTTCTCCAGGCAACAGATCCACACCACCATTACTTACATCCGTCAGAGCTGTTTCCAGAATGTCATCGATGGCAAAGTTGAAGAGGAATGGTGAGATTGGGCAACCCTGTCTAACCCCACTGCTCGAATGGAATAGTGGAGAAAGGTGGTTGTATGCCCTCACTCTGCCTGAGGTGTTTGTGTATAAAGCTTTTAGGATGTTAATAAACTTCTCAGGCACACCCTTCTTCAATAGACAATCCCAGAGAACAGTTCTGTCCAACGAATCGAAGGCGGCCCTGATATCAAGAAACACTACGATTGTTGGCCTTTGATAAGTATGGCGGTGTTCTAACACTTGGCGGAGGGTGAAGATATGATCAATACATCCTCGACCAGAACGAAACCCAGCCTGCTCCTCGCGAGTCAATCCTTTTCGGGTTCTGAACAACCTACGAAGTATGACGCAAGCCAATAGCTTGGACGCAATCGGAAGTAGACTTATCCCCCGATAGTTGTTACAGGAACAACGTGAACCCTTTTTAAAGATAGGGACAACTATCGACTCATTCCATGACGTTGGTACACTCTCTAGTTCCCAGATCTTTGTAAACAACGTCGTCAGTCCCTTAGTCAGAAAGTCACCACCATCTTTAAAAAGAGCCGGAGGTAAGTCATCTGGGCCCGGTGATTTGTAACGTTTCAAGAGTTGGAGTTCCTTGCGGACTTCCGCCTCATTTGGTGGATCAGTCGTCACCGGCCATGGAGGGCAGGACAGTCTGACCGATGTTGCCGGAGCAGCAGGCCAGTTGAACTGCCCTTCAAAGAATTCTGCCCATCGTCCAAGACGTCGATGGATGTTAGTGATTGGCGTTCCGTCATCCTCGCAGATTGTTTCGCTCACACCAGACTTCTTGCTGCCAGTGGCTCGGATGAGTTGGAAGAGCTTCCGGTAATTACCAGATGCAGCTGCTGCTTCCAACTCACTGGCACGCTCCGACCACCAGGCTTCTCGGTCCTTACGCAAGCTTTGCCCGATTTCATTACGTAAAATCCTTCGTCTGTGGTCAAACTCACGGTCACCCGGAGTAGACCGACGGGCTTCAATCAGTTGTAAGGAACCAGAAGAAACCCAGTGCTTGTAAGCGGGACGTTTCGCAAACCCACAACTGACTTGACCCGCCATTTTCATGGCGTCATGCAATTGCAACCAATGCTCATCTATACTTTTCGGTGGAATAGTGGCTAGCCTAGAAGCTAGCTCGGTTCGGTACTTACTAGCAACAGAAGTTGCAGCAAGCTTGCTAACATCAATCCTGTGGTGGCGGTCACTTCGTTGTCCACTGAAAAGTAATGTAAGATTGGCGCAGACCAGAGCATGATCAGATTCCAGATAGGTACTCCAAAAGGAGCGGCAGTCTTGTACACAACCGCGCCAGCGGTAGCTGATCGCGATGTGATCAATCTGAGTCCAGGCTTGAGATGCAGAAGGGGGACGCCAGGTGGCACATCGGCGATGACTGTGCCGAAAGTTAGTGCTAGCCAGAAACAGGTTGTGGTCTGTGCATAGTTGCAGTAGACGTTCCCCGTTATCTGTCCTGCGACCAACGAGTCCCCATCGGCCACCTAAACAACTCTCTTCTGTGCCTAGACGCCCGACCTGAGCATTCAAGTCTCCAGCTAGTACTACAATATCTGTCGAACGCACTTTCTGGAGAAGAACAGTAAGCTGATGGTAGAACTCGTCCTTGATTGCATCCGGGCTGCAATCTGTCGGGGCATGGGCGGAGATGACGAAAAGACATCGTTTCTCACGCCGATTTCTTCTCACTTTGATGGAACTTACTAATCTAACAGCACATAACCGACTGTTAATGGGGATTCAGTTGACTAGTGCTGCCTCAGCTCTAGCGCTTAGTGCGACACCAACGCCAGCAAGACCAGACGAAGATGCCACAGGCTCCCCGGATAAACGCACGTAAAACAAGCTTTTTGAAGTGACAGATGGAGAGCGAACTTGTAGTACTTCACCAGAGTCTTGAATACGGGTCTCGGATAGACAACACACATCAATATTAAGACTTTCCAAAGACATTGCCAGCCCTATCTGTTGTCCGACCTGCATAAGTGTGCGAACGTTGAAGTCAGCCAGTTTGAATGGTGCACGTGGTTTCAGAAACACTGCTTCAGTACTCATATTCGGTAGTAACATACAATTTTCAACCAGGCAGTGACTCGAGAACGTTTAGATAAAGCTGAATTTTCACCATAGGCGAGCTGCTGTCTGAGTCGAAGCGGATACAAAAAGTAGAAATAGGAGATAGTGAATAAATGACGTAGTAAATAATAATAATAATAATAATAATAATAATAATAATAATAATAATAATAACCGCGCCAGCGGTAGCTGATCGCGATGTGATCAATCTGAGTCCAGGCTTGAGATGCAGAAGGGGGACGCCAGGTGGCACATCGGCGATGACTGTGCCGAAAGTTAGTGCTAGCCAGAAACAGGTTGTGGTCTGTGCATAGTTGCAGTAGACGTTCCCCGGATACAAAAAGTAGAAATAGGAGATAGTGAATAAATGACGTAGTAAATAATAATAATAATAACAATAATAATAATAGTAATAATAATGATAATAATACCAGTCATTTCAATGTTAGTTGGAGAGAAACGAATACTTTCTATAAGCATATAGTTCATCATAGTTTTAGTGAGTGGGCTGGGATACTGCCCGGGTGCCCAGACCGAAGCAGGTGGTTTTCTTAGGGGGCCACACCCCGAGCCTTTGACCTAAAGGTCTAGTCCACAAGGCAGTGGAGCATCGTGAGGAGATGCAGTCCCATGGTAGCCGGTGACCAACGATTGGTTCATACGCCATTTGTTCCCGTAGGATACTGGAGCCCATGTGCACCATAGAATTGGGATCCGGTTATAGCGCCGGACGTTCGCTTTTCGTCCTCTCATTTTCGTAAACAACACCCCCGCCACGAGAAGGCAGTGAGTAGGACATCCCTCGCAGAGGCTGTATACGCGTGGCCGTGTGAGAGTATTTCGAGAGGGAGGGCGAACCCTCCCCGCTCTCGGCCATACCAGGGCATTTGGGGGCAAAGCCGACTCCTCGACCGGGAATCGAACCCGGAAGAGAATGAATAATATGTCTATCTTTTTCCGAAATAGTTTCGCTAACAGTTGGGTTCCTAATCCCGGTTTCCTTGATAAGTCTGAACAATTGTCTGCTGTTACCTATTGCCGCTGCCTTTTCCATCTCTCTTGCTTTCGCTACCCACCACTGTTCACGATCTTTGCGTAGGTTTCTAGTCGGCTTACGCTTAAGCTGACTCCGCTCTTCGTTATGTTCAGAGCCAGATGGAATGAGTTTTCAAGCATCTATCAGTGCGGTAGACGCTGCTGAGATCCAGTATTTCTCCCTAACCTTATGGTTTACCGTACTTTCAGACATCATCACTGCTGTTTCTACAGCTTTTCGGATGTCATTCCACCCTGCCTCGAGGTGGGCATCACTTACATGGCTGCCTAACTGTTTTTCTAGTTCCTGAAATATACTCTTAGCTTGACTATCATTAAGTAGGACCCTAAGGGGTTTCTTTGCACCATCTTTCCTACGTCCAGTAAGACGTAGACAAATACGCGCTCGCACTAGAGCATGATCTGAGTCTAAGCATGTGCTCCACAATGAGCGACAGTCTTCTATCGGGCCCCTCCATCGGTGGCTGATAGCGAATTAGGGGGTCTCCATGTTAAAAGATGTTTTTCCTTATGCTTAAAGTTAGTGTTTGCAAGAAACAGGCGGTTATCTGAGCATAGCTGCAACAGACGGTCACCGTTATCTGTTCTTTGAGCCGCGACACCATAAGATCCACCCAGGTGTCTCTCCTTTTCGCATAGTTTACCTACTTGAGCGTTAAAGTCACCAGCCACTATTACTACATCTGAACGCCTAGCTTTTCGGAAAAGGTCGGAAAGCTTTCCGTAAAACTCATCTTTTACATTATCTGAGCTGCAGTCAGTGGGAGAGTAGGCAGAGACGACGAAGAGGCAACGACGAGTGTCCCTATCTTTCCGAGTCCTTACTGTTCCGTTTAGTCGGACAGCGCATAAACGACTGTCTACTGGGATCCAGTCTAAGAGAGCTAGTACCGCCCTAGGACTCAATGATATACCTACGCCAGCGAGGCCACGGGAAGCAGCATCAGGGCTTCCAGATACACGAAGCGTAAATCGAGTTGGTTCGTTACTTTGACATGGTGCGGTCAAATGAGTGACACCACTAGGATCCTGTATGCGCGTTTCCGAGACGCAGCACACATCGATGGAGCGAGATTTTAAAGTCTTAGCTAAGGAAGCCTGTTGTCCTATTTGGCACAGTGTTCGGACGTTGAAAGCTTCTATGTGTAGTTTAGAGCGTGGTTTCAGGAGACCAGGAATAACTTTCCACGTGCTCGAATCGTTTGCACTAGTGGGGCAAGGGGATAAAGGGACGTAAGAAGGGTTAGTCGTGGAGATAATAGGGTCATTAAGAGGTGTAGGAAGGATTTGAATGTGACCAACGTGGTCTCGTGTGCTGTTACGAGTATGAGGGCTGATGTCACTTTCCGGCTGCCCACACCGTGGAAGTGTATTTCTTGAGGAACCTGAAAAGGAAATCGGATTAGCGTTGGTCTTAACGACCTGGGAGCGTGACCACAGAGTCCAAGGGACAACTGCTTGAGGTCGGTCGCGCACGGCTTTTTTGTGGGACGTGTTTAATGTGTTAGCTCTGTTCTCCAAAGGGCCTTACCGCCGGAGACAGAAATCCGTGGAGTAAGGTGAGGTGTGACATTTTTAGAGTCGACCTTCTCCAACCCCTTCCTTCCTTGTGAGAAGGCAGCATCGCTGCAGATGCTGGTTGTCCGAGGGAAACACTTTGCTGCTGTCACCCCTCTGTACAGTCAGCAGTACGACTTCGCCCTCAGATCTTGAGTTGCTGCTTTTAGTCTTAACGTTCTCCAATCGACCTGCCTGGCATGGTAGAACTTGCAGGAACATGTGTTCCAGCCAATATAGCTCGGTCGGGGTTCACGATAGTCACACGGATCCTAATTAAGTAGTCTACATCAACCAACATGGCTCAGACCAGAAGTTAGTGACTTCAAGCACTGATGCCACGTTTTGGTTTGGCCGCCCCTAACTTTCTTCCAATTATCCCTAACACCGGTTAGCATTGCGCGTCGTGGTAATCGGTGTTCAGGCATACACAACACGTGGCCCAACCATCTCAGTCGATGAAGATTCATAACCTCATCAACTGATTTACTATCATTCCCTAATACCCTGCGTCTAACCTCACTATTACTTACCCGGTGATCCCAGCAGATGCGAGCAATATTTCTAAGGCATCTGTGGTCAAATACTAGTAACTTACGAGTATCTTCTACTCTTCAAGGCCATGTTTCGCAGGCGTATAGTAGAACGGAACGAACTGCCGCGCAGTATACTCGTCCCTTAATTGATAGACGGATATCTGGCCTTCGCCATAGATGAGACCAACCCATTAGGGCTGATCAGACTTCCAAGATAAGTGAAGTTGTCAACGCGTTCGATTACTTCACTCCCTATCCTTAGTTCAGGTGTTGACGCAGACCAGTCCTGAAGCAACAACTTGCATTTAGAGGGAGAGAAGCGCATCTCAAACATTCTGGCATTGTTGTTCAGTGCTACCAAAAGACTCTGCATTTTATCAGCGTCTTCACTAAACAGGACTGTCATCTGCGTATTCTAAGTCAATAAGTACACCTCCTGGTAAGAGAGCAATGCCGGAGAATTCAGTCGATGAAAGCGTTATTTCCATCAGTAGATCTATGATGAAGTTGAACAAAAATGGAGAAAGTGGACAGCCTTGACGGACACCACTTGAGGTTGCAAAAGCGGATGACAGTTCGCGAAAAGCTCTTACTCGACTAGTAGTGTTCGAGTAAAGAGCTTGAACAAGGTTTATGTATTTCTGAGGTACGCCTTTCAATGACAGACACTGCCACAGAACCTCTCGGTCAACAGAGTCAAACGCTGCTTTTAAGTCAAGAAAGACCACCATTGTCGGACGCCGATAAGTATGCCTGTGTTCTAGAACCTGACGAATGGTGAATATGTGGTCGATGCAGCCACGACCAGGTCTGAAGCCAGCCTGATTTTCACGTGTTTGCAGCTCACGAGTCTTAGTTAGGCGTCCGAAAATTATCGAAGCTAGTATTTTAGATATTATATTAGTTAAACTAATCCCTCTGTGGTTGTCACAGGATGATTTTGACCCTTTCTTAAGTATTGGAACAATAAGTGATTGTGACCAGTTAGATGGGATAACGTCTAACTCCCAGATTTTAGCTAAAATATTAGTCAACCTAATCGCTAAAACTAGACCACCATCCTTAAAGACCTCTGGGGCCAATCCATCTGGACCAGCTGCCCTTCCTCGTTTCAGATTAACTATAGTCTTTTGAACTTCAGCTAGATTTGGGGGACCTACTTCAATGTTCAGACGATCACCATTATCTGTTCGCTGTGCCGGAATACTAAAATACCCTCCTAAACGTGTTTCTGTTTCGTTTAAGCTACCTACCTGGGCATTAAATTCGCCTCCTACGAGTACTATGTCTGAACGTTTAGCTTTCTGAAGAAGTTCAGAGAGTTTTCTGTAAAATTCATCTTTCACTTCATCCGAACTGCAGTCAGTGGGAGCGTAGGCAGAAACGACGAAAAGGCAACGATGTGTTTCCCTATTCCTTCGAGTTCTTACCGAGCCGTTTAGCCGAACAGCGCATAGACGACTGTTAACCGAGATTCACTCTAATAGCGCTTGTTCCGCCCTCATGCTTAGTGCTATGCCTACACCTGCCAGTCAACGAGAACTAAACATCGGGTCGCCAGATACACGGAGGGTGTATCTTGTCGGCACTCCGTTTTGCCGAGGTGAGGTCAAGTGAATGACCACACTAGGATCCTGTATGCGTGTTTCGGAGACACAGCATACATCAATTGTACGAGATCCTAGTGTTTTAGCCAAGGAGGCCTGTTGACCGATTTGACATAGTGTGTGCACGTTGAAGGCTCCAATGTGTAGTTTGGAGCGAGGTTTCAGTAGACCTGGGACAGTGTTTTGCGCACTAGAATCGTTGGCTATGGTGACACTTTAGGAGGAAGCCGAAAGAGGGAGTTTAGATTTGAAAGTCGATGTAGGAGGAATAATAAGAATTGAAGAGGTAGGTTGATTATGAATACAGTGGTCTTGAGTGCTGTTAGAGGTATGAGGGCGGTTATCACTTCCCGGTTGCCCACACCGTGGAAGGGTTCTGCTGGAGGTACCTGAAAAGGAAATTGGATTAGAGGTGGTCATAGTGACCTGAGAGCGTGACCGCAGTGCCCAAGGGACAACTGCTTGAGGTCGGTCACACACGACCTTTTTATGAGTAATTTTTGTGTTAGCTCCGTACTTGTTGAGACCTTACCGCCGGAGACGGATATCCGTGGGATAAGGCGAGGTGTGCATTTTTAGGGTCGACCTTTTCTAACCCCACCTCAACTTGTGGGAAGGCAGCATCTCTGTTATGCTGGTTGTCTGAAGGAGACACCTTACTGCTGTCACACCTCTGTACAGTCAGCAGTACGACTTCGCCTTCGGACCTTGGATTTGTTGCTTTTAGTTTTACCGCTCTTCAACCGACCTGTCTGGCATGGTAGGACTTTGAGAAACGGTTGTTCCAGCCAGTATAGCTCAGTTGCTTCATCACGATAGGCAAGCCCGACCACCACGTCAAGGTAGCAACAACGGTCAGGTTTATTCCAAGTAAGGACCAGAGTCATAAAAGGCTGCTTACTCTCCCCCTTTCTCTTCCTTCTGGTGGTTGACTGGATTATGAAGACCACATGTGACTGGAAGCATGGAATACAATCGACAGCTTGCATGCAACTAAAAGATTCCGGCTTTGCAGATAACCTAGCTCTTCTATCCCATACACACCAACGAATGCAGATGAAGACAACCAATGTAGCGGCAGACTCTGCATCAATAGGCCTCAACATACACATAGGAAAAAGCAACATTCTCAAATACAACATAGAGAACGCTGACCTAGCGACATTTGATAGAGAAACTCGAAGAGGTGGACAATTTTGAGTATCTGTTTCAGTATCATCGATAAAGAAGGAGGAATTTGGAGAGAAATGAAAAAGAGGAAGGTCAAAGAACACACTGCACCGAGAATTGGAAGCAGACGTCAAAAAGATTAATAGCGACTGAAAATAATTGTAAAGGACTACTCAGGACATAGCTGAATGGAGAATGCTGATTGGTGACTTATGCTTTTCCATGAGGAGTAACAGGCCTAAGTATAAAAATTGATAATCATAAAATTTTAATCGCTCTTAATAAGTACGCAGTCCATTTAAGGTTAAGTCAATAACCTAAGAAAACAAATCAGTTTTTGTTAGTTCGTTTATCTATGCTTTTTTGAATAGGTTCTCTTACTATGACAGTTATGCGTTTAAACAGTGGGTTTTATATACTAATTTTATTTCAGTTTTCATCTATGACTGTCCATTCAAACGGTTCAGATGGTGGCGGTGCCAAACTTTATGTGCCTCCTCATTTGCGAAATCGTGGGACTTCAAATGGTCTCGCAGACTCTGTAAATGATTTTAGTCAATTTAGTCGCCCTTCCCGTGGTACTGGTGGTGATAACTTTCGTGGACGTCCTTTTCGTGGTTCTTATAGTAACAGGGGATCAAAAGTTGGGAATGAAAGGCAGCAATCTGACTCACGGTGGTCAAGCTTCAACGTGAAGTATGTCAATATTTTTTTTTTACTGCGATTGTTTGTAGTACTCAGTCACGGGGTGGTCATTCTACTTTAGGGCCTAATGTTCCCAGACGCAGTTGGAATTCATTCACCGAAGACTGGACTCAACAGTTGCCACGAAACGAGCGTACGGAACAAGAGCTTTTCAAGAAAGCGAGCGCGGGCATAAACTTTAACCAATACGACAACATTCCTGTAAATGCGACGGGGCCAAACTTTAACGACAGTGCATCAACTATATCTTCATTTACCGAACTTTCACTTCATAAAATTGTACGTGACAACGTCGAACTGGCCAATTATGAGCGTCCTACACCAGTACAAAAGCATGCTATTCCAATAATTGCATCAGGTCGAGACCTAATGGCATGTGCACAAACTGGTTCAGGAAAAACTGCTGCATTCCTTATTCCAATCTTAAATAACATGATTAAACAAGGTCCTGGTGATTCTATATGCGCCACTGTAAGTTTGTTACGCTTGACAAGTTATTTAAGTAGATAAACAACAACCGAAGAAAACAGTTCCCTGTAGCTCTTATACTGGCTCCAACTCGCGAATTAGCATCTCAGATTTTTGATGATGCCCGAAAGTTTTCCTATAGATCTCTTATCAGACCATGTGTTCTTTACGGTGGTGCTGATATGAGAACGCAGTTGATGGAGTTGTCCGAAGGCTGTAATCTATTAGTTGCCACTCCAGGTCGACTAAGTGATGTTTTAGAACGGGGTCGAGTCGGCTTAGACCATTGTCGGTGAGTTTCAAAGTAATGTGTAATTTTCCATAGGTTCCTTGTTCTTGACGAAGCTGATCGTATGTTAGACATGGGGTTCGAACCACAGATTCGTCGTATTGTAGAGCAAGATGCTTTCCCACCTTCCGGCGAAAGACAGACACTTATGTTCTCGGCAACCTTCCCCAATGAAATTCAGGTACTTACAACTTCTTATTGTGTTTCTTTAGATTTTAGCCAAAGATTTCTTAAACAATTATATATTTTTGACCGTTGGACGTGTTGGGAGTACGAGTGAAAATATCACGCAAACGATACTTTGGGTTGAGGAAAATGCTAAACGAGATACTCTAGTCGATTTGCTTGCTCATTCAGGTTTTCCAAATAATAATTTCCTTACATGTTTAATTATCCAGAAGCAGGTACACTAACATTAGTTTTTGTTGAAACAAGACGGGGTGCAAATGCTCTTGAAAACTATTTATACTCACAGAAGTTTCAAGTTGCCAGTATACATGGAGATCGTACTCAGGAAGATCGGGAATTAGCGTTGTCTTGTTTTCGTTCGGGAAGAACGCCAGTGCTCGTTGCAACAGCTGTTGCAGCTCGTGGTTTGGATATTCCAAATGTCAAGGTAAGTTTCTACCAATTCTTTGATTCATTAAAAAGCTGTCTTCAGACTTATATTATTTATGTCCTACTCTTGAAAGTTTAAAATTACCCATATTATTGCCCTCGAACCCTCTTTGACAATCCTATCTATTTGTTTTTTGTTTTTACATTGCTTAAACGTATTCTCCTTATTTGTTGAATGCTGCACTTGTCATCTATTACATATTTAACCCATTCACTATGCATTCTAATATAATAAGTTGTGTACCTACTTTACTTAAAGAACGTTCACCATATCAGTTCATTCTTGATAGAACTTCGATGGAACTATAATCTTTCCGATATCCTACGATTTAAGTGAGGGTTTTATTTGCGAAAAATATTCTCAGATTTCGGTGAATTCAACCAATACATTCATATTTGACATACGAATCTTGTGACCTCATACAGTTTACCGATTCATTTGCTTTAGTTGTGCGGAAAATATATCTGCATATTCGAAGTATAAATATGCTTGCGAATTATGATCTATTAATTTGAATTATGGAAGGCCAGTTCATTTAGGCGAACCCGCAATATAACAGTATAAGAAGTAAAGGAACCGAAAATCCGGCACATCTATTCTACTAATATGTATGTACCTATTTCTACACAGCACCAATGGATCATAAATCTTGATACAGTACCACGACTGAGGCATTTTAAAACAAAGCAGTGTGAAGATGATATCACATGCATTTGCGACCACACATACTTGTCATCAAAACAAACTTTGCTCACTCAAAATCCAATATTATCACGTTAAAAACGGAAATGATTAAGTACTTCCGGCTTTCACATGTCCTCTACACGTGCGGAGTTATACAACTCAATCTACTGGACATTTGGACTTCAGTTTAAAAACACACTTCGACTATATTCCATGTGACTCAAACGTGCGAAAGTTAGGCAAACATCATGCAAAAATCCTATTATCAACCACCCTATCGGCCCTGATAGACTATTATTAACTCACATAAGGATTTAGATTTGTTTACTTGACTTTAAAACGCATTGGCGTGGGAGACAGTGATAATACGTAGTTACTAAAACCGAAATGAGTGGATCGTGGTTCAAACCTGCCACTTGTTAGCGAAAAGTCAGTCGCCTTAACAACCGATGAAACTTCTAAGTTCTGTTGTACACTTATTAGCCTATCCGCAACTAAAATGATGAATATCTCGTTTGAGGGTAAACTGTAATGAAGGTACAAGTTGACAATTGCATGCGTGTAAAGTGCAGTTGTCGCACCTATCCAACTACTAGTTATTTCAGTACACAACGCTGTGGTCGGTTTTGATCCCATCATCTGTAATCTCTAACTGTTGATTTACACCACTCCTAAGTTATGTTAGTGTGTGCCTCAGAACACATAATAGTCTCATTCTCAATACGTATGGCTTGTTACCCACTAAGAATGGACTCAGTCTATATGTACTAGCTCATCCTTTTGGCTTTCCGAGTTTCACAAATAACGTGTAAAATCCTACGTCTCTTTGGAATGTAAGTTTAAATCTTCATTGTTTGTTACATTTACAATACAGCACGTTATCAATTACGATCTTCCGTCAGATATTGAAGAGTACGTACATCGCATCGGCCGAACTGGTCGTGTTGGCAATCTTGGACTGGCTACTTCTTTTTTCAATGACAAAAACCGCAATTTGGCCCGTGGTCTAGTTGAGTTGCTTGAAGAAGCTAATCAAGATATCCCGCCTTGGCTGAAAGCAATTACAGGAGACGTAAGACCTACAAGTTTCCAACGTCCAAGAAACAATCGTCGGTAATTTTACAACTCATATCTGATTTCTTACATTGCACAAGTTGTCATGACTACTGGGCCGTCTAGATCATCTCGTTACGAAGTTAGGGTGAAGCATTCCGAAAATTCTGTTCCATAATAATACTACGTAGTGATTTAAAATATGGAGACGACTAAGTTTCATTTATCGTAAGGTTTAAGAACGTTACTTGGACACAATGTTTCGTAAGTCCATAAAAATAGTTACTTTCAAACTTGGCTTTACAATTATATTTTTTAGTGTTAAAACAGATAACGCCACAGGAAGTGGCAAAGTATCTGACTGAATTTGTTAAACCTGACAGACGGTAAATGCATCAACTAACAAATCACAGATAAGCTATCTTGGTATCGCTAAAATATGATTTCAGCCGACTGTCCAATGATAAGTGGATTGTAACTAACCGAGTTGGTAATCTACGCATTATTCCACAACGATGCTACTAGCTTCGAAATCAGCACCAAGTTGTTTGCCAGTATTATTGAATGGGTGTGCCAAATAAAATATATTTGACTCACGTCGAACCATTTAACTTGCAATTTCGGACTTGTACATTGATCCGTTTTCCATCCTTTGAATTAAGAGTGGTCATTTTGTCATAAATCACTACTGTTTGTTCTTTTGTTATATTGGTGAATATAATTAAACTTTTATTTCAGTGGCGGTTTTGGTGCTCGTGATTATCGACAAACTCCATCACGTGGTGCTAATAATTCTAATCGTCCTACTGGCCCAACGTCTAGAGACTATGGATTGCTTCGCGATAGTAGCTATTACGATTCCCAACCATGCTCGGTGTCACAGAGTTCTCCAGACTGGTGGGGCAATTAGCAGTCATAATTACAGATATAATTAACTACCATGAACACTACACATTTTGATCCTGTCGTTTTTTATAATTTAAATCATTTTCGACAATTTTTACATCAGCGGAAACTTGCTTTCATAATTTACTTTGGAATTCACGCCACCAAATAGGTGCAGTTATTGTCCTTTCCCAAATTTAGTTTTGATTACCAATTCAGTATGTGCATCCATGTGGGCATAATAGCGGTAATTCCTCATGGATATCATTTGTGAATTGCCACTGTTCTTTCCTAAACCTGCATTTATTTTTGTCAAGGTGTGATTTTCCCAGTGAATTAAGACGAGTTGAACCGCTTTTTGGTATTTGGAAAAAGCTTGTATTGATTAAAAAACTAGATTAAAAAATATGGATTTTTATTTGTATATAACTACTTGGGGTATCGCGCTACAAACGTAGGTACGGAGAATTTTCCTAAACATCCCTTATAGGTCATGCATCTGATTTTTCCAAAAACGGGCCTTTCTGCCCAACCTTGATCATGCACACCGCATATGGACCACATAACACCTGAAACATAGAATATAAAAAGAAACTATACAAGTCTTACCAACAAACCCATTCGGGTCGGAACCGTCGAGCGCGTAACGGTCGTTGAGATAAAGTGCTAACTTAAGAGCGGCCGACGGCCCAGATTCGTGCCACTCCAATATTTTCTTAGCCCAGTACATACGTAGAAACCCATGAAGTTTGCCTGACCGTACTAGCTGACGCTGTGCTGCATTCCATAGATCGTCTTTAGTTTCAGCTGCAATCATGATTTCTTCGCTATATGAAGGGTTGCGCTTGTCATGAGCATGTTGCGCGAGAGTGTCTTGAGCCCACTTCCACGCTCCTAGTAAGAAAAAAGCCGTTTGGTCACTTAGTGCTTGTTAAATACAGTTGCATCATATACTTGACTGGACATAGGACATTTAGCCTGTTTTAGAAATTAAAGGTGTCTGCACTAAATCTGCCATATCCTCGTTGACGCAGTCGTAATGAAAATACACGAATTCTCCTAACCCACCGTATACTATCATTGGTCACGTGTAACAATCATATAGCGACGGGGGGAAAATTGCTGTGCCATATACTGATTTTGCTTGCCAAACAGATGAATCATATGCTAATGTATGTAGTGATTGTAAACAGTAATAGTTATGAAATTTGCATCTAGAAAGCTACGTGGTCTACCTGAGTTTTTCTCAAGATTCAGACAGATCGTGAGCATTGCTCTCCAGTTTCTTTCAGGTCAACTAAAGATTAAGTATACACTTTAAGACACTAGGTTTTTTTAGCACGAATAAACTAGCGTTTCTTATTTTGCTGTCTGGAATAAGCTTTTAATTTGCAAGCACGTGATTAAGGGTCTTTGATTGTCAGCATGGCTGGAAATGATATTTATTTTGACAGCCGTACAGATTACACTCACCTTCAATTGAGTCATATTTCGGGTTGTAATAACAGAAATTATCCGAGAGTTCTCTTCGAATAAAGGCTTCCTCCACAAAGGCATCTACAGAATCTTTGTGCTTATTGCGCCAAAGTTTTACTTCCATGATCGCTCGTTGTGGTGCAATTTGACCTGATTCAATAAAGTATAGAAATATAGTTTGCAACAGACTTTTCAAATACGCTTGCAATCAGCTGAAAAGTGTGATCAGGGAATGCGGTTTCTGCAAACCTGTATTACAAGAAAATAGAGTGATATCGTTCCCTAAAGTAAAGAGAAGTTTAAGAAATACTGAGCTTCAATCACAAAGATTCTTCAAGTGTCATAATTTCACATCATATACGAACGGGATGCAGCTTGAAGAAAAAAAAGTAGCGTGGCGAGACTAATTTATGAACGAACCAATCAGATTTAAAGTAACATCTTGGATTTTAGCGCGAAATTCATTCATTCATCGGGCTCAATACTATTTCGGTATTACAGTTGATGTAAATTTGTGATGAAAACCCTAAGCCTAATTCCTAACCCAAACCATGAACTGTAAATCATAATTTTAGCGTTGCTCAAAGGTTTTCCATAAACTATAGGCTCACCAGTTGCTTTCTTATATGGTTTACGTCAAAAGTGCAGCGGATGCTCGTAAGGACAATCAGTTCATTGAAATGCGATTTGCCGTCAAATTTTTAAAAGAAAACTTTAATTCACCTCCTAATATATAAGTGTTTATCAGTCCTAAAATATGTAGGTAAATGTAAGTAGTTGAGTATGAAAACACGAAGTTTCCAAATGGTTACAGTATTCTAAAAAGCGAAGCTAAAGGCCTAATTTTGAGAATTCATTTTCGTAAATATTTCTGAATAATTGAGTCATTGTACCATCTAGAAAGTTAGTAATGTCTATCATCAAGTTATTTGACACTAACTAAGATAGTCTCCCCACTTTTGAGAAATTGCTTCACAAAACAACGTAGCCCAGCCAACGTAAAAACAAAACACATCCAGTTAATCTAAAAACCTAAACATATCCATAGAACTGAAATCAGTGGTAGAAGCGTCCGCGTAACTATCTCAAGTATGTACTTCCAACAGTATGTAGCTTCTGTGGTGGTGAAGTATACTAAGTGTCTTCAACGAACATCATCTTTCATTGATTAAGATCATGGTGAGTCAAAATTACACTGAAATACAAAGGCGCATATTCATCATAATAGGAATTGTGACAAATCAAATAACAATTACCATAATGAAACCATGGTGATAAGTCGCTCAAACAACTTTTCGTGGGGTCGTTACGACAATCAGCGTACTTAGACAGTTTTTCATAAATAAACTTGTGTAACGTTGCAAGACCTCCACTGGTTCCTGGAATCGCCCAATCAATTGGTTTAACTGATAAGTCGACCGGAAATTTTGATGTCCAATAATTCCAATCTATTGGCTGTATGGGAGAGGGCAGATTACACATGAAAATAAAATAATTTCAAGGTAAAAGCTTAGATGTCTCAAAAATGATTATAGACAGTACTTTGAGTTTTGATTAAAGTATGCACACATTAGGATGATTTTCTGTCATCTTCAAAAGCTATAAAAACTAACGCCATCATTTATAATCCGTACGAACTGGGCTTCTCTTGTTCATGTTTTTTGTTTTAAGAAGTGGCAACCACCTTTGGTTATAAATGTTGCAGTAATAGATAAAAAAATAAAATTCCTAAATAGTATTTAGTTTCACTGAAGGAGGCAACAAATATATATAGCGTGACCAATTATGTTTTATTGCCTGTTTCCCGTTTGTGAAAAGAACTGAAATATACAAAAATTGGCTTTTTACTTTGTGGATGTCCATAAAATTATCACTTAAACTAGCGTCTACAGATTGCGATTTGATTGTCTTTCGTAAACATAGTGGATAATTTAAGTTGGGTCTTTTTGATGTCAAGGAAAAAAAAGCACTACGTGTATTGTGATTTACAGACGAGATGTTATCTGAAATTACTCAGTTTTCCCTGGTTTTCTCTGGTCTAATGAACATAATAGTAAGTTACGAAACTGGATAACCGGTTTTTCTTTTGATAATATTCACCACGGTAATTTTAGAACGATTGTCTAACTTAGTGCAGAACAATATTTCTAAAGAAATATTGAAAAGTGTGTGTCTTTACATACAAATCTCTGCAAAAATTGCTTTAGAAGCAACCGAGGTTGAGGAGATATTGGGATACTCAAGAGATTCGTATCAAATTTAAACCGTTAGGTTAAGACACATTGACAGGTTTACAAGCATATTTATAGCATGTACTGTCATGATTTTCAAATTGGTTAGAACTGGAAACAATTATTATTACTTAACATTGTTCTGTCAAATGTGACGGGTAATTTGTAGCTAGTGTACATCACATGTTTCATTTGAGTTTGATATCAAGTTATTATTACATTTTCATCAGAAAATGAGTAAAAATAATACTTAGATACTTACTGATAAGCCTGATTGATGACAATAGGGATGTTTAGTCAATGGTGGGAACTCGGTCATTAAGTTGTTTGCTTTTTGATGTAATTTAGGTCTAATTGTACGAGCCGCATATTCTAAGTGATCTGATGCATGCCAAACAGGAACAACATTATGTGCATCAACCTTATAGAAAAAAAAGCATCAAAATGAATTGTTGCGTGACAGCATCAAAAACTAATATATATATATATATATATATATATACTACTCATGGTGAGTCTTGTAAAAATACTTTGCACTTAGAAGGTGCAACGTACATACCATACCTACGGACACTATTTGCCAACTGATTAAGTGCGGATTACGTGGCTTGGGTATTATCGCACAATAAGACAATATCATCCGCATACTCAAGGTCTAGGAGTCTTTCTCCAGGCAACAGATCCACACCGCCATTATTTACATCCACCAGAGCTGTTTACAGAACGTCGATAGCAAAGTTGAAGAGGAATGATGAGATTGCGCAATCTTCTCTAACCTCACTGCTTCAATGAAGAGAGGTAGTTGTATGCCCTCACTCTGCCTGAGGTGTTTGTACATATAGGGCACACCCTTCTTCAATAGACAATCCCAGAGGACAGTCCTATCCAACATATCGAAGGTAGCCCTGATGTCGAGAAACACTACGCTTGTTGGCCTGTGATAAATGTGATGGTGTCCTAACATTCGGCGAGATCCTTTCAATTGATAAGGGCAATCTTTTTCAAGATATAAATTTAACAACCCAAATTTCAAATTCTCAACTGTAGAAAAGTACACAATCGGTTAATGAATCAGAAAAGCAACATCTTATAAGAAAACTTGATTCGATGTACATTTCGATTAACTGTGAACAAGATCATGTTCATAATAGAAATAAACAATCCTATGGAGTGAAACACACTTATTTCAAAACTGTTAATACGTGCAAAAACTATTGAAAAATACTCCTTGGTGTACAAAAGCTAGACGATGTAAATATATACATTTTAAAAACCGAATGGTCACTGATAAAAATCAAGCAAAACTAAATATAATAATGAAACAGAAAAGAAATATTACAGGATGAATAGAAACAGTAAAGATATGTATTAAAAGAAAAAAAAACAGATACACGGAAGTACAATGTTTAAGGGTGGTAATGTCATTGAAAACTTGGTAATGGTACCGAGGTTCTCGTAAATCCCCAACAAAGATAAATAATTTGTAAGTGTTTGCATCTTCCCGTTGGTATCAAGGACTGGAATTGATTAGTCATATTTGAAATATGCGCATAATGCTAGATATTCACAAGTATTCTAGTGGCTAGCAGTGAGATCCAGGACACTCGATTCATCCTGTCTGAGACTAGTCGGTTGATTGTCCCTACAATATCGAGACGATCCGTTCAGGGTGCATATATATATCGAGTGACTGATCACAGTCCTTAATATTAACGGCAAGATGCAAACACCCACATGATCATTTCATCCCCGTTGCACAAGCTATTCGCTATCTGGACTCAGGAACGCGCCCGACATTTGAAGCGAAAAGTACTAGATTCGATTGCTATACAAGACGAAATCTGCATCATGGGTCCTACTGGTAGCTACTATTCAACCTTACTAACAGACAAACTATGATATAAGTTGAACCATTCTATTGCTATTTGCCAAAGATGCTTAATAATTTCTTTGAACGCAAGTTAATGAACAGTTGATGTGAATTACGATAACTTTGGTCTGCTGGAGAAAAACATCCAACTAACTATTCTGTTCAACTTACTGAAATTGTAATACGCGAACATTTTCAACTGTCCATATCAATAATGGCCAAGTAGAGATACTATATCAACACACTTTGTCAACACGACAAATTAAGAGCATTTTAGACATTTTTAAATATTGAAATCACGAGTCAACGTAAGTTAGACAATCATTAAAAAACTGTAATCACTGGACGACTGTTTCGTTCTAGCATGGGACGTTGTAGCATTGTGCATCCAGGACTGTCACTAAACAATGAAAGATGGTGACGCAAGATCGTGAATCGATTGAAGTTAGACCTGTACACCATTGGATCTCGACTCCGTGGTTTAGGGTTTAAGCATTCGCACAAAAGACTAGATGTCTTGGGTTTGATTCTCAGTGACGGCTTCCTGCCTGGATGCACAATACTGAAAATTCCCGTACTAGGACGAAACACTCGTTCAGTGACTCCTGGTTTTTATTGGTAGTTTAACTTAGATCGGTTAGTGATTTCAATGAAATTTTACAATTTCGAACTGATAATATCCATACATGTTGTTGAACATAGCAATCTTACTGTGTGAGAATGTGACATCTCAACATTTTGTATCTATGTGGAAGTAAACACATTAAAGGCCTGAAAATACCACAACCTAAGGTTACATATCGCAATTATTTGGATGTGAAGTACTAAGATCGTTTGGAAAGTATTGCGATGCTAAAATATTAAAAAAAAATACGTATTATCGAGATCATAGTTTTCAATCCTGCTCTCGTCAATCTATAAATCAAAGTTGGTGTAATCTTCATCTCTATCAATATTATTCCATAACATTCCAAAATATTTGCAATAGCTTTCAAACTTCACTGTTCTTAGTACAATATGCAAAAAAGGAAGATAATATGTGAACTTACCACTTGTGACAACTATATATCAAAAAGACACTTTGAAGAAAGACAATTATTCAAAATTTAATGTCTATACCACAGATTACAAGTGATGCGTCAACTAAAAGTATTTATTGGAGAATAGTGTG
This sequence comes from Schistosoma spindalis, assembly GCA_946903255.1. NCBI lineage: Eukaryota > Metazoa > Platyhelminthes > Trematoda > Strigeidida > Schistosomatidae > Schistosoma > Schistosoma spindalis. The sequence goes on along the minus strand of OX336420.1, from coordinate 66,967,371 downwards.
AGAAACAGAGCAATAGAAATACTTAAGAACAAATTCTACTTAGTGTAATTACACTGAATATAGCTTAAAATCGCTTTACATCCAATACATCACTTCATGATATGAATAAAGCTACTTCTAAAGATAAACACCAGGTCTGAATGATAAAACCCACTGAATGACTAGACTTATGAGTACTTGAAAAATGTTTGGTAAACTATAGTTAGATCAAATTTATTTGTTCCGGGAAACATTTAAAGATTGCAAATTTTGCTTGGTGCCAAATAAATAAATATCATTGAAATGCTCAAAAGCAAGTATCAAAGTTAATAAACCAACTCATGAACTAAATAGGGAATTCTAAAATGGAAAAATGTGTACTAGATGTGAGTAATCCAAGTTCTTTGAGTAATCTAAATGAAATTTATGACAAACGTAAATTTATATGAAAGAAGATATTGCGTTGATGAATTAAATTTAATTTTAACCAGATAATATGACAGATGGAATAAGGCAATGTAATAATACTTGTGCCATAGCCACTTTATTCTCTGATAATCGAATAGTGAAAATGGTGAGAAACAATTAATAGAATTCAACAGTTTTCTTGAGCTTTTGTATTTAATAGTTTTACTGACCACAATCAGTGATAAACATCGAGTGAATAAATGTCAATGAAAGGATACTCGAATGATTTCACTAAGCACACCATCATCTGATGAATATTGTCCTAGAACAAGACAGCCTTTTCGAGATGATTAAACGGCAAAGGTTTTTCTATGAAAAAGTATCCAACTTTTATATTAGAATTTTTGGTAAATGATTCATTGACATCACATTCCTTTACGTTAATCCTATCAAATGTGCGTGAAATCATATCTAGAATTGATGTTAAAAATTCTAAATTGAAAAAACACAGACTTTCGCTATGCTTACTTTGTACCATCATTTCAATTAGGTTACATGAAATAATCTTTCATAAGGACAGAAAATATCGTTTCGATTATCATTTCACTTAACCAGAATGTAGGATGTATATATGGAAGAATGTGGATGATAAACATTCGTGAACTTTCTACTAGCAATCAATAAAATTACAATTGTACATGCTTATTACATACTCTGCAACAGTATGACATTGAACAACTTCACAAATCATATCGAAATAAAAAAGGACCAAATACTTATTTATTTATTCCAAACCATTATAAAAAAGAAAATAAACCTGTTTTAATAGCTTTGTGAATCAAGTGAAAAAGAAGACAAGTATTGTAGTCAAATACTTTTGAATAGAATTTATTAAGTTTATTTTGTTTTAGTCGGAATTGGCAGGAATTCATAATTGCCACCGACAACATTATGTATAATATTTATCAAATAATAGAGACTACTAATGAAATTTTTTGTATTGTTGTGACAATATTATTTTCAATTTACTCATACATCAATTTGTTTGACTATTGGATTAAATGTTGCATAAAAGTGTGAGGAAGACTCTGTCATATTTTTCTTTTATAAAATATAAATGCTAAACTGACACTTAGTGAAATGAAGTGACTAACAAAAAAAATTGGTAAATTGCTTGATTTAAGCAGTGAATAATTCATTCATCGGTTTAGTGTATGTAGTAGTAAACAAACGTCACATTAATATTCAGTGGATAATTCTATGGGATTTAAATGGAGGGAATACACTTTAAGTGTTGTATGATTGTAATAATAAAAAGGAGCTAATAGGATCCTTTAGACTATGATTGTAAAAATGTGATTCCCAGTCAGAGCTGTTACCTAAACATGAAGGCAATGTGTAGATTCAAGTTGCCGTATTTTATATCAGTCAGAGATAAAGGAAAGTAAGAACAAGAGAGCAACGGTAAACAAAGACGGGTAGTGGCTAGCAGTAGAATTCAGGATGCGCGTTTCGTTCTATTCGGGACTCGTCACCTGGATGTACCTGCATCCCAGAGTTGATTTTCACTCTGGGACTCAAAGATACAAACAAACAATACTGAGTGAATGCCGCGGTAAATGTCTAATTGATGTGTGGGTGAGGATGATAATGATGGGTTGTTTGATTTGTAAGACTAGTAGATAGTATGACAGATGTTAGATGAATTACATATTCTACCATGCTTATTATTGTTGGGATTGTTGTCGGTTTTTGATGTGGAAATATACTTACGTTCTAGTCACGTGTTCTTGATCTGAGTTGTGTTGATGTCCTGTAGGATAGACACTGGGAGGGTATCCAGTGTAGATACTCGTCTAAGGTTATCTAGCGTTCTGTTAGTGTAGACGAGGAAAACCGAACGTTCTAACACTAATATTGAGATACAACTTTAAGAAAAACTAATGAAATTGAAAAGTAAAAATTAAGAGTGATAGAGAAGGGACGAAACTGTTCCACTGCAACCTACTTCGTACCAAGTCACTTGATCCCTTCAATCAAAAACTTCTAATACGACACGGAAAACGGTCGGAAAGTCTATATATTCCGAAATGATGAAATATATTTGTGTCGTGCCTTGATCTATCTACTCATAGTTTAAGTTCAAGTTACTCTGTTATCCAGTATTGCACGTCATGGTAGATGGCGACTAGACAGAACAAGTGATATTTATATGAAGTGCATTAAAAATTGTGTCAATTCCAAATCACTAACTAACAAAAGCTTAAACAATATGAGTATTTGGTATTCAAAGGAGCATATGATCTTCAGATATCACTATTGATATAGATTAAATAATTCTGAACACTTTCAATCTTCTATCAGGAAATCGATATGAGCAAACGTATGCATGTATAACACATGACCTAGTTGAGCATATAAATACACAAACATTTTTAATGAGTGGTTCTATGATAAATATTACAATAATCAATAAAATTGGTAAACACTTCCTGAACACTCCCAATTCACTTTGAAACTATGTGCTAAAGATATTTCATCGCCACTCAATAAATACACTTGTAGAACAGTAGTTTATCTGCATATTATAAATTAGAAGCAATGAAATGTTAGTAAAACTATAAAACTGGTAAAATATGTATGAATAGAGTAGTAAGACGCGTTTGACTTGAAACTACTGAATTGTAAGTCTCAAACTAACTTATTTATTTTAATTTGGGCAGCTGTGTCTAGGAATATCATTAGCCTTCACACAAAGTATGACGAAGTCTAATATGCATATATACAAGATTGTTTTTGATTACTCGATCCACACTATTAATAGCTCTTAACCTTTTTGCTACGGGAATGTAAATTATATATATATATATATATATATATATATATATATATATATATATATATATATATAATAGAGATGAATTAATGTCTCTATAAACATTAACGCTTTCCTCACACACTCCAGTTGACTTGTCTGTTATTACATTTTTCAACGGATTTATAAGGAATATAAATAATTCAAAATGTATCATGTAAATCTAATAGCGATTCACACTGACCTTGCAATAAATGAATGAATGCTACAACTTACTAGCTATTTACAGCAGTTATGTATCTGACTTTCAACTACATTCCTAGAATGCAGATTAAAGATACTAAACAGCTATTCAAACTGAAAGGAAGAGGATTTGAACCTTCAGAACGATAGTTGAGAGTCGAATGTTGTAATTACTATGAAACCAAACGGTGGAACTATTATTCACGGATGAACTAATCACATTTAAGAGGGGAACTTTCAGATTTTGGCGCGAAATTCACTCACTCAAATGGAGACACAGAATTTTTGGCACTACAGTTGATGCAGGCTCGTGATGAAAACCCTAACTCTATTTTCCAACCCTAGCTTCTAACAAAAAATTTTAATCCTAATCACTCATACTAACTTATAACCCTCTTTTGACTATAAGTGGTTGGAGTTTCTTAAGATCTCTTTCGTGTCGCTCAAAGCTCGACCGTAAATTAGTGTTATCCAACTAACTACTACAATACTACTTCCTGACTTCCATTTTTCCAACAGAACAGAGTTAAACTACATTTTTTGAATACTTTACCCCTTTGGAAAAAAAAGATCATTTATTATCTTTTGTCAAATATTCGGAATTATTGATGAAACTAATTACCTACGAGCTAACATGTATAAATTATTGAAATACAAAGTTACATATTTTCAAGAATACGATTGAAGTTTATGACTAATAAAAACGTTAGAATGAATAGAAAGTTATGAAATATGAAGGGTTCTTCCTACCAGAAATTGAGATATGGTGTAAAAATAAATAAAAAAGGGGTTGAAATCTCTATTTCATTACAACTGATGAGATTTTTCAGTTCTAAACAAAGAACGAACTGATTCGGCTACAAGCCTAAATGCCTCAGTGAAATGTTTTAAATGCTAAACTCTAAGCCATGAACAATTAGAAATTTTAAGTTCAATCCACGGACTGTTTACTAAAGCACAATTTTAGGTAAAAAGTACACTTGCTCACTTCGCCAAGACCTACAAATACATTTTCATTGACATCAACTTTTAAAAAGGAATCACTCTCAGCTTCTAATTTCCATTTTTATACAAAGATGTTAAGTGAACTTGTTGGAAGTTGAAATAATTGACGATTTGTTAGCATTAGTCACAAAACTGCTTGTAAGTAGTACGTAGGAAAACGTGGCTGAGAAGCCGCGCACGGCGTAAGCACAACATTTGAAGTCTGGATGAAAAGATATTTCAAACCGTAGAACACACTGCAAGATACAAATGGATGATCGAAAGCTACGTATATGTACTATATAAACACTATGATTTCTCACAATAAATATTGATTGCTTCTATCTATTGCTCTGTTCTACACAATCACCACAGATAAAATTGTGAAATTGTAAGCACAGAATAATCATTAATCTTTATCAATTATTACCTGACAAAACGGAATATTTTCTGGAAGCAGTTCAGCCAACTGTTTTATCCAAGCTGTAGGTTCACGCAAAGGAAAAAAATCTGTTATGATACAGCTGATATTAACATTTTGTATCAAACTTAAAACGGACTGAGCAACTGTATCAGCATAACAATAATTATTCACTGACTCCGGTAATTTACGCTTAATGCCCGTTTTGACTGACTGATTGGTCGGTGAGCTGTTATTGACAACTGATGTAATATGAAATGGTATACAAAGTTCACGACATTCCTAAATAAAAAAGAAGGCAAAACTTTACCATATTAAACGTTACACATATTAACACAATAAAATCTTACAAATGCAACTCATATACGAAATGCTTATATATATACCATTTAAACACAGCACTCAATAAAACAGAAACTAAAATCTGCATCATACAAAGGCGTTGTACAGACACAAATAAAAAGAGAAATAAACGATAGTAAAAAAATAAAAACAGAATCAGATTTCAAAAAGATCTTGAAATTCACTTCTTTATACACATGAAATAAAAACGACAGCGGAATTGTCACGTGTAGGTATTATGAGTTCCACCTGGTAATGATAACTCAGAATATCTAGGACCAGAAACAGGGAGGGCCCAAAGTCGCCAATCTTAGAGATTACGTTTGTCTCCTAAACATTAGTTAATAGGAAACATATATATTTTTAGTAACCAACGTTCAAATATTTGATTGTATTAAGACAATGCCTTGCTGTGATCTCCTATAGGTCTTTACCAACTCACTGATATATTGTGAGTCAGGTTTGTGTCAAAAAACGGAAGTTGGATTAAATAACATATTATACAAATAACATGAAATCCTTATTTTTGTGGGGATAGTGAATTTCAACAATACTGTAGCAGAGCTCCTAAGCTTTAACAAACAGATGAAATTAATTCAATAAGTCTACAACTAACTTTCTATAGCATAGAGATGCAGTTCCTCTTCTTTTAAATGAAGCTTCTAGTAAAGCTTAACTAAATGGCAGTACATAATTAGTAGATTCCTTTGATAGCAAACAGTCAGTGAGTGAACTTGTACTGTCTAGTATCATTTTAAGCACAAATGGGTTATTCTAGCTTCCAGACAGACCAGTTTATTCATTCTTTTTGAGTCATGTTTTGACCTTGTCAATTATTCGTTTATTAACCTCGAATGTTTTTGTATGAGCATAGGTGCGCGTACTGCTTACCCTATTCATTACATGTCTTTGGCTTATTTTGTTTCGCTTTATCAAAACGAGTTGGCTCACTCGCCTTCTTCACTTCGCTTTCCCTCTTTTTATTCTGAATATCTGTTTCGATAAACGAGTGCTTAAAATAAATTCAACGCAAACCGTATTTAGATCCTCATTTTAACAACAGAATGGCCCAACTTGACTAATGTACATTGAATTTTCTTAGATATTATTGTCTTTGTTATTCTTATTTACATATCCTTGTATTACCATTACCATTATTATTAATAAGTAATTAATTAATTAATCTGAAAAGAGTACGAAGATTTTGATTTTATCCGGTACTGATGTAACATTATGCGCTTTAATTTTCTTAAATAAAACAAGCTGCGCCACGACGTCATCTATCATCTGCGACATAAGATGAAACGATCCAAGTAGGATAAACTAACAGACAAGTGACTAAATATACGAGGATAACATTGCTGGAAGAAATAAAATCTAACCTTAGCAACTAAACATTGACAGAGACCCTGATAGGTGATTGTGACATCTCTTTAACAAAACCTCTCACTTGAACATTAGGACTAATCACTTAATTAAATACGAATATAACACTTACTTTCTCTACTTCTTTCAATCCTTCAACCATAAAGGTATAATGTCGTAACGTTGCGGCTTGAAATTTCGGAACCAAACAGAAACAAACGTGTAGTGGAACTTTGAATTTCAATGCTAAACGTTGAGCAAACAAGAAAGCCCAATTGTCTGAAAGAAATATTTCATTTTTAATTAAGTAATAAAGAAATAATTAAAATGATGGGGATAATACTAAGAAAGTTAATGCTAAATTAATACATTGAAACAAATTAGCATAATTGATAGAATGGCATGGGGTAATAAGTAATTAGTTGTATCATCCAAAAAATTACCAAAGTATTGATTTGGTACTGAATTATACTAAATTAACATGATTTACTTTCTAAAAAAACAGAATCTAGCCAGAGAAACTACTCATACATATGTCATAGTGTTCAGGTACTTAAAACAAGTAGCATTTAGAAGTAAAATTTTGCCATTTACAACTACATTTGATTGAAAATGGATCAACTTATTGACTCTATTGTTCATGAAGTCAATATAATAGAAAGTGACGAAATTAAGCTTTCGATGGTTCTTCGTCCAGCGAGCAATCTGATAATCGTAGTCGTCTTTATTGTGTATGAATTATATTTTAGTACCATTATTCGATTTGCAACAACAAGTGTGTATGTTCATTTTCTCTGCCTCTGAGTATAAACATATAAGAGTTTCCATTGGATTTGAAATTTCTCAACCTAGCACAAACATCAGTTTTAACAGACGCATTTTAAAAGAATTCCAAAGTAAACCCCGTAGATATAAAGTCACTATGATTTCGTCTAGTTTGCATAGTTTATTCAAACAGATATGCAACCCAACTACCGTTGACAATAAACATCTATCTACAATAACGCTTCCTCCACTAATTATTGGTAGTTAATCTGAAGACAAAGCAAACATTAGTGTTCATAACTCATTTACCATGCACAAATCCATGTACTTGACTCTGTACCGTACTCCAAGTGTGGAAAACGGTGATACTACACCACATGATTCCCGGTGGGGAGGATTTCGAACTGTTGACATATTGACTGAATGTAGGTTTATCTACTGAGCAAATGCTTTCGACAAAACTATAAGATGGTTCGTAAAAAATTTCGAGGAAATAATGCTAACAATAATTAATTCGTCCAACTTGTGAGGAAATAAATACAGAAGAAAACTCATAAAAATTTCTTTCTGCAAGGTAATTGATACTAACTGTGATATGCATACCGACCAAGTTTATTATAACTTTCTATACACTGAAGAACCACTTGGTCTAAAATAATATTTTTAAGACAATAAACAAAAAAACAACAACAAAATGTCGTTGAACGCAACACGAAAAATGGACATACTGAATGAGTGTAAAACACCGAAAAAAATTAAAATACAATCAAAATACCAACAACACATTTCAGATTTAAAAAATGGGACAACGAAAAAAGTACATAAACAAACTGATGAGGGGAAAAACACTGACAAACAACGAATTAAAGTTGTCTTAATCGCAGAAAATGGCACAAACAAGGGCAGAGAAAATTATGGATCATATTTGGTATATAACACATCCATTCACTAACGAAACTAACTCGTATAGAACGATTAGATATGATTATGTCTAAATACATAAAAAAAACAATAAAGGAAAAATACAATGAAAAGGTGATCATAAATTCCGGTCAGAAAGGTTCTGTTATTTGAGTAGATATCATATCCTATCTTTTAAAAAAATGTAGATCAAAATGAAATGCCAAAATAAACAATGAATAAAGTAAAAAATAAGTGACTGAATGTATAAATGCCTTGAATAAAATGAATACATTGAGAGCTGTCATGTAATGTTTATAAATACCGGTTTCAATGAGTACTGTCGTGACATTTTAATTTTCCATATCGTTCAAGAACACGAGCGCATGCATAATGTCCAACTGGTTTTATCGTTTAAATGAACAATCAGTTCCATATCAACTAAATGGTCACTTGTAAAAGTATATCTTCACAGTAACGGAATTCGACTAGGAGTTACTGATTTACAACTCCAAACTGCCTTCACGTGTCGAAACTGGAGCAATCAAATAACCGTGACAATATGTGCAAATCAAATAAATACACGAACTTGCACACAATAAATATTATACACAACTATGACAAACAGGTGCTTCCAAATTTAAAATAAATGAGGAAATTATAATCATATTACTTAAATAAAATCAATTCTTAGTAATCTGTTCAAAATCGGTAACAGATTTGACGCATGAGCCCAAAAATTCAAAAAACTTGGATAATTTAATTTGATTATTAATGAGTCTATAAGTATCAATACCAAGGTTGAACTTGATAGTTCCAAACAAATTGAGCATGTGGTAGATTAGCAATAAATATATTTTTGTTATATCCTGATGAGTAGAAATACAAGTTTTCTACTCATTGGGAAATAACAAAAATATATTTATTATAAAAGAAAACGTTTAACTAAACCCTTGAAAGAAACAATTTAACTCAATGTCAAACAATGGATGACAGAATAATGAAAACTGGTATAAGCAGGATATGGTCCAGATTGGCATAAGCCGCTATGGCTTTCAATATACGTGCGTTGATCTCATCACTCGCGCCACCACCAGCCCGACCGTTGTTGCTACCTTGACGTGGTGGTCGGGCTTGCCTATCGTGATGAAGCAACTGAGCTATACTGGCTGGAACAACCGTTTCTCAAAGTCCTACCATGCCAGACAGGTCGGTTGAAGAGCGGTAAAACTAAAAGCAACAAATCCAAGGTCCGAAGGCGAAGTCGTACTGCTGACTGTACAGAGGTGTGACAGCAGTAAGGTGTCTCCTTCAGACAACCAGCATAACAGAGATGCTGCCTTCCCACAAGTTGAGGTGGGGTTAGAAAAGGTCGACCCTAAAAATGCACACCTCGCCTTATCCCACGGATATCCGTCTCCGGCGGTAAGGTCTCAACAAGTACGGAGCTAACACAAAAATTACTCATAAAAAGGTCGTGTGTGACCGACCTCAAGCAGTTGTCCCTTGGGCACTGCGGTCACGCTCTCAGGTCACTATGACCACCTCTAATCCAATTTCCTTTTCAGGCACCTCCAGCAGAACCCTTCCACGGTGTGGGCAACCGGGAAGTGATAACCGCCCTCATACCTCTAACAGCACTCAAGACCACTGTATTCATAATCAACCTACCTCTTCAATTCTTATTATTCCTCCTACATCGACTTTCAAATCTAAACTCCCTCTTTCGGCTTCCTCCTAAAGTGTCACCATAGCCAACGATTCTAGTGCGCAAAACACTGTCCCAGGTCTACTGAAACCTCGCTCCAAACTACACATTGGAGCCTTCAACGTACACACACTATGTCAAATCGGTCAACAGGCTTCCTTGGCTAAAACACTAGGATCTCGTACAATTGATGTATGCTGTGTCTCCGAAACACGCATACAGGATCCTAGTGTGGTCATTCACTTGACCTCACCTCGGCAGCAGGTCCAGATGGACTAGCTCCAGAGGTCTTTAAGGATGGCGGTCCAATTCTAGCGACTAGGTTGACTAATATTTTTGCTAAAATCTGGGAGTTGGACGTAATCCCCTCTGACTGGTTACAATCACTTATCGTCACAATATGTAAGAAAGAGTCAAAATCATTCTGTGACAACCATAGAGGGATTAGTTTAACTAATATAGTATCTAAAATACTAGCCTCGATAATTATCGGACGCATAACTAAGACTCGTGAACTGCAAACACGAGAGAATCAAGCTGGCTTCAGACCTGATCGTGGGTGCATAGACCACATATTCACCATTCGTCAGGTTCTAGAACACAGACATACTTATCGGCTTCCGAACGCGTTGACAACTTCACTCATCTTGGAAGTCTGATCAACCTTAATGGGTTGGTGTCTGACGAAATCTCAGTACGGATTCAGAAAGCTCACTCGGCTTTTGCCAACTTACGTCACCTATGGAGAAGGCGAGATATCTGTCTATCAATTAAGGGACGAGTATACTGCGCGGCAGTTCGTTCCGTTCTACTATACGCCTGCGAAACATGGCCTTGAAGAGTAGAAGATACTCGTAAGTTACTAGTATTTGACCACAGATGCCTTAGAAATATTGCTGGTATCTGCTGAGATCACCGGGTAAGTAATAGTGAGGTTAGACGCAGGATATTAGGGAATGATAGTAAATCAGTTGATGAGGTTATGAATCTTCATCGACTGAGATGGTTGGGCCACGTGTTGTGTATGCCTGAACACCGATTACCACGACGCGCAATGCTCACTGGTGTTAGGGATGACTGGAAAAATGTTAGGGGCGGCCAAACCAAAACGTGGCATCAGTGCTTGAAGTCACTAACTTCTGGTCTGAGCCATGTTGGTAGATGCAGACTACTTGATTGAGGTTCGCGTGACTATCGTAACCAATGGTTGGAGACTCTTGGCGACATGGCTCAGAATCGATCACAATGACGTCGGTGCATTCACTCTCCGTCTTCCCTTAAACTATAAGATTAAAGTCGCCTCATATTTTTCTTTCTACGAACTAATTATTTATTCCTGTACTATCTCCTTATATGCAATCTTTTTTTTATACATTACCACCACTGAGTTAATTACTTCTATGAATCCGGTGTTCATCTTGTTGTGCTAATGCGGTATGGCAACTTGGATCGATGCATATTTGTGCTTCGCCCTACGTTGCAGCTGACTGACTGACCACCACCAGCACTTATGCAGCTACCTAGATACACGAACTTCTCGACTACTTCAATCTGCTCACCATCCAGAGTGAGTACAGGATTAGAATCCTGTCAGTCTTGTAGAAGTACTTTGCACTTCGAAGGTGCAAAGCACACACTATACCTACGGACATTGATTGCCAACTGATTAAGTGCGGATTGCATAGCTTGGGCACTATCGCACAGTAAGACAATATCATCCGCATACTCAAGGTCGAGAAGTCTTTCTCCAGGCAACAGATCCACACCACCATTACTTACATTCATCAGAGCTGTTTCCAGAATGTCATCGATGGCAAAGTTGAAGAGAAATGGTGAGATTGGGCAACCCTGTCTAACCCCACTGCTCGAATGGAACAATGGAGAAAGGTGGTTGTATGCCCTCACTCTGCCTCAGGTGTTTACATTTAGAGTTGTCAAGATGTTATTAAACGTCTCAGGCACACCCTTCTTTAATAGACAATCCCAGAGAACAGACCTATCCAACGAATCGAAGGCTTTTGATAAGTATGACGGTGTTCTAACATTTGGCAGAGGGTGAAGATATGATCAATACATCCTCGACCAGAACGAAAACCAACCTGCTCTTCGAGAGTCAATCTTTCTCGGGTTTTGAACAACCTACGAAGTATGACGCAAGCCAGTAGCTTGGACGCAATCGGAAGTAGACTTATCCCCCGGTAGTTGTAACAGGAACAACGTGAACCCTTTCTAAAGATAGGGACAACTATCGACTCATTCCATGACGTTGGTACACTCTCTAGTTCCCAGATCTTTGTAAACAACGTCGTCAGTCCCTTAGTCAGAAAGTCACCACCATCTTTAAAAAGAGCCGGAGGTAAGTCATCTGGGCCCGGTGATTTGTAACGTTTCAAGAGTTGGAGTTCCTTGCGGACTTCCGCCTCATTTGGTGGATCAGTCGTCACCGGCCATGGAGGGCAGGACAGTCTGACCGACGTTGCCGGAGCAGCAGGCCAGTTGAACTGCCCTTCAAAGAATTCTGCCCATCGTCCAAGACGTCGATGGATGTCAGTGATTGGCATCCCGTCATCCTCGCAGATTGTTTCGCTCACACCAAACTTCTTGCTGCCAGTGGCTCGGATGAGTTGGAAGAGCTTCCGGTAGTTACCAGATGCAGCTGCTGCTTCCAACTCATAAGCACGCTCCGACCACCAGGCTTCTCTGTCCTCACGCAAGCTTTGCCCAATTTCCATACGTAAAATCCTTCGTCTGTGGGCAAACTCACGGTCACCCGGAGTAGACCGACGGGCTTCAATCAGTTGTAAGGAACCAGAAGAAACCCAGTGCTTATAAGAGGGACGTTTCGCAAACCCACAACAGACTTTACCCGCCATTTTCATGGCGTCATGCTCATCTATACTTTTCAGTGGAATGGTAGCTAGCTTAGAAGCTAGCTCGGTGCGGTACTTACTAGCAACAGAAGTTGCAGCCAGCTTGCTAACATCAATCCTGTGGTGGCGGTCACTTAGTTGTCCACTGAAAAGTAAGGTAAGATTGGCGCAGACCAGGGCATGATCAGATTCCAGATAGGTACTCCAGAAGGAGCGGCAGTCTTGTACACAACCACGCCAGCGGTAGCTGATCGCGATGTGATCAATCTGGGTCCAGGCTTGACATGCAGAGGGAGGACGCCAGATGGCACATCGGCGATGACTGTGCCGAAAGTTAGTGCTAGCCAGAAACAGGTTGTGGTCTGTGCATAGTTGCAGTAGACGTTCCCCGTTATCTATCCTGCGACCAACAAGTCCCCATCGGCCACCTAAACGACTATCTTCTGTGCCTAGACGCCCGACCTGAGCATTCAAGTCTCCGGCTAGTACTACAATATCTGTCGAACGCACTTTCTGGAGAACAGCTAACTGGTGGTAGAATTCGTCCTTGATTGCATCCGGGCTGCAATCTCTCGGGGCATGGGCGGAGATGACGAAAAGACATCGTTTCTCACGCCGATCTCTTCTCACTTTGATGGAACTTACTAATCTAACAGCAAATAACCGACTGTTAATGGAGATCCAGTCAACTAGTGCTGCCTCAGCTCTAGCGCTTAGTGCGACACCAACGCCAGCAAGGCCAGACGAAGATGCCACAGGGTCCCCGGATAAACGCACGTAAAACAAGCTTTTTGAAGCGACAGATGGACAGCGAATTTGTAGTACTTCACCAGAGTCTTGAATACGGGTCTCAGATAGACAGCAAACGTCAATATTAAGACTTTCCAAAGACCTAGCCAGCCCTATCTGTTTTCCGACCTGCATCAGTGTGCGAACGTTGAAGTCAGCCAGTTTGAATGGTGCGCGTGGTTTCAGAAAGACTGCTTCAGTACTCTTATTCGATGGTAACATACAATTTTCAACCAGGCAGTGACTCGAGAACGTTTAGATAGAGCCGAATTTCCACGATAGGCGAGCTGTTGTATAAGTCGAAAAATAAGTATACACAGAGTGGGAATAAAAGAGGGTGAGTAAATGACGTAGTAAATAATAATAATAATAATAATAATAATAATAATAATAATAATAATAATAATGTGAATCGTTTGATTGTTAATAAAGCACGAAAAGTACCTTCCATAAATATCAACATTTCATCATATGTTTTGTGGGCTGTGATACTGCCCGGGTGCCCAAACCGAAGCATGTGGTCTTCTTAGGGGACAACACCCCGAGCTTTCGACCTAAAGGTCTGACCAACAAGGCAGTGGAGCATCGTAAGGAGATGCAGTCCCATGGTAGCCGGTGACCAAGAAATTGGTTCATACGCCATTTGTTCCCGTAGGATACTGGAGCCCATGTGCACCATTGGTTTGGGATCCGGTTAAAGCGCCGGACATTCGCTTTTCGTCCTCTCATTTTCGTAAACAACACCCCCGCCAAGAGAAGGCAGTGAGTAGGACTTTCCTGGCAGAGGCTGTATACGCGTGGCCGTGTGAGAGCATTTCGAGAGGGAGGGCGAGCCCAGCCCACTCTCGGCCATACCAGGGCATTTGGGGGTGGACTGACCAATACGTGATCCCCCATGCTGTTGGGCAAGACAAAGTAAAATAATTTCCTGCAGTTTTTTTCAAACCAGTTTCATGTTGCTGAATTTTTACATGTTTTGACAGCAGGTTGTATGCGCTCACTGATAAAAGAAACAGAATCTATGTTACTTGGAAAAGATCGGCATTTCAGAAAACATAAACATCATAGGTTACAATCTTACAGAGCAATGTATTTAACTCACAAATAGTTGACAACTAAAATTCGCTCATGTACTTTAGACGTTTTCATCCAACTCTGACTTCGAACGTTTAAAAAGAAATGACTACCAGAACACAAAACAGTTGAAAGATGATTTGTAGTTACTACCTTAGTTTTGCAAATAACTACGACTCAGTCTTCCGACTGTAACTTCACAATATATATATCAACTTTGTCATTTCATTGAATCGGTATGTAAACATTTCATCTTAATTAAAAGAATAAATAGTTTACCTTGTACTCTTTGATCACGTATCATCCAATAAAGAACTCCCATTTTATTGTCAGACTTCAGAATTGTTTCATGAGTTTTCTCTTCAAAATTTTCATCCAGTGAAGGAAAATGATTAGGTCCTTTTAACTGGCGTACGCGACACTTTGCATATTTGAATTCCGAAACAGTATTTGCAACGGTCAGACGCTTTTTAGTAATATCTTGGATCCATTGTAAAACATCATGTCTCACTACTTGTGAAGTCATGAATCTTCAATAGCGAAGATCTGTCAAATAAAGCATCAACAATACTTCAGCTTATTAATCAAGTACGGACTTATAAGTTGAAATTTAAGGAGCGTTTTTTATTTTGTTAGGGCTAGTGACATTACTCTGGTGCCCTAGCGACAACAGGTTGAGTAGGGTTTGAACCTTTGAATACTACCAGTAGCAAATCAGGTATCTAAGTGCCGAATAATTGCTACAAACATTTTGGCTGCAACAAGATGAGGAGAAATCAAAAACCGGCACTTACAGACAGAACAGTAATAGCGAAGTGAGTAAAGTTGACAAAAGTTAATTGTCTCAGTTGGTTATAATCTGGCTTGGTAATTAAGAATGAATCCATGATAAAAGTATACTATATTTAATATGTCAAGATTAACGATGTTGAAACGGTCGTTCCTTGGAGTTTGATCATGTCGAAAAATAAGACTGGTGTAAAGTCTCAAAACTGCTACTCCCAGAACAAGTTTGTGACAGCGCCAGAGTATTTCTGCCAGGTGATCAGCACATGAAAATATGCTACCTTCTACTTTAAGAAGCAGACACTAACAGCACAGGGTGTCTCCAATCTGTCAGTCATAAACCACGTAGAACCTGAGACATATACGCATTGAACCTAGCCGAAATGAATAACAGTGTGGCAGGATTGGTACTGAAGTGATAAGGACTAGCAATAAAAATATTTGGGAAAAAACAATCACAGTATAGGTGCCAGTACGACCTATTCTGAAACATACTGTATAATATAGTCCAGTACGACAGTTAATGATTTCATGGACTGACGTTGTGTTTTGTTTTGATCGTCCATAGCCTTCTATCCTTATACACAAGCTAGCATTTTAAGTCAACGTAGATAGTGGTTGGATATATATAATACTTATCCTAGTTAAATCCTTAGACGAAGATTCACTACCTTAACCGATTTCACAAATTTGATGGTCCCGCGACAAATGAGCAGTACTTGGGAGAAATTGATGACCAGAGGCCTGTGGCCTACATACATCCTTTACTTTCTCAAGCTATATCTCACGGATATATGGTAGAACAAAGAAGAACACAGCGTAAATCTCCCTTGGTTGACAGATGGACACCAATCCTATGCTGAAAGGCTAAACAGACATCCTGGAGCTATGCAGAAAATTTTTTAGGCATCAATACATTGAATTTATGTCACTTCCAAAATGAGTGGATTGGTTGACACACTCAACTACATCTCTCTATACTTAGTTTGATCGTTAATGCAAATAATTTCGCATGCAGAAACGGGAGGGAAAAAGCCTGTCTAAAACATACTGGGATCGCTGTTTAAGGCGACCGAAAGAATTCTTATTTTAATAAACGGAATACACCCATTGAAACATTAAATAAGAAAGATTAGTTCAGCGAAGAGTTCTCTTTTCGGCGAATTCATTTTCAAAGCTGTACAATCGCAAATATATATACTTATCTTTACAGAATGATAATAGTACTGATAATAAACTTGTTATACATGGTGACAGTGAGGTCAAATAAACAAAAGTATTAAAAATTTTATAAAACAAGGAAAGTTTGATAATTATTTGATTGTTAATGGCTTAAATATTTATCAAAACATAGATAGGGAAATTATCATTGGGAAAGGATGGCTCAGCATGATAAGATAAAATGTTGAAATTGAGATTAAATGTTATCGGAATAATCATGGAAATAAAAACAAACGAGTTGGGGGTAGAAGATTTAAGGGGAAGGTGAAAGGTGAAGCAGATGGCTGTAAAGAAACAAGAGAAAAAAATTGTTAATACATTAAGATCAAGGTAGAAGAAGAGGTTGTACCAGTCTCTTTAGCACACATAATTCTGGTTTTCCCAGGTGTATGGTTATTGCTTCGGCGATGCAAAGGAGATGCAGTCTGATTGCCTCAGGAAGATTTCTACTTACCTTGTAGATGACTTTGAACGTAGAGTCTGTCTTGATTGAGTGACCTGTGTTCACAAGGTGTTCGATTGTAGAACTTGTTACTAAGCCGTTGCCTCCTCTTTTTAGCCACGCCGGACAATGTTCTTGAATTCTTTTGGATAAAGTACGCATCGAACGACTTAAATACCTAGCTCCACATGAGAAGGTAAATTGGTAAATGCACATCGAGTTGATCAGATGCGATAATTTATTTTCCAGATTATTGGTAAACAATGATCGGCTGGAGAATAATATTCTCAGTGTTGCTGCGGAGAATGATCTTTTTAAAGAGTCCGAAATTCTTCTCTTTAAGACATGTGTGGCTCTATCTCCTTTGAAGTCGATGTTCATGTATAGGGTTTTCTTTTCTACTGTAATTATTTTCTCAGCTTTTGTCCTGGGATCAAAGGAAAGGTGAATACTTGATCGATATACCTAAGTGCACGTCTGAAATAAGCCCGGTTTTCCCACACTTGCTGCCCAAAAGCTTTGTTTAACCGCCTGATGACGAGTGAAGTTAGTACTCGGGATACTATGTAAGCCAAAGGAATTTTTCTGTGGCTATTACGAAAGTGTTTAAACCTCCGTATACATGATAAGACGATCAGATATCGAGACTAGTCAGATGAAATTACACCTAGTACCAAAACCCCAGCTAAGATCCGTCACTAGAGCATTCAGACCTTATTCATCACTCGTAAGGATCTCCGGAGTTCTATTACTCTACCGCTCTAGCTACAGCCTTTTTAACTTCGTTAAATGTTAGGTGTGGATTGGTAGACATACATAAAAAGAATAGGAAGTCATGCACCAACCCTGGGTGCACTTTAAAAATTTCTGACCTTAACGTAAGTGTTTTAAAAGTTATTACTTCCACATATTTTGTATGAGGAATATTTTACACAATCCGAAGACAGTACTAGATCTAGGAAACACGGACACCATACAGGGGGTTTTTAGAATACGTCGAATTCGGAATACGGACAACACGACAAAATACAAAGCGACTCACAAACGAAAGAAAACCACATGAATTGACGAACTTCTAACTTAGTTGTACGTACCAGTTTTAATGTGCCGCTGTTCGAACACAAAGCCTATTCTGATCAGTTCCAAGACTGTAGTCACTACTATTAACGAAATTCCCGAAAAAATATCTTTATTTATAAATGGAATTGATAGAGCTGTACTGCGCAGTTGAGCGAATGGTAAACGTGAAGATGACCTTAAGTTCTTGGCGCATGTAAAAAAACAGGATTAGAAATTGATATTTCCGTAGATTTTATGTGTTGTCGTTGTGTTTGTTAAATTTATTATAACTTAGCAGTTATGTTGATTTACTCACTAGAATTCTTCACAACTGAAGCACCCTTAAAACCGTTTCTTTAGCTAATTACTGAACTCAATGGTATAATGACAGTATTATCGAAGAGGTGGATTCTTGACCAGTGGGATCTGTCTTATATATAGAAAACCATGAACCTTATGTTAATGTTCTCGTTAATCCTGTGTTGGAATACAAGAAAAGACTAGGGCATATCAGACGCTAGCTTATCACTAAGTAATTTAAGTACTCTGATTAAGTGACCTCTTGTCCTTCCGTTTGGCGAAGGAAGGAGCAGTTGTGGTTGACCCATACCTTTTGCTGAGGCCGAACAAGGAAGTCCTTTACCCACATGTGTGAGGTTATTTTCGTAGGGCTGTGACTTTTAACTTACGCCTAGAATTGGATAATGATTTAAATGAGGAGTTTGGGTGAAGTTTTATTTCACTAGATCACATTGACTGAATTGAAAGGATCCTAAAGTCTACGTCCTAATAATAAGCCAGGGTTCGGAAATCATTAATTATTTTCTCCTGAATGACTAAAACTCTCCAGGTCTAAAAATCATTGGATGACGTGGTTAAGCTTAACCACAAATGACATTCACCTACCAGGTAAAATGGGATTCGACCTAAAAGTCTAGATGCGGCTCACATATTATCCACGGATAACGTTGAGGACAATCAAAGCCCTGAAAATACATGTAAATAAATCAGTGGTAGTACACCGCTATCCGTCAATCTGCAGAAAAATCTCTGGTGATAATTGACTTCGGATGATCGACAACGCTCTTGGCGCTTTTTCGCAGCATTCCAACACACAAGACATTTGGAGCGAAAAGTGAAGATTATGTTAATATTACATTTGTGAATGTTATGTGAAGAAATTTTTTTGATAAAGTATCGCTTAAATAATGACTTTGGATGAGATCAGATAACTTTACAAATGTTATGAGTCAAACATGTCACAGCACAGATTGAATGAATATAAGCAATTATATAAGTTTCCATGTTATTGTGTTGATCAAGCAAATTGTTCGTCACATATTTGGATGAACCAATCGATTATGACATCTGGGAATAGTCGTTGTCGTTCGTATAAAAAACGATTGATTTTCAGGGCTAGCGAAATAATCGCTTGCCCCTAGCCAAATCAACTACCATCTGGGTCACTGAATATCGAGCAGTTTACCGACGCTTATCAAGCTCAAGAAACGGACGTGCGTCAATGTACTCTACGTCATGGATAGGCACATCCAACAGTAGTCAAACTCTGCCTTTTGTATTTACTCTGACCAATTCATTTCTGTCGTACGTATGTCATGCAGTCGTAGAAGGTACCATTGTACCTTGATACGACAAAAATGAAATCCATATTGTGTATCGGCCGCAAGGTGTGATTTCGAGAACGGATGAGAGGTCATACCATTTCCACATAATTTATGTGTGCCCCAGTCATCGACACAATTCACCTACGTTGGTGATTCACAGATCAAATGATGGACAATGTAACTAAAATTTCAGGGTTTTATAGCTGGAATCATACTACATTTTTCGATCACTTTGTCATGTAAGCATAATTACAGAAAGAATTGATGATACGAACTGCAATTAACACTGTGAATTTCTCACATGAACTTAGAAAGTAGATCATGAAGACGAATTAATTTTTGAATCTTTCAAAATGTGAGAAACTAGCTTTATAATTTGAATTATGAAAGGAATAGCCTTAATCAAAAAACCATATGCAAACACCATTGATTTTTCGTGACTAGCAAGATATCATGACATTGGAGTACCGAAAGTTTTAGTAAGACCATTAAATGACCAGACCAAAGAGCGAAACGAAGCATTATTCACATAAACATACGGCTTTACAGGAGAGGCACGTTTCTTTACTATGTTTACATCGACATGCACTCCATGGGTGTGGTATAAATCAAGTTAAGTGTGTTTATTCATTGTTAATCGCCATTGGTTTGCCAACTCCGAGACACCTCTCTTAATAATGGTACTTCATTTTCCCATGTGTTCAAAGCTTCGGTTTTTATTCTTTTGTTGTTGGAACTAAAACATTTTTGGAGGACTCTGATGTCAGAGAAATTGATTGAATGGCCACACTCTATAAGTTCGATGCAGTCGCTGACATATTTTCCGGATTTTTCAGGTATTCGGACGATTGGGGTAATGTTCTATAAATTAAGTTCGTAATTTGAGACCTTTCTGATCCCTTCCAAAGTTCTTACACGGTACGGGATCAACATCGTGTTAACTTGTACGTTCCACCTTTTTGGTTCACCTTTTTTCTTATCTTTCCGATCTTACACCTCAACTGTTCTTTTCATGAAATCGAAAGAACAATTATTCGCCATGGAGCTGGTCCTAATCAAATGCAATTTAGTGTCGTCATCACCTGATTCACTGAAGTGTTTTCGAATTCTCGGAAACTGTCTCTTTGGTGGAATATGTATTTACTGACATGTAATCTAGATATTTCTCAGAATATGTTGACTTTCGGGATATATTTATTTTTAAACAGCCACTACGTTTTCTTACAACCAAACAGACCAGAAAAGGTAAATTGTAATCAGTAGATTCATCATTTTTAGTAAATTTTACGCTTTGAGCATACTGTTGAGATTTTGGAAAAATTAGTCTTATCCATCACATCTTATAATGATAAACGTGTCATTTATGTACCTAGAGCAGATTTTCGGTGGATTAGAAAACTCTTGTTTTTAATAAATGCGTGAGTAAGTTAGCGGAAATCAGAGAAACCGTTGACTTTATATTAACACCTGTTTGTTTGTATAAGTTTTCTCAAAGATATAATAATTGAAATGTAATCACATCTACAGAACTTCAGTGATATCTGCGAGACCTAATGGACAATGTTGTCCTACTTAGGTATCAGAATCCAAGTGACCAGATACAATGTATAAATGTTCTACACTAGCTCCTTTCATGCATACTTTTAAGTGACATCATAAGTCGAATCCTGATTAGGAGAATTTTCTAACATGTATCTTGGATATTTGTCACTGATTCTATTGTTCAGCAGTGAAATGAGCAGCCGTCAACGCCTACGTAGCCCCAATGAATCTCACAAAATATGTTGTTTAGAATATTTGAAACTACTAGGACCAGACAATTTATCCAGATTAGTAACGTTCGATAGGTTTTGCAATATGCACCATTTGCGAGCTTTTATGTCATCACGATTGACCGAACCTACTCTTCAGGAGAATTTTCAAGGCCGTTTGTACTTTTCATGGTAAATATAAAGCCGTTAGATGTCTTAAGATGTGTTTGCCTGGTGGGAATTTAGCCTAGATATGTTCGTAGTAATGTGTTAGACAGTGGTTAATATTCAGCCTAACTTCAGGAACACAAAAGCCTTAATACATATTGAGATTGTTCGTGAGTGGGTTGATTTTTGGATATCTGTTGAAAATCGATTTCGAACAAATGAATAATATACCAAAATATGCACTAGAAAAGTCAAAAATTAAAAACACGAAGTTTAGCGAAGGGATCTCTTTTCAACGAATTTATTATCAAGCTGTACAGTCGTATATATATGAAAATTTTTTGTTTTTGTAGAAGTACTAATTCCGTGAGGAAATATGAACACAATTAAGCAAGGTGACGTGATAGAAAGATTATAATACTAGTTTACGTAATACGAATAATAACAATAGATTTAGTGAATATAATAATATGATTAAAATGATTAAAATATTTTTTGTTACAATAATTAAAGGTCACTAAAGGTCATAGAGGTGTAAAAATAAATAAGGTGATATGGTGAGCATTTACGAATAAAATAATGAGAATACAAAACATAAGTAAAGGGGAAATGCAGTAATAATAATAATGTAGCGGTAAATAATTCCCCGAAATTGAATAGCTCTGTAAGTTTTCGACATTGCATGCTGACCACATTAGTTTTAATGGACTCATCTAGCTGAAGGCGCTCGGTCATGCATCCGCACAAATCACGTATGGGAACGCCGTGCTCAACATCTACTGCAATCGCTAGCCAGATTAGTTCAAACGATCCTCGATATATCGGTAGCTTATCAAATATATCTTCGAACCTCCTCGCTTCTATCTTTTGATTTTACTCGGTGGGTACGCTTCATATTAGAAGGTGTTACTGGTTAAAGCCCCATGGATTTACCTATGTCAAGCTTATTTAGCAGATCAAAGACATCGAGTTAATCTATGGTCACGTTATCCAGTGTATGTGTGGAGGGGTTTGTATGCGCTGACGGGAAGGGTGCTTCTATGGTATATACATTGCTAAAGTAGTTTGAGAACACTTGAGCCATACCAAAGTCATCTTCCACTAATGATGCGGCAGTACTGTCTTCCAATAGTGCAGGAATAATTCCTCTTCTTTTTGTCCTTTGGTTTATATAGGAATACAAGCGTTTAAGACATTCTATAGATTCCTTAACAATTTTTTCTTCGTACAGCTTTTTAGACTTGCGGAGGGTCGAGGCACAGGCATTCCTGGCTTTTCGATACTGAGATTTTGTCTCATCAGTCCCCAGTAACCTAAATCTATCCCACATTTTTCTTCTCTTACGGAGAAGGATGCGGACCTCCCTACTGAACCATGGTGAGGAGTTTCTCGGCTCCCTTCTGGTATAGTCCAAGGAACGTGGGGTGCGGGAACTTTTAAGTATAAATTTCGGAATGCATCCCAAGCCCTTTCAATTGAGGACTCTGGGTCTATTGTCCAACCTACTAATGATGCCGAGTGCATGATATCTGGTATGCTTGCTTTCCAGACGTTAGGTCTGGATTGAGTTGACGCTTGCTCGTGATGGACAGTTATATGGAAGTCAAAAGTTAAAACTGCATGATCACTTTTACCTAGGGTTGGCATGTAAAGGAGGTTCGCAACGTCATCCTCATAGTGAGATAATATAAGATCTAGTAAGGATGATTCAGTGTCCGGGTCGTACCTAGTCGCTTCTTTCACATGTTGCACTAGGGCACATGTTATAACCGCATCAACTAGTTCCTTCTCGAAAGAAATTATCTGATGATTCGGTTCGCAGATTTCCCCAGTCTACCATAGGTGTGTAGCGGTAAATAATTCCCCAAAATCAAATAGCTCTGTAAGTTTTCGACATTGCATGCTGACCACGGTTTTAGTGGACTCATCTAGCTGAAGGCGCTCGGTCAAGCATCCGCACCAGATCACGTGTGGGAACGCCGTGCTCAACATCTGCCGTAATCGCTAGCCAGATTAGTTCAAACGATCCTCGATATATTGATAGCCTAGTGAATATATCTTCGAACCTCCTTGCTTCTGTCTTTTGATTTCATTTGGTGGGTACGCTTCATATTAGAAGGTGTTACTGGTTAAAGCGTTGTCAAACTCCGAATACCTGTGGCATCTTCATTGGTAAGCCCTGCGTGATCTGGTACACCAAATTGCAAACTGTGAGTCTGTTCCTTTTTGTGATTTTATATATCGTTGTCTTATTTTAGTCTTTTTTATATATTGTGATGTTTTTCACGTGTTTTTGGGTATATATATATATTTCACAC
Organism: Schistosoma spindalis; assembly: GCA_946903255.1. Lineage (NCBI taxonomy): Eukaryota > Metazoa > Platyhelminthes > Trematoda > Strigeidida > Schistosomatidae > Schistosoma > Schistosoma spindalis. The sequence continues at coordinate 66,943,338 of OX336420.1, read as the reverse complement.
TCGTTCATTTTCGTACTTGATATATTACTATGACTGAACTGACACCTAAGGTATTTAAGTTACAGACTGTGTCCCCACCCTCTTTCCAACTAGTGCCCTTATGGCCAGACAACATCGAAGCCTGGTTTTGCTACGCAGAAGCCGACTTCTAGGAGCACGGCGTGAACGACACACGTGCACAATTCCTCGCAGTAGTCAAGGCACTACCGCGCGAATTCAACAGGTACATAACACCTAGTATGTTTACTAGTGATGTTTCCGACCCATACCAAACCTTAAAACATGCCACCCTCAAACGCGGAGATCTAACCGGTCGACAAAGTTCAGACCAACTCCTTTACAACATCGACCTGAAACACGGTTCTGCCACAGACATGTTGCAAAGAATGGGAGAAGTTATTGGCCGAAGAACCTTCGATGACGGTCTGTTCAAACAACTTTTTTATCAAAACTTCCTCAACAGGTGAAAGTTGTGCTGGTCTCGTTTCAAAACAACGCCGTAGACGAGCTGGCTGCATCTGTCGACCTCATCCTCGAAATCACTAGATCTTCCAACGCGGAAGTGTTTTCAGTCAAAGGAAAGCCTCAAACCACCCAGAATGACATAACAGAGTTATGTCATACACTTACTCGCTATCTCAAACTTCGTAACGACCGTAAACGGTCACTTACCCCGTGAAGAAGCACATCACGCAGGCATTCGGTCTCTAGACCTCGGGAGACCGATAATCCTGACTGGTGCTGGTATCATAACCAGTATGGAAAGTCCTCCCAAAATTGCAGAAAGCCCTGCAATTTTCCCGACGCAAAATCGGTCGACGCGAAGAATGTTTCGGGAAACTTCCAAGCCGGCACGCGTTAACGGCAACCGTAGTCGGCGAACATAGCCGTCTATTATATGTCACAGATGTGATAACGAGAGTTCGCTACCTCATCGATACTGGTGCAGAAGTTATCTTTCTCACAGCGAATCCCAACGACAGGCTTCACAAATCGATTTTAAATCTACAGGCGGCAAACGGAAAGCCTATCGTTACGTATGGAAAAAGGTACGTTTATCTTAACGTGGGTTTACGCTAATCCATTCACTGGATCTTTGTTGTTGCGGATGTTTCTATGCCAATCATGGGTATGGACCTTCTACAACACCACAACTTAATCATCTATAAGCGCAAACGGAGGCTAGTAGACGGAAATACTAATTTATCTGTTTACGTAACTCCTTTTTCTGGTTGCAGGTTATCTCCAGTCACTATTAAGCACACTATGGACACATTCTATCAACCACTACTCGATAAGTATCCTGGCATTTACCGATTGCAACCGAAATTGCCGTGTGTAACCAACAATGTTACACATCACATCACGACTACAGGACCACCTGTATTCTTCAAAGCACACCGACTGGCCCCCGAAAAGTTAAGGTTGGCGAAAAACGAATTCGACCATATGATATACCGTCAAATAGCCCATGGGCATCTCCATTGTACATGGTCCCTAAAAAGGACAGCAACGATTAGCGTCCAACTGGTGATTATCGGCGATTGAATGCAAAAACCATTCCCGATCGTTACCCGTTGCCCCACATTCACGATTTGACAGCTACCCTGAAAGGTGCAACTGTCTTTTCGAAAATTGACTTGGTGAAAGCGTATAACCAAATTCCTATGGAAACTGACAATATTCCGAAAACCGCTATTATAACGCCCTTCGGTCTCTATGAATTTTTGCGAATGCCTTTCGGTCTAAGAAACGCGGCACAGACTTTTCAAAGGTTCATAGATGACGTCTTTCGATGTCTCAACTTCGTACATGCGTATGTTGATGACTGCCTAATAGCAAGTCCGGACAGAGAATCACATCTCCAGCATCTGGACCTTGTCTTTGACTGACTACAAAAACATGGCATTACTGTAAACATTCAAAAATGCCAGATCGGAACCGACTCCTTAGACTTTCTAGGACACACTATCGATGCGCAAGGCATCCGACCCCTTAGAACAAAAGTGGCGGCCATTCTGTATTACCCAGAACCGACCACCATCAGGCAATTGCGCACGTTTAACGGTCTGGTAGGTTTCTATAGACGATTCATACCGAAATGCGCGTTACTTATGAAACCTTCTACCGACCGACTTCGTGGAAATGCGAAATACATCAATCTGGGTGACACTGCGCGAAAAACATTTCCACAGTTAAGGAACGTATCGCCCGAGCAGCAATGCTTGCTCATCAGGACCCTGAAGCACCCATTAGCATCGCAGTAGACGCATCCGACTCAGCAATCGGAGTAGTCTTACAACAATTGGTTTACCATTCCTGTCAACCTTTGGCATTTTTCTCTAGACGGTTGATAGACACTGAAGCGAGGTACAGCACATTCGGTAGGGAACTCCTAGCTGTGTATTGTGCTGTCTGGCATTTTCAACACTATATCAAAGGTCGTGAATTCACCATTTTTACTGACCATAAACCACTTACTTTCTCCTTAAGCTCATCTTCAGACAAGTACTCACCACGTGAGTCTCGACAACTGGACTACATTTCGCAGTTTACTTCAGATATTCAACACATTTCCGGAGCAAACAATGTAGTTGCAGACGCTTTGTCCCGCATAAATTCCTTGAACAGTTTCCAAGGAATCGAACTTTTAAAACTCGCCCAGCTTCAAAAAGAAGACACTGATCTTCAGCACGAGTTGTCCTCAACAACACTAAAACTGCACATCAAACAGATGGGAACAGGTAGGGAAACCTTACTATGTGACACATCTACAGGTAGGGATCGCCCAATCGTGCCGAAACATTATCGACGCAACGTCTTCAATACGTTGCACAGACTTTCTCACCCAGGTATTCGTGCAACCATCAAACTTATAGCAGAACGGTTTTGCTGGACTGATATGAATGAGGACGTGGGGGAGTGGGCACGCTCCTGTGTAAGCTGCCAGAAATCTAAGGTGAGTAGACATAACAAATGTCCCCTAGGCTCGTTTAAAACTCCCGATGCTCGCTTCGACCATGTTCATTTGGATTTGGTAGGACCTTTACCAGATTCAAATGGATATTCTTATCTTTTAACCTGCGTAGACCATTTTACTGACTCCGCCTGGAGTCCCTCCATGGGCTACTGCCGGTCCCAAGCCCGGATAAAGGAGGAGGGTTGGGCATGGGGTTAGCGACTACATCCCATAGAAAACTAACTCGCTAAAAAAACGCTAACCAGAAAAAATTATTCAAACCATTTAAACTCTGCCCTGGGAGTCAGAAGGTCTTCGTTTAGAAGAATTATGACGCCTCATGATGAAAAACGCTAACCAGACCATTTTACTCGATGGCCATAAGCATTACCCATCAAAGACATTACTGCTAAAACAGTGGCCCGCGCCTTCGTCGAACGATGGGTAGCAAACATTGGTTGCCCTTCAACCATCACTACAGATCGTGGACGTCAGTTTGAATCTGAACTTTTCCGTTGTCAGACCGCGAAACTAGGAATCACTCGTTTCCGAACAACGGCCTACCACCCACAAGCAAACGGGTTAGTAGAACGTTTTCACCGACAACTAAAAGCGTCACTATCAGCCTCAAACATTTCTCAGTGGACTGACGCTCTCCCACTCGTCTTACTAGGCATACGCAATGCAGTGAAAGCTGACATTGGATACACTGCGTCTCAACTCGTTTATGGTACGACCCTTCGACTTCCAGGAGAATTCGTGGATTTTTTATCCTCTTCGATGAACACGAATCTAACCTCCCACACGAACAGGCTTACAAACAATACGTTCAGTTAAACTGATGTCTTTGTTCAACCTGACTTACGATATAGTACAGACGTCCTCGTACGTTGAGACTCTCATCGACGACCTCTCGAATCGGCATACGAAGGACCCTTCAAAGTTCTTCAACGCGAATCCAAGTACTATATAATTGATAAGAACGGAACCAACGATAGCATCAAAATCGATCGCCTCAAAGCAGCGTATTTAGAAGGAAATCCTATTCACGTCGATTTTCCTTCAATACAATCGCACGACACAACTCCTTCCCTTATAATACCTCAATCGACAGCCGACACACACGTTGGTACTTCGGTGGTATCCGAAAATAAACTCAAAACAACGCGTTCTGGAAGAAGAGTAAGATTTGCAGAACATTTGAACGATTACTGCACGTAGGGCACATGTTTACATTTTATATCCTCTCGATTTTCCCTTGTACTATATAATTTTTAAAAAAAACCCGAATTTAATATGCTTATATATTTTTATTATTTTTTATTTCAAAAAACAAAAAACAAAAGAAACGTTATTATAAAAATCCTTTTTTTACGCTATTACGTGAACATGAGATTATTTTTCTTTTTCTTCTCCCGTTTTGTGTTTTCACGCGCGTACGAGTGTATTCCAGGATGGCTGGAAAAGGCTGTAGAAAGAACGATGAAGTTGCGAGAAACGAAAATCTTCATTATACCTTTTTTTACTATATTGTACATCATGGTCCTTTATAGTAAGGAAAGACGACCAGACGCTGCTAAACCTAGCAAGCTATCAGAAGAGTGTTGACCAACGAAAATCTCGTTGAGTTTAAACTTCTGGCTGGCCACGTCTTAGGGTCATCACTACTCCACTAGGGAGGGAGTGATCTGTAGCGGTAAATAATTCCCCAAATTTGAATAGCTCTGTAAGTTTTCGACATTGGATGCTGACCACAGTTTTAGTGGACTCATCTAGCTGAAGGCGATCGGGAACGCCGTGCTCAACATCTGCCGCAATCGCTAGCCAGATTAGTGCAAAAGATCCTCGATATATTGATAGCTTATCAAATGTATCCTCGATCTCCTCGCTTCTGTCTTCTGATTTTACTTGGTGGGTGAGCCTCGTATTAGGTGTTACTGGTTAAAGCGTTGTCAAACTCCAAATACCTGTGCATCTTCAATAACGATAATAATAATAATAGGATAATCAAAATACTTAAGACCAAGGTTACGATAACGATAAGACGTACTTCTTTTGTACGCATAGTTCTGGTTTAAGCTCTTGGATGGTAAGAGTTTCGGCTATTTTTAAGAGTTGGATACGAAGAAATCTGGGTAAATTTTAACGAATCATATAAACAACCTTAAAATAAAACTGTGGATCCGTAGATTGGTTACAGAAGATTAGGTGATCAAGTATAGAACTCCTAACTGCTTTCTTTTCACCCTTATAGAACCAAGCTGGGACATGTTCTCGTATCCGAGTTGAAAACGAGCTCTGGCTACGGCCAATGTACCTGGCTTCACAAGAACTCCTTTTGCAATAGAAGGACATATGAAAAAACTGTATGACACAACAAAGAAACCGTTAGAGAATATAGTAAACTTGAGCGACCATTCAATGACAAGGAAGGCACGTCAATCACTGAAATTTGAAAAAAGCTTCCTTGACTATGAGGTGTTTTTTGACTATTCGGATGTGAGAACCTTATCAAACATACTTTGAAGCTGAACATATAAACTCTGAGAATATTTACATAACGTGGGGATAATCAGTCAGTATGACTTGGCTTGTACTTGGTTATCGTGCGTAACTCATTCATTTGCACATTCTATATATTATTCTATCCCCAGTATATTGTCACGTAGGACGGGTAAATATAGACAAAGATGTGACTCCTACTTAAGGTCTTATAGAAAAAATATTCGCATCATAACGAATCTACAATATCATAAAAAAGTAAAGGTGTTTTAAACATTGACCTACGCAAGATACTCATTGTCTGTTGACCAGATACCATCAGCAACAGCCTACTGCGGGAGTAAAAACACGAGCTTTCAGTTGAAAAGGAAATTAGGAAAAGACATATGCCGAGGAAATCACCAAACTGCGAGCGCTAACTTGGAATCTTGAAGAGAAACGGAAAAGTGGAGGGAGAAAGAACACATTGCGTCGGAATTTGGAATCAGACATGCAAAGGATGAATAGCAACTGGGAAGGATTGCCTAGGACAGAGTTCGACGGAGAATGCTGATGGGTGACATATGCTCTCCCACGATGGGTAACAGGAGTAAGGGAAGAAGTAAGTAAGTAAGACCTTCCTTTTTGCCTATGACCTAAAAGTAGTTTATTCATTTTCTTCTCCCACCAAAAAAGCCATATTTTAGCGTAATCCAAGAAGAAATAATCAAGTTATACGAATGGACTGTTTCGTGGAATTCTCCACTTAATGTTGACAAAAGTGGATTTACTCACATTGGCCGCTGCTTTAGCATAAATCTGACTATACACAAACATACTATGAAACCCCGCAACAGTCTGAACTTTTCTGAGCACATTGCATCTAAAGTGTGCAAAGCTAGAAAGCTCATCGGATTCATAATGATAAACTTCAATGATATCGAATCAAGATTATTATTATTATTATACAGAAAATGTATCTTACCCATTCTTGAATATGGTATTTTAGTTTACAGTAATTTTAGGCATAATGACCTGATTAAAATTGAAAGTGTTCAAAGAAGGTTCACCAAAGCCGTTCTTGGGTATTCCGACAACAAAGACTATCACCAAAGATGTCAACAACTCAGATTAGAGTTTCTCTGGATCAGACGTATCAAATCAAACCTTGTCTTGATCTACCGACTTATTAACTGTATTTCCTACTCTTCGGTATCCACCCCTTAATACTCTATGATATCATCCCACAATCTACGCATTAAGGAATATGTGACTCATACATATTAATATTTGGTGATCCTCTTCACTTAATTGTGACTTTCATGTCATCATTCCAATCTATGACTGCACAAACATTTATTCTAGCGTCATATCTTACTGCAATAACAAGTTTTTTCTTAATTATTTTACTCTATTTTTGTTGCTAATTTGACGATACATACATAGTCGTTTATTCTTGTCCTGTGTTTATAAACACGCCTATTAAACTATTTGCATATCTCACGTCTCCTTTATTTCTATTCCCTTGTTTTCTTCCTTTCCTTCAAACTCAATTCAACATTCTTCTCGATTACACATAACCTGATTTATTATTATTATCATTCTATTATTACTACCCTCTTTTTTAAAATATGGCAAATACAATGCCAACATTATTTAAAATTGTATATTATTGCATTTTTGATGAAACTTGAGATGGTTTCTTCACGACAATTATGTATCCATAAGATGTTTGTGAATAATAACAATAATGCACAGGTCAAAATATGTTGGATATCGTGAGTGAAAATATTTTAGATCAAGGCCACCACATTTACAGTGTTCATATATAAATCAGCCAAAGCATGAAGGAGACATTGGGTATCGTACTTAATGTGTACATTAATTGAAGTCTCTTAAAGTAATTCAAAGAATTAGAATAAAAAAGCTTCCGGTGATTTTTGTAAAGGTGAAACATACTAAGACTCAATAAGTAGTTGGATTGGCCAGGAAGATATTGGAAGAGTGGTGGTGACTGCAGTCGAATAAGTATCACAACTGTAATAAATTTGAAAAGAACGAACTCATTCGATTATCTATATAAGGTTCCATCAAAGTCACGGACTTCAGATAAAAAGTATCAACTGCCAACCAATAGACACATCAAGTTTACCCAACAACATGAATGGGTTTCATGGATCGATTGATGAATATATTTTTCGTATTGTAGACGCAACAAAAATCTGGGAGTCCTTTCAAATAATTGATCACTGACTAGTTATAGAAAGCATAATTTATTTCGTAGTAGTAAGTGGTCTAATTCAGACTAGGAAACGACTACGGCCCTAAAGTCCCTGGATTTTTCTTCAAGTAAGTCGGGACAGTTCAAAGGACAAGGCAAGCGAAGTCAAGGGCCAAAGACGAATAAGACTTCCCACCAGGTAATCAACTCTTAGAACCAACAAGTGGAAGAATTGGTGACTGCACCTTCGATTGCATTACTTGAAAAGACACAAGATACTCACGGAAGCTTACTCACAAAGAGCTAATAAAGCATTTAGCCTTCACACAAATCTGGATATATATCTAAAAAACTGTCTAACACCACATGGTGTATGGCTTAAGTTATTTGTCGAAAGCCCACTGACATCCGATATCACAACCAGATGATCAAATAACTAACCTTACACTTGGGGCTGTAATATTACCATATCTGCTAATGTAAACGTGCTTAAGTACTTTTCATGATTCAACGCATCTCGTAGTTATGGTTACGGAGGCAGAGGATTTTCAAAATATGAGCTGAAGAAACCAATTTTTGGTAGGGTAAATCACAACAACTTCATTGATATTCACATACAAGATACAAACGCTACCCACTAACACCCACCATAAACGTGTTGAAAGAAGGACGTCTTATAACTGGTTTGTTTATCATGAAGAGGTTCCTCTTTATATTAATAAACATGTCAGTATGGTGAACTATGGTCAACTCAGGCTTACGAAAAGCAGGCAGTGAGATGTAACAGTCATAAAGATTATGACTACACAGAAGTCAGGTGACATTACTGCCTAGTCCCCTTATTTCACCCAATCTCTCTATTTCGGCGATGTTTTATTTGTATTAGGGAAATTTAGAGGAAAGCGGCATGGAACACCTTAAAGATATTTTAAGAAAACGGCACAAAATCCATAGACTTCCTCAAGATCTGGGAGGAATCCCCAAAGTTTTTGGGAAACTTTGAAGAGCTTTGAAGATGAACTTATTCCAAAGGATTCTTACAATGCATTTTAAAATTAATGATCACAAAATTATTATTTGCAGTATTTCTTATATATAAATAATATAAATAAATTGTTAGTTGATGGAATTTTTATTTTAGGAATGTGGTACACTAGCTCTTCATGAAAAAGTTTCACATTATCATAAGTACTTGTCAAGAGAAATTTTTATTAATAGTATGGAAAAATATAACTTAAATGAAAATTCAAGTGATTCACAAACTGTTGGTGAAATTTTTTTGAGTTAACCTGTTTCAAATTATAACATTTCACGTCCAGGAGCATTCTTTCCTTGGCCACGGTATATCACTGGTAAGCAATTATTAAAACTTATTTTCGAAAGAATTTGTAGCTAATCATTTATTCACTAAGATATAACTTCTTATGAAATAAACCGCAAATTATACTGAAATAAATGATACCATAACCATATAAACAAAATAGATCTGTTTAAATGTAAACGCCCCTAAATGCCCTGGTATGGCCGAGAGTGAGGAGAGTCAGCTCTCCCGCTCGAAATGCTCTCATATGACCTCTTGCATACAACCACTGTCAGGGAAGTTCTACTCACTTCATTCTCGAACCACAGGTGTTGTTTACAAAATTGAGAGGACGAAATGCGAATGTTCGGCGCTTTAACCGGGTTGATGGACACAGAGAGTCCACCTAAGGGAGTTGCGAAATCCTGATTACAAACCAATGGTACATATGAGATCCAGTATCCTGAAGGAAAAAATGGCGTATGAAACAATAGTTGGTCACTGGCTACCGTGGGACTGCATCTCCTGACGTTGCTCCACTGCTTTGTGGATAAGACCTTTAGGTCAAAGGCTCGGGGTGTGGTCCCCCAAAAAACCACCTGCTTCGGTCTGGGAACCCGAGCAGTATCCCAGGCCTCACATAAATCGAATGATTTATGTGGTGCACGTCTATTTGGTGCCTCCCTGAACCAATATTTGTGTTTTTATACAAATAAATAAATAAATCCCTTCATCACCATGGAATGTTGAGAATAGTAGTGAACATTTATCAACTGATATTATGTCGGGATATTCAGAAAAATATCCCAAAAATTATCCTGTTAAGTCGAATGCTATCCCTGAACGTGAAATGACGTCATTTTCCTATTGATCAATATTTATCCAACGTGTTATTTTCCCAATGGTCAATATTTATTCAATGTGTCATTTTTTTGTTGGTCAAATCTTGCACAAATGTTATTTTCTATTTTATAGTACGTTATGGTCTGTTTTATTGCTGTATAGACAGAGTATGTTTGAAATATAAGGATTCACATCACAGAGGCTGAGACTTGCGTTCTGGACTCAACTGGCTGGGCTTGACAGGGAAGCAGAGCCAATCAGAACTCTAGGCTGTTCTTACGTGTTTTACGCGTCTTTGGTCCGATCGATAATTCTCTGCCCTCGCTGTCCTCAAATCCACGGTCTCAATATATAACATATTATTTTGGAACTGTTTTAGCAATGAGTTTATGAAGATTAGAAGTATAAATTCAAAATGTTAATATTGTTAAGATAAAACTAATTCAACCTTCGTAAATGTTTAAAAAAAATACCAGACATATAAATGTTTTGAAGAGTAATAACTAATTTTAACATCACAATGTAGTATAATTTTGGTGCATACACAAAAAAATAAATTCCTAAGCTATTAAACTACATATATTAGGTCATAATAAGTAATCGATAACATCAAGCTATAGTTTGTTATCAATAGAAATATAACAAAAAGCCTAGTAATTTCAACTGAACTCTCAATAATTTCTCATTAGCAAACTTCCAACTAGATCTTTCAATTTCATTTACATTATTTTAATCAACTTTTTTATGCTTTACAGGATTCTGTACTTACTTATTTACGCCTGTTACTCCCAATGGAGCATAGGTCGCCGACCAGCGTTTTCCAATCCACTCTGTCCTGGGACTTTCTTTCCAGTTCTATCCAATTCTTGTTCATTTTTCTCACGTCTGTCTCCATTTCTCAATGTAATGTGTTCTTTGGTCTTCCTCTACTCCGTTGGGTTTGAGGATTCCAAGTGATGACTTGCCTTGTGACGCAGTTGGGTGCTTTCCTCAATTTGAGCAGTATCTACTTTCTGCGCTTCTTCCTGGTTTCGACCTCCGCTGGGATCTGGTTTGTTCTCTCCCATAGCAGGTTGTTGCTGATAGTGTTTGACCAACAGATCTGAAGTATTTTGCGTAGACAGCTGTTAATGAACACTTGTATCTTCTGGATGATGGCTTTCGTAGTTCTCCAGGTTTCCGCCCTATACTCTAAAATTGTCTTGACATTTGTAATAAAAATTCTGACTTTGGTGTTGTTCACCAATTGTTTTGAGTTCCAGATGTTCTTCAGTTGTAAATATGCTGCTCTTGCTTTGCAATCCGCTTCTTCACATCTTCATCAGATCCACTGTGTTCATCAATGATGCTGCACAGATTGGATTCTATAACTCAATGAAAAAGACTTATTAAATCCATTCGTTCCAACAAAACTCTCAAACTTTAGTTCATATCATTACCTTCGTTTTGAAATATTCAAATCCACTAAATAAACAACTGTTAAGAAGGGTTTTTTAGAATCAATTTACGTATTATGTTTATATAATTTTAAACCGTCCCAACCTTTCATGAATGTTGATGGCTTGTTCTAGGGATAAGCGATGTAAGATCTCATCTAGATACTATGATTAGGAGAAACGCTCAAATGTTTCAAAGAGGGAAACTGACTTTAAAAATAACATTTATAAGTAAACTGTCGTCAATTCATATTTGTTGGCATTAATTAAGCCAAGTAGGTTTTTGAAAAATGTTTCAACACCATCGATTTAAGCCAGTAACGAGTTTAGAATAATGCAACAAATATAAGTAAAAAAAACTGTTATTACCGAATTAATTGTTTTCGAAATTAAGCTATTTTTGTTTAATTTTCTGTAGGAACACTTTCCGTTGGTCAGAAGACATTTACATGAAAATAAGTATTTAAGTATACATTGTAATCAAAATGTTATATATTTATGATTAAACCTATTTAATTAATTGAATAAATGGGATTAGTTGATAGAAGTTAATGTGTTAGAATTTATTCATATACGTATTTCTTACTAATTGACTTTTGAGGAAACACCATGTGTCCACTTTACTTAGGACATCTTTTTATGTCACATTCTTGTAATTATAAATTTTTCTTGAATATCTATTCAGGTGAAAAAGTAGAAAAGTACGATAGTCGAAATATATCTCTCAATGCTTTACTTGGAATTGAAATAGAACATCGTCCGCCAACAAATATTCCAGGACCAATTAAAATGGCATTTGGTAGAGCTGCACCTGGTTATTACGCACAAAAATATCCAAGTAGATATTCCTGAAAAAATATTCATTTATCAATGAAACATTTTGCGGATGCATTCGATATAGGCACTCACGAGTAAACTAATAAAATTTAGACCTGATAAGTTTATATTATACGCCAGCTGGTTGTCAGATGGTAAACAGCCCAATGAAATAGCTCTCTTTCACAACAACTACTATCGATAGAAGTAAATAAATAAATTACTAATTATAAAAGTGACAATAAATAAACATTTAACTAGTAAACTGAAAATATAATCCAATCAAGTTGAGACAAAGTCGATACTGATTCTAACAAATGAGCTGGCCTTTTTCTCAGTGAAACAACTATAGTCTGGTAATGCACATTATTTATACGGAAATATATCTCCAACACTTATTATTTAAAAAAGAGGAGTCTTGTTATTATTTCTCTTTTACAATAATAATTAACCAAATGAGGTAATAGACATAACTATATTTCAATCATATTTGATGGTTATTTTGAATAAAACCAATCTGACTTTTAGCTATGGGATAACGATGAACTATGTTAACACAAATAATTGATTTTATATTCACCATATTATTACGGATAAGACGGGTTTGTCAGAGATTTGGTTGATAAATCAGTGTTAATGGCAAAATGATTTTATTGAAACTCTATAAAGCCGTTGTTCTCAGATGATATTAGAAAGACGTAAATTTGACAGTGACTGAAAATTTTAATTATCGAACTCTGACTGAGTGACTGAATAATATCAGACCTACTATAAAGATTGAAGGTGTTGAATTCTGTCTTATATGTGATCTTGGGTACCTACTGTTTATGAATCATATAAAATAGAAGAAACCGTTATTTTAGTGCTACCTATTTTTCAATGATTTTCAGCTCCTTATAAGTTCATTATGAAAATCACCGTCAAATCATATTTTAAAACAACGTTTTGAAGTAGCTAATATAGAAATCCATATTTTAAGTTACTGGCCAGTCGGGTGCTTCACTCAACTAAACTGATTTGTGAAGCCAGTTGGCTCTTGTTTAAAAGAGATGCGTAGAAGCACGACAGAATGAAGTAACAAATATTCCTCTTCACATGTAAGTTTATAGCTGTTGCATGGAAGAAATAAACGATTAATTATAATGAGGAGTAAATCTTTATAAATTTATCCACAAATCAAGAGATTTATACTAAGTTATGGTACATGTTCCGTTGGTGTTAGTGATAATGAGAATAACTTTATACCTGAGTATTTGAATTGATTTTTTTTAATTGACAGTTGATCAGATGGTATATTAGTTACTAGCTGAAAAAAATCTCGAGATAATTCATTCAGTAAATAAATGTACTTGTAAAATATATTTTTCGCCCACATTCTCTTATTTGTTTTAGGTAAAGAAACATGGTTCAATTCCAATGCATTGCATCGTCATATACCTATAATAAGATTTAATCCATTTTCACATAATCTAGATAACTATAGAAACTATAACAATGAATATAAAGAATATAGAGTAAATGAATTGACAGAATATCAAGATAAATATTTAGCAAATACTCCATCGTTAAGAAAACAAACCAGATAATCCTGCTTTAACTTTGAGGGTATAAAAGAAAATCATACACACATGTAGACACAAATTGTAGGTTAATGACTTGATCTTGAGAATGGGTCAAGAAGTAAAAAAATAGATGAACTCTTTTGTTTTCTTTTTCATTTCATTGATTAACTTGTGCAAATAATGTTTGTTGTCTTAAGCAGTTTATCATATCAATTCCCATAAACAAAATGATAGGCTATTTGAATAGATTTATGATTGCTTTCGTTTTTTTTCGCTTACAACGTCGTAAGCATAAAGTTGATTAATTATTAGAAATTGTATTGTTTTTAATATAGAACAAAATAGATTTAATGAATTTGATTCCAATTTTATCCTGAATTTACAAGGTGTTAAGTGTTGATATCAGGCTAATAATTTTATAGTTCATCAGGTTGTATCCGCTACGTTGAAAAAACCGAGATAAATAGTACATTGTTTGAGAGTCGTATAGTCTAGTAATAAGCACATGTTAATGAACTATGATAAATACATGGTTTATTTAACTGGATAAGAACATGACTCGTAAATACTTCTATTTGGTCTTTGGAAATATGGCTACCTATATCGCTTTATAACCAACTTTACATGTGTAACACGTGTTTTCAGCAGTCACCAAAGAGCGAAGAGAATCTAAAATTACAACACACAAGGTTAATTCAACGCCACACACGGCACTTTTATTTTTAAAATTAAAATTCGCGGGGGCTTTACAGGAATAGGGAGGGGTAGTGTACCAATGTCTATGAGTCATCTTGTAGGTTTAGGGCATTCAGGGCTTGTTCCTCGGCTTGCAGAGCGTTTCTGTTTGATCGCCCTGAAATAGAAAGAAAACAGAACAAGTTAGCAACACCATACATAGTAATTTCGACTCCGTTACACATGTCCATTTTAAATATCGAGCGAAAATATAGTGCATTTTAATCCTTAATTCTGATTTACTCAACTGATAATTTGAACATTGAAAATTCTTGACACTGAATACAAAACCAATAGGAATACCATATCAGTCAAACAACATTATTCTATTTAATTTCTCATTAGTAACAGATTATTTTGATGATTGGAAATATTGAATAATTTAATCGCTTTTCGTATTCAAGTGAATATTTAGAAAGATATCTTCGTGAAAACTGATTATCACTTAAATATAACTGAAATAACGATTTAGTATAACAAGCAAAATTCGATATGTTGACTGATATTCTAGATTAAATGTTTTATTGAATTCAAAGAAAGTATTTTTCCCAAGTAACCGAAGATAGTCAATTATATGTTTAGAATAATCTATTTGTTTAGTATGGTATTATAACATGTTGAATTTATTAGTGTTTCACCAATAAGTTTGATAAAACCTAATTATGAATTTGAATTGTTCTTTAGATTATGATAAATACATGATATTTATTTTGTAATATTCATTTCGCTGCGTAGTTGACATACATATCAACAATGGGAAAGTATAAATCCTTACGAAAACTTAGTGTTATACACATTGAACAAGTTAGTGGATTACTAAATAAGATAGTTTTAATGGATAAAATACGATGACATTTGAAGTAATAAGTACTTGGTTCAAATACCAGTGTGAACACTAACATTGAGATGGAGGTGTATGTTGGTGATAAGTCATAAAATTGACAAAAGTCACCCAGGAATTTCCCGCCAGTCATAATTCAAAGTGCAATTAAACCTTTAGCTACTATATATATATATATATATATATATATATATATATATATATATATATATATATATATATATATATATATATATATATATGAAAATATTTATGAAAATTTAAAAATAATTTATATCAGCATTCTTTATATTTAAATCTAACAGTCATTTTCTGAAATTTTCATCATAAAAATGTCAGGTGATATCATTCATATATACAATACCGCCTTGGAGACTAGATTATCATTTAAAAACCCTGTGCAAACCTTCAAATATTATTCAGAAAAAATACAGAAAAATCTGTCCTTTAATTTACTAATTGAATTTATGAGTTAATTGAAGCTAGACCACCATGAAAAACCTGGAAACACTGAACGGCCGTTTCGTCCCAGTATGGGACTCCTCAGCAGTACGCATCCACGATCCCATCTTACGAAATTCTAACCCATGACTTATCAGTCTCGCGCGCGAGCGCTTAGCCACTAGATCACTGAGCCGGCATCCAACAGTGTTAATGTCTAACTTTAACCAATCTAACTGATTCATGATTTCAACTACTGAAATTACTAAAATCTCCACAAAATGAAGAATTATTTAGGATGAATGCGACTGAACCAAACACTGACTCAAAAGTTCATGCTTACCTCAGGAAGCTGAGGTCAAATAAAGATAGAAAGCATGCCAATTTCATCGCGTCAAAAAATTTAGATATGATCACTTTACACAAAGCACTCAGTGTTTTTGAAAAGTTGTATGACGAGCAGTTATCAAATTCCAGTATTCGTTATAGTTATCTACAAACACCCGACGAAGCTGATGACATCGTATTTTTTGGTACGAAGAGTGAAAAAATCGCCATGAATAATATTACTTATACACATCAAGATCATATAAAAGAACCCTTCAACTGTTATCTATGCGTACATGCCGCAATACTCTCATATAATGAAGGTGTGAGTAGTGTTGAGATAGTTCAGAGCAATAAATTCACATTAATTGTAACATGGGTACTTAAAGATTCAACATTGTTTCGTAGGGGAGGGAGAGTTATACACATAGTGAACGAAGGATTAGAGCATAGATGTCAGAAGCTAAAGTCTTTTTTTTCAAAGAAAGCTTTAAAACCAACTGGAAGCTGGGACACAACCATACAACCGATCGAATGAACTCACCACAGAAAGTTTATTCTTATGTATTCCATTAAAAAAGAAGAGGTGATATGACAGGAAGAAAAGAAAAAATCACATTATTTTACCCATTGTGATTTTTGCTCAGCATTCAAAGTTATATTTTTTATAATCAGAGATGGATGGTGGCTAACAGTTGAATCCAGAACGCGCGTTTGATCCTATTTCGGGAGAACGCCCTGGATTCCAATGCTAGCCACCATCAATCTATGCTTATAATGTTTGTGACTTAAGATAACATCGAGGCAATCTAGACAGGATGCACATATGTTAATAAGAAACTGATCAATCGCTGTCCCAAACATCAGTGGGAAAATTCGAACAAATTTTACAAAAAGAATTAATCTTTGTTTTGTTTCCCAGTGTGATATTTTATTCATTATAACAATGTGTTGTTCATTCAAGATACGATATTCTTGTGTAAAATTAACATGAACTGTGCGCAGCATGACATGAAGCATGTGATTCGTTACAACGCTAGGTATTTCTTATATATATATGACTGTATCCTAATTAATAATCAAAGTGGACGAACAATCAGTACACATTGAGTGCATTTTCGACTAGGGTCGTCATGTTTTGGATTTAATAAATCTTCACTTGTACCAGTCTTGGTGTTCTTACTTCGCATCGTCGGAATTGCACTGATTCCCCGTTCTTCTAAGTAAAAGAATATGGCAACGCGGATGTAACAATTTTGTTTCCCAATATTAACAATAGTAGTGATTTCCAGGCGTTACAAAATATATGTAAGCACTTACAGTTAACATTCATACTTATTTAATTCAAATAAATCGTAAACATGAAGGTCAATCCCAATATTTAAAAAATAGAAAGATAGGCGGCTAAAATGTTTAAGCAGATCATCGGCAGGTTAAATGAAGTGAAATAAAGTAACACGAAACAAAGTCGAGACTTGAACTTCAATTATAAGTTCCACAGTCAAAACAATCACGGATCAGTCTGACTACAACTTACACACTTTTGAGTAAAACACATCACAAAGAAGCTGTCACTGATTCTCAATTAACTAACGTATCGGCCCCCAAATGCCCTGGTATGGCCGAGAGTGAGGAGAGTCAGCTCTCCCGCTCGAAATGCTCTCATATGACCTCTTGCATACAACCACTGTCAGGGAAGTTCTACTCACTTCATTCTCGAACCACAGGTGTTGTTTACAAAATTGAGAGGACGAAATGCGAATGTTCGGCGCTTTAACCGGGTTGATGGACACAGAGAGTCCACCTAAGGGAGTTGCGAAATCCTGATTACAAACCAATGGTACATATGAGATCCAGTATCCTGAAGGAAAAAATGGCGTATGAAACAATAGTTGGTCACTGGCTACCGTGGGACTGCATCTCCTGACGTTGCTCCACTGCTTTGTGGATAAGACCTTTAGGTCAAAGGCTCGGGGTGTGGCCCCCTAAAAAACCATCTGCTCCGGTCTAGGAACCCGAGCAGTATCCCAGGCCTCACATAAATCGAATGATTTATGTGGTGCACGTCTATTTGATGCCTCCTTATACCAATGTTTAAGTTTAAAACAATAACGTATTATTTATATGAATATTCGTCAAGATTAGAACGCATAGTTTGACAATAATTGGGCGCCGAGTATAGAAAAGTCATTATATTGTGAAAATCATATTTGAAATAATCTCACCGATTGAAATTTAAATAATTCCAACGTTTCGTTCAGCTAACTTGTCTGGACTTCTTCAGGGCAATAATCAAAATCATCAAAGAAATATATAGGGTGTAACACCATAAGATCGACATTAAAGTCAAGGATAGGTTACCAAAAAAAGAGCAAAATATTGTCTATGAGATCAACTGTCATGATTGTAATACAGCTTATGTGGGAGAAACATCCTTACAGTTGAATGTAAGGTTAAAGGGACACAAACAGTGTTGGAGAAATGTCCCCAAATCCTCGGTTGACCTAAAGAAACTTGAGGATATGTCTGCGATGGCGTTACATGCGTTGAAAACAGGACACAATATTAATTTTGAAGGGACCAAAATACTTCAGAAAGGTTTTAGCACTCATAAAGAAAGATTGACAACAAAAGCGCTGTATATATGGGCAAACAAGAACAGCCTGAACCGAAAGGATGATACTCAATTAGCGACTACTTCGCAAATATTCGTTGACAAGTAATTGGAATTTTTCTTTATTCAACCAGTTTGTTTCACATACATCGTTATCTTGGCTGAAATTAATGTGAGTTATTTTTAGCAATACAATATGTATTTGATGAATCTCATTTTACATGCACATCAATGATTCAGAAACGATTTTTCAACCTTCGATTTGCACTTTCAACACTGAATATCATTCATTAATAAATCGATCTTACACATACATATACATACAATTCGTTCAGTGATCTATTTTCAAATTGTGAACTTTTCACATGATTCGCATTTAACAGACTCATGTTATCCTATTTACTAAAATCAACATCCAAATATGATTGGATTAACACAGTGTCGATTTGATCTGACCTGATTGTTAAGACGTTATATAATTCTTTGGTGATTTTGATTATTACCCTAAAGAAGTTCCGACAAGTTTACTGGACGAAACGTTAGAATTATTTTGAATTTCGATCACTGAGATTATTTCAAATATAATTTTCACATATAATAACGTATTATTATTATTATTATTATTATTATTATTATTATTATTATTATTATTGGACTTTCCATTTTGTTAGTTGTCTGTTTCATTATGCCACGCGATGAAATCTGACAACTTGAATTGATGCACACGTGTGTTGCATCCTACACTGTTGCCTATCACTAACCACTTTATACAAAAGGAAAATAAATCAAATGATCCAAAACTATTCAACACAATTTATAGATTTAAAATAACAAAAAATCTGATATAGTCGATATTAATAATAATAAACGTGATAAGTTTCAGTTATAATCATATATACTATATAATATAGAAGATAAATCGCGTAGAAATGGCAACAGTGATGAATTTTGAACCTGTTTAGCAATGATAAATACTGTCAAATAATGTAGAACAACAGATTGTGTTCAATGATTTAAAAAAAGTAAATCGTGTTCATCTCTCTCAAGAACATCTAGAATGGTGTATAAATTTAATAAAGGTGAAGTTTGCTTTTTACCAAACATAAGTTATAGAAAAAGCTTAGTAATCTTTCAAGGGATGAAAGAAAATATGTGTGAAGTTTTGAAGAATAACATCAAATGGCAAACATGTGAGACGTTTTTCGAATAACTATTCATGCTACTTATTACTCATTGATAGTAGTAGTAATTGTTAATGGTGCTGATACTGTTGAAGAGAAATGAGATGTATTGATATAAGAAAAAAACTAGAATTGGACACAAATTACATTTTGTAGACATGTTTAAATAAAAAGAGAAAATAAAGGTAAGTGATAAGGAAAGAAGTTAAAATTGAAAATGTTATTATAGCACTAAGGTAGTAGTCACAATAAGAGTATGTAGGCGATGGAATTACATAGGAAGATAATATTTGCTAGCTTTATTATGACTGTTCCCAGGGAATGAGTCAGCTCCAAAGAAAACAAAATACAAAACAGAACGATAGAGACATTTCCTTGAAATGTTTACAGAAAGACAACGTTATAGTTTGCAAAAATGAAATGATAAAGGTAAACGTGATTGGATGAACAACTTCCCAGTACAGTGGGTAGAAGAGGCAGACGATGATGATGAAGAAAAGTCGTACATAGATAAAGAGAAAAAGTACACTAAATACATTTATATATTACTTTACACACAGACACACGGATGCATATTATACGAAGAATAAATATATAACGAAAATAAAGGGCGAAAATTAAATAAACGCAATTCAGCAGGCGCTAACTACTATGGAAAGCTGATGTGATATGGAATAATAAGAAAATAAACAGAGAACGCAATAATCAGCTGAGGATCTGTAAAGAGAAGGAGGAACAACACAGCACACAAAAAAGAGAAGTAATCAACTGAAAATAAAGACTTATAGCACTAAACTCTTAAACAAATAAAGCGGTAGTAGTGATAGGAACAGCAGACAAAAAATCACAAGGCAAGAAAAACTGACGGAGTAGCCAGTGTCATTGTATAAGGATTTATCAGTAGTGAGATGAACAACAGAATTAACAACAGAATAAGAAAATAATTAGATACGTTTACATACAGGATGTGTCAATGTAACTGAATAGGCACCAAGTACTGGAACAAGTGTTCGTGCATAATGATAAATCATTTGTGAAACACTTGCATACGGTTGACTATATTCTCCTAGAATAAATTGACCAGTACTATTTCGTGTAATTTTCATATGTAAGAAGGATTTATGTCTGAAGTGAAACATAATTATAAAAAAGGAAAATCAATCAGTGTTTATACCATTGGTATTAGTACAAACTGTAAGTTTTTCAATTATCTTGGCTCTGTCATGCTTCCTAATCACGTTAAGCATAAAAACTTAATTAACATACGATTATATGTGGAAATAATATGACGGACTGATACAAATTATTGTGTGAACTTTTTCTGACCTTTGCATGTTTCGTTGTGAATTTATTGATCGTACTATATTCGTGAACGTCTATACTTTTTTTGCAGATATTATTCCTTCTCTGTTTTCATTTATGTACTTGTGTTGATTGTTCACTGTTAACATCGAACATATTTTAATTGTTCTCATCTTATGTGTGTCCGGCATCTATAATTCATGCATTATTTACACCTTATATTAAAACTAAATCACCTATTATTCTCTAGGCAGGTTATGCAGTTACTCCTGTTTGTATCTATTCAACTTTCATATTCACTCGGTTCATTTTGCCGTGGTCACATAAATATGTCTGAAATATAAACGTCTTAAATGTAGTTCGTATTCGGCTTTCTATTTCTACATTATAAATGAGCACTACTGATAAGTTTCATACACAAGTACAAAATAGCTATTCTGTGCTGTCTTGTACTAATTGATTTATGAAATGCTATCTGTCCATGATGAAGACGAAATAACACAATATTTTACGCAATATGCAGAGTAGTTACTCGGCGGTTAAGGCATTCAATACACAGCCATCAAGTCTTGGGTTAGAACGGCACTCTATCTACTTTGGCTTGGGAGAACAGGTGGTACCACTAAACCTTATACTTAGGGCGTGGCTTGAAGCCAAGTAAACTAATTTATACCTTGAATAACAGTAAACCCACTCTTCATAATAAGGAGTCTCAAATAACTTAATAATAATAATAATAATAGTAACTTACTTAATAGTTAGAGAAAAGTCATTAGGGCATGTTTCACTGGGACGAACAAGAAAACTACCTTCTGGTTCATTCCGTATTAGTTCTTCAGCTTCTGATCTTGTTAATGACGGATGAAACCATCTATTATTTTTTTTAGTAAAATATACACAATATTAATAGAAATACTGGTGGAAAAAATGTTATATTATTATTGAAAAAAAGTAATTAATAGATAATAATACATAATAAAAAAATAAGTAATTATTGATTAAATTAATAAAGAAGGAAACACGTTCATCGTACTATAAAGTCGAAACAAGCAAATATCAGAAATAAATTTTTGAATATGTCACTAACTATTAGACAAAATCAACTTATTTCTAATTTGAAAACTTAAAAACAAACAAACATAGTTAGTTTATTCACTTTTGGAGACCGTCACTAGTGAGCATATGATGATTATAATCAGAGAGGGGCTTTGTGGATATTATAGTAATTTAGCAGTTCAATTCACCACCTTATAGTGGTCTAGCTTCAATTGACTGATGAATTCAACTACTAAATTACTATAATATCCACAAAACCCCTCTCTGATTACAATCATCATATGCTCACCAGTGACGGTCTGCAAGAGGTATTTCTTGAAGTTTTAGTGGGAAGCCGTGATCAGTGGAGTTCAAATGGGTCTGTCGTGAGATAGTAACCCACTGACGGAAATGGTAGACGGTGGCGCAACTTTTCAGATTGGTTGAAGTTAGACATTAACACCGCCAGATACCGGCTCAGTGGTCTAGAGGTTAAGCGTTCGTGCGCGAGACTGATAAGTCTTGGGTTTGAATCTCGCGAGACGGGATCGTGGATGAGCACTGCTGAGGAGTCCCATACTGGGACGAAACGGCCGTTCAGTGTTTCCAGGTTTTCCATGGTGGTCTAGCTTCAATGAACTCATGAATTCAACTACTAAAATATATATGACACAGAAAATTCTATTAGATATAATGAGCATCACTTCGAAAAAAAGAGTAACTGAAGAAAATATAAATAATTGGAGAATAATTACATAAACGTTTTAAATGGATAAAATTGACTAAAATCTGTGATTACTTAAAACTTTACAATCTACACTAAAACACTTTTATCATAACACAATTAATTTCGTCTTATTATTGTATTTTTATTTGAAAATGAAAAAAAAACATGATCAAATTAACTTATCTATCGTTGGGTGAACTGTTTATTTTATTTTGTCAGCTTAAATGATTATGATAATAAAGCTTATTATTATTAATATAATTTTAAAAAGGAAAAAAAAAACTAGAATTAATCCTGATAGTCAAGTTTTAGTAAAAAGTGTTCTAACTTAAATATTTAATGACTTTCGTTTATGTTTATTTTTTAAAAATCTAATATTTAGTGTCTAAATGTATAATTTTTACTAAAAGGAAGTACATTTTACTGATATTTATCTGATATTCTTTCATTGAGAGAGAGGGATAGTTTTATTATGTCAATTTGATCCTTACAAGTAATCGTTACTCGGTCATAATTTAAATCCCTTTAGAAAATCTATTGTATACCCGAACAATATTCTTTTACAACAGTATATATATCTGAATTATAAGTTCAGTCATATAATGTAACTGGAAAATATATTGAAAGTGAAATCGAATTTAAATATATAAATCATTAGATGTCAATTCAGTTATCTGAAGATTGAAAGGTTCATCGTGAGCCTTGAATGACGAGAACTCTGATTGAGTCGTGGAAACACAATGTTGAAGAGCATAGTACTGGAACGAAACAGTTGTTCGATGCTTGTTAATTTTCAATAACTGTCTAGTCACAATGGATTCGTGATGTGAACTATAAAATTAAAATATTCATGTTTATCTCCTTACCATGCATTGAATGTTAATCGTATACAAATTGAAATTGATGAACTGAAAAATGAATATTGACCACTGAGAACACCTCAATTTTGTAAGGTTGCAGACAGAATTTACATCAAGTTCTAGGTTTATAAGGGAACTTAATCAAAATAAACTCCAATAGTTTGAAACAATACTGATAAACAACAATGACTAAAGTCATTTCTCTTATTATTGATCCGACGAAAAGATAACTATCAGAATGGGGATTTGTGGAGATTGTAGTAATTTTCATAGTTGAAAAGATAATTGACAAATGAGTTTCGATGTTGATTCGACTGGTAATACAGTGAATAAACAGATAGTTTCAGTTCAATAGCTATGATAACAAATCTAATCATTGTATGTTCAAACTCATCGGTCAGAAAATTTATCATATTTAAACATAATCATATCTGGAAAAAACTACTTAATACCAGTTAGTAGAAAGTATAAAACAGTGTGTAGAAAATAATAACGAAGTCATGTGGACAAAAAAGAAACGAGAGAATTATCTACTCTTTCAAAAATAAAACAAACAGAACAAACAATAGAGTGGTTATGCATCTTTCCTGGAAAGCGTAAAATGTTTAAGTAGTTAGTTAAACAGGGGGATAGAAAAAATAAACAAAACATTCTCCGCAAAAATCGATAAAGAACAAAGGTAACATAATAAGGGCACTCATAATAATAATAGTAACAATATTACTAGTAATGATTAATATAATATTTGTAAATGATACATTCATGCGTGTGTATGTCCACGTATGTGTGGTTTTACTAGAACTTAATTTGATGGACTTCTTTATTGGTGTCTAACGGTACCTTATAAATTTTTTGAAAATGATTGTAAAAAGACCTGAACATTTAACTAAATAATATAAAATAACTACTGAATAGAAAAATAATTATTTACAACTCAGAATCATATAAATTTATGCATGATAACTGATATTTAGTTAAATGTAGATAATATAGTTAGAAATCTATTTATTTATATAGATAATTAACAATATGGTTATGTAAATTATTATTATTATTATTATTATTATTATTATTATTATTATTATTATTATTATTAATAGCTTTATTCAATATTATATTTTTGATAGAATATAAAATTCTCAGAATAAAGTATTTCTACAAGTTTTCCTTTCTTATTTCTTGAACGATCCTAATGATAAATATTGAGTGATCGCCAGTTAGATGTTAGCACTTAAGAAGTTGACATCTGAATAATGTCCATTCTTTTCAATGCATATTACCAGCCGTCATGATGTCTCTGATTATACATTTTGTAGCTTGTACAGCGAACGGTAGTAAACTTTTCATAAACGTAACTGTATAGGTTGTGCGATTAATAGATATAATGTTGTTATTATATTCGGACGAGAATAAGTGAATGGTGAAAATTATCTATGGATTAATTTTATGCATATATCCGTATTGTATAGCTGTTAAAAAACTAAAATACATATATTTATATTCCTCTAAAACAAACAAAAACGGATAACTTGTTGAAATATCTAGATGGCAGGAACAGGTAGCCCAAATATTCAAGCAGGCCAACAGAGTTCGCGCCTCAAACTAATAAATAACTAACAGCCATCAAAATAAACAATTTCACAATATTTTGTTCTGCTGTCAATATAAAATTGGACACAATAAAGGGTAAAAGATGAAATAACATTAGATGTTACGTAACATTTGTAAATAATTATTCTTATCGTTTTATTCTTTAGAAGACATGTTACATGTTGCTTGAAATGAGTCTTTTTTATACAAACAAAAAATATGCTGAATAGGGTTAACATTGATACCTGGGATAACAGCCAACTGACTATTTAATTATTAATCTGGTAGAGAAAAGTAAACTATTCATGGAGGGAAATAATGTACTACCTTATTGACCAAAGGTGGTGTACCATATGATGGGACTCTCTCTCTTGCTTTTTTTCTTATTCCTGTATGATGTCATCTTCCACAGAAAACATTCTTGTTACGTATGTGGATAATCTAACAGAATGTATGCCGGTTTCTTCCTTTCCAAATTTCTTTGAAATGAATGATTTCTTTGCGCTCATTGAACAATGGCTTAATTTAGGTGTTAAATTGTTAAAGTTAGCCTGAGTTATAAACATGACTTAAATACTTCGTAGGAACCACATGAAGTTTATACTTTCAAGGAAACACGCATACAGGATCCTAGTGTGGTCATTCACTTGACCTCACCTCGGCAAAACGGGGAGCCGACGAGACACACCTTCCGTGTATCTGGCGACCCGACAGCTAGTTCTCGTGGACTTGCAGGTGCAGGCACAGCACTAAGCATGAGGGCGGAACAAGCGCTATTAGAGTGGATCCCCGTTAATAGTCGTCTATGCGCTGTTCGGCTAAACGGCTCGGTAAGAACTCGAAGGAATAGGGACACACATCGTTGCCTTTTCGTCGTTTCTGCCTACGCTCCCACTGACTGCAGTTCGGATGAATGAAAGATGAATTTTACAGAAAGCTGTCTGAACTTCTTCAGAAAACTAAACGTTCAGACATAGTACTCGTAGCAGGCGACTTTAATGCCCAGGTAGGTAGCTTAAACGAAACAGAAAGACATTTAGGAGGGTATTTTAGTATTCCGGCACAGCGAACAGATAATGGTGGTCGTCTGCTGCAACTGTGCTCAGACAATCGTTTATTTTTAGCAAACACAAATTTTAAGCATAAGGAGAGACATCGTCTAACATGGCGACCCCCTGCACCAAACCAACGATGGACTCAAATAGACCATATTGCCATCAGTCATCGTTGGAGAGGGTCGATAGAAGATTGTCGCTCATTCTGGAGTACCTGCTTGGACTCTGTCTCACTGGACGCAAAAAAGCCACATTGAAAAGACCCATTAGAACTGAACTGAATAACGAGAAAACCAGAAGTGGGTTCCAAGAACAACTGAGGTCACACTTAGGTAGTTCTGAAAACGAGGCTGACCCAGATGTTGCTTAGAAAGTTATACAAGCAGTTGTGGAAACAGCAGTGACATCTACTAGTGATTTAAACCACAGGGTTACAAAGAACCAATGGATTTCTTCAAGGTCTATTGCACTGATGGATTCTCGCAAACTCATCCCATCAGGTTCTGAACACGATGAAGAGCGTAAACAAATCAGATCTAGGTTAAGCAAAAGTCTAAGGAACGACCGTGAGTAGTGGTGGGCAACGAAAGCAAAAGAGATGGAAAAGGCAGTGGCTATAGGTAACATCAGACATCTCTTCAGACTCTTAAAAGAAACTGGAACTAAAAGGTCAGGTCTAAGTGAGACTATCTCGGAAAAAAACGACACTCTCATCTGTTCCCAGTCCAGACGTTTGGAACGATGGGCGGAACACTTTAAGGAACAGTTCAGCTGGCCTTCAGCTACTCTACAACTACCCTCTATTCCCAGACAGTGTGAATGGAACATTGAAGTAGGTCCCCCAACTCTAGCTGAAGTTCAAAAGGCTATAGTTAATCTGAAACGAGGAAGGGCAGCAGGTCGAGATGGATTGGTTCCAGAGGTCTTTAAGGATGGTGGTCTAGTCTTAGCGATTAGGTTGACTAATATTTTAGCTAAAATCTGGGAGTTAGACGTTATCCCATCTAACTGGTCACAATCACTTATCGTCCCAATTAAGGGACGAGTATACTGCGCGGCAGTTCGTTCCGTTCTACTATACGCCTGCGAAACATGGCCTTGAAGAGTAGAAGATACTCGTAAGTTACTAGTATTTGACCACAGATGCCTTACAAATATTGCTGGTATCTGCTGAGATCACCGGGTAAGTAATAGTGAGGTTAGACGCAGGGTATTAGGAAATGATGGTAAATCAGTTGATGAGGTTATGAACCTTCATCGACTGAGATGGTTGGGCCACGTGCTGCGTATGCCTGAACACCGATTACCACGACGCGCAATGCTAACCGGTGTTGGGGATGACTGGAAGAAAGTTAGGGGCGGCCAAACCAAAACGTGGCATCAGTGCTTGAAGTCACTAACTTCTGGTCTGAGCCATGTTGGAAGCTTCAGACTGCCTGGTTGGGGTTCGCGTGACTATCGTAACCAATGGTTGGAGACTCTTGGTGACATGGCTCAGAATCGATCACAATGGCGTAGATCTATACACACTTTGTCTTCCTTTAAACTAAGAGATTAAAATCACTTCAAATCTTTCTTTCTACGAACTAATTCTATTTTCCTGTACTATCTCCTTATACACACTCTTTCTTCTATATATTACCACCACTGAATTAACTACTTCTATGAATCCGGTGTTCATCTTGTTGTGCTAATGCGGTATGGCAACTTGGAACGATGCACATTTGTGCTTCGCCCTACGTTGCAGCTGACTGACTGATTGACTGATCAAGGATTCTACAATAAAAACTGAGTTAAGTGTCATTTATTTTGATGTCGGTTTTTATTTTGATCTCTGTTGGTCTCTTCATGTTTTGTTAACATTGCAAAGTTTCCATTTGGCTCATTATCCAAAGAGGCTGCATGTTTTTCTGGAATCGCACGTCACTTTCATGATTTGTGAATTCTTGTGTACAACCTATTATCCCTTTCTGTCGCCCATTATTCTTTCATGGATTTTGAAAAACGATTGCTGAAAGTAATTAACAAGGCATGTGGTGAATCTTTTGGTTTCGTTATTTATATGGTTATGAATAGACACTTGAAATCTTGTAAACAGCAGAAGTGTAATTTTATCAGACACTAACCAATCACTCTATTTACGTCTTTTTACTTGTATATCTCCTGATAGAATGAGACGATGATACACTACAATCCATGCACACTAACAAAAGCACGAAAGCTTCACAATACTGTATCTAGCACACAAGCTATGCAATAAGCAGGTTATAAAGGATGACTTAATTTAAAACTTATACTCTTCAGCCTGTTGCTTATTCACTGTGGTACAGACTTCCACATTCTTGGAAGAATGTTTACTTAATTTTCATTACTTATTTGGGTATAGATGTAAATAAAAATTTATTGTGACTTATAAAAAGAGTAAGAGACGTTTGTTGAAACGTAAGTTGGTTAGTAGTTAAGTGTCTCATAGTCCATTCATTTAATATTCGAATATTCCTGATTTTGAAAGACAATAATGTAGGATCTCTAACGATTTATGATGCGTTTTAGTTTCGTATATTGTAGAAGAAATTTCCACTTTCTCCACCGTCTCTTTATATATCATTATAATAAATCTTTAGAATTAAGCAAACTTATTCAAATGTTGGAGATGAAATGACTATCACACACAAGATGAAATCGTATTCTTCTGATCACCAATCGATAATCATTAAATTTCACTGGTTCGCATAATAATTTATTCAGACTGGTAAAATTTATTGGTCAAACTAATATTATACGGAAATTAGATTAAGTTTATTACAGTTATCATATCTTGTTAGTTAATGAACAGACTAGAATAGGTTTTGTGGAGAATTAAAAATTTCAATAGTTGAAATCATGAATCAATTGAAGCTAGACCACCATGGAAAACGTGGAAGCACTGGACGACCGTTTCGTCCTAGTATGGGACTCCTCAGAAGTGCGCATCCACGAACCCGCCCCCCGCGGGATTCGAACCCAGGACCTATCAGTCTCGCGCCAGGCGCTTAACAGACTATCAAACAGAAATAATAAAACAGGACCTGTGACATGATGTATGTATGAATAGGTGGTGTATCAGTTCAATTAACACATAGTTCTGATTCGATCCAATATAATAGATTGATAAGAAACAAATATTTACAACAATAATGAAAAATTACGTTTATAATTAATGAAGAAATAAATAAATGAAATGTAACGATACGAGTTAACCGATTCATCTTCAAAATAAGTTGAAGTACTCACAAACAAAAGCTTGTTATTAATTTATTAGATAATCGAATAAAAAACTGTTATTGTAGAAAAGAGCTTTATATACATAACAATACTTAACCAGCCAGTTCATTGAATATTGATCAGCAGAAAACTATACTCACACATTCTTGAAGAAAATTTCACTATAATAATCATTAAGATTACTTAATCAGATAAAGAAATAAGTAGTTCACTACGGTAAGATCGTAAGAACATATTCTCTTTGAAAGATTTCTTAACTGTGAACAATTTAATCAGAACATACGTATTTATATTTAGGTTTATTTACTATAAAGAAAGTCGGATATTGCATTTTATGCATAAACTTTACATGGTTTCTAAAAAAAATTTCGCATTTTGTAAAACAAAACACTCATCTATATACTTTCATATAAATTGACTGTCTAGAGACTATGAAATGCATGTGAAGAACTTTCTACAATAAATGTTTTCATATTGTTTTGATTTTGTTAGCAGGAATTTAAGAATTTACGTTAACAGAATCCCTAGGTTGTACCTACCACACACCATGATAGTCATATCAAATTCAGTGATAAAATTTCACTTTATAACGAAGTTTCAATAATCCAAAACAGTGATGATTATTAGTATGAGGATTTGTGGAGATTGTAGTATTTTAACAGTTGAATTCAGGAGTTCATCTAAGCTGGACCACCATTGATGATGTATTAGGTGGTTTAGTGCCAATTGATACCTAACAAACAAAAATCATATGGATTTCTGACATACTTTCTGGATCATGAGGTTTTGAAATTAAATCGCAAATATATATCATTTATAATTGTCGTTACAGTAACAACGTTAAATTGACAAATAATATGTAAGGGTATCGGCAACCTGTTTTTTTACTTTTTAAATAAATGATTAAAAAATGTTTAAAAATAACATCAAGCGTTCAAAACCAAGTTCTCCCTTAACTATCAAAAACTAAACAGTAAAAACATATTCATTGATATTAAAACAAAATGACAATCGCATTAGTGAATACTTACGGTTGTTCTTCAAGTGACAATGTTTCCAAATGAGGAGGTAAACCCTTCGGTAGGTTGTTTTGACTAGATAACAATTTATTCTTACTAACTGAATTCATTGAATGATGTAAATTAACATTAGATGAAGGTATCATAGAACTGGTACAATGAGAAGGGGGAGCAACTGACGTTATTACTACATGTGAAGTCATCGATACTGATGATGAAGATGACGACAAAGAAGGGGAGGAAGACGTGCATGACGAGAAGGTTGAAGACAGGTTAGGAACTGTAAGAATATTTGTTGCAGAAGAATTACAAGTTTCAGAAGTCAAGAAATCATTATTCACTTCCATTGTTGTAGTTGTTGTCGCGTTTCCAGATTTACCAGTGGTTGAAATAATAGTACTAGGGTCTACAAAACGTCCACCTACAAATGATATTTTAAAATATAGAAAATAGGATAACTCTGATCTACTGTCTCGAAAGTATAATAATCAATCACTAGATGACAATGAATGATAAACATGCTATAGTCATCAATTAACTTGGAAATGTAGATCACTGTGTCGACTCAGTAGTTTGAAGGTAGCTTGTTTTCTGAACGGCTGAATATTCCTATGTTTGACTCCTGATGATGTCGAGGTTGCACAGTGCTGAGTCCTAAACTGGAGAGAAATAGTTGTTCGGCTCTCACCTACTAATAATAGTTCCCTAGATAATATCGATTCGTGACAAAAGCCATATCATAACCTCAGATTATATGAGTTCATCTCGTCTGGAAGAATGAAACGATTTAAAAAATCACATTTAATACACATTATGGTTTAAAAACCGAAAGAGTTCATCGTATAGAATTCTCTGAAATCATATGAAATGTGAACACTATCTATCAACAATGGAGCTTTCCAATTAGGAATCAATAAAACTCTCAATTGCTTATATTTAGATTAAAATCAAAAGAAAAATTGATTAAGTTATAACTACTCTCAACTCATTTATTTGTTATTCTAATATTTCATATAATTTCATAATGCTAAATAAATTTAACATGAGAATAATCATCATTTGAAATAGACAGAAGAAAATTATACGGTCAAAATATTGCTGCTTCCATGTTTATTCATTTCTTAAAAGTTTTTTTTCATATGACATAATTAATTGAATGAAATGAGTTCCGATTCAATTCCAATATAATTACTAACACATAGAAGATAAAACTTTCTCTGAGCTAGTTAGTTGAAATAGTATTTGATAGTTGTCTCATATTAATTAAATGAGAATCAATTTTACAACTGTTAAGGTTTAGAAAAAATACTAAATAATTCCTGTGAAATCATTGAATAGAAAATTGATTATCGATACTTTTTTTCTAGACAATTTACTCTAGGCATAGTGAAATATTTCAACTAAATTCTTTATGCCAAAAACATGTAACATTAAATATATGACGTCATAATGAAACAGATCAATACTTAATTATTATATCATTTCAATTAAATTATCAGTGATATTACTAAGGATAAATGATTGAATTTCATATGCAAAGATAATTAAATAGAGTTCAGAAAGTTTTTCTTTTATATTAAATAACAAAACTCTAATAAACTTACTCATTAATTTAGAAACTAATCGACCATGTTGGGCATCCCAAGACTCATCACAACTACTTGTAGAAATGCTATCGAGATCATTAGATAAAACTGATTGTACAGGACGAGTAGTCAAATTCAATTTTAAATCATTACCATTAGTATTTTTAATTGAAATGAATTTACTAGACTCTTGTAACTGACCAGAAGAAGATAAACCATGTTGTATAAGCTGATGATGGTAATTTGGATGGTGTTGATGATGTGATGAAGGCGTAGGATGATTTAAACTTGACTTTACCGTTTTAATCATTGCTGCTGTAGGTGTTGTTGTCGCATTAATATATTTTGGTATATTTGGTAGTAAAGATGTATCATTTGATGAATTATTGATGGCGAGATCTAAACTGAGCTAAATTTTAAAAAAGGCCCAATAATCATAAGAATAAATAATTATAGTTACATTATCTATGTACAATGAGTAAACTATTTTTAAAAGAAAAACAAAGGGGAACAATATTGGTCAAATTAATGTAAGTCAGTCAGAAACAGCATAGAACTTCGTACGTACGTACGTACACAAGTTCAAATATAGTTTCAAAAATGTTTTAAGGTTCATAAGTTTTACTGAATGAAATGTAAAGTTCAAGCCATACTGTAAATACAGTAAAATGTACATATATGCACACATATGTCAACATCTGTAGTGCCCATTCGCAATAGAATTTAGCAATATGATAACACATTCCTATTACTAAGATGTATGCTGTCGAAAAAAATTGCTAGATCAAAGTTTACAATATGTGAATCTACTGAACAGCATGCATTTATTCGTAAGAGCAAACAGAAGATATATTATGAAAAAAATTACATATAATCAAGGCATCTTATTGTTTAGATTTCAAGACGACGAAACATCACTTTATAATTAGGCAATGATTTAAAAGTGTTCTTAACTTCACTGAAAATTGAACCCAGGAGCTTTCAATTCTCACCGTGGGTGCATAACCTTCAGACTACTGAGTAGATTACATAATGGTTTGCACAGTTACCTTCAATGAATGGTTGTTTAACTGAGTTCAATCTGTAATCTAAACTATAAAATTTAATAATCTCTACAAAACCCCACTATACTAAGAAGTATGTTTCAGACGAACCTGTTTAAAATCGTAAAACAATGAAGAGCTGTTTCATCCTAGTTCGGTACTAGTACTTATGGAAACGCCAATCACAACCACGCACATGTGATAGAACGGAGTGCTTTAAAATTTCGCAAGAACTGTGATACTGCTAGATAACTGAATTAGAAGAACACAATGATTCAAAATTTAAACAACTTCCATAAGTTTATATTGTAAACTTTGCTCCTGATTTAATGTTATTTATTAGTTACAGTTATACCAATGCGCATTGTTGATTCCGTAGATATAGTTTCTCAACAGAACTTTCATTTTAAAAAATCTTATCTCAGAGTTAATCACTAGTAAGTACACGGTGAGATTATTTGGCAGGATGATTTTACGAAGATGTAATGTTACAGTTGTAACGATCAGTGAAAATTAGACTTCAGTGAGTTAAATTAAATTGACGTTAGTTCGTGATGAAAAATGCTTACAAAATATGTACAAACAAACAATACCAAAAATAAACACACCATAATATCACTTCATTTAATCTTTATGAATAAATAATATTGACTTTTACGAATTTACACAAATTCTCAAAAACAACACGAAAAGGTGAAATTTGTAAAACACAACAAAATTTAAACTAATTTGTTGTTGTTGCTATTGCCATTTTGGGTAAAAATTTGTGTAGAAAAAAATCCTTCAATATACAAGTCACATCAATTATATTACAATGTTTAAGGTCAAGTCAACAAAAAGAAAATTGATGAGGACTAAATTTTTCAAGTTTTTCTTAAAAAATAGAAAGAAAACAGCAGCTAACCAGTGACTAAGCGGTGACTTATAATAGAATGGCTACACAATATATTATATGCTGACACTGACGACAAGAAATAGACATACTATAGTCAAACGAAATGAAAATAACAGCTGATTATTTCCTAAATACACACATATCTACACATGTTGATATACATATACACACGTACAAAAAAAAGGAGCAAACAGGAAAGCGCACTCCTATAACTAAAGATTTACTAGTTCCAATGACCATGTTAATATTTCAAGTCACAGAAGAGAAAAACAACGGATAATTTAGAAGTAAACATTAAATCTAACATTACAAAAATATTCTTATAAACCTAACTTTCAAACTGAACACAAAGATATAAGAATATCAGAATAAGTCGGAAAATGAGCTTAAGCATATAATTCATATTCGGATTAGCATAGATTAAGCTATTTTTAAATCAGCTAATTGAGAAATCTGTAAATAATATTGTATTGAATGAAAACTCAGATCCGGGACAACCAATTCACTTTTTATTACAAAATTACAGAGTTCTTTCATAAAATATGAATATATTAAACACTTCATTTGGAAATCATCCATCAAATGCCTCAAACTTCATCGGTCCTTCATTGCTATTACAATTACTCTCTGTTCACATTCCCGTTCTGTTCGATTCGATCTTTTCAACTTTCTGCTGCCAGGTATTTAATTCTGATTGATTTTATATACTACTTATGTCGATAGATATAAGAAGCATGCACCACAATAATAAAATAATATTTAGGAAAATAGACGGAAATACTTTTTTATTTAACATCACTGCTATCATCCTACTCTTATTTTCAATAACATTAATTTTTGATTGAAATTACATATGATCCATACCAAATTATTTGCAAGTCAACAATTAACTGATTATTAATAATTTTCGATGAAAAACCAGTTGCTAATAAGTGAAGAGTAAGTCCTTTGAATGGAAGGAATATATACATAAGGATGAGGTTAAAACAAATTACACGAACTTCAGCCATTTGTTAGCCAATCAAAAAACCTTGATATATGAGTAGGTCATGGTAACTAGAGCATAATATTAAAAAAGTTTAAAATATTTTACATAACAAATCTATTGAAGTTTACGACAGTTTATTCTATATGGATATAAACTATCTTTCCGAAACTCTATAAGAACGTATATAGATTTTTAAAAGTCCTTACATTGTTTTTGGTTTAGGATAAACGGGTGAGAAACAGGAGTTTAGAGTTAAATTTATTAGGTTGGGTGGTATGTGAACAATCTTGATTTGTATGATGTATACAATTTGAATAGGAAGACTTGAGCAGTTGATGCTTTAAACACTATTTTTACTCTATAGTAGCAATAAGAAATATTGCTTTATCAATTTGAGCGTTCTGAGCACGATGCAAAAGTAATTCTACTTTTTGTTTTACGTAATACAATATAAAAGTCAGTTATTTTTAAATTTAGTGTGATAACACAAAAGAGGTCTGTTCGATTCGGATTGGCTCGTTGATATAGTGTACTTTTACTGAACATATGATGTGTTACCGATATATGGTTATCTGAAGATTATGGAGTTTTCAGTTTAAGGTCATGAAGTGACCTGAGCTAGATCACCATTGAAAACTAGGAAGTACTGGACAACTGTTTCGTTTTAATATGGGATACTTCAGAAGTACGTATCTGCGACCCACCACGAAGTATCAGACCCAGGATCTTCGGTTTCCCACGCTGACTTATTGAACCAATACGGAAGTATTACATGGATATTATTCAGATTACTATATTCTCTAGTTTTAGTCCACCTGTGGAATCTTATGATTCATCTGAAATGAAGCTGAGTTTTGCAGTATGTATGTAAATATATACCTAATTAAACGTTTGAATGTATGTGTATGCATGTGAGCAAGTAAGTAAGGAAATAAATATGTGTGTAAATTAAACCACTAAGTAAACCTAGTTGATAAGTACCAATCAGTGAATTAAACAAATATGTTGATGAAAAAAGTAAGTTACATTTCACTGTAACAGATTCTAAATATTAATAAAACAATATATACTCCAATTCTATCCAACTCTTAATCTACATATGCTACTCGGCACTCGTCAGTAAGGTGTACCTGTAATCTTGAGGGATCTGGTGCTCCCTGGAGGATTCGATCCCGTGTCACCCACTGAGCTATCCGGGCTCCCAAATGCCCTGGTACGGGCCGAGAGTAGGGAGAGTCCGCTCTCCCTCTCGAAATGCTCTCACATGGCCACGCGTATACAGCCTCTGCCAGGAAAGTCCTACTCACTGCCTTCACGTGGCGGGGGTGTTGTTTACGTAAATGAGAGGACGAAAAGCGGATGTCCGGCGCTTTAACCGAATCCTAAACCAATGGTGTACATGGGCTCCAGTATTCTGAGGGAACAAGTGGCGTATGAACCAGTCGTTGGTCACCGGCTACCATGGGACTGCATCTCCGTACGATGCTCCACTGCCTTGTGGATCAGGTCTTCAGATCGAAGGCTCGGGGTGTTGCCCCCTGAGAAAACCACCTGCTTCGGTTTGGGCACCCGGGAAGTATCACAGCTCTCACACATATCAAATGAGATCTGTGTGGCGCATATGTATTTGGTGCATCCTCGTACCAATATCTATGTGTTAAAATAAAATAAAAATAAAATAATCTATATATCCAAACAACTAAAACAAATGTTTACACTGGATACTCACCTGGTAAGTTGTCTTATATCTCCCTACCGGACAGTTCTAAAAAATATTCTACCTATCTGTTATAAAATGAAATCAGGGTCATTAAATATGCAACAAATGAAAGGCAAGCTATTCGACCCATTTTAACTACGACAACAATAGTTCAATTCACTTTGTATTGTTTTTCGAGTTTTCCCATTGATGTTTAGGACTGTAGTTGGTCGGTCTCTTACTGGCATTTATGCATCCTGTGCGGATTGCTTCGATATTGTCTCAAGTCACAAACGTTATGAGCAAAGATGGATGGTGGTTAGCAGAGGAATCCAAGACTTCTACGTGTTGAATAGTTCTAAGGTTTGACATAAGGTTTAGTTTATTAAAAGAAAGATAAACTTAGAAATTTATGTTGGGTGCAGGGTTCATGGCATTTCGACATGGTAAGTTGTAGAAAATGACTTTTTCTGGCGTAAGAGTTCATGAGGTGTTATGAAGAACATCAGTAGAACTAATGTATCAGAAACGATTGTCGAATTCTAAATTTTAAGTAAAAACTATTAAATAAAAAATAATTATATGTGTATGTTCGAATTCTTTTCTCATATAAGATTACTAGTTACAGGTGTTTACTTAGATGTTAGAGCATTTGACTTCCAGGCATTAAATTGCAGACTTCAACTTCCCACCTATCTCATCCTTCAAATGCTGGTGGTATAACTGGTCCTCAAGTAAAAAAAGTGTCTTATCTGTGATACCTTATGTTTAGATACCGTGTTTGGGATTTAAACAGTATAAGTTATTAGCACTAAATTCCCAGTAGCGCCTGACAGGTATATCCATCTGAAGAGTCCCAAATAAGACGAAACGCATGTTCTGGATTCCACTGCTAACCACTATCCATCTCCGCTCATAACGCTTGTGACTTAGGGCAATATTGAGGCGATCCGCACAGAACGCACATATGCTAATAAGAGACTGATTAACTGCAGTCCTAAACATCAATGGAAAGACTCAAAAAACAATACAAAATGAATTTAAACTTCACCCCGTTGTATAAACTATTGGCTATCAAGACTCAGTAACTAAGTGGATAACATGATGGCGTTTAAAGCGAACAGTATTTGGTCTGCGTCCCGGAGTGAACTTCAATTCCAAGATCCAAGTATGTCCAGCTGACGAGTCCCAAATAGGACGAAACGCACTTCGTGAATTCCATTGCTAGCTACCATCCCTCTTTGCTTATAGGGGTTCAATGTTTTCAGAGATAACTTAAAAATTCCTTGAGTGTCAGAGCAGAAAAGTGTTCCATAGAAAAAGGAAAAGCAGAAAACAATCTATCCACCAGTTTCTCTTCAAACCTACAGACAAATAGATTTGAGTGAGTCTATTATTCAAAAACACAATCAAGCATAATATTCAGTAGTTGAAGGGAAAATAAAATTTGGTCAGTAAATAGATTTTATTGGCTCAGTTGATAGATTATAAAACAATTCATATAAGACTTTTTTAAGTTATAATATTAATAATCTCCATATTTCCAATTCTAATTATTATCCTTGTATATAATAGGTAATTCTTTTGTTTAGTGTTAACTGATACGCTGAATACTTACTCATTAATCCGTTTGACAAATCGCATTGACATTTAAAATGTTTATTTACACTAAGACTTAGGCAAACCAGCGTAAACACACTCTTTAGATAATAACAAGAGAACAGAACAGAGAAACAAACAAATTAATGCTAAGTACATATTTGATGAGCAAAGAATCTATGGTTAAGAATATATATGCATATACAACACAACCGATGCCAAACATTTCATTTTGCATCTCAAGTGGAATTCTCTTTCAACTATCTCTACATACAAATAAGTACAAATGGATATTTTGAAATACAATAATTATTTTATTAGAAAACAAGAGACAACTATGGAATGAAAGTATTTTTGAAAACACCTTTACAGTCGTCTATAAATGTTAAATTACAGAACTAAAAGAAAATTTGGCAATTGAAAATATGAATGACAGAATGTCAACTTGTTGATTTAAGGGCGACATATCGTAATGGGGCCTGAAGGTTTCGGACTCGATCACTGGTAATTACATGTGCACGCAATGCAACTGCATTCCATATTGGAACGAATTATTTGTCCAGTACATCCTGGTTTCCCACATTTATAGAACTAAAGTTAATCCATGACACAAAATGTCTTTAGATTTGTATATTTATTAAAGAACTATTGAGTTATGGAAAGAAAACTGATTGAATAATTATTGGAGCTAAGTAATTAGTATGAAGGGATTTATGAAAACCTAATGATATTTCACCACTACATAAAACGAAGTAATTGTTTTCGTACTCTTTTCTCTGTATTGCAAAATGGGAAGTTTAAATACAGTTCTTAAGGCAGGTTTTAATAAATCCCATAGATGATATTAAATGGATAATCTAATGTTCATAATCATGAATATACTGCACACATTATTAAGTGAAAGATACGATTCATTTTAGTTTTACAATAATAAGAAAACAGTGAGCAAGTAAGGTTTCGCTTATGACATTATTGTGATCGAATGTAAGTTAATATTTACCTCTAGATTTTCGTTTTACAATATTTATTTTCAAAAATAAAACAGAAATAAATGGGATTTTGAAGTTTAATTGTTCATTTGTTGTGAAATCATTGGGTGATAACCATTAGAGGAATTCGAAATTTATTACAATTGAATACTGAAAAGAGCTTACGCTATCCACTATGACCATAATTTATCAAATTAACATTTTTTAAAACCTACAATAAATAATTTCTACACTGACTAGATATGATTCTATGGATAATAATACGAAAAATAATAATGGTAGTAATAATATTAATGATAATGATAACGACAGAGTACAGTTAAATGAAAAAAAATCTGTTATTATGATATACTCCCGAGTTCGAATAGAATACAAACTGTTCATTTTCAATACTTTTCTTTAGAAGTTAAAGTCATTCAGTTGGGAACAACATGAAGTTTAGTAATAAGTACACATTAGTTCAAGTTGATACGTTTCACAACAGTACAGGAAAGGAAAATAAAGATGAGTAGGAAATCTGAAAATAACATCAGCAGTAGTGAAAATAAAACATAAGAAAC
Organism: Schistosoma spindalis; assembly: GCA_946903255.1. Taxonomy (NCBI): domain Eukaryota; kingdom Metazoa; phylum Platyhelminthes; class Trematoda; order Strigeidida; family Schistosomatidae; genus Schistosoma; species Schistosoma spindalis. Next base: position 66,903,370 of record OX336420.1, on the reverse strand, counting down.
ATATTTCCGTGAGAAATGTTGATGAAGTGAATGAGTTAAAATTCGGAGATAATATTAAACCTCAAGATTTAGAGGAGTACTAAAATCAAATTCCACCAATGTTGCGTCGTATAGCTTAAGGTCCCCAACCAAAAATTACGATTATCCTGACTTCAACAAACCAGTACCTCTTAGCATAGATTAAACTAATATTCTCTGACTTTATGTATTGTTACCATATTTTGACCTCCTAGCACTCAAACGTTTTCCAATCTATTCTTCTGTCGTTCAGCAACGCACGTTGTGATAGGTCGTGTTTAGGAAACACAAACGTGAACCACTTAGGATTGGTTAATATATCATTTAACTATTCATAGTCAAATCAAGAATCAAGTACGGATTCGCTATTTTATTTTAAGTTATACTAATTGTATTTCTGTTGGAAACGGAAGTGTAGCGTAATGATTTTAAACATTATAAACCAGAAAACTAAATCTAGATTAAATTTATGTCATATAAGATGAAATAAACGTTCTACAGAATGCATATATAGAATGAGGTAAAACAAAAAAACTTACTTTGACACCCATACTCCATGAACCATTATAAGCGTAATCATATTCACCGTTGTTCTCCGTTTTTCCACTTAACTAAATAATAAACCAATAGAAAGAGATTAAAAAAAGATTAGTACAAACTGCCAGTAACAACAGTTTAAGCTTACCCATTTAAATTACAGAAAAGAGAATTTTAAAGAAGAATAATTCTAGGATAGTTTAGTGAAAACGAAATGAAAGAACTTCAAGGACTAATTATAGGCTGTAATGAAATTTATTGATTGGAGTTAAAACAAGTGATAACTTCATTTTACTACTGAACTACATCTAAACTAATAAACACGTATACTTAATTCTTGTTATCCTTCAAAACCGGAGAAAGAATGTACGATAGAACCCATAATCTATTAAAGTTTATAAACAACTTTGAAAAAGAAGTGTAAGCAACCTCATTTTACAACAGTGTAGTAAACATTGATCCCACTGTACGAATAGCTTAACAATAATAAATTCAATGATTGAGACATTTCTCCAATAAGTCAAAAGTTGTAACCAAAGTCAGATCTATGTCCCGTTGATTACAAGCAACAACAACAACAACAACAACACTAAATGGAATCCGTCGTCGAAATGTCGAAGTATCCCCATTTAATTGAACGATATAACAATATCACTAAAACTTATATTTTTACGTTAAAATTCTTAGCATTATCTATTTGGAGAACTTTTCAACTACCCATTATTAGTGTTATTTCTAGTAGATTTCAGTTAACCAATGAATAGCGTTGATTTACAATGTTATATTGTACAGTTTATAAAACATTGAACTGACCACCACCATATGGATGGTATAAATGATGATTGATAATGATGTTTCAATTATGAACAGAAGCAGCGTTTACAGCATTCAGGAGTGGAGAAAATACACGGAAATTACAACGAATGATTTCTGAGTTGGATAATGACTGAAAGACGAATTACTTATACCAGTCTTTTTTTTAGACTTATTGATTCAATTACCCATGTGTAACAAGTTGCATCGACCGATATTAGAAAAATTTACTTTTCCATATACATGAACATCTTAGAGGATGGCTAAGCAAAAGTGTAGCTTTGCAATGTAAAAAATGTGAACTAATAAAAGGCCAATGATTAGTCACTTATTATCAATAATTTGCCGTGCTTAGTAATTTATTGAAGGCAGTTATACTCCTGATTACACAAATGGCAGAATCTAATGTCATACGAATAAGTGGGAAGGTGGATTTGAAAAATTAGATTCCACTTCTATCTTTACACCAGTTATCTTATCAAACCCAATCAATTAATGATCAAATACGCTGTAAATACAAACTACTTCCCCTTACCAACGTTGAATTATCACTATTTAATTTTATCCATCCAGTTTGATATATATCACAAAAAATATAGCAAAGCTTGACTTCGCATTTATCCTATTCTTAACATTTGTTTAGTACACGTCATTTTATTCACATTACGTAATCTCCGATTGAACATTTGATTTATTCACTAATTATACAATTGTTTTTATCAATCTCCATTTATTCATCTGACAAACTTGTCTCATAATTTATCTGTCTGAAGTAATATTGATCTACAAACTGTTTTTTTATTTATGGTCTTCAATTTATGTTTTGTATTGAATATTTATCCCAAAAGTGTATTTGCCTCAAACCTAATTGTTTTAATTTTTCGATTAGTAATCTACAGTTAAAAAACTAAAGAACTTTTCATTCACTCATATCTCTGTCCATATAACAAAATGACACCTGAATTGATTTTACATCTGCGTCCCACCAAAAAAGGTGCATCCAAATGTTATAATACGTCATAATATCAAATCCTAAAAACAGTTATCAGCCGTTAAAAATAAATGTTAGGGATTTTGAGGTAGACAAAAGAAAAAAATCGGTATAATAGTTACTAAAGTTAGAAACGCCCAAGTAACACAATCGACTATATCTTGTCTTGTACTATTATATGTTTGAAAGTGATCAATATTTAATCGATCATGTTATCTCAGACACTAATAATAGTTATCATTGATAAAAATAGGAGTAAAATATTACTAGTTAACCAGCACAAATTACAAATGAACATAAATACGTGCATCCATACACCATGAACACTAATGATCATGATAAACAGAGAAAACCAATTCACGTAGAATTATGCAAAAAATATCTGAACGAATATCACAACTGCAAAATGAACTAAATAAACATTTAAGGATAGACGGGAATTTTACAAAAACAACACAGTTATATTAACCGAAATCATTAGGCTTATGTCGAACCATAGTGAAAAAGCATAACCGGACAAAATAATAAGTATTCATTGATTAGAATAATTTAAAACAAGTAACTATTCTGTTAATAAATGCTCACAAAAAGGAGAAAAGAGAGAATCGAATTGATGCTGAGTGTGAATTCCGATGTGAATATTAAATACAGATACACAAGTGAATTCATCTGTCGAGTATCAAAACGGGACGAAACGTATCCTCAGTAATTCAACGCTAATCAATGCAAAAATTATAATCAGAATAGTCAATTCAGCTTATATAGAGCCTTCTGCTTAAATAATCATGTACTGAAAAAGACTGACAGAACAGTTTGGTTCTAAATGCCGCATCAACACTGAGAAAATATGAATACTTCGCAATTAATTAATTAATCACTGTATGATTAATTTTAACCTATCATTACTAAGTTATTCTCAATTTTGTGTGTGTATGCTTGTTTTTTATTTTTGTTTTAGTCAAACGATCAATTAGTAAGGAGTAGTTTACTTCTTTGAATGCTACTCCTATAATAAACTTTTACTGAATGATAAACATAAACCAGAAGCCAAGATCAGTGTGTTCAGACAATGTTGAGTCGAACAATATCGTAAATTGATTGAAGTTAAATATGTAAACCCTTGGATAGAGGCTCAATTATTTAAATCTTATAAGGTTATCTCGAGACTTCAGGGTCCTGGGTTCGATCCCCGTCGTAGTTTTGGGTGCTCACTATCAATAAGTCCCACACTAAAACGAAACAGTTATCCAGTGCTATCTGCTTTTTAATGATTTTTCAACTAACAACAATCCATGATATAAACTATGAAAATTCAACAATCTTTATAAACCCCAATAATAAATATAAAATGGTTAAGCAATTCTTGATTAGAATCGATGATTTTTCTAATAAAAATCCCATTAATTCATTTTATACATTAAAACAGTTGTTAATCTTTATCTTTCTAATAAAATTAAAGTATTACAGTTTGTCCGTTGTATTTTATTAATTAGACTGAATAAAATACACTAAGAAATATATATATATATATATATATATATATATATATATATATATATATATATATATGATAAAATGATTATTTAAAATATAATATCTGCCATTAACCTAACTAATATCTAATTTGAAATTTTCTTTTAAGAAAAAATTTTTAAAAAAAGGGACCAATGTAAAATGAAATAAATAAAATGTAACAATCATAATTATCTATGAATTAATTACTCTCAAGTGACCATTACAGATTATGAAATGTTACAAGAGAAAAACAAACAGACGATTGTATAACAGTAGTATTAAAAAATGTAATATTATAAAATAGAAAAGAGAATAAAAACTATATGGCAGAAACAAAATAAAAGGTATAAGTTGAATTGATGAAGAGAATTCGAGAATGAATAGGATATTTTTGGTGGTGCTCCCATAGAGCATCAGATTGTTTGTCTATGTATATGACACTCCATTTACATAAGATGGAAGTTATTAGACAGATCTAAGTTAAATAATTTTGCACAAAAACAAAGGCTGGAGTTGATTATCAGTGGAATGTGCTGACGAGTCAAGGTTATAATGGTTGAAAAACTTCCTAGCTTAATTCGAAGTATAAATGGTGTGTAAATGATTGTATCACATCTCAGACAGTTTACAAATCTACGTATACATGTGAAAAAAAAACATATAGGGCAAACAAAAAAGGGTGGATCACGATGCTGGAAAAAAACAAATCACACCTTATAATCCAAGATCAGATAATAAACGTTCATTTCCTTCCACTGCTAAAACCAAATTTGAGAAACAAGTCATAAGCTGAATCTCAAGTTAGCCTTTGTGATCTTTGTATGAACGTTGTTTAGGATGAAGTACTTTGATATTTCAAAACTTAAGTCATACGGAAGACAAAACTTCATCATGCATCGATATTTACAATAAACCTAACCTGATAATACTGATTACATTCTGATATCCAGATTGTTTGAAATGTATTGCTCTAATATATCGCGTGATTTTGATAAATATTGTTTTGTCGTTCCATTTCCCTAGATTTATCACACGGACTAACAATTTTAAAGTATCATACTCATTCCTACATTCCTTAGAGTGATTTTAAAAATTACGGTCACATTATAAGTAACCTCCTAAATTTTATCAATGAATAAGTAATGTCATTTTCTTAACCCACTACATATCAGTGTATATATAATATTTATACTAATCTATTTAACAACCTCCTGTCAAGAGATATTTTCAAAAATGATAGAAGAAACAAGGGCTTACTAGTACTGCATAAATACTATTAAATCCTGTGAAATGGTACTTTCGTACGATTAAAGCACATCGCTTTCAACTAGTAAGTGGCAGGTTCGAATCCCACCCCACCTAATTTTAGTTCGATCGACCGAATAGTTTCGTTAGCCTTTGCATAAAAATCGTACTTAATACATGCGTTAAACATATCTATAAGATCTCGTAGCATTTCAATGACACACACACATACAATAACCTAAAATCACAAGTAAAATATGATATTTATGATACATACCACCATATGACTAGAATTATTACTAATTAGTTCATCATGACGAAATGAACCATTAGTTGATTTTCGATCCAATTTATTCAAATGTACTGGTCTTGTATCCACCACATGATCTGCACGATTTGATTCATCCACATGATTAGTAGTGGTCATTACTGATATTAATTCAGAATTACTAGTTGAATTTATGACTTTATCATTTGAACAAGAAGAAGCAGAAGAAGACGAAGAGGATGTCGATGTTGAAATATTCAACAATTTGAAATTCGATTCAATAGAGTGAGAATCATCAGTTGAACATTGTCTATTATTATTACTATTATTATCCAATGACAAAGGCTGAAACGGTGAAAAATTTGAATTATTATTTCTAATTTTATTTTTATTATAAACAGAAACAGGAGATATTGGGATATTTAAATCATGATTATTTGTAGAAGTATTGGAAGGTATAGAAAAAGGAAGTTGTGGAATGTAATTTTGAACATTTGATGATAGCGGAATAATTGATGGTAGACGTGATACACCGACACCAAGTTGACGAGCTAATTTTAAATCCCAAGCTTCTTCATAAGTTGGATAAGAATTGGGTACATTAGAACGTCTACGACCGAATCCATGTGAATTATTTACTTTATTATTCATTGAATTTTGTAAATCCGCAGAATTTGTCTTAGACAAGTTTATCAATTGATCCGATTCACTGGAAATAGAATCTGTAAAGAGAAATAAATAAAAATTTTGACAGAGAATAGTGATGAGTTTTTATCCTAAATGGAAGTTGATCAAACTTTTGTCAAGAACAAGAAAAATTAACACATTGACTAGGCGAAAAGACATTAAATATCAGAAACTCATTTTGATCATTTCTTATAAAATCGAACTCCTATTGCTATTACAAAAATTGTCTCTGTCATGATCATACATCCACGAGACTGTAAAAAGAAAAAAAACATAAACTGAGAACTCAACTATTGAAAGTTGTAAAAAAAGGGAACAGACATTTACTCAAAAATGAGCTTAGGTCAAATTAATAAACAATTTCGTCATGTAGACAACTGGTCAACATTATAAATAATTAATAGTTTGACGAACAGAAATTTTGTTGAATATCTAAAAAGTTTTACATATATTGGGGATAATGTCTAATGTTTATCAACCAAGTGTTATGGAATTTCTAAACATTTTTATATTATTTTACACATTGAACAAAATCTCATACAATTGTGATAAATTGTATGGTTAGAGGTTTAATCTCACTTTCATATTTTTCAAGAATATCAGTAACAATAAGACATATCTTGTGATCGATCTGAATCATGATCATCAACATTATTGTCTTATTTAGTAACAGTGACTAAATACAGTTTTATCAGTGATTTCTCTAGTTTAAATATACTGATAGTAATCAATCAATGAGTTAGCCATAACAATGAAATATTATCGCAACTGCACATGAACAAAAGTAAATTATATGGATGACCGGCGAGACTATAATTTATGGACGAACCAATCACACATAAGATATGAGGTCTCGGATTTTGGCCCGAAATTTACTCATCTATTTGGATAAATAGTTTTGGCATTATAGTTAATGTCAGTCCGTGATGAAAACCCTAAATCTAATTCCTAAGTTTAATCATCAACTGTAAATTGTAATTCTAATTCCTCACATAGGTTCATAACCCTCATTTCGTCCCGGTTATTAAATAGACACTCTCAAATTCAGTCTAGCGTCGCTCAAAGGTCATCCATAAATTGTAGTCTCACCGGATGACCTGTTATTCAGTTAAGGGTACGTAGTGAATACAACAATAAACCCATGATTAAACAATAACAATAATTAGTGAGTTTATAGGTATCAATGCTAAGTTTTAAATTGATAGTTTCAAATAAATTGAGCATTGAGTGGAAAGTTGATAATAAATTTTGTTACATAATAATATTTTTTTTATGTTCCAATGAGTAGAAAAACTGCATTTCTGACGTTTCATGGCTTGATGTAACCCACTTCTTCGGAGTAATTAAATAACTGAATTCAGCTATTTTTTTCCATATATTATTCAATTACAACATTTGTTTTTTTACTGACTAAGAATTATCAGTATAGGGTTGTGGAGATTTTTGAGTTTTAAGTGGGATCATAAACCGAAGAGTCTCATAGTAGGACGAAACGGACATCTAGTGCTTCAAAGCTCTTAAGTGTTGGTCTGACACTGATCGATTTATGATCTCAATGACTAAGAATTGGCTGAAAAATTGTCACGATTATTTTAAGCTAGTCTCAATAGTATATATCAAGTTTTTTATACACTGTATCTCCATTGGTATACATACATATATTTCCTTTCAACTTAATTGTTTACATAGAATTTAATTGAATGAATTCATACATTGTATCTCGTAGATAATATTATAGTTAACAAGAACTCAGGTAGGAGGAAACGAATTAATTGTCTATAGGGAAATTACAGTATCTTCGTAAAATATGAAAACCACATATTAAATACATTATTTTCACATCTCCCATCAATTGTCTCTTCATTGTTACTCCATTTCAGTTGTTATTACGACTACTCTCTGTCTACATTCCTGTTCTCTCCAATTATATATTGTCATTCTCTTGTTGGCATGCATTCCACTTCCGATTGGTGCTACCTACTACTCATATCGGTCAACATAAGTAGCATACACCACACTCGTCCTATCTTGAGGTGAAAGTCACTCGTGGGGTCGTTTTGCTCACCGTGCAGTTTTCTTCTTTGTCGCAGTCAGTGTTTCTCCTCCCAATGATATGTCGAGCCACCAGCGCGCTAACCTTTGTGGCAATTTCAACCTCTCGGGCCATCTAAGTCCGATATTCGCCCAGCACCCGGGACGTCCAACTCCTGCTCTCCAAAGACCTGTCGAGCCATCTACACCCGATGTCCACTCAAAAATCAGACTCATGACGTCTCCTCATCAGCAGCGACTGATTCAGTCGGCGCCGCTCCACCAGAGCACTCCACTCGACGTCTCATTGTCGCACTAACCAGCGATTCCCCTCTCAGACCCACAACAGCGTGCACAGAACTGCACTCTCCGTTTCTCCCGTTTGACAGAAAAATTATAGAATGCTTTCGATTTGTGTTACATATTGCTTATATGTGTCAACATAAGTGGCATACATCACAATATGAGCATGTTACAAATATACTCATGATACATATTAATTACTTATATCTGTACTGATATAAACATTTTTTAAATGTCATTAGGAACTAACACATTTTCTCAGTTTACTCTAAACAATCCCGATGTATTCAGTCTCCTATATTTCATTCATCATATTAAAAAACGAATCTATTTAGAAGGAAACAAACTACAACAGAAACATGTGTATCCAGAGGCAAAAGATAAAAACGAAACAATGTTCATATTAAGACATATTCTCACCGACAAATGGATAAAATAGCTAGCACTTATTCAGTCAGCTGCAACGTAGTACCAGGCACACATATGCATCGGTCCAAGTTGCTACACCTCATTAGCACAACAACATAAACACTGAATTCATAGTAGTTACTTCAATGGTAGTAACATATAACAGAAAGATTGCATATAAGGATATAATACAGGAAAAAAGAATTAGTTGGTAGAAAGAAAGATAAAAAGCAATTTTAATCTCACGGTTTAAAGGAAGACAAAGTGTGTATAGATCTACGCCATTGTGATCGATTCTGAGCCATGTCACCAAGAGTCTTCAACCATTGGTTACGATAGTCACGCGGACCCCAACCAAGTGGTCTGCATCTACTAACATAGCTCAGACCAGAAGTTAGTGACTTCAAGCACTGATGCCACGTTTTGGTTTGGCCGCCCCTAACTTTCTTCCAGTCATCCCTAACACCGGTTAGCATTGCGCGTCGTGGTAATCGGTGTTCAGGCATACGCAGCACGTGGCCCAACCACCTCAGTCGATGGAGTATCTTCTACTCTTAAAGGCCATGTTTCGAAGGCGTGTAGTAGAACGGAACGAACTGCCGCGCAGTATACTCGTCCCTTAATTGATAGACGGATATCTCGCCTTCGCCATAGGTGACGTAAGTTGGCAAAGGCCAAACGAGCTTTTCGAATCCGTACTGAGATTTCGTCAGACACCAACCCATTAAGGTTGATCAAACTTCAAAGATAAGTGAAATTGTTGACACGTTCGACTAATTCGCTCCCTATCCCTAGTTCAAGTGTTGACGTAGACCAGTCCTGAAGCAATAACTTGCATTTAGAGGGAGAGAAGCGCATCCCAAACATTCTAGCATTGTTGTTCAGTGCTACCAAAAGACTCTGCATTTTATCAGCGTCTTCACCAAACAGGACTATGTCATCTGCGTACTCTAAGTCGATAAGTGGACCTCCTGGTAGGAGATCAATACCTGAGAATTCAGTCGATGAGAGCGTTATTTCCATCAGTAGATCTATGATGAAGTTAAACAAAAATGCAGAAATTGGACAGCCTTGACCCTTTCTTATATATTGGGACGATAAGAGATTGTGACCAGTCAGAGGGGATTACGTCCAACTCCCAGATTTTAGCTAAAATATTAGTCAACCTAATCGCTAAAACTAGACCACCATCCTTAAAGACCTCTGGAACCAATCCATCTCGACCTGCTGCCCTTCCTCGTTTCAGATTAGCTATAGCCATTTGAACTTCAGCTAGAGTTGGAGGACCTACTTCAATGTTCCATTCACACTGTCTGGGAATAGAGGGTAGTTGTAGAGTAGCTGAAGGCCAGCTGAACTGTTCCTTAAAGTGTTCCGCCCATCGTTCCAAACGTCTGGACTGGGAACAGATGAGAGTGTCGTTTTTTTCCGAGATAGTCTCACTTAGACCTGACCTTTTAGTTCCAGTTTCTTTTAAGAGTCTGAAGAGATGTCTGATGTTACCTATAGCCACTGCCTTTTCCATCTCTTTTGCTTTCGTTGCCCACCACTACTCACGGTCGTTCCTTAGACTTTTGCTTAACCTAGATCTGATTTGTTTACGCTCTTCATCGTGTTCAGAACCTGATGGGATGAGTTTGCGAGAATCCATCAGTGCAATAGACCTTGAAGAAATCCATTGGTTCTTTGTAACCCTGTGGTTTAAATCACTAGTAGATGTCACTGCTGTTTCCACAACTGCTTGTATAACTTTCTAAGCAACATCTGGGTCAGCCTCGTTTTCAGAACTACCTAAGTGTGACCTCAGTTGTTCCTGGAACCTACTTTTGGTTTTCTCATTACTCAATTCGGTTCTCATGAGTCTTTTTTGTGTGGCTTTTTTGCGTCCAGTGAGGCGCAAGCAGATGCGTGCTCGTATTAGGGCATGGTCGGAGTCCAAGCAGGTACTCCAGAATGAGCGACAATCTTCTATCGACCCTCTCCAACGATGACTGATGGCAATATGGTCTATTTGAGTCCATCGTTGGTTTGGTGCAGGGGGTCGCCATGTTAGACGATGTCTCTCCTTATGCTTAAAATTTGTGTTTGCTAAAAATAAACGATTGTCTGAGCACAGTTGCAGCAGACGACCACCATTATCTGTTCGCTGTGCCGGAATACTAAAATACCCTCCTAAATGTCTTTCTGTTTCGTTTAAGCTACCTACCTGGGCATTAAAGTCGCCTGCTACGAGTACTATGTCTGAACGTTTAGTTTTCTGAAGAAGTTCAGACAGCTTTCTGTAAAATTCATCTTTCATTCATCCGAACTGCAGTCAGTGGGAGCGTAGGCAGAAACGACGAAAAGGCAACGATGTGTGTCCCTATTCCTTCGAGTTCTTACCGAGCCGTTTAGCCGAACAGCGCATAGACGACTATTAACGGGGATCCACTCTAATAGCGCTTGTTCCGCCCTCATGCTTAGTGCTGTGCCTGCACCTGCAAGTCCACGAGAACTAGCTGTCAGGTCGCCAGATACACGGAAGGTGTGTCTCGTCGGCTCTCCGTTTTGCCGAGGTGAGGTCAAGTGAATGACCACACTAGGATCCTGTATGCGTGTTTCGGAAACACAGCATACATCAATCGTACGAGATTCTAAGGTTTTAGCCAAGGAAGCCCGCTGACCGATTTGGCATAGTGTGCGTACGTTGAAGGCTCCATTGTGTAGTTTGGAGCAAGGTTTCAGTAGACTTGGGACAGTGTTTTGCGCACTAGAATCGTTGGCTGTGGTGACACTTGAGGAGGAAACCAAAAGAGGAAGTTTAGATTTGAAAGTCGATGTAAGAGGAATAATAAGAATTGAACAGGGAGGTTGATTATGAATACAGTGGTCTTGAGTGCTGTTAGAGGTATGAGGGCGGTTATCACTTCCCGGTTGCCCATACCGTGGAAGGGATTTATCACTTATGTGTGAATTTTGATAATAACCCCTTCTCACCGTCTTCCTACATACACATGATTTTATAATTAATCGATCTCTTCAACTGAAATCATGAATATTATTTACATTAGAATTAATCCTCACCTCTGTAAACAGAAGTGTAATGCGTACAGAACTATCCCAACTATAAACGTGGAACAACATTCATACAGTAGCTATATACTACTCTGATCCATTACATCAACAGTAAACGTTATGGATAATGTATATCAAAAAAGATAAGATTAAAAACGGCATAACATTTCATCTTTATAAATTGGTTATTTGGATCCTCCCACTGATGTTTAGGACTGCCATTCATCAGGATGATTCTACTGCTAGTCACCTTCCATACCTGCGTAAAATGTTTGTGACTTGATGGAAATATTATTGCAATCCGTACAGAGTACACATATGCCAAAACAAACTGATCAATTGCAGTCCTAAACATCAGTAGGAAGACCCAAAGAACCAATATATATGAATTACAATTCACCCCATTTCATACACCAATGACTACTGGGCTCAATAAGCTAAGTGGACAATGCGATGGCATTTGAAGCGAGCAGTCCCGGAATGAACATCAAATCGGACGCAGGTACATCCAGCTGATAAGTCCGAAGAAAGGCGAAAAGCGCGGCCTGGATCCCACTCCTAGCTACCGTACATCGCTGCTTAAAAGGCATGACTTCTAGTCATAAAATATCAAAATTTAAAAGAGTCAATCAAAGAAATGAACTTTAACATATCATATAAGGCTTAGAATATAATGAAAAGTACCCATCACTTCCTTAACCGCTTGTCTGACCGATTTCCTATGATCGCTATCCGAGCATTGTGTGTATATAGATTAAACAAATATAAAACTATACAACTCAGTATAGTTTTTTTTAATTATTAAAATAAGTAAAACATACTTGGCTGTTGATTACCGTTGACATGACTAGACTGCTTTTGTAGAGAATAATCAGAAGAATCTGACTGAAGTTCAGTTGAAACACAAGATGAACCATCTGTTGTAGAAATACTAGTTACAGGAATATTTTGATTAGTAGAAAAATTATCAATGCATGTAGTTGTATGAGTGGTAACGGTGGCAGTTATGCATACATTAGACATGGATACCGATGATTTTGACTGGATAGGGATTTTAACATTAACTTCATTTTTCCCAACTACACCACGAGGAACACGTGCAAAAGGGCTGGCTGGATGATGTGTAATAACAGTATTACCACGTGGAGAACTGGCAAAACAAACTGCATAAATTTAAAAACAAATAATAGTGGACATTTCTTCCTTTACGTTTATTATATTAATATTCACACAGCTTAATATTGTAATGATTTGATGTACACAAATATTTCATAAAAATGGACTTAGATACAAATAAATGTGTATTTTGTTAAAATAGAGTAATTGCGCAAACTGTATCGGTTGTTTTATTTTTAAAATGATCAATGTTACAAAAACATATTAGACAACAACGTTATGAAATTGAAATTAATGATAAAAAGATAGGTCAACATATCACAAAGAATAAAATTAGGAATATTTTATTCAATTATGATCATTAATAAAGTGCAGACTGGACTATCTTATTTATTATTATTTATTCGAACACACAAATATTAGTACAAAGAAGCCACGAATACGTATGTGTCACACAAGTCACTTGAGTTGTGTGTGGGCTGTGATACTGCCCAGGTGCCCAGACCAAAGAAGGTGGCTTTCTTAGAGGTCAACATCTGGAGCCTCCGACCTAAAGGTCTGATCCACAAGGCAGTGGAGCAACGTAAGGAGATGTAGTCCCATGGTAGCCGGTGACCAATACATGGTTCATATGCCATTTGTTCCTTCAGAATCCTGGAGCCCATGTCCACCATTGGTTTGGATTCAGGGTTTTCCAACTAACCTAGGTGGATCCTCCATATCCACTAACCCAGTTAAAGTGCCGGACATTCGCTTTTCGTCCTCCCAATTTCGTAAACAACACCCCCGCCAAGAGAAAGCAGTGAGTAGGACTTCCCTGACAGTGGTTGTGTATACGTGGCCATGTGAGAGCATCTCAAAAGGGAGAGCAAACTCTCTCAAACACTTTATGAATAATTAAGTAATTTGGAAGTAATATTTTGATAAACACATATTCTTCCTTGTACTATTTATTATAAATCAGTAATCAGATTTCATTCAAGTTTCAAACATTGGTGTCTCTACTGAAGTTCGATAAATGCCTGTCATTTTAGAATATACCTTTCAATGTAAGATTTCACTTTAGTTTTGTAATTTTAATCCAAAAAAAGAAACTGTAGTATAATGTGTACAACAAGATTAAATAGTTTCAGACTAAGTGAAATAAATAAAAACGCTACCAAATAAGTAAGATACCTAGACAAACAATTACGTAATTCATTCTCTAGTAGATTACTTAAATCTATACAAATTGATTAGTATTTGACTAATTAAAACGTCAGAATGAGCTTGTAAGATTCGGCTTGATGATTTTTAATCAATTAAGTATTGGGTGAGTTCTTTATAATACTGATAATCTTAGTAATATAATTGTATCATTACAATAAATCAAAAAGTGTAGTTCTCTAAAAAAGCAACTTACACTAGGCTGTGAAACGTCAGAAATTCAACTTTCTACAATATTACTCTAATGTTATTAATGTAAAAGTTGTACACATTTTCCGCATATATAACAGAGTAGCTAGTTAGTTTTGAAAGTAAATATTCAAAAAGAATATAATAATAACTAGAGTGAGAACGAAAGACACTGAAAGATTTAAAGTGTAATTTAAGCCGTTTTATTAAATTTGATACTTTTTTTACATGATAATGCATACATAAGGAATGAATTAGAATTTACTGTAGAAAAAGTTTTACAATGCCTGTAAACAGTCTAGAATAATATCTAATTCAGATATTTCCTATTATTCAGTAATCAAATCAACTATGAATAAGATATTGCTTTGTCATGGAAGTTTGATCTAAATTCTGGGTCACCAGTTTTTCAAACTCGGATTTTATGACCATACATTTATCTGTTTGAAATTTATTTTAATTAACTTATTATGTCTATCGACAAGATGTAATTAGGTGCTTCTACAGAATATTAACAACTCATCCCGAATTTAATTACTAAGAAACTTAAAAAGTACCACGACAGTAGTTCATATATTCTCCTCCTTGTTTTTGATTTCGAGAGACAAGAGGAGATACTTATTGGATTGATATAGCATATACATTCGGTGACGAAAAAAGATGCCTTGCAAGCAACACTAATCATGAACAATAACAGTGCTTTCTGGCTTTCACTGGTGATCTAGCGAAGTTCAGTTCGTGAGTTAAGCTATGAAAATTACAAATGAATAGAAACGCTTTTGAACATATCTTTAGAATATTCACAAATTAAACGCTCATGTAACGGTACAAAGCGAAATTTCTTTCTAAAATTTCGATTACGAATAGTTCACACAACGATGAATATGTTTAATTATAAAGCTTACCATTTGACAGTGAAGTACTGTTATTTTTTGATTGAATACTAATTGCATTGCTGACTGCATTAGTTTCACCATTATTACTATAATTGTTAATTGAAGATAGTGGTGAAACAGAATGACTATTACCATCTTTACATTGAACTGATTCAGATTTAGTATTTATAGAATGATGATGAAGAAGGATTGGACTAGCAGTCACATTTGTTATTAATGTCTTTCGAGAATCGACATTATCATTATTATTTGTACAATGGTAATTAGGATGATGGTCAGAATAGTTGTTGTTGCCGCTATCATAATTGCATGAACTAAAAGAATATAAGTTATGAGGGTTTATATGAAATATAAAGAGTATACTAAGTTAAAAAAAATTAATGAAACACTATTGCACACTTGCAAAAAATAAAAGTTCTCATTACTTCTTGTTCAGTAATAATTATCTTCACCAATATGACATACAGAAATAATTTTTGGAATTAGTTCACATAGAATATTTGTCTATCCATCATGAAATTAATATTCAAATGTTTAGTAAACAATCTTCTATAGAAAGCTTTATTTAAAGTGTATCCTCACTTTGTAGCGGTTTATTCCAGGCCAAAAAATAGATTATCTAATAGTAAAAAACTCAACTGTTTCACAACTAAAACTTCAAATAACCAAATTACTATTTAAAATGTCAGTATAGAGTTGTGGGAGCTGTTGAGTTTTTTTAATTAAGATCATGAACCGAACAGTGTCAAACCACAATTGAAAACCTCCTCACTAAAACTGCGAGAATTACCTATCAGAACTATTCATTAGTGAGTTTATTTATGTATTTAATTTATTGTGGTTTCTGTTCATTTGACTTTTGAATCAATCGACTGTAACTTTTTCTAGGTATAACATGAATTTGTATTCATTAATCCATTGTGATTTTTGATTTACTAAACTTTTGTTCAATACAGTAGTCAATTGTATTCTGTCTGTAATCATTTGCTTAAACGACAGTTGTTCGGTTTGATAATTTCTGTAATTAATAATCACTAAATGTCAGTCAGTCAGCTGCAACGTAGGACCAGGCACATATATGCATCGGTCCAAGTTGCCATACCGCATTAGCACAACAAGATGAACACCGGATTCATAGAAGTAGTTAATTCAGTGGTGGTAATATATAGAAGAAAGAGTGTGTATAAGGAGATAGTACAGGAAGATAGAATTAGTTCGTAGAAAGAAAGATTTGAAGTGATTTTAATCTGTTAGTTTAAAGGAAGACAGATAGTGTATACACCGACGCTATTGTGATCGATTCTGAGCCATGTCACCAAGAGTCTCCAACCATTGGTTACGATAGTCACGCGGACCCCAACCAGGCAGTCTGAATCTCCCAACATGGCTCAGACCAGAAGTTAGTGACTTCAAGCACTGATGCCACGTTTTGGTTCGGCCGCCCCTAACTTTCTTCCAGTCATCCCTAACACCGGTTAGCATTGCGCGTCGTGGTAATCGGTGTTCAGGCATACGCAGCACGTGGCCCAACCATCTCAGTCGATGAAGGTTCATAACCTCATCAACTGATTTACCATCATTTCCTAATACCCTGCGTCTAACCTCACTATTACTTACCCGGTGATCCCAGCAGATGCGAGCAATATTTGTAAGGCATCTGTGGTCAAATACTAGTAACTTACGAGTATCTTCTACTCTTAAAGGCCATGTTTCGAAGGCGTGTAGTAGAACGGAACGAACTGCCGCGCAGTATACTCGTCCCTTAATTGATAGACGGATATCTCGACTTCGCCATAGGTGACGTAAGTTGGCAAAGGCCAAACGAGCTTTTCGAATCCGTACAGACATTTCGTCAGACACCAACCCATTAGGGCTGATCAGACTTCCAAGATAAGTGAAGTTGTCGACGCGTTCGACTACTTCACTCCCTATCCTTAGTTCAGGTGTTGACGCAGACCAGTCCTGAAGCAATAACTTGCATTTAGAGGGAGAAAAGCGCATCCCAAACATTCTAGCATTGTTGTTCAGTGCTACCAAAAGACTCTGCATTTTATCAGCGTCTTCACCAAACAGGACTATGTCATCTGCGTACTCTAAGTCGATAAGTGGACCTCCTGGTAGGAGATCAATACCTGAGAATTCAGTCGATGAGAGCGTTATTTCCATCAGTAGATCTATGATGAAGTTAAACAAAAATGCAGAAATTGGACAGCCTTGACGGACACCACTTGAGGTTGCAAAAGCGGATGACAGTTCGCCAAAGCTATTACTCGACTAGTAGTGTTCGAGTAAAGAGCTTGAACAAGGTTTATGTATTTCTGAGGTACGCCTTTCAATGACAGACACTGCCACAGAACCTCTCGGTCAACAGAGTCAAACGCTGCTTTTAAGTCAAGAAAGACCACCATTGTCGGACGCCGATAAGTATGCCTGTGTTCTAGAACCTGACGAATGGTGAATATGTGGTCGATGCAGCCACGACTAGGTCTGAAGCCAGCCTGATTTTCACGTGTTTGCAGCTCACGAGTCTTAGTTAGGCGTCCGAAAATTATCGAAGCTAGTATTTTAGATATTATATTAGTTAAACTAATCCCTCTGTGGTTGTCACAGGATGATTTTGACCCTTTCTTAAATATTGGGACGATAAGAGATTGTGACCAGTCAGAGGGGATTACGTCCAACTCCCAGATTTTAGCTAAAATATTAGTCAACCTAATCGCTAAAACTAGACCACCATCCTTAAAGACCTCTGGAACCAATCCATCTCGACCTGCTGCCCTTCCTCGTTTCAGATTAGCTATAGCCATTTGAACTTCAGCTAGAGTTGGAGGACCTACTTCAATGTTCCATTCACACTGTCTGGGAATAGAGGGTAGTTGTAGAGTAGCTGAAGGCCAGCTGAACTGTTCCTTAAAGTGTTCCGCCCATCGTTCCAAACGTCTGGACTGGGAGCAGATGAGAGTGTCGTCTTTTTCCGAGATAGTCTCACTTAGACCTGACCTTTTAGTTCCAGTTTCTTTTAAGAGTCTGAAGAGATGTCTGATGTTACCTATAGCCACTGCCTTTTCCATCTCTTTTGCTTTCGTTGCCCACCACTACTCACGGTCGTTCCTTAGACTTTTGCTTAACCTAGATCTGATTTGTTTACGCTCTTCATCGTGTTCAGAACCTGATGGGATGAGTTTGCGAGAATCCATCAGTGCAATAGACCTTGAAGAAATCCATTGGTTCTTTGTAACCCTGTGGTTTAAATCACTAGTAGATGTCACTGCTGTTTCCACAACTGCTTGTATAACTTTCTAAGCAACATCTGGGTCAGCCTCGTTTTCAGAACTACCTAAGTGTGACCTCAGTTGTTCCTGGAACCTACTTTTGGTTTTCTCATTACTCAATTCGGTTCTCATGAGTCTTTTTTGTGTGGCTTTTTTGCGTCCAGTGAGGCGCAAGCAGATGCGTGCTCGTATTAGGGCATGGTCGGAGTCCAAGCAGGTACTCCAGAATGAGCGACAATCTTCTATCGACCCTCTCCAACGATGACTGATGGCAATATGGTCTATTTGAGTCCATCGTTGGTTTGGTGCAGGGGGTCGCCATGTTAGACGATGTCTCTCCTTATGCTTAAAATTTGTGTTTGCTAAAAATAAACGATTGTCTGAGCACAGTTGCAGCAGACGACCACCATTATCTGTTCGCTGTGCCGGAATACTAAAATACCCTCCTAAATGTCTTTCTGTTTCGTTTAAGCTACCTACCTGGGCATTAAAGTCGCCTGCTACGAGTACTATGTCTGAACGTTTAGTTTTCTGAAGAAGTTCAGACAGCTTTCTGTAAAATTCATCTTTCATTCATCCGAACTGCAGTCAGTGGGAGCGTAGGCAGAAACGACGAAAAGGCAACGATGTGTGTCCCTATTCCTTCGAGTTCTTACCGAGCCGTTTAGCCGAACAGCGCATAGACGACTATTAACGGGGATCCACTCTAATAGCGCTTGTTCCGCCCTCATGCTTAGTGCTGTGCCTGCACCTGCAAGTCCACGAGAACTAGCTGTCGGGTCGCCAGATACACGGAAGGTGTGTCTCGTCGGCTCTCCGTTTTGCCGAGGTGAGGTCAAGTGAATGACCACACTAGGATCCTGTATGCGTGTTTCGGAAACACAGCATACATCAATCGTACGAGATTCTAAGGTTTTAGCCAAGGAAGCCCGCTGACCGATTTGGCATAGTGTGCGTACGTTGAAGGCCCCATTGTGTAGTTTGGAGCAAGGTTTCAGTAGACTTGGGACAGTGTTTTGCGCACTAGAATCGTTGGCTGTGGTGACACTTGAGGAGGAAGCCGAAAGAGGAAGTTTAGATTTGAAAGTCGATGTAAGAGGAATAATAAGAATTGAACAGGGAGGTTGATTATGAATACAGTGGTCTTGAGTGCTGTTAGAGGTATGAGGGCAATTATCACTTCCCGGTTGCCCACACCGTGGAAGGGTTCTGCTGGAGGTACCTGAAAAGGAAATTGGATTAGAGGTGGTCATAGTGACCTGAGAGCGTGACCGCAGTGCCCAAGGGATAACTGCTTGAGTTCGGTCACACACGACCTTTTTATGAGTAATTTTTATGTTAGCTCCGTACTTGTTGAGTCCTTACCGCCGGGGACGGATATCCGTGGGATAAGGCGAGGTGTGCATTTTTAGGGTCGACCTTTCCTAACCCCACCCCTCCTTGTGGGAAGGCAGCATCGCTGTCATGCTGGTTGTCTGAAGGAAACACCTTACTGCTGTCACACCTCTGTACAGTCAGCAGTACGACTTCGCCTTCGGACCTAGGTTTTGTTGCTTTTAGTCTTACCGCTCTTCAACCGACCTGTCTGGCATGGTAGGACCTTGAGGAACGGTTGTTCCAGCCAGTATAGCTCAGTTGCTTCATCACGATAGGCAAGCCCGACCACCACGTCAAGGTAGCAACAACGGTCAGGCAGCAACAATTAGTATATAACTGATTGATTAAACTGGAATGTAATTTAATTCATCTAGAGTCTTTAGTAATTGAATCTTCCTTTCAAGATCGGAACCTTGGAGTAGTCCATAGGCCAAAATAGGATAAAGCTGACGTGTCGTAGCTTAGGGTGTGATAGGATATACTGTTGATACCTCAAAGAATAACAATCTGAATAGTCCTTTACAGTTCAACAGACGTAATGTAACTTCTGAGTTGTTGATAAGAGATACTTCAAAAACAAGTGATGTCATTTAAATTATGTACGTAGATAGTTTTTATGATAACATTAATTCAGCGAAAGAATTACTTTGAAAACTGGTCAGTTGTCACGTCTCAGTATAAAACTTTTCAATAGATATATGGTTTAATATTAAGCCATCAAAATCCGATTCCGACCAAATAATATAAATGAATAACGAATAAATTGAGCATTGGGTTGATTGTTATGAATAAATTATATATATATATATATATATATATATATATATATATATATATATATTTCCCGAAATTTTCTCATTTGAAAGGAATCACTTTGAAATAATGAAAAAAATTACCAATCAAGCGAATGACAGTAAACAAGTTTCTAGCTTTAGTTAAAGTTGTTCAGAAACAATGTAAAAGCAGAAAACGTTACACTAAAAATAAAAACGTGATTAGAGAAGAAATATTTAAATACTTACACTACAAAAAGAATAAAATCAATTGAAATAGGTTAATTTGCTCAATTCTTTACTTTTTACAGCAAAGAAAGCAGTAAAACAACAATGTCAGTCAATAATGAAGAGCGTTCAGAACAATGAATTCATAATATTGAATGCGATTGATTACAGACATATAACGTACACTACCTACATAAGAACATACAGATCTAAATACAGTTGTATGTTTTGTTTCCTATATATTATCATTTAAACGTTGATGCACTGTTTCATTGTTACTTTCTTCTCATTTTTGTTCGAAACACAATCCATCTTGTTAAGTCACTTGGTTACTACTCTTGATGTTTAACACTTCGAATCTTACTTTTGGAATTTCTATAGTGATACAATACTCTATTTCACAACTGATCTAGAGAGTAGTACAATTTCATCAATTAATCCATTTTGGGCCTTGACCATCAAGAATAATCTGTTTAGTTGTGTTATTCCTTTTCTTTAGTTATTCTTCTGAACCAACTTAGACTAGTGTAGTAAAATTTGGAGAATTTAATAAAAAGAAGCTCGTGAAACCGAAAACTATTAATATATCATTTTAATCACATTTGTATTGCATTAGTACATTACTACCGTATTTTTGATGACCTTTGAAGATGTTTTCTGAAATTCAATAGAGATAAGTACTAACTCATTACAGTTGGGTTCTGAAACATCTCTATCTGAGCATGACTTCTAGACAGATCTTGATATGATCAGAAATTAATCAATAATACCTAAATATATATCATTTACAAATAACCAATACACGGCCATTAACATAGAAATAATAATAACTAGTGTTAAACATTATTTGCATAAAGGAATCGATAGTTTTTCTATAGATTAAAATATTACTGATAATTTTATTCGTAATTTGATACTATTTAAATAATCAGTGAGATTTACATTGAACAAAACAAATAAATTTAAACTTAACATTTTGAGACCGTACACATACATATAACATTTATTCAACATGAAATAATAAACTGTAATATTTCAATGGTAATATAAACTCTATAGGATGCTGATTTTAACCCTTATAATATATGGTTATGAAAAGTTAATACCATAGTGAGATGTCAAGTGATTATCAAATAATATCTATTCATGTAAAGTAAACATGAAGTCGGTAATTGTATAAAATGAGAACAGTTAAAGTAAAATCATGATGGGGGTGGAATGGCGAAACTTGACAAAACCCATAAGAATTAAGATCAAAGTATCACTCAGAAATGTTACAGAAACCTCTGATATCGAATAAAATAATTACATAGAATAAAATTACTTGGTTTATTGGTAATATAAGAATATTAATCAATAAAATGACTAGCGACTGGATATTTGCCACGAATAAAACAAGACAAAATCAATTAGAAATAAGAACTAACGAGTAGTGACCTTAGTTATTCAATTTACCTGGTTAATGTAATAATCTTCACGAAAGTTAAAGCTTTCTTTAAATTATTTAATATAATGAGCAAAATAGTGAAAGAAAGAAGTAATCTAAAAACTTATAATGAAATAAAAATCAACTCATTTCTGTTGATTCTTTGTACACAGCATAGTTTACTGAATATCGGTTGTTATAATATTGCTTTTTTTCTGGAAATAAACACAATTTCCTTTCGTTCTAGTGTAAGAATAACATGCAGATTTACATAAATAAATATAATAAAGATTCCCATCGTGAAACTTAGAACAACACAGGTATAAGCGAACAATAGTTTTCAATTAGACCGTCCGTCAGGTTGTATTCTAATATACATGAAGATTTTAAACCAATCAAGGTAATTTATGAGTCAATGATCATTATGGAATAAATTAAATGACCACACATAGTAGGTAAACAGTGCAAATTGTTAGTAAGAAGACAAATGTACTAGTATTGGTAAGAATAATAAAATAACAGAAGTTCTAACCAATAGTTTAACATGGAAAGTAGGTCAAACTCCAAAAAAGTAGACATCAGAATAATAATCGCAAAACACTATTAAAATTAAGTAGTATGAAGTATGTAAATAATTAAGTAGTGAAGAATATAAATGGAAGGAGATGAAAGGCTACAAACAAATACGAGATGTGACAAAAAAATTTTTTAATGCCAAGACAGAGTCAAAATTAGAAATGATTTGGCTTCGTTTACCATATGACCACTGTCAACAAGGTGGGGGGACAAGACAGGACTGAGGATTGTCTTTTTCTGGGCTTTTCCAAACCGAATGGAGAGTTGTTCTCTTATTTGTAGGTTAAATTGCATGATAGCAAATGCAATATAGCTACCATCAAGGAGCTAAAAAATTTTATTACTCTTATCAATACTTATGTACCTGTCTTCTTACTATCAATTTGTATTTTTGCCTACTATATGTCGTTATACAATTTATTCCAGTGATCATTGACTCATAATAGATTGCCTTGATTGGTTTAAGGTTTTCATGTAAATATTCATGTATATTAGAGTAAAGCCTGATAATGATCGATAAATATTTGGACATGGAAGAATGATAAGAAAAGTTGTAGGCAGTATAAAAATCAATTTTGAAGATAACAATTGCTAATCATTCTATTTATTGGAGACAGTTTACTAAATAGTATGTAAATCCTTCTACAAACACACACGCACACATAAATACATCCCCACATATGTACACACATATACAACCAGACATTAGATGTGAAGAAAACTACCAACAAAATACATTATAGTATCCAAACTAGAGTGGAGTTATCATTCGAGCAATAATCGTAATTGGAAAATGGTGGTATGTAACATAAAATTACAATCCCCATCGAAATGGATGTTATGTTTATATTTTTTTGTTGAATTAAAATAATTTCAAAATTTTGTTCTTTTGTTTTAGAACAAGATACACTGAAGGGACAGAGTTAACGTCCAAACATTAAGCAATGTAAAACAGTTGACCCAATACAATTTATCACTAGCAATGAAGCATGCATTTGCGTGTATGTATACATTTGGGGCGACCAAACCAACAATCAGCAAGAACAAACAACAACGATTGAATACACTTCAAGTTCACGCTTAGGTTATTTTAAGACTTCACAATCAAAGTAAATCAATCATATGATACCTTAAAATAATTATAGCAATACGAGTGAATGATATTTGATAATTATGACTCAATATTTTTCTTCGGCACATGATGAGTGTTTTTCATGAGGAAGGTGTGAAATTCTACAGGTTGACAGCGAACGAAAAATGAAAACCGTTGAACAAAAAAATAAAATCAGTATACCGATTGTATTTTTTTTTAAAAATTCTAACTAGAGAAAATTTTGCTGGTCGATAGTCTAATTTCTCTTTTCTCTTGCAAACAAACTGAATAACAGTGGTAGCGAAAACAACAGAAAAAATTGCATCCACTACTGAACGTCAATTTTTTAGCATATGCTATCAACATCTATCTATCTAGTAATCCTGATGAATTATGGACATATCCCACCTCTACAATTTACACGAAGCAAATAAGAAAACTGAAGCATATGTTACTTCTACTAATTAGATACTAAAACGCGTTATACGAGTACACACGCACACAAACGTACATGAAGTAGGACATCAGGAATGTATCACACATATTTACTGAAAAATCAATAATAAAGACTATTAATATGACCTTCATAATGTCTTAGTAATATAGACGTGTATATTAAAGTACTCTTATAATGAATTAGCTTAAGACAGATTATTCTGCAAGGAATTCTCTATACTTGAACGATTTCATTATGACTAGGTGTGATCTAAATGTTCAAAGCAGTGATTTCTAAGTACACTTGTTTTTACTTGGCGGCCATACGAGACTGGAAACCTTAGATCAGCCCCAAAATAAAGTGATCCTACTTCTTCATAAAAACGAACTATCATAGATACAAAAGACTCGTCACTAATAATCTGGGATTTGACTTTCACTGGCGATAGCAGCATCCAGAATAGAAAATAAAAAATTTATCTTACTTTTATTTAAATTGAGTTAGTCATAAATTCATCAAATGTATTAGAGTAAAAAGTTCACCATATAATTCTTGTAAATAATCAATTTCAATTTTATTCAAATAAGTATAAAGAAATAGTGGATAAAAGTAGGAGGTATATAAGTGAATCGCAGAAAACAATTATATTTGAATCGATTGATATGACTTTTTTTTAAAGTAAATGCTTAGAAATAACTTTCATTACAAATCGATAATGATTAGAACAATCACATGTCTATTATTAATAAGTATTACCATAATGATTTATCACGGAAAAAAGTGATTAATTAGGAAGAAATTTATCAGATAACACTGAAATTGTTAGCATTTATTTACCTGATTACAAATTTTCATGATGAAGGTACTATTTTGTTTCCTTTAAAAAAAAACTATTATTGTTGTGCATCCAAAGAACACTTTAGGTGTGTGTGCGCATGTGTGTGCAACGAACCTAACGTATAAAACAACTCAACTGAAGAATACAATACTTAATGGAAATCATTATCGATAAAAACATTATTGATTTATCTACATTAGATACACTGATTTTTCTTGAAAAAAAAAACATGATAGGTAGAGATATTTGAGTAAGCAATCTGTCTAACCTGTAAACACTTAAAACTTTAAAAAAGAAAAACAATTTCAATATCGGTACAACGATCCAATCCTTAATGATATAATCAACTAAACTATCAGAGTAAATAATCAACCCTATCATTCAGATAATTTGTTTATAGATTTAGTCTGAAGATAAATTTCTGTGATTAACTATAAGAAATCAGGAACCAATGGAAAGGTACCTTTTTCGACCTGACTTGAGAATTTTCAGCAATTATTCATATCATATCGAACTTAAAACAGTTAAGTTTAATAGTAAGTGTAGTTTCCTTAGAAAGCTTAATCAGAGAGGATTCAATTAAACTTTGATCCAAATGATTTACCTGTAAATATTAATCTGTAATCAAGCCTACATCTTTAAGTGAAGGTAAATTGTAGAAATCGAATGACATCAAATTATGTCGTTCATCTTTTCGTCAGAAACACATAATTCTTTTAGAACATTAAAAACAGTAATAAGTTTATGGGATATAACACAAAGAAAAAAGATGAATGAAAAGTATTCCTGAACATAATCGATCACTAAATGAGTTCCAGAAGAAGGCACACACTAGATGATGTTTTTGTATGTTATTATCCTTAGGTAATAAAATCCAATCAAGCTGTAGTGAATAATAACGATAAAAACTATGCGTATGCTTCATTTGTGAAATAGGGGAAGTACGATTAATAACATTATTATCATTACCATCAGTATTTTGTATTACCTGTTACAACTTGAGCATAAAGTAAGAGAATCGAGAATTTCACCAGATGTAGTTGTACAATTTGAATCCGTAAAAAATACATTATTATTAATACTACTACTGTTATTATCATTATCAATACAGTGATTATTTCTATTGGTATTTGGTAGCCATAAATTACGTCCAGAACCAAACCAATGTTGATCAGAATCATTAGATTGACTAACTGTTACTAAATTACAATCGTCAGACAATGATGTTGACGACAAATCGAAACTGACAGAATTTCTTCTTCTATTTTTCATTTTTTTCTTATATTTATTGATGTAGATAGATTTTGTACGTGATTCTGAAGTACAGAATAACGGTTCAGATTTGATAAAAATACTTTCATTGCTTCCACTATTATTATTTTCATCGTAATTACTACAATAATCACCATGATGATAGGAATTTACATTACCATGAAATGAAATCCGATCATATTCTTCAGGCCAATAAATTCCACGACCACAAATATCAGCGTCAACATCACCGCCACAACTAGTGATATTCCACTGGTTATTGCAACGTCTTGTTGTATCTTTAATACACGAAATAATATTATGACGAAAGGATGATCTTTTTAGTTGATAATTCTCATATAGTCCTTCGTTTCGTTCTAATTCTTTTATAAGATTATTATCAGCATAATTATCGACTAATTTTTGACATTTTTCAACTATGAAATTATTATTTTCATTGTAGTGTAAACATTGTTTCAATGAACCAACTCCATCTTCTACATGCATCAGTGTCTCTTTTTCCTTATTGTGAAGGTAGTCTTTTTCTGATTCATCATCCTCTTCTAAACATTCTTCTTCTTCTTCTTCCCTCAACTCCTCCTCCTCCTCCTCCTCGGGTATTGAAGCTGGTCGATTTGTATTCAGAATACAACAACGATTTATGTGTGATAATTTACTTTTAGCGATTTTACGAAATTGACTAATGAACAATGGAGATGAATATTTATCAATGGAAATATTGACATCGCCTGGTAGCTTACTAATTTCATCTGGATGATTATTTAATAAATAAGTGTAATAGTAATAATCCAATTGGGATGCATTGAAGTATTGTTGTTGCAACGATGGTGGTGCTCCTCGTCGTTTTGATTCTCCTTCTTCATTTTGTTGTAATTGTTTATAGACACTTGGTCTTACAAGCATTATGAATGCAATAATACAATATTATAAATGGTATAATGTAAGCAAATACATTGAAATAATTATAATTTCGATAGAATATAAGAGAAGTAAATTAATCATTATTTATTCAAGTGAATGAATTAGTTTTATTTCAAATATGATAAAATGTTTAAATAACAAAAAGAATGTAAAATAATGGATGTACATAAATGCTCAAATTAAAAATATTCTTTGAGAAAAATAGTTCATATGAGATCAACTTGTAATGTATATCTCTGTTTATATTGAGTTTTTCAATTTATGTGTATTAGAAATAACATACATTGGTTAGATAATCGTTATTTTTCAAGGTCTAATTAATTAAAAGCACATACAAACACTTAATAATACACGTAGACTGTGCATATATATATATATATATATATATATATATGCACAAAAATAAAATTGTGCAACACCTTGAAGAAAAAAGGTCGATTTTAACACGCGCAGACATATTCATATACACATATAAAATATATACGTACAAACAAACAACATAATTTTAACAGCTGATATAAAACTTGGTGTTACACAAAGATCATTTTTTTATTAAATAACTTAAATGTGATAAAAGGTGTAGTTGCAACACCAAATGTTATGATTAATTACTTTGTTTAATAATCAACATTATTATTAGTTAGTGAGTTGTTAAGCTTGACAAAGTCATTTGTTAAACAGTTTAACAACTATTCATATCAAATTTACACTGTAACGTTTTTTCTCATTCTTAAAGGGAAGGACGAAGTAGATAGTAACGATGGCTGCATATAACAAGACGACAATATAAAACTAATGGAGCAATAAAATACTGAAAATAACAGGAAAACAGTTACATTTTGTGGTATATGAGCACAGAGACAGTGAGAAAGAGGTGATGTCTTAACAGACGAACTAGATTTCGATTATTAGAAAAAAAATAGATTGATTCAGACACAGACATCTGTAGACAAAATTAAAAAAAGATGGGTAGTTTTGCATAATTATGAATAGTAGTGGGTTTGTATGTATACAAAGAGAAGAAATATTGAGAGGTACACTGAGTGAATGAGATAGTAGGGAATAGGGCACCTATATCGAATAGAACACTCAAATGTCTATACAGTATATTTACCGTGTAGCAGTAAAAATTATTAACAAACCAGTATAACACACACAAACATGTATCTGTAAATGATCAATATAAAATGCTGACAAGAATTATTAATCTTTAAACAAATAAACATGCATACATACATATACACAAAAAAACTTTATTTAAGTAATTAATGTTAGTCAGTAGAGTAAATAAATAAATGACTTATCTTAACTGATACAATTTCACACAGTATATATATAATGTGATTAATCACTGGAGTTAGTGTAGACAATTTTGCTATTATGAAATTGCAGACGAGCTATTCTATTTTTTATCTTTAAAAAATTCCAACCATTAAACAACAATAACAACAACCAGGTTGTCCTGTCTGTCGACGATTATTTCCGACTAAATTTATTTAAAACAGAAAATATTTTAACAACAAGTAGGCATAGACAAATGTATCTTCAAATTAAACATAAAGACAGCACTATCTCATAAAATATTAATGGAAACTAAAGTGAGTAAGGAAGGTCAAAAAAGAATTGAAGTATTGAATACTGCATGTTGACTAATCTTTCATTTTATATAACTACAGTCAATAAAAATAATAAATTGTAATTCTAGTTCAAAATAAGATCAAATTCTTACCGTTAGTATTTCATAGTTAAATCTCTGAAATTCACTCGCAAAACGTACATGAACTTTGGAAGTATCCTGGTGTATTTTAGTATTTTATTGCAATAATAAACGTATTTGGATGACCCAAATGATTCAATAAGTTGTTAAAACAATCACTAGACTGGTAATTTGCTTATGTAAATACGATGAGTTACGCTAATCAGTTAATAAATGTGACGATTAATTCTCAACATAAATGGGGTAGTGGTGTCATTGGATGAGATATTAACAAAATTTGCATAATTGTGACTTTACTTAACCATTTCCTTAATGTTACCTGAATGTAGTCGAAAGTAAACCAGTACAGTCGCTCTAATAAACGTAAAAGTGAAGCCACAAAACTAAGACCATACAACGAAATCATGTGAGATATAATTCCTCCGGCACAGCAATTAGCAACGACCAAGCATAACAATTGGCGACAGGTGGCAACGCCATCGGAACCAATTACGCAAACGGCTAGCCCCAGACTGCCCATCAACAGAAGCAAATGTTCCCCCTGATATCCTGCTTGATACCTCCGACTTACCAGCAGCTCCACCACGAGAAGAAGCTCAACAACGAGCTGATCTCCGTTCCAGAAGGTGGCCTCTCCAACAGTCAGGATGCAAGTCGACCCTAGGAAGGTACTCTATTAAAAAGGAGAGGTGATATAATGGGAAGGAAAGTCAACTTTCGATTGATTTACTCAATATGAGTTTTATTCATCAGTACATCCGTTTTGATTCAATGTAATGATTACGCAATATAGTATTTGTTTTCCTTTCTCGTATGATATTTTATCCTGTATAATATACTATATTCTTGTATTCCATTGATCTGAACTATGCTCAGTATGTGATTTGTTATAACTCTGAGTATTTTCATATATGTGATTTCATCCTAATTATCAATCAAAATGTGTGTCCAATTAATATATAAATGAGTGTATTTTCTACTAGAATCATCATCGTCATCGTAGTCGTCACCATCATACTGTTTTAGGGCTAATAAATCTTCACTTGTACCAGAATTTGTGTTCTTACTTTTGCGTTGTGGGAATTGCAGAGGTCCCTCGTTCCATGTATAAGTGATCAGCGTTTTTCCGGCACAGCAATCAGCGACGACCAAATATAACAGTCAGCTTGATAGATATTGACATGTGTTTTGTGTGAACCACGGTTTTCTCAAAAAAATACTCTCGTTCTAAACTGATGCTACTGTGATTGTAACCAATAATTCCATTCAATCGAGAACTAGTAAAATAATTTAAAGTAACCAAGACGTGATTGTATTAGATCCAAATATGTTTTGTAGACACGAACGGACATAGTGAGAAAAAGGAGAACCATAGTGCAGTGTGAAGATAAGTATCAAGTGTTGAAGTACCACCATTCTTTTTCTTTCACAGTGTATATAAAACTATAAACCATGAAGTTAAATTGGCACAATTTATTGTTCCTAACAGGTGTTTTAAATGCCTCAAATCCGGACATGAATCAATTACCTGTCTGGTTAAAACTCACTGTAGAAAAATCAACTGGAATAATCGACATAGCAATTTAATGAATAGTGCTAAGCCTAAAGATGTACCATCGGTTGTCGACATAAGATCCGTGAATACTAGACGTCCATTTACTTACATTAAACTAGTTCGATTATTTGAACTTTTGGGTTCCGAAAAATGTTATTATTTTTTTATTTAGAAGTTAACCTCAATAAAAGCAGATTTTTCAATCGAACTTTGAGACAGTAAGCAACATTCATCGAGGCCAAAAGCATCAAAAAACATTCCTAGTGACATTTTTTGTTGAGTTTCTGAAAACGTTATCAATCAAAACTCGAGGAAACATACTATAGCATTAAAAGGAGCTTTCATTTTCAAGATAAAAAATTATTAATACTTGCTAACAAAACTGTCCTTCTGATAATAAGTAACAAAAACCTAGATGTACAGTGGGTTCTGGGTCAGGGTACTTGTACTGTAATGCAGTCACATCTCTACCTCAATAACACTTTTTGATTGCATATTATATGAATCTATTTGTGAGCAATAAGATAGAGGGTTAAATGCCAACGATATAACTATTCATTCGCCAACGCTATCGCATAATAATTAGTATAAGAGGCTTGTAAAGATTAGTGGGGTTCAAATATCTCGGATATGAGAGTTATCCACCATATTGGTGGTTGAAGTTAAACATATCTAGAGGTTAAGTGCACATGCATGAAACTAAAGGTCCTGAGTTCTGGATGAAGGGTCATGGATGCCTACAGCCGAGAAGTACCATACTAGGACGAAACGGACATCCAGTGCTTCCATGTGTTCAATATTTCTCTAAGACCCGTTCATGACTTAAACTACCAGATATCTTAAGAATGTATGAACTAAAATCCCTCAGTCAAAAAAAGAAATAAATCGCTCAACTACTGATCGGTTGAAACAAAGCTTTATATTTACTTTCCACTATTATTCAGTTAATAATGATAATGAATGATAATAATAACAACAACAACAAGAAATATGAATTTAGAATAGAAGAGGAAAACATGTTTCTAGAAAACAACAATCTGTTATACAAGTTTCAAATTTAATTTTTTTTCATGACGATAGTCTTTTGTCTGAGAGTCAACATACATGTATATGTAACAAAGTGTACACACATACATACATTACTTGACTGTAAAACACGTAAAATATATGTAATTCATTCGATGCAGTTGGATTTTTAAGTTTTATATTTTAACAACAGTGTAATCCATTAAAATGAAAATAAATGAATGAGTGAATTGAGAAGTAAAAGAAAATTAAAAACCCATTGTTAAATAGTTGGGACTGTTTTCCTCTTAATAACAAAACAGTTGAATTATATCGGAATTTGTAACAGGAATTCAAAAAGTATCAATGAAATGAAGTTAAAAAATAACAGATTATTATTTATTAAATACTATTATTATTATGACTACTAATAATCTGGAAGAATAGGAAGAAAACTTAAATTAGTCGAAACTACGTAAGTGTTTCATAACATTAATAAATAAGTAAAAATTGGACTCTGAACAACCTGCACATTTTATACACATACAAAACTTATTAATTAAATACAATCAACACAGAAGCAATTCAATCGATAATAATAATAATAATAATAATAATAATAATAATTATTATTATTATTATTATTATTATTATTATTATTTTGAAGTTATATCTAAGACAATAGATGACAATACTACAAATACAGATGAGAACAAGAAAAATGTACATGAACTACAGAAGATATTTGTCCGCTGTATTTAAGAGTAAAAACAGTGAATGGAACTTTCACAAGGATACAATGTCATTGCTTCAAAATAAATGAAAAGTATTATATAGTTTATATTACACACTGAATCGGGTTACACAACCACTGAAAACCTAGAAGCACTGGGAGTTGTTTTTACTGGTATGGGACTTCTCAGTTGTGCATACCCATGTTTTCAATGGTGGCGTAAAGTTAATATGTAATGTAAATTATAAAATTTAACAATGATCACAAATCAATCAATTAAAGTTATGCCATTTAAATTAATTAAACACTACATTAATTCCAGTGGTGAACTTAAAATATTGAATACAATGAAGACAACTAATTGCTGTCAAATTTAAGTTCAGGTTGGTGACTATCGCTACCAGAAAAAGTTTTTAACAAAGTGACGTTGAACCAAATGAAAGATTCAATAGACACGCAACTTCGAGATCAACAAACCGGATTCCGTAACGATCAGGCGCGAATAAACTAAATCGCCACACTACCGATTATCTTTGAACAATCAATTTAATGAAACTTGTCACTAAACATCAACTCCATTGACTATGAGAAAGCATTTGAGAATGTGGATGGAAGCACTTTATGGCAAATTCTTCGACAGTATGGTGTAACTGAGATCTTTAATATCACACGGAATTCATACGCCGGACTACAGTGTAAAGTCGTGCATGGAGGACAGCTGACAAATGCATTCCAAGTAGGGAACGGAGTCAGACACGTCTGCTTACTCTCGCCCTTTCTCTTCCTTCTGGTGGTCGACTGGATTACGAAGACCTCAATATTTGACTGGAAGCATAGAATGCATGCAACTACATGATT
Organism: Schistosoma spindalis; assembly: GCA_946903255.1. Taxonomy (NCBI): domain Eukaryota; kingdom Metazoa; phylum Platyhelminthes; class Trematoda; order Strigeidida; family Schistosomatidae; genus Schistosoma; species Schistosoma spindalis. The sequence goes on along the minus strand of OX336420.1, from coordinate 66,870,013 downwards.
TGAACTTCGTAGATCATCTAGCTCTTCTATCCCATACACATCAACAAATGTAGATGAAAACAAATAGTGTAGCAGCAGTCTCCACATTGTAAGCCTCAACATGAACAAGGAAAAAGTGTAAGGATTGGCAAAGTAAGGACAGAATTCCTAAAGTTCAAAAACATATGGAACTCAAAACAACTTTCAACCAACATCAAAGTCACAATCTTCAATACGAACGTAAAACAGTTCTGCTGTATGGAGTTGAAATTTAGAAAACTACTTACTTATGACTTACGCCTGTTACTCCTCGTGGAGGAGCATAGGCCGCTCAACAGCATTTTCCATCCAACCCTGTCCTGGGCAATCCTTTCCAGCTCTTTCCAGTTCTTATTCATCCTTTTCATATCCGCTTCTATTTCCCGACGTAATGTGTTCTTTGGCTTTCCTCTTTTCCTCTTCCTTCAGGATTCCAAGTTAGCGCTTGTCTCGTAATGCAGTTTGATGATTTCCTCAATGTATGTCCTATCCATTTCCATCGTCTTTTCCTAATTTCCTCTTCAGCTGGAAGCTGGTTGGTTCTCTCCCACAAAAGGCTGTTGCTGATGGTATCCGGCCAATGGATGTTGCGTATCTTGAGTAGACAGCTATTGATAAATACCTGTACCTTCTTGATGGTGCTTGTTGTAGTTCTCCAAGTTTCAGCTCCGTACAGTAGAACTGCCTTGACGTTCGTTCTGAAGATTTCGACTTTGATATTGGTTGAAAGTTGTTTTGAGTTCCATATGTTCGTCAATTGAAGGAATGCTGTCCTTGCTTTGCCAATCCTCGCCTTGACGTCTGCATCTGAACCTCCTTGTTTATCGCCGATGCTTCCCAGGTATGTGAAGGATTCCACATCTTCCCGAGTTTCTCCATCAAGAGTGATTGGATTGCTGTTCTCCGTGTTGTATTTGAGCACCTTGGTTTTCCCCTTGTGTATGTTGAGGCCTACTGATGCAGAGACTGCTGCTATGTTGGCTGTCTTTGTCTGCATTTTTTCGTGTGTATGCGATAGGAGGGCTAGGTCATCTGCGAAGTCTAAATCGTCTAATTGGTTCTGAGCTGTCCATTGTATGCCGTGTTTTCCCTCAGATGTCGAGGTCTTCATAATCCAGTCGACCACCAGAAGAAAGAGGAAGGGAGAGAGTAGACAGCCTTGTCTGACTCCGGTCCTTACTTGGAATGCATCTATCAGCTGTCTTCCATGCACTACTTTGCACTGTAATCCGTCGTATGAGTTCCAGACAATATTAACAATCATCTCAGAAACTCCGTAGTGTCGAAGAATTTTCCATAACGTTCTCCTATCTACACTGTCAAATGCCTTCTCATAATCAATAAAGTTGACGTAGAGTGACGAGTTCCACTCAATTGATTGTTCGACGATGATCCGTAGTGTCGCAATTTGATCTGTGCACGACCGGTCCTTACGGAATCCAGCTTGTTGATCTCGAAGTTGAGCGTCTACTGCGTCTTTCATCCTGTTCAGTAACACTCTGTTGAAGACTTTACCCGGTACTGACAGTAGTGTAATGCCCCTGTAATTTTCACACTTCCTCAGGTCTCCTTTCTTTGGAATCTTGATGAGGTGTCCTTCCTTCCAGTCCATCGGCACTTGTTCCTCCTCCCAAATCTTCTTGAATAGAAGATGAAGCATGTTCGTAGTTACTTCGATGTTTCACTTCAATGCTTCAGCTGGTATACTATCGGGTCTTGCTGATTTCCCGCTCTTGATTTGTCTGATAGCCATTCTCATTTCTTCCGTCATTGGTGGATCGACATCTATAGGAAGATCTGTGTGTGCTGCTCCGATGTCCGGTGGATTCATTGGAGCTGGCCTATTCAGGAGTTCGTCGAAGTACTCTGCCCATCTGTTCCGCTGTTGCTGAATCTCAGTGATCGGTCTTCCTTCTTTGTCTTTGACTGGTCTCTCTGGTTTACTATATTTCCCTGCTAGTTTCTTCGTTGTATCAAAAAGCTGTTTCATATTTCCTTCTCTTGCAGCTTTCTCCGCCGTCGTTGCTAGTTCTTCCACGTATTTCTGCTTGTCAGCTCTAGTGCTCTTCTTCACTTGCTTGTTTACTTCTATGTACTCTGCTTGTGCTTGGACTTTCTCTGCTCTTGTTCGACTGTTGTTAATTGCTGTCTTCTTGTTCTTCCTTTCTTTGATCCTGTCCAGTGTTTCTGTGGAGATCCATTCCTTGTGATGATGCTTCTTGGAGCCCAGAACCTCTTCACACATTGAAGTTAATGCTTCTTTGATACCTTTCCAGCTATCCTCCATAGTAGTTTCTTCTTCCTTCAGTAGATCCTGTAGGGCTTGGAACCTGTTGTTGAGAGCTATCTTGAATTCATTGAGTTTGTCGGTATCTCGGAGGAAGGCTGTATTGAACCTTTGCAGCGCTGTTTGTCCAATTGTCCAGTTCTTCTTTAGCTTCAGTTTTAAATTGGCCACAACCAGGTGGTGATCTGAAGCTATATCCGCTCCTCTCCTGGTTCTCACATCTTCCATTGTCCTTCGGAACTTTTTATTGATGCAAATATGATCTATCTGGTTCTCTGTGGTGTGGTCCGGTGAGATCCATGTAGCTTTGTGTATACGTTTGTTTGGGAACATTGTGCTGCCTATGACCAATTTGTTGACTGCACATAGATTTGCAAATCTTTCCCCATATTCGTTTCACTCCCAGTTCATGTCGTCCCATGATATCTTCATATCCCGTGTTGTCTATTCCGACTTTGGCGTTCAGATCTCCCATCAGAATGGTGAGGTCTTATCTTGAGCACTTCTCTATGATTGATTGCAGCCTCTCATAGAATTGATCTTTAACGTCGTCATCAAAAAAGCACAATTATTTATAATAAATTATCTAATTAAGATACTCAATGTTTTTTGACTAGATACCATCAACAACAGCCTACTGTGAGAGAGAAAAATACCAGCTTCCAGATGAAGAGGAAATTAGGAAAAGACGATGGAAGTGGATAAGATATACACTGCGGAAATCATCAAACTACATCACAAGACATTGGAATTTTTTTTTCAAGTGTTCTAAATGAACACTAACTTATATATCACACAAGTTTACTTTTTATAAAATTGTAAGTATATTTAGTTAATTTGTATCCCAAATTATAAAATTTCCGTTCGATTTTTACCGTTCAACTGGCTCCAAAAACAATGCAACACCGATACATACCCAAAAAATGGACAATAAGTCATTTTGTCTATAAATAGGTATGTATGTATATGTTTTAAGTAAATTTAGGGTTTTAAAAACAACTGACAGTAGAAATAGTGAGTTAATATGTATGACGTGATAAAATCAATGGATCGAAGATTTACGCAATAAATAACTAGACACTAAGTTATTTACACAACACTTTAAATTACAATAAAAATAATGACGGTACTTATCTAAAATTAAAATTGGTAAATTGAACAAACAAGAATAATTACCGATACGATTATTTCATCAACAAAACTACTAACCCCCTATGGAATTGCGGCAGAACAGGCTTATTTGTGAAAGTAACACACACCCACCTTCATTGTAAGGTCGCTACTTTATTACTGTACCATTAGTTCAATAAAGACAATGAAATTAATCAATACTGTGTTTTATAGCTATATAATAAAATTGATCAACAGTTGTGTAAATATAATTATTTTAAAATCGAAATGTCACATAATTCTAATTACCAACAATTAAACTATAACATATGTAGTCTAATAAAATCGTGATAATAATGTAATTCGTTTTATCAGGTACATGTTAATGTACTCAATTATCAGTCATATTATTCTCATGATGGCGAATAGTGATACTCTGTTCTATTTATTGCATAAAAAGTTGAGGTGAGGCACAGGGTTCGAACCTAATATTTCATTAAACAGCCTTGTTAGATAGATATATACAAATCTTCAAAACGATACAAACAAACAAAAAGGTATTGAAAAACACGCCAGGTTGTGACAGGGCATGATCTAGGGATTTCTGGAATACCACAATATGAACAACTCATATTAAATGAACTGAGGGAGTGAAGTGATGAACACATTTCCAATTTCATAAAAATTATCAGATGTTAAGTTTCATGTTTGAAATAATGCTCCGTCACACACACACACACACGGTAGGTAATGTCTCACATTTCAAGATAAAACCCTCAAAATCTTGCCAGATCAAAAGAAATAATTAAAACAAAAGAACAATTACAAAGTACAACAGAGTATTTTAGGTACTAAAATTAAACTGATGGAAAAATTTGATTTCAAACTATCAGTTATGATGATTTGGTTGTAGATGATCCCGGAAGTGAGTCAATGAGAACTAATAATCAAAGATTAAATTGGCTTCCGGTGATTCGTTTTTAATTCGTTAGAATTTAAGTTGATCTTATTACCTTATCTTATTATGTATATTTTCCTAAATAGAAAACGTAATATAATCATATAAATTAAAAATAAGTCAAATCTATGGAAACATATACTTAATTGTCAACAATAATTTCATAATTCGAGACAGCAAAATAGAAAATTCAACTTTGATTCAATATGAAAAACTTGAAAATTAACTTGTTCAAGATATATGAAATCCTTTGATTTAAGACTACATGAGAATGATTATACACATCGTTTAGTGTATAAGACTAACAAACTGTGAAGAGAAAATCGATTGTCTTAGTTTCAACTGGGCATTTTATTTTATTGTTTACTCTAAAATCAACTACAAGAACATTAAAATGCTTATATCCTAAGTAAAAAAAGCTCTCAAGTAAAACCAAACAACCCAGAATAGTAACCAAGATGGGAAGTTTATTATTTGAATTAATTTTGGTTATTAATTAAAATGTCATTCAGTAACAACGAAATAATGTTAGCCATGGGTTTCTCTTCTCCTAAATGGAGAAAAATGTTGCTTCTAGACTTTTTTTTCAGTGTGTTTCGATGTTTAGTTTGATTGTAGAGAATAAACTAGTCGAGGGTGTTAACCATTTCATTTATCCTGGTATACAATGAAATATCGGATGCGAACATAAAAAGCATGTTTGGTTTTACCTAACATGTACGATCAATCAGTTCGTTTATTAAAGAAGAGTCTACTGCATAAAAGTCTGATATATTTAACTTTTTGTATGTGAAACCTAGCTTTTGACAGTAGAAGATATTGATAGGTTACTCGTATTTGGCTATAGATGCTTTCAAAGCATACTAGAATGAATCATCTGTCCAGTGCATCCTGCTCTCAACGGTTGTCTGAATAAGATCGGTCTATGATATAAACTATGAAAATTCAACGACCTTTGCAACATCCTCATATAAGTTAAATAGTCAGTTATATTCACAAACTATGTGACTGGAAGAACGAAATGGAGAAGGTGATCAAACCATCCGATACTATACATTCACATAGTACAATAGCAAGTTTATGAGTATCATAGCTTTATTATCAATTTACACTATTCATTCTACTATTTTTATTTATCACCCGTATAATTAAAGTGTGGAAATAAAAAACTAATACAAGGTATTATAATGACAAGAGGTATGAATCCGTTATATTAATAGTTGAGATCATGAGTCAATTGAAGCTAGACCACCATGGAAAACCTGGAAGTCCTATTGTGGGACTCCTTGGAAGTGCGCACCCACGATCCCGCCTCGCGAGATTCGAACCCAGAACCTATCGGTTTCGTGTGCAAATGTTTAACCTCTAGACCACTGAGCCGGCATCCAACGGTGCTAATGTCGAACATCAACTAATCCCTTATTGTCCCACTTATCTGCAACCACTAACATCATCGTAGAATGCTTAATTCATAGGATTACACTTCACATACACAATCTCTCACACATGTAAATCTAATTGACATAGTACATATCAATTAGCTACATAATAGCCGATGATAAGTAGTTGTAATTATGAATTCTTCTATACAGAAAGTTTAAACAGCTTGGTAATTTCATTGATGATTATCTATACGTCTATTTGTATAAAAAAAACGAAGTGGACTTCAACACATTAAATAAATTGATATTATTGAAACATTTAATAGTCTATCTCAACTAGATGTATCAACAAATATTCACATCAATGCTATTTTCGCTAAGTGAATGATACAGATTTCAACGTATTAATATAAAATAGCTTTTATGGATAACTACATATCGCAATATATATATATATATATATATATATATATATATATATATATATATATATTCATGCTCACCAATTGTTACATAATCCATTACTAATCGACCAAGAATTCATTTAGGCGAATAAAATTATTATCATCGATGAATATTAAAAACAGAAAAATAAGGAAAAACAAAGAGAATCAGTAGAATAAGTAGAAAAGAAAGAACAAAGAGTATTTTGGAGAATAATTGTTTTCAATAATTTCATTATCAAACCTTAGAGTTATAGGTTCAAATAAGCCTTTAACGCTGTACTTAACTAGGTTTTGGTGTAATGGATCTAATAATTTCACCAACCATTTTACTGTTGAATGGCATGGTGAGTTTGACATGTCTAGAATTGGACGTAAAGAAACCTCTGGCTTATAAACCTTAGGCAGGCCATAGAGTTGAGGAGTATGTGCTCCAGAAGGCTTGAGCTTGTGGATACAATAAAAAATATGAATATAAAAGGCGAAACCATGTTATCACCAATCATAACATCATTGTTCACTACCATACATCTGACTGAAACCATCTATTACATATGTGACCAAATGCTAGAAAAGAAAATAGAGATACCGATCCCAGTAAATAGAATAAGGGAGCTTCTGTTGAAACGTACTATGAATATCAACTTTATCTTTAAAAACGAATTTTACAGATAAATAGATGGAGGAGCAATGGGATTACCCCTATGCCCAATACTTTTTAACATTTTTCTTGCCAAATTGGAAAATATACCGTTGAAAGACATCCCAAATAAGTTAGATTATTATTGTCAATACACAGATGACACACTAAACGTGTGTGACGGAAGTATCGACCAACAAGGGCCGTTAAACAGTTTCAATAACGTTCAACCAGCTATTAAAGTCACTGATGAAGGGAAGAAAGACATTAGTATAGCTTTTCTTGATATCCTACTATCTAGAAGGACAGACGGTTCCATAAAAAGAAATATATTTAGAAAGAATACATGAACAGGTCGGTATATCCACCTCTTCAATAAACAATAAATTCAGTTAAATGTTTCAGCCACAGAATCAATCTTTTATGTTCTGAGGACAATGTAGACAGCGAAATAGATATACTAAAGAACACATTACGAAATGATGGCTATCCAGATAATTTCGTCAGAAAATTCCTAGTAGAAGGTAATAAATAAAGAAGAAATTGTGACTCATTCAGTAAAAAAAACCTATATCTGAAACTGGAGTTTAAAGGGGCCATACCGGGTGATATTTTAACACGTCGATTCAAAAGATCCGTTCAAAGTACGTTTCATATCGCCAAGCTACATATAATTTTCTCAACTAAATCAGTACTTACGGAGCAAATCGAGGATAGGTTACTGATGATGAGCTCCTCCATGTGTGTATGCCAATTCAACTCTAGTGGAGCTAGTTTCATAAGCCATACTCAGAGAGCTTTATCCTTGAATGTTTGTGAACATGTACCCGCATGTTTAAGAAAAGGAGTTACTACATCGATCAACAGTACTGTTCTTTCTCACTTGGTAGATAGTGAACATCATATCAAAGTAGAGGCAGGTTTCTCTTTTATATCAAGTTCCAAAATATCTACCTCAAGGAGCTAGATTACGGTTACTCTACATAGCCGAAGCCATCTGGATCAACTCCAGAAAACCGAACTTACGTACCCAGAAGAGGTATATCCACCTCCTATGCTTACCTTGGTCCATGACTGGATCAGCAGATACTTAGACTGGATATTATAAACCTTTTATCTCCCCCCTCTCAATCCCTTTTGTGTTTATATATTTCTCAATCTTCACATTCACCTTTCCCAATTCACATGAATTCTCTCTTATCGTAATTACCTTGATAACACCTCTTATTACATATTATATTCACACAACGTTATTATGTTAGTTTACAAGACGAAAATCTCCTACTATGTATTTCATTCACATGATTTTTATGTCATTATTATATTGCTATTATATTGATTATGAACTGATACTTTACAACACATCATTCTGATCTTTATTAAATGACCTTTCTAATTTACAAATAACAATATTCAAGTATTTACGTTGTAACAGACGCAAACGTTCATCATCTTTAACATACAACATTGTCAAATTCATTAATACATGCCTTATTTTTAACTTTGTAAAATATCACGATAATTATGGACTTCTAACAGTACAGCCTGATGGTGAAGTTATTAAAAATAATTGTTCACTCAAATATCGATTGTTTTTGAATAGTCCATGGGGATTTTTAAGCTGATAAAATAGAAGTCATACAAATGATTTTTAAAGAGAGCAAGAACAAAGGTTGGTGCAGAATAATATGAATTCATTTTATTTCGTTAGGTTCTCATCAGCTGCTTACAACCTAAAATATTTGAAATTCAACGTTATTACAGATATTGACATATATCAGGTGATGAAGGATGAACATGATGTAGCAAAGATGCTACTAGAGATAATGAGGTTATAAAATTTGTTTCGAATATATATAGTTTGGGAGGGAAGGTTCCATAACATAGAAATAGTGATTAGAACTCATGGAATTAAAACACATTAGATGATTATGTAATGAAGTAACTGGAATAGATTAATGGTAATAAAGAGAGATATGAATTGAAATCAGTTATGAATGATGTAATTATGGTTTTTCCCAACTTTTTCTTTCGTTATTTCATACACAGTATGGCATATGCAATACAAATGTATATATGTTGTGTACACAAATAAACTCATTTTAACCCATCAATATGATCCTCAAACCACAAGTACATGACAATGCACATAGCAAATATACACACACGTATAGTTAATAAAGGCAATTACAATAGTGCACAAAATTCAAATCATTTATCACAAATGATTTATCACACTTCAATAAATGTTTAGTAATGACTCATAAGTGAGTAATAGAATTTAGAAAAAAAGCTCTAAAATAAAACAGATGAATAATACATAAGCGTAGTAATAATTTCACCTCGAATAAGAAAATTTTTTAATCAATAAAATCAATAATCTAGGGTTTAGATGACGACACAAAATTGCTCATTATGAATATATAATTGAGTTTATAGTCCTGATACTCTAACGATAAAAATTATGACATAATTGAAATCGCTGTACATAGTTAAAACTACATCGATTAAATAAATAAATGGTTTGTTATGTTTTGGGAGAGTATGAATATATTATCCTTTTTTTTTATTTTTTGGTTATAAAAGAATCTTCATTCAAATTATCAGTTTAAAACTTATTCTATTCAATGTGAACATGTAAAGCAGGAAAATAAAAACGATTAAATTTGATAGATGACTACTAAAATGTGAAAAAAAAAACATATGTATTATGTAACTGGTTATAAAGTTGAATATATTTCTTTTATTTATTAGATAACTCAAGAAAATACGCGAAAATAATAAGGACATCGGGCAAATAACAAGATCTTGAAGGTATCTCATATTGTAGCTAGACAGTCTCTTGTCAAAACGAAGATATAAAAAAAATCACACCTGAATTTTAACATAATTGTATTTTAATAAATTAGCCACATGAAGGATCTGCAATGTTTATGTTATTCTCATTGACACAAAATCTTTAGCAAGGAATTAAAAGGTATAAATTATGTATACAAAAACAAGTTCTGGCACATTATTTATAGTTAGTTATATCCGTCAGATTGTCCAATTTTCCCTGGCCGGTTATATCAGATCCACCTAACGAAGTCTGCATAGTACTCTAAATAAATAGGTGTTACTTTTCAACAAGACTATATGACTTAATGCTGGCTCTTTTTAAAGATAATGAGAAAATTGACTAGATTTTTTGAAAAAAGTATAGGAAACAAAGAATATTTCAACATCTTGGGACGAAGTAATGATCTTTGAAATGGGCTTATGTTGTCTACGCAGCAAGTACGAGGAAACGAGCCTACTTCTTCTTGCCTTCAAGTTATTAACTCACAGTCTAACCTTAAATAAAGTCATTCGTACATTAATCACATCATCGCCCTCCGAGGAAAGCAGGAACAAAGCCATAATTTTCGTAGGCCAACAATCGCTGTGTCGATATCAGGGTAACCTTCAATTCGTTGGACAGGACCAATCTTTGGAATAGTCTGCTGAAGAAAGAGGTGCATAAGAAATTTATTGTTATTTTAAAACATTTGTACACAAATACCTCAGGAGGAGTGAGGTTATGCAACTACTTCTCTTCATTTTTCCACTCCAGGAGTGCGGTTAGGGAGTTCCCCAATCTCACCATTCCTCTTCAACTTTGCCATCAATGACATTCTAGAGACGGCTGTGAAGAAAATAGGAAATAATGGTGTAGATCTTTTACCTACAGAATGAATTTTACATCTTGAGGTTGCGGATGCACGAGATTTAAATCACGCCTAACCAATTGAGTGATATAGTCCATAAGTTTGGCATGTACTTTGAACCTTCTAGATACAGAGTATATATTTCTTATTAATTTCAAGCACTTTAAGAGTCAAATATTGCCAATTTTCGCGTTCTTAATAATATCATACGTGTTGTCCATCACTGTACTTTAAGTTTTACGCAAAATACATGAGGCTCTATCTTAATTTTGACTGATCAAATAAAGACTGTCAGTATATCATACTTTTATAAGAAAACCTTTATTAAGCCCATACCATTATGGCTTGTAATCCGGACTGACTAGTATACACGTTCTTGAAGTGCTGGTTAGACACTGACTAAACAAAAGGATAGAATGTAAGACAGTATAAGCAGCTATATTATCGAATCTCGAATGAATGTAATTACAGTTCATCTGCATTCTTGTATCGACAAGCTGACTGTTACATGGTTACATGGAGGTTGATCTTGGATAGTCAATTAATTATTTTGATCGTCATAGATCATATACGCTCGTATCTGGCCTATTGTGCGACCTTGAAATATATCTGACTTGCTTGATATTACCATGTACGTAAGCTATAAAATTCCTTTATCAGTTTACCGTCATTCCAATGAAATATTTTGTTAATGCCACCACAATCCCCCTACGTTTCCGATTGGGTGTTTTTTTTAATTGGTATTACTCCCTCAAGTATGTAAAGGAATTGGGATGAAGATATGTTTGGCTAAATAGGATATCGTTAAGTTATTCAAATTTATTGAGTGTCCAATTTTTAGTTCAACTACAGTCAATTGTATATCAATGACTTGGCAGTAAGCCGGAAATGAGAAACAGATTCGTACCTCTCCAGTACACTAAGTTTCAAAATAATATTTTTAACCAATCACCTATAACACAAATTCACACATGACTCATACGGCAAAATAACATGAAAGTACACTTACGCGAGGATGCTTTGTTAAGTGAATACCGTTTAGTCTGTTTAAGTATATTTTGTCTCATATATGACTCATGATCTGATAATCACATGTATAAAGTGTGCCATTTGTAATCAGAGAAAAAAATGACTATGTAAAGATTGTCATATGTTAGTGTAATATTAGGCCTATGTCTAAACAACAATCTGTCAATAATATTTCAAGTGGATAAAACCGATAAATTGTACAAGATTGAATATTTGTTTACAGTACTCAGCTTGCGACACAGAAGCCTTAAGAGTAACAATCGCATGCATGCTACATACAGCATAACAGAACATTTAATCACACAATGCAATCTATCACGTTGACTAATATTAACAAGGCATTTTCTGTCATTTCTTATCTACTTGGGTTACCCTGGATAAATCTTATAACACGAAATATAAAAGAGTGAAAATAACCTAGCATACCTGAGCAACAGCTTGATTATGAAGAAATAAAGGTCTGGTTACTGATTACTGCGTTATCGATCATGTATTTTATGATATTACCAACCGTATGTGGATATGTATAGTAAAGGATGTTTGCAACCTGTAGCGAAGAAAATTACGACCATACGACGAACTTACTACTCATTAGTAGTTGAGTTTATTTATGTGAAAAGTTAAGTCTGCATTTGGTGTATGAGACCATCTGAGTATGCAATGAATCATTAGGTGACTTGAAAAATAAACAAAGCCAAAGATGCCAACTGTGTCAAATGGGCAAGGACTATATGAAAAAATGATTGGAGTAAGCAGTGTTAAAATATTTTCTGAATTGAACGAGGATTTTATTTAAGGTTGGTAACAGAATAACATGGGGAACGAAATCAATTAAGCTTATATTACTGTATTAACCGCCATAGACCATAACTGGGAAGTGTAAAACATTTGAAATTATAGAACAAAACATACTACTGTCATGTTTTTTTGAAATGAAACTACTTATTTTTATAGTAATGTACCAGTCACAACACGTACATGTTGGTTGAAAACAATTGAAACGAGAGTGACTAAATAAGTTGATGGTAGCCTTACTGATTGAGACATCAACAAACGATAGTTTAGATTTTACCAGGTAGTATGAAATCACACAATGTTACAGAACAAATTATGTTGATGGGTGTTAATAAGCCAAAACTAAGGCTCATCACAACTTACCACTATTGATTACCTCAAGACCATTTACTACTAAATGATGATCACATTACAAACTTGAAAAAACAGAATTCAGTCAACTTATGAGGGTTGTTGTTTATTATCAGTTTGAACAATAATTGATGACCACTTAGTGTAACACATAAACACATAAACAACTACTGAGTAAATAAATCCATAAACACTTATTTTACTTGGCTAAAACAATGTTTTTCCACAATGTCACATGAACAATCCTTTCAATATTTATCACTACATCAAACTTTAATAAATCAAAAAGGCTAATAGCAATTTAATATTTTCAATTAAAAAGGATTAAGTCAGTCAATTAATTACCATATATATATATATATATATATATATATATATATATATATATATATATATATATATATATATATATATATATATATATACAATAGTTGAACCCGTGAGTCGATCTATGCTGGATCATTACTGCAAACCTGGGAGCATTGGACGGCCATTCCATCCCTGCATGGGACTCCTCAGAAGTGAGCATCCACGATCCGGAACACTGGACTAGAACCCAGGAAATTCAGTCTCACGTGCGAAAGCTTAACTCTAGACCACTGAGCCGGCATCTAACAGTGTTAGTGTCTAACTTCAATCGATTCGTGATTTTAAGCGACAGCTTTTCAGTGCTTCCAGATTTTCAATGGTGGTCTATCTTAGATTGACTCAGCAGTAATTTTTATGAAATCATAATTAGGTCATCATAACAAGAACATAGACAAAAAGCTGTGTCAAAATTAAGATGATAAGTACTCAAAAGTAAACAGTGAAGATAGTTAAAACAATTTACACTGGGTTTTTAGTTATCACATAAACCACAAAACATGGTACATGAACATGTTCCCTCTTAGTTACTATTTCTACCAATACGTTGAATTAAGATTTATGCGACTATGTAAGAATATGGAAGTATGTTTTTTTAAACAATTTTAGTATGGTTAACACAAACAGCAGTTTAACATTAGTTAAAACTAATGAAAAACATCGTTTCACACAATTATTCATGCGATGTCGTTGTGAATCCAAAATTTAAGTGAAAAGTCTCTCTCTCCGAGATAATTTATCAGGTAAACACAATGTACACTGAATATTCCATTAAAATTATTTGAAACCAATTGATTTATACATGATTCGGTCTTTTTAATTCATGTTTTACTAAATTGAACTAACTTTCTCTCTCTCTCCCCCTACATATATACACTAGACAGTTGAGTGTGTAAAATATGAGAGATGTTCTGCTATAAAAGTAGCATATCAAAAGTCAAACGCAAAATACTAGTAGATATACATACAAAAACATAACGTAGAGAATACTGAAAAGACTAGTGTGATTAAGTTAATAAACATTACAGATAAATATAAATGACAAAAATCTCACATTATGGGAACAATAAATGAAGGAGATAAATCAATACATCATTCATTATAATAGATAAAATTTCAGGAGCCATAAAGATTCTAAAGTAACCTCATATTTATTAATTGATTAAATAATTGATGAATAACGATGATAGAGAAGAGTAATTGATACGGTAATTGCCACTAATTGAATGAACTCATTAAGAAATTAACGAGAAGGACAATGACATTTGTGATAACAATAATCATTAGTGAATTAAAAAGCATGAAGAGATCAGTAAATAATTCACCCTTGTAATTGTTTAAATAGTTTCTAATTTGTTAGACATTTTGGATACATAAAACACGTTACTTATACACATCTGGGACACATTTTTTAATCTAAAAAAATACTGTTTCCCTAAAATTCAACCAGAAGTCGGAATTGAAAAGTTTTTAAATCTCCATCTTCTAACTTTAAAATTGAGTGTGTAAGTCGAATCTGATTGCTGTAAACAATATATTTGAACAATAGTATTATGACCTTAAGTGTGATAGACTTAATACATAGCATATGTGTACATTTTAAAGAACTTTATACCCAGAAATGATAAGATATTAGAAATATATCTATGGAGTTTTTGAGGCTACAATATTGTATATCTGATTTCAATGAAACATTAATATATTGACGCATTGGATTTGATTCATAATGAAATTATTGTTGAACACATTTTTCATTCTATATAAAAGAAATGGGAATTTATTGCAAACAATTTTTAAAAAAAAGAAATAATTCTACGACTAATGGGAAAATATCTTATTACCAGTTTAAATAAGAGTATTTATTACGTAAGACGATTTTATAACTAACCTAGTTAACCAATAGACTTATTTCGACAAACGTACCCAATAACATAAGATGAACAACACTTAAAAGATTTATTTGTAACTCTCAACTGATTATGAATATAATGAGAAACTTGTATGCATCTATAGAGAATGTTATGGATGTCTTTAAAAAACCATCTACTAACAAAGATTTTAAAAAATCAAATTCACGTTTCTGTGTACAGTTTCGAAATCTCAAAGTGAAAATTTTTCTAAAAACCTCGTTTTAGTTTATTTTAAACGAATTTTCAAGAAAAAACAGCTTAGCTTAACATATAATTAAGTCACGTAATATAATTGGATCTTTTTTCCCAAATTGTAAATTTGATTAATTCTACTAATCCCTTTTTCCTCATTTCTAGTTCATCTAGTTTGATTTATATAGTGAAATAATAAGTATCATTAGTTTATGTACACATGAAATATAAATTAAAAACCGGCTACATCAACTTGTATTTTAACTACTACATATTGTATTGCACAAATAAAACTGTCAGTAGGTTACTGTGTTTACAGATTTCAGATAAGGATTAAGTAAACAATATTTATAGGAATATATATATATATATATATATATATATATATATATATATATATATATATATATATATATATATATATATAGGAATGTTTTCAATGTGATAAATAGTCAATAAATTTTAATAATAAACTAAATCCCATATCTCTTTTTAGTTTAAATTGTTAGAAATAAACGATTAAAACCAACAAGTTGCAATATAAATAATAATGATAGTAACATTTAATGAACTTTTTTACTAAAAATTAACGCCCAACAATAAATACCTGTTTTCCAAGAGATTACATTCTACAGGTGTATTTTTCAAGATAACACTTCTAGTTGTATAAATTGTAACTGGCTCATTCAATAGTGACGATTTAGCATCACATGGTTCGTTGTATATTCCAGTAGGATTTATATTATTCAAAGTATTATTAACATCATTATAATTATTATTTAATGACTTATTACACAAATCGAAATTAGTCAGTGGTGGTGGTGTAACAACACTGTCAGATATTTCATGATATTGTTGATTATGATGCTGATGTTGACGATGTGCATTAACACTGCTTCCACTAAATGGTATAGATCCACAATGCATAGGTACTATAATATTTCCAACAGGAAAAGCAGCATCAGACCAAGCTGAAAATGTATCTGGTGATTTTCTAGAACAGGGATTTGAACGACCTTTCAATCCATCTAGTATAGCATCAGCGAAATTTGCCAAAGATTCTTCATATTCTTCTTCAACAATAAACTAATACAATTAAAATATTAATATGGAAGGTTTTTGAAAAAAATCGGAGTGATAGTCAAAACTAACTGCATAACAAATAATATCACGCTGATAAAAAGAACAATGCCTAAAAATCACGTTAAGAAGAACAAACGTTTATAAACAATAATAATAAATAGTGGAATCGGAATTTTACAGGATATGATATTGCTCATCTGTCGTTTTCGGAAGTTTTTATCTATGAGACTCATGGATGCCATTTAAAGTATGGGAATCAAGGCTGTCTAAGAGTGACATAATGTAACTTCAAAGAATTAGAAGACCAACAATGCGATAAACCTGTACTGATATGTATACATGGTGGAAAAGATTTAGGTTCCCAAAAAGAAGCTCTACCGTCTTATGAAAATGTAATATCGTTATAAAAAGTCTGTGTACTTAGTTAGCTATTGACCCGTATTTTTGTCAGTTTATTTACCAGGTACCTAGGTATGAGTTAGGGTTAATGATACTTACTTGAATGTCAGAACTGAAGTAGGTAGAGTAGAGTTTGAACCTGGAATTTAGTGCCCGAAAGATGAACCTCTTCACCAAATAATGTCACATAGTATATTATTCAAAGATAATCGAAAGAGTTCGATCACATTTTCAATATGGCTTATGATTTGGCATAACAATGTCGATGAATACCAACATGTTAAGTTCACAGTTTTTTGAGGATTGCCTCAAATCGCCTAATAATGAATGACTTTAGTAGCGACATTTAATGAATTAGCTAAACGATTGCGTTACAGACTTAGCTAAAAATGTAGGCCTTTACAAATTTGCGCATTGTATCAATAGACATACCTCTTCAAATCAACATCATTCAGTAACAGATGTTGTATTACCTCGCCCTTAGTGTAAACTTTATTTTCAGTTAAGTCTGTAGCGCAATCCACTGAACTAACTCATTAAACTACGTTACTCAATTTATCCAATATTAGGTGGTCTGAGGCAGTCCCTAAAAATCTATTAGCCTTTATATAATGCACAGCAATGACTGATCATTAAATATGCTCAAAAATACCGGACAGAATATGAATAAATATCTTCATTTAACAATCGACCTTGATAAAACATTGCATCTTTACTTGGTTGATCACTGATGTTGGTTAAACGTAGTTAGAGAATAAAAAATATACTAATTTTAAGTGTTATGACATTGAAGCACATGACTATATCATCCCTTACTCCCAAGTCGATTCACCAGAAATAAACCCTAAACATTTGAACATAAAAACGGTATTTCACCCTAATACCTTATATGTTTTAGTTTATGATAAAACTGAATGGGATATCCTGCGAGGAGTCGAAATCAATCATTAGTACCAAGAAACTTGAGGAAGCGTGAATATTAATAGTTTGATAATTAAGAGAAGTTATCAACTATATACAAAGAGTGGCTAATGCAGATAGGATACGACTGGCCCATGAACGGAAACAGACAGTTACTCAGTATAGAAACTATTGTTATACGTAAAAGATTGAATTGACGATTTATATTTTAAATTGAGTAATTGGACTATATTTTATTTCAATAAACGGTGGTTCTGATCTGTTTTTTACCTTTCAACTGTCGATCAAATATTCCGTCTGTGCAAACTGCGTGATCCAGTATAGTGGCCTAATTATCTCTTACAGAGGTCTAGTATGTCCAGTCATACAATACAGCCAACTATTCTGTTTATCAGGGTCAAGTGTAGTCAAATGTTATAGTATTTTGTACCACAGCTCAAATCTTTAACTGCTTTTGTCGTTACATAACTATTGAGAATAATATGCAAGGCAGATTGATTTTCCTAATTAACATATCAATTCTTGAGGTATGGGGAATGTCGGCATAAAAACCATGAACGACTTAGTGCAATATTAACAAAGTAACAGACAAAATTATGTTTTAAATTAGATAAACTTTGAGGTTTATTTTAATATTAATATGATTGATGCGTGAAATTTTTCAAGAAATCCATTTCATTATAAACAGATTGACAATCTACTCCAGGGTAAATATCAATCAACGTAATAAAAGAGATATTCTCTAATGTGTTATATTACATTATACGTTAATATGCTAAAGACCGTTTCTTGTTCATTTTTCTTACTCTCTATAGTTCCTGGTAATATAAACAAACTGTAAACATTGTTTAGCAAATTTGATAGAATACTAATCTAAAAAGGGTATGCTGTTTACATTTAAAGATTTGACAATTTTCCTACTACTTTATCAAAATTCAACATAACTGAGACGCATTAAAAAAATTTCGACAGAAAATTAAATGTAAATACAGAAAAAAATTGTATACAATGTAGAACTATTGGTAACTTATACCTAAATCCGCTTCTGATTGTGATATTTCGAAAAAATAAAAAATGAAAACCATAAGAGCATTCTGATGTGTACAACTTTAATTTAATGGGACGATGTAAAGGTTAAAAATGTACAAATCATAAACTTTATAGTTATCAAGTCATTATTCGTCGTATGCGCTGTTTTCATTCGTAAAATTTACAATTTTATAATACGGAACATTTGTATCCTTTAACGCTAATCCGTTACTTAGTAGTAAACATGAACATGTTTATCAAGTCAAGTATTCAACACTAGTCTACGTAATTAAGCATCGCGGTGAATTTTGTTAGATCTTAAGAGCTTGAAATTAATCGGTAGGAAACCTGCGCTAAACTTCATTCCCATCAGCTTCATTGGGTATAATTCATAAGTCTGTAAGCAAACCTTTAACGTTTTTCCATTATTGAATTTTATTGTTTTATTCAGAATACTAAAAAAACAGATTTTATATTTTATAATTGATTAAAATCTATGATTTCATCGTCAAGATTGTTGATATTGTTTCAGTAAAGGAAATATAAACTATAAACTTACTTCTGAATTGGGACTTGCATGATCACTGCCATAAGTTGGATTTCGAAAAGCGGTACTGGTAATTATCGGTGAATTCGAAGCACAATCAAATGGTACAGAAGCTGTTAAACGTCTTCCAAAATTTGGTGAATAGGAATGTGGTGATGAAGACGGTGAATTTTCAACATTCACATTGATATCCATCTTAAATTTAACGTATAAAAAGATAATCAAAAAATCAAGAGTTTATAAAAAGTAAATAGAAATCGAAGATCAACTTCAATGTTATTAGTATCATTATTGTAACGTTAACCAACTACAAGTCTAAATAGTCGGCTTTAAGTCGAGTATATTTTTCGTACATGTGAATAATATTTAACTGACTACCTAAATCAAGACAGTTAAAACTAGTTTTAAACTTTCAACTTAATTATTGAGAGTTAAATGCTTTAAAATTACCACTAAGGCAAAAAAATTTAATATCATGAGACAAGTATTTAACAATGTTATCATTTAATATTTTGGATACCAATGATTTCAGCCGTATACGTTCACAGTGAAATATTAAGTTTATTTATGCACGAAAATATCTTCGATAACGGGTAACATCAAAGAATCTAAAAAATTGAAAACCTATATAAACTTGAAATTTTCTGATAAAATTAAATCGCCTATAATTTTATTCATCATCAAGTAAACTGTTTTAAGCAACTTATAATGCGTACAGAAAATTTTCTTTAGAAATCATAAAATGATGTAATAAAATAATCCGTTAGTATTAATCATCAATTTATCCCTTTAAAACTTGATGTATAATATAAAACATTTTATCATGAACAAAATTATCACAATTACAAATAACAATAACAAATTGTACCATTAAACAAGACAACTCCTACAAGAATTAAAACATGTGTTAACACACTAAATTATAGGTGATAACATACATATACATTTACCTTGTCATGCATAAAATGCACACAGTGAAAAGATGCACGTAAGTACAAGTGTAAACTAAATTTCATAAACTATCTAAACGATTGTGACCATATAGTTGTTTTCGACACACGTTAATATATAAATATACATACATTGTTACTAAGCGAAGGTTCGTAGCTTGATGAACATTCAGTAGCACTCATGTATACATGAAATATATAACTGAAATAACTAATATATATATCACAAATTATCAAACAATACGGGAAATTCGCTAGATTCAAACTTGTTTTTAAAAAGCAGATGAAATGAAATTATGATGAACAATAAAATTAATCATCAATAATATCATTAGACAATAACATTTACGTTGAAAAATAACTAGCGACACTAACAGTTTGTGATGTGTACGAATTGTCATTTGGATAAATTATCTTTTCGTATTGAGTATTAATGGTAATAAAAGCAACACTACATACCTTGATCATTTTTATACAACCATATGAAGTTTCGAGTATTACGGGTTAAACTACATAGATATGTAGATGGAATCCATAAATTTAATTCAATAAAAGTATGAGTGAAAAAAAGTCATTTCTTCAACGTTGTTATACAACCATTTATCTTTATAAATCATCATTTATTATTGATTTTCTTGCAAAACAGAAATTCTTATTCTTATTCATTAATCAATAAGATACTAGTGTAAGTAATAAAATGTTTTTTTTGTTGTTTAAATTAAACAAGAAGGCTACCATTGAATAGATGTCTCAATAACTTCAGAAATATTCAAATAACTTTGAATTGAAATTAATTTGAGTTCAATATACATTGACGTTACGTCAATATTTGTACTGTGCATAAATAATGTGATTAACTAAATATATAGCAAGATAACAAAACTAACTAACATCATAATATGACATGTATGGTAAAATTTATTTCGCTCATATTTTTCGGGGAACTAATTGCATTACTTATACATACTAATGAATTGAAGTGAACGAACTAAACAGGAATTTTAACCAGCCCACTTCATCCAAATGAAATATTTAAACTAGTTTGAAGATAGTAAAAAAACAATAGAATCTCTGATCAAAACTGATATACCTCACAGCAAAGCAAGAAGAAATAATATTGCCAACGTTAATGGGTGACTAAAAAGTACACGAGAAATAAGCGAAACTCCGCGACAAAAGGTAGAGTATATTTCTGCTATAAACATAAAAAAAGAATAAACCCATCTGGACGAATGCAACTTATTCTGACCTATACCATGGTTGTTCGTGAACTACCAAAAACTTTACTTCCATACACAGATCAGGTCAAAAGCCAATGATCCCATAGATTGACAACACTCCTTGGTAACTTTCGTTTTTTCTAAGCTTCTTCTAGGTTAATCTGTGTAAAGCGCTAGAGCAGACAGTAGTTGAGTATATGTAATCGATTTCCAAAGTAGTCGATTAAGGCCAATAATGTCATCAATTTCTTATTGTTTAATCCTTGAATCAGGTTATATTTAAACCGTTTTCTTTATATTGTTCAGAGTCCACCATGATGAGTTCACAATGACCCATTTACTTAAAAATTAATGCAATCCTTCAGGTTCTCGCAACTTGGTGAACTTTGGTGACAATTGAAAACCTTGTTTTCATAGTAGTCACTAACGCAGTCTACCTAGTAAATACAACCACTTCTTTCTGAAACATATAACTGACATTAATTAACCGAGCTTGAAAAGCTGCCACCGTAGTGATCTTTATGTCTCTAAAACTCAAGCATACATAAGCCTTAACTGAAGGTGGAAATCTGGTCGTGTTATCTAGAAAAAGAGATGATGGTGATTTGATTTGTTTGTGTACACTCTCAAACTGTTTAAAAATACTAGTCGCAAAGTTAAATATTTTTATACGTCTATAAATGATTGTGGCTAGAAATAAGTAGCTTCTAGTGTATAACTATATGGTACGGTCATAATTTCTTTGGCAGATTTGAGTTTTAAAAGGATGGCCTAAATGTTGGATAAGACCACATACTTTGCTGTTAAAGTAACATGATACAAAAACTAAAATTGGCTGTTTGATTTCTAGTGGGAGCAAATATTCGTCGTATTTTTTAATTCAATTAACAGCCCTAGTCCGAAATACGCCAACGTTGATCTTACGTTCCCTCAGTGATATATTTAACACGGTAGGGCTTTACGAGCAACCGTTGCATCTAACATCTTTTTAAGTTGTTTTGAAAAGGAAGTTAAATTACTATAGTAGATAATAAACTTCAAGGATGGGATCATATGCGTTTTTGAAAGGTTGCTTTAGTGTGATGAGGCCACAAAAAAATATTTGGGTTAAGAGTAAAATTGTAAGAAGCTGATAAAATTGAAAACAAAATCATTAGATGTATGAGTAATTAGTAGATGATGTTATCAGTAGGTCTTTTCCTTGGTTTTTATCCTAACATATCTAACAGAAAATTAAAAGTTATACTGTTTAGAAATTCTCATTAAAAAGGAAGGAATGACAATTTCTACGGCATGAATTATTTAATTTCTCTATTTTGTTTTTGTTAGTAAACGATGTAATACGTTTTGCCTGAAATTCGCTTTACGTAATAATTCGTAGGTTATTGCAATAAATAAAATGAAACAATCAATGGAACTCGCCGATAAATAGTAATAATAACTTGTAGTGATCTACTTTAGTCAACAGAACGCGATTGGTTCAATGAAAACAATTATTATTATAACCAATTGTACCAGCGACTGTTTTACTGTGCTCATTTGTTTAACTATGCTAATGACAGTCATTACACTTATTCTCCCGTTGACTTTGAACTTGTACGAATTCGGTTACGCTTAGTAACCACGCTTGTAGTCCTTTGGTACGATCTCGGTATTCTTTCGATATTACGAGATCGCCAGCAAATATATCCCGGCTACAGCCATCATCTGCCTTCTGATAATGGCCTACAGGGATCTTATTGGTTAATTAGCACGTAGTCTTGTAGCGGTGTTCATAATCAATCGCGATTCGACACCACTCTACAATTGGTGAGCCAAATCTGGGAACACGTCTCAACCTCGGTCAAATCTTCCAAAGAAGGCAATTCGGTGAGTCTATTGTTTATCTATCCACGTCTGTCGTATATTTTCATATTAATTTTTAATATATAATATACTCGACATGACGGATAACTATAAGAATAGTATTAATATAATAGACTCCGATGTACGCATACTGAATCCTCGGCACTTTTTATTCGCGTGACGATATATTCCACGCTTTATTCGAGAAATTTCCCCATTTCACTATTCTCATTGACCCGGATGCTTGGTACGGAACGCATACGCACTACCGCCTACCACCCAGCATCAAATGGTTTAGTTGAACAGTTTCATCGTCAACTTAAAAGTGCTCTTCGAGCACACGAAAACGACAATTAGTACGAAACCTTACCGTTCGTTCTCTTAGGTATCAGAACGAGTTTGAAGCCAGATATCCAATGTTCCGCCGCTGAACTTGTATACGGCACGACATTGCGTCTGCCTGGGGAATTCTTCACACCACGGAGCAGTAATGATTTCGGTAAATCAGACTACGTCCATCGACTGTCTGCATTTATGCGAACGCTGTCTCCGGTGTCAACTCGAATACAACATCGACAGGTCGCTCTCCCTCGAGAGTTATCTACCTGTTCACATGTTTTCATATGAGTAGATTCGGTACGCGAACCTTTGCAACAGCCTTACGAAGGCCCTTTTCACGTGATCTCTCGTCACGAAAAGGCCTTCAAGGTTGATCGATATGGCCGCGTCGAGATCGTCAGCATTGATCGTCTCAAACCAGCACACGTTGATGACAGTGCCCTACCCGATAACCTGAGACTCAATGCTAGACCTATCAAACCTTCTAGCGGGATCTCTACGTCTACCTCGGATCCCACGCTAGATACATCAGAGACCTCGTTCTCACGTCCCGGTCAGCAGCACGCGTCATCTGCACCATCTACGGACGAGACTTCTGTCTCACGTCCAGACCAGCAGACCACGCCGCCCTTGACCTCGGATGAGATTGCAGGCTCACAAGATACGAACGAAACTGCCGTCCCACGTTCCGGTCGCCGAGTACGCTTACCCGTACGCTTTCATGACTAACCACACAGTCAACAACGGATACGGTGTAGGACTATTCCCATACCACATGCATGCTACAATTTTTTCTCTTTTTTGATTTTTTTTCGTATCCTAAGCCCACGCCTCCGACCATTGCCCGTTTGGTAACGCCGGCTTCAGTCAACGTTGGCGAAAGCTGGCCTGGCCACCCACGCTCTTGTCAACACACTCAGTCGATAATCTGGTTTCGAATCCGCCTGGTATGTGCTTGGTTTCGCACTTGGTCGTTATGGTCGCTTCCGGTTTCTTGGCTCAACGTGGTTTCGTCCTACGTCTGCAGAGTTTTCTGGTCCGCATCCCTACGAACGCAATCTTCAGATCCTGGATACAAACCACTTTGGTGTGGTATGCTAACTCGAGCAACAAATACAACACACTTCTCCTGGTAGCGTTCTACGCAAAAGACTTTTGTTGGCAACTCGAGGATCAACGATCGCTTCCTGTTTCGCCAATTCTTCCGTCCTACAACCGCACTTTTGCTGATCAGTCCCACGAATCAAACCGCTACCTATCGAAAGTGTAAACCCTTTCTAGCGAGGGGCTCCTGTAGTGACCTACTTCTGTCAACAGAACGCGATTGGTTCAATGAAAACAATTATTATTATAACCAATTGTACCAGCGACTGTTTTACTGTGCTCATTTGTTTAACTATGCTAATGACAGTCATTACACTTATTCTCCCGTTGACTTTGAACTTGTACGAATTCGGTTACGCTTAGTAACCACGCTTGTAGTCCTTTGGCACGATCTCGGTATTCTTTCGATATTACGAGATCGCCAGCAAATATATCCCGGCTACAGCCATCATCTGCCTTCTGATAATGGCCTACAGGGATCTTATTGGTTAATTAGCACGTAGTCTTGTAGCGGTGTTCATAATCAATCGCGATTCGACACCACGCTACAAACTAATCCAACTATTTTGTGTATTCGGCCATGAGTCATAATCCAAGTGTGAAAGTCAATAATATTACTGGGTTACCTGAGCCGAAATAGGCGGAATGGAGTCCAAACATGCCACCAATTTAATCACCAAAGTATGAATTGGTCTACGTTGCCATACCTTGAAATCTAGTGATCACAATTCGAATAACTTAACAACTGCCAAGTCAAAATAAGAAACGAATTCCTTCGAACGCCCGCATCTTAATATAATATATATGTATGAAAATACCACCTACTATTTAACAATATCTTGAATCATTATAAATTTCTAAATCATTGGTGAACACTATTTATTTAAACAGAAACATTGGTACAAGGAGGTACCAAATATGTATGCGCCGTACAAACCAAATGATTTGTGTGAGGGCTGGGGTATTGCCAGGACGCTCAAACTGAAGCAGGTGGTTTTCTTAGGGAGCCACTCTCCACATATACATTTTGTTAAAAGAATAAAGATTTACATAAAGTAATTTTGAATATGACAATCTATCTGTTTATTATAATTTTACTTTTATTATTATTCATCAGAAAGCATAATCGCTTACCATATCATCATGGATAGATTTACGTTGTTCATTGGACGTATCAGTTGATTTGCTTGTATTAGATTTTGATAAAAATAATAAGCTAGGTGAAAATCGACTTCGATCTAACAATCTTTTTAAACTATATCTTCCTTTTTTCGATTTATCTTTTATATCTGATTGTGCTGTTTTATCCTTCATATCGGATTTGACAGGCATAACGTTTTTTGCGCAATTCAATACAATGCTTATGCCTTCCTTTACAATTGATCTTTTGCAAATACTTCTAAAAGACCACCTATATTTAGTGTATAAAAAGAAAGAGCTACATTGTTAATGTCTTGACACCACATATAAAAAACAAAGAGTAACAACACAAGTACTGATTAGTGTTCAAATTAAATAGATTTCGGTGAAACCATATTAGTTTGATGGAAAGGTAGTTAATCTCTGCAAAGATAATGTAGAGTAATAACAAGGACGTAAAAGAGTCCAACTTAGAAATCATATGCGATTGCTAATGATGATTTATGGGTTTTATCCACTAAATAACACGTTTGGTGTTAGTATTCAAACGACAAAACCTCGGCAAGTTGGACAGCAATCTTCTTCGTAACGCAGCATTTGGAACTCACAGTAGTTTAGAGAAATTAGGCAGTTTTAGATGGTTGGATACGACTGACCAACAGAACTGGAACTGGGTGTTGTTATAGATGAGATTAATCACCAGGGGGTATTCCCATCCTTAAAAGAACTGATCGTCCCAACGTGATGAGCTATTCGAGGAGTGACTAACTTGTAAAGTTTAAACACTTATACTAACTTAGTAAAAAATTTTAATTGGAAAATAACAATATAGAGAGGACACATATAGACAACGGAAATGTGTACTTAATGGTGAAACGTTTGAAATTCAGGGAAAGATACAGTAAACTCATTCGGACTAATAATAAGGTTTTCTTTAATCACTTCTCTGGAAGACTTAAACTTTGTTTCATAATATAGAGAACCTCAGACAGGAAGATAATACTTCATCATAGTTTAAACCAACGATCCACAATGCTGTGAATTGTTACTATGTCACAGTTTGATTTTCCTTTTTTTACACTCCTACATGTCACAGACTTTGTTAGGTTCCATTTTATAACATTGGCCCACTTTAGTTCGTTGAAACTTACAATCTCATTTACCCACTATCTCACAAACACCAATAGTTTAGTAGCTATTTGGGTATTGTCGCTCCAAAAAGCAGGTCGCATAGACACATATACCAGGCCGCTTGGAAAATTCGTTTACGCTTGGAAACCTTAGTTCCTGTGGATACTCCTGTCGATTTCCGTTTACGATTGGAATAATGCAGCGAACTTTAAAATAAAATTGGCCAAAGCCTTCTGTCATCCTTCTTACTGCTTCAATCGCTGTAATAGTATATTCACTACATTTGAACCTTTGCACCTGGATGTTACAATTTGTTCTCTGTAATATAATTACTAACACCTCTGTAATACAAAGCTTTTGAATGTTGAATAAAAAATTCACTGTTTTCTACTTATATTACCTTTAGTCATACAATGTTAGTTCACCGTAAAAGTTAGGGGGTACAGAATAGATGATAGTTTCTGACTACACAGATGTGCAGCGTGCCCACTGGATATAAACAAAACAAAGTAACTTAAATTTGACAACCGGTGATTTTCAAGCATATATGCTTTAAAATACTTTAATTCATCAGAAAATTTGAGACGTTTATGCGGGTCTGTAATGTTTGCATAGACGTGTTGTTTGGTCTGATTATCAACAAAATGGTTATTTTAAAGGTAACGCCACGACAGTCTTTTTCTGTATATAATTGTCGGTTTGTAGTATGTTAAACTATTTAAAGTTGAGAAACTGGTCATTGGTAGTAAATGTGTAAAAATTACTATCATACATAACGGACTAATTAACCACATATCAAGATGAATTATGATCAAGCATTAGTCTTTTAAACAACCCAGCAAGAATTAATACGAAATGGTGAAAGTTTTCAATCGAAAAGTGACAGACTGAGAAAAAATTAGAATTGATATTTCTATGTACTCTCCTGACAACAAAAAACACATTTGTGTATAAGGTGAGAAGTAACTTTAACTTGGGAGTCAGATAGGCACACATTGTCAAAAAGACGATGTTTAAGGGACATTTTCGTAAAAGAGATTAACAATAACAAAATGAAACATTGCTTTCAGAACTCATATATTTTCAACTAAAAAACAATCTAAAGAGTTGCAGTTCTTATATGCTATCTGCATTTACTGGAAAACATAAATTTGGTTTGTTTTGTCTCGAAGAACGAATCACAAAATGACCAAGATAATCAAAGGCTTAAATATAAATGGTTTGAAAATAAAACATGGGCAAATTCTAAGTCACATTATCGAAACTCATGATAGAGATTGTGATTGAGACGTCTGAAGTACGTTTGTCAGTGAAAAATACACAAAAACGAAGATCCGAAACATACGAAAACCCATGTTAAACACAATCGTATTATAAACTACGCGACTAACAAGGTGAACACATAACACTAAATAAGTTGAGATGTTTAACTTAAATCTAATCAAAGAACCCTGATTTTGATTCCATAAAGCCATGTTTTGGTAACAGAAAATAAACGCAAAGTTTTTAAATGCGTGACTTTGTCAATAAGAGTTGCAAACACAGAAGATAAATCATACGAATTACCTTACGCGGCCTAAGACAAAAGTCCAGAAAGTAACGCACTAATCAAATATGTGCCAATATGATCAGCCTTGTGTTCGAAATTCAGCAATTAATAGAAAATGTATTACGACGAATGTTTGATACATAAATGACTGTATGAAAAGTTCTAATCTGTGAAGAATTCATAAAAAGGCGGTAACGATACACCTAATAAAAAGGCCGAATATTCTGAATTGTCGTCTGTTATTTACTAATTTTATTTTAAAAGTCTTATTAGTTGGCACAAGCCACTTTAAACTTATGGATGAACACTCTGAGACTGTAAATAGGTTTTTCCTAAAGGACCTTTATGATAAGTAAGGACTCTGAAACCTTCAGGATTGCCCTTCTTGTGGCTTTAGTGAAAATTTCTAGATTTTCCCCTAACAGATATTGTGAGAAAGTACTACATTTTTCAAGTAACGCTTCTATGGCTTTCATATCTTTGTGAGTTTATTCTGTGAATAACTTTGATGGTCAGGAATTAAAGTGGTTCTTTTGGTAGTATGATCTGTCGTTCTTCAAATGTCATACCGTTTGGTTAATCTACAGTGGCATGTATGTTCAGTGATTTTCGTGACGACAAAAATAAAAACCTATTTTATTTGTGACATGTTTCGTGTAACTAAATATATATCTATTATTTGTTGTTTATCTGTAATAATCATAAGATAGACATTAATATTTGGCTGTTCTAACACACACACTACTGTTGGTATTTAAACAAATTCTATCTCCGTCGTCTATACTTCTGCTTTATTGGCCACGACCTGTGGCTGAAGGTCATAACGGTGTTATAAGATCATCTCGGTTCGGTCTACACTACGTATAACTCTTGGTCTGAATTATTATTTATAACATTATGGGATGAATATTTCGCTTCACGATGTCTGTTCCAACGATACAGACGAACCATTTTTAATCATGTGACCTCTATTTGTGATTGAAATCCCAGAAGAAGCTTACGAGTAACATTCATCTCACAACAACTGTTACCACCCATTTGTTTAGTATATCACTTTTCTGTAAGTGTTTTTTGTTATTTTGCTTTATTCATAGACAGTCACTTAGGTTTACAGTATCAATATATTTTAAGGTATATTGCTAGTAACTTTGCGCATTGTTCCATCTTGAATAAGTTCTTTACCTGATGTCCACTACAAATCTAGATGTAATCTTATATTCATGTCTATGTTAATACTTTAGCGACGTTATTATACAATAATACCA
Organism: Schistosoma spindalis; assembly: GCA_946903255.1. NCBI lineage: Eukaryota > Metazoa > Platyhelminthes > Trematoda > Strigeidida > Schistosomatidae > Schistosoma > Schistosoma spindalis. Next base: position 66,840,324 of record OX336420.1, on the reverse strand, counting down.
GTAAGGTCAATAGCATGCATAATTTTATTAAGCACATAAAAATTTATGGAATCTCAAGAGTTGCAACTCGTTACGAGATTTATATAATGTTGATTCCGCGATGGATGAATTGTCTGTGGCAGTTAATAAATCCCAAAAACAAATAGCATTGTAAGTCTTCCTCATTGAAGCTGACCTCATTAGTTTTAGCGAACACACCTAGCTGAAAACACTCCGTCACGCTTCAGCACCAGATCACGAGTAAGTACTAGGTGCCCCTTGCAACTGATAAACAGCTTAGACCAAACGTCTATTGACATATCGATAGCTTTCCAAACACCTTTCATAAATCGACAGGCTGCCCATTTAAGAAAAATCAAAAGTTCTCCGCTGATGAATTGTGTCGCTGTAATACATGTACTACCTTAATAATTACTGAACTAGTATACTTAAAACTTTCTTCTATCACATGTTTGTTCTGTACACCTAATGTTGCTATTTATATCAAATTGATCATGCCTGTAAACTGGCATGAATTCTGTAATAATTATTTTCAGAAAATATTATTATTATATCCTTGTACCATGTTATTTCTGACTTCTGATTCCACAGAGTTCGCATACTACGGTTGTAAAGGTGTTACGTGTAAACGCCTTTTCAAACTCCGAAAGCCTGTCGCATCCTAAGGTGTCTGGGATCAAAAACATGCTCATTGACTACTGCTACCGTATATGACAGCTAACAACTGAACGTTGTTGAACATTCAAGATGTAATTCACTTGATATTGTATTACTTGGATCTTCCCATTGATGTTTAGGAGTGAAATTGATCTGTCTCTTATTGGCATATATGTATACTGTGCGTATCTTACAAGCAAGTGGCTATAAGGACTCAGTAGCTAAGTGGATAACGCTATGGCGTTTGAAGCGGACGGTACTGGGTTTGAGTCCCAGAGTGAACGTCAACTCTGAGATGCAGGTACATCCAGCTGACGAGTCCACTGCTAGTCACCATCCATCTTTGCTTGTTCAAGATGTAAATTAAGTAAAATCGTCACATAATATAGATATTTTTCAGAAATACTTGGTTAGTTAGATAACTTTTTCCTTCATAATTCAATATAAAATAGATGCAAATTCCTCTTGTTTTCCTTAATGTTATGGAAAAAATTACTTTGTATTTATGACCTTTAATGATTTGAAATCAATTAATACGGTAACTATCATTGTAACGGATAGAGGACGATGAAAATCCCTCCACAACCTTTTTTGTTGGACAGTATTTTCATTCATTTGTTTCTTCTCCCTGTCATATATTTTAACCTTAGTCCAGATCTCGTTTGAGCTTTTATTATGTGATTTTGGTTAAAAGCTTATCTTTTCGTTACCTAATTTTTTATTGCATGTTGCCGGACTATTGACAGTGAGGTCGTTTTTGACTAAGCTCAAGTTCACGGCGTGATTCAATGTGACTGTTAACCATTTGACTGTCTGCTTGGGAGGATTTCTGGAATCCCTGCAGATAGATATTTGATTCCGTTTATTGGGAATATATTTGTTGATTCTCAGGTATCACATCCTTTGGTACTGACTGTTTCTTCCATTGTTTAGCGCGTTACTTTGCGTTAGAGAAACTTCTGACTGTATAGCACAGGCTGTACCGTTTGAGGTGTTTTGTATTTTTGATATAATTTTTTCTATTTCTTAAATTAGAACCGTATAAATTGAGCACAAAATTTGTGTTTTGATATAATTTAATACGAGTGTCTCAAAACGCTTAATGTTCTATACAGAAGAACGTAGTCTGGCCTATTCGAATACGTTTTAGTTCGTCAGTCCTGCGTTCAAGCCGAATACTGGTAGTTCGGTCGTTACAATCATATTATGGCGTAAGATCCATTTTATATTGTCATATACAAAAATAAAGAAAATTCTTGTATGTCTGTTTTTCTTATGACCACACTTTTGCGTCTCTGTAGTATATGTTGTTCGTTTTCTTGTTATCCTTACTTCGCGTACTGATTCCTATTCTTCAGTTTGATTGCAGTAATTATTTCTATATTGTCTAAAAATTCTAGAATAATGCTATTTTTTAATTGTTGTTGAGTCTTTCGATGACTCTTTTATATTTGTCTTATTCGCCATTTTTTTATGACACGCCAGATAAGTCCGCGTTACTTTGGTTGATACTGGTGGAGCTTATGGTCTCTATTTCCTGAGGTTGATTTTTAGACATATTCCATGTTTAGTTTTAAAAACGTTCAGTATTATTCACTGCTGATTGCTTATATTTCCAACAAACTGAATTGATCTATCATCCTTCGTTGGGTGGGATCTTAATAATGAATGGTAGAACATTTCCCTATTGTGACGGTTGGGTTTTCCCTGGTGTATGTGCCAGTTAAATGAAATACTATTCAGTATCTTTTATGTGTATCTTCCACACTATTCCGAATGTTTGTTATGCTATCATAAACAAGGTGTTGACTATTATCGTCTTTTGAGTTATTGAACTAGGGGTTGTGTGACTAAAGTTTCAACTTTGGGACAAACACATTGAAACAATTCAATTTCCGGATCTTACGAACCGTGTGATTTCTTATCTGAAACTGCCTCTATCAACAACACTTTTCAGATGCCATTAAAGTAATTGCATCACTTTCATTAAACACAGATTTGGTTTAATTTCTAGCGTAGTACGTCCAGCATCAGCATTCTCCCTGAACCTACTTGCTACTTATTTTTCATTTGTTTTTAAAAACTTGCATACTTGAAATTTAGTGCATAAGAATTCATTTTCAGGTTAAAAGTTTATGACCAAACTTAATCTGTCTTTAAATCGCTTACACCCAACATGTCAGTTTGCTTATCATTAAAAAAAATCTTTTCAATTTTGAAGTGACTAATGAAAATGCTACTTTGATAGAACATCAAATGTTTAGCCAGCAAGGTGTATAGCTTTCATGATTTATCATTGCTGAACGCGTAGCTGATGTTTTTTGTCAAACTGATCTGTTGTCTTTCTGGTTCCCTTGCATGTGATATATTGTTCAGAAACTTCAAATTTCCAAGATGATAAGTGGATTCTTCATTTTTCGCTGGAACGAAGAAAGTTTATACCACTTTTAATTACAACTTTCCGCACTCCGAAATGAAACTATCCAGGTCAATCACAATGAAGTCATCACTAACCGGAAAAAGCAATTGCCTATATCCGAGATTCCAGAGTTATGACTACTATCCATGTTAGATAAGTTTTAATGACCACTGTCTCTATTTCATGTAATTGTTGAAGTATTACAAAGTAGAGCATAATAGAGAGTTTTAAATACAGTGGTAATAGATAGAAGACTCTAGTTCCATGATTTTTCCGGTCGTTGTCAGTTAATCAGCAGGGTAATGTAGATTTTTTGTATTCCAGTCTTCATGCGATGTTTCTATGCAAAGAATGATAACCTTGTAAATTTTTACCGAAGTGTCACTTTTATCTAAACATCAATCTGCGGAGATGGTTGTTTCCGGATACCCTGGAGTTCCCGAATCGGAATCCTCACAACTCGATTTTCTAGATAGCAGCGCACACTGATCGATATAGACAGGAAAAAATAATCGTGTAAAGGTATTACTGTAAGGTCCGAACTAGGGTTTGGATTGAAGAATAGCTGTATAGGTGGGTTAGATACGCGCCCTTGACCGTTCGAAACTAAAACAAAGGAATCGGGTAAAATGACGGTTCGATAATTCATCGTAAATTTAAATGTATATTGTTATCTAAACAAATATAACCACCTAGCTATCCAACCGATAATAGTTCAATTAATCTAATCTAAATTACAATAAATAAGAAAGTTGAAAAAGGATGCTAGAAAATTACCAACAACAACAAATAAATGTTATTCTATCCTCTCTGGATAGATCACGCACAGATTCGTTCCAAAGATAATATTCGGTTGCTTTATAACACTGTGTTTCCAATTCTGGAAGAGTGCTTCAATTCACAATCAAAATGCATAATTCCAGTCAATAAACGCAACACAATCAAAGGGCGGAACAAACCAATATGGCTGCCGCCAAAAATAAGTATCAATTAAAACAACATGAAGGCAGTTCAGGAAGAAACATAAAAGTAGAAACTATAATAAATTACAAATGCTATCAACTCACAATGGAATGAAAAAGACCAACATAAATGTACAACCAAAGGTACCGATAAGAATAAACTGCAAGTGTATACATGGAGGGATTTTCACACGCAAAACATTTAAAATAGATTTTACAATTAGCACTAAGTTCACATAAAATAGGTATAGAGCTACGAGTTACAAAGTGCGGTCAAACATTTTCTGAGATAAGCTGTACAGGTCACTTATTTCTATGAAACAGGTAAAACCAAACTCCCGAAATCTTAACTACAATACTAGTCACTATTAAAAGATACACCAAGTTCCTGACATACACCGAACGCGGTACTGCCTGACTGAATGGACTGTTTGAACCCAACACACAATAGAAATGCCGGTAATCTCAACGATTATTTACTTGGCAAAGTCAATAAACTGTTTTCACGAACGGATGGAATAATCCAAATTATCCTATCCAAGTAGGTGTAATCAAACACTCGATAATCCATATGTTTGATTACCCCTTCCTATATATGTGTGTCCGCAGAACATGTAAATCAGTAAATGAAATGGGATGTGATGTAATCATATGTACATTGTCTATGTTCATTGGGAATCATGGGCTTATGTTTTTCAATCACAACCAATTTAGCAGCGTAAAAGATTATCTCGACGGCTGCTTTCGTTGTGAGAATTTTTAAGAAACCTCTTTGGCTTTTAAAAAATGTATAACTAAAGAAATAGTTTCCTTGTGGTATTAATAAAATAAAACTGAACAGTGACCACAAATTATGTTTGAATTTAGAACTACATTGACATGTGAGATTAACGCTGGCCGCTGAATAATAGGTGAAGAGTATATGTCAATGAAATTCAACAAGGAGATTATTATCTAGACTTGATGGCCCGGTCATACAGATATTGTTTGTATGAGAGATATGGCCATATTAAATGGTTTTTATAAACAGTACGCTGACTACCACATAAAGTGAGTCAGTATAGACTAAGATGTTGGTCAGACGTATAATCAAATAGGTGAGGCAGTCGTATCAAGGCAAATCCACTATGTTATAAGATATGTTATTTCAACGGTGTAGATAAATTCACTGGTAATGACACTGGACCTAAACACAATACTCATAAAACCAGGCTTGGTTAGAACAGGCAGTCAATAGTCCAAGATATTACAGAAAGGACACCGCTGAAACAAATGGCAAAGATCCCCTGGTAATAAATGTTGTTGTGTAAAATGATTTGCAGTCATGACATCAATTTCTCATCATTCACAGAAATCGTAAAGACCATGTTAGATTATGACAGGCGATCTCGAGACTTGCCTGAAGTGCAAGGTGCTCGTCAGGTTGATGGTTGAAAGTTTCTTTATGTCGAGTTTTCATGGGAAAATTGAGTAGGTTTTGAACCTAATTTGGTCAGTGTTCCCACTACGTGTTTCTGCATCGTGTTGACGTTTCTTTACACTATTTGTAGGTCTATTCAGTAACTACATTTGATTAAATGGAAACTACCATCAATTTATAAACCACCTATTTCTGTTATTTTTATTCAGGCTGTAGCCTCTAAATGTTGTCTGAAGTCCGTCTAGCGTTATTATCGATCTCGATCCTGGACTAATGAGAAATGTTCTGCACTATGTTAACAACCCCATACCGTGAAGAATAAACTTGCTGGAAAAACTGCAACAAGAAAAGTCGTTTGAGCTATTACAATTCTGTTGCGGGAGTAGAGGGATCTTCATTTTCAATAGTTACGACACTGCAATATGTAAGTCAAAATTCTTTGGAAATCACGAGGTCGATCCTCCTTCCAACAACCGAAACAATAATTAACAAAGTTAAGTGGAATGTTTGCAAAATTTGGAAGAGCAAATGGACTACTTAGCCGCGGAAATGAGAAGATACAACCTGAAGAAGTGTGAAATGAGCGAAACCCATCCGACACAAGCTAAACGGAAAAGACTAGCTTCGAAGGAGGTTCTGTTGCATTCCGATTATGAAGAAATACATGCCTCAAATTCTCAAGGAAATTCATCGGTGCTCTCCAACAATTTACGAAAAGTGCCATCTTTCCCACAGGTGCATACATAAGGCCATATATTTCTCACTCAACGACACTATAAAAACCGGGACGATTACATCTGAACCCGTAGAAATTCAGGGGGTCGATGAAAAACGTAATAACAAAGAGAGGAACTGATACGGTTTCAGATGACTGCCTGATTGTGTCCAAGATGAAGCTAAAGCTAAATAGACATTGGGCAGTTGGAAAAACAATCCTACGGGAATCAATACGGAACCCTTCGAGATACTAACAAATTCAATGAAGTGAATACAGCTTTCAGCAATAAGTTAAAGACCATACAAGATTTATTTTAAAAAAAGGTAACCCCTATAAAAAATAGATAAAAATGGATCACAGAAGCAGTAACTTCAACATGCCAGGAATTTCTGGTCCTCAAGAAGCAGTTTTGTGACAGGCTCAAGCACATCCTCGAGAACTACCAGCAAAACACCCAACCATGCTGATGGTGGACCCAAAGCCACGATCGGTTTTCAAATCATTGAGAATCAATGTGTCATAGAAAGATATGGATTGGAGGGAAGAGATGAGAGTCCTGAGAGGCTCGCAACAAAGTGATTAGTGGTTCTTCCTTTTCCTCCCACAAGCACATAAGTGAGGCTTTATAGTTTTCAGCAGACAACAACACTGTAAACTAGATCGATCACAAAGTCACCAACAAAATGTTCAGTAGATCCATGGAAGACGTAGTAGCAAAGATAGGAGCTAATATCGCCCTAGACAACCAAGTTGAAACAGAAGCTAAAGAATTATTATACAGCCGGACATATAGAATTATAAACTCTTAATACGATCTTCCTCCGAAGTGCTAACAAATTCATTGAGTTCGGTACAGCTCTCAGCAAAAACGTCTAAGCTTTAAAAGATCCACTCAGAGAACGGCAAAACACTATGGTGAACAACTGTAAAGGGGTTGAAGAGGCGGCAACTTCAAAATTCCAGGACATGGTGAGCCACATGAAGTACCAGGGTAAAGAATGGATCTCTGTCGATAACCTGGGCAGTTTTCACGGGAGGAAGGACAAAAAGATAAAATCAACAACAACCGAACAGAATTCGAGAAAGCCAAGACACGGACCCAACATACGGAAACACACAAATGAGTGGAGAAGTTGTGGTGGTTCCCAGCAAAAAAGCTTATACAAGATATATTAATACACCAGGTTACTAATAATAATATGCCAAAAGAGTTAACAGTGGAAACCCTAGGTGTCTGTGTACGGTAAAAAAGAAACCAAGGGTAACAAATATACAATTATAAATACAAGTGGTGTATTGAGCAATATGGTAATAACAATTATTACAGAATGAATGTTACTTGAAAGCTGCTCCCTGGGATGACAACCACAAATAAGTCCACTCGATTTAACGTAAGTTCTTCCGCGACTGATGGCACCAACGTCGTGACTAGGAAGACAGAGGCCAATAGTATTATGTAATAGTGATCCGGGCCAAAATGCCAACGTAGTGCAAGGAGGCCTATAAGGATATTATAATACTATTATAGTCTTCGATCAAAGGCCGTGGCCAATAAAGCAGAAGGGCAGACGACGTGGATAATGTATTATATTTTTAATCCGCACGGTAGTAAAAAGTGTGTTCAAATCTTATCAAAACAATTATCATCTTTTTTAACATAAGTGATACAGAAAAACAACGGATATTGAATAAAAATGTGGTTACAAAAAATCACGGAATATACGTCACCATATAACTCCCCCCCTAGGGCATACGTCGGTGGAAGTATGCCCGACGTAAAACTCTAAATGTTTTGGAGGGAAAAGAAAATTACACAACAAGAAGAATAGACAAATGTTATCAGAAAAAAAAAATCGTATGCGTATACCTGTTTACGAACAAAATTGTTTTTCTTGCGGTAAAGAGAAAAAAAAATCGTTTCTCATTTTAATGTATATAAAAGGTTTAACAATAATAATGGAAAGTAGAATAATAATAATTATAATAATAATAACAATAATAATAATGTTAATAATAATAACGGTAATTAAATTGGTAGTTGCCAAAAATAAATAAACAAATAGATACTTGTATATACTGTGTGTGCATTTAATAATAAACTGAACGAGTCTAACGACGTTGAATAACGTTGCAGAAATAATAATAATAATAAACATCATATGAAACGTATGCACATGTAGAGAAAAATATAATGAGTTTATCAATTTTTGTAGTACATACGAAATGTTTTTTTTAAAATAAAATTGCTCGAGAAAAAAAATGTTATTAGTAACTTTGCTAATATAGATGTTCGCTTACATTACCAAAATGACAGAATAAAGATTAATTAATGAATTCAACAAAACGTTTAGGAAAATGTACATGTCTTCCTGAACGAGTTGTTTTAGGAGCAGGTAAAATGGCGGAATTAGGAGCTACATTTGTGGGGGGTGTAACTTTAGAATCGTCCATTTTACGCAGTGTTGATTTCGCCGAAGTAGGTAAGGAATTATGTGGAAGTTCAGGAAACTGCGTTGTACGACTGCTGCTGTCTTTAGATGGCTTTTGACAGTCATGTGTTTCGTATTCTACAAAAGCAGGTTTTATCCTGTCAATTGAGATTGTCTCGTTTTTTCCGTTCTTTTTGATTGTGAAATATTTTGTTTGCCTCTCAATTACTTCATACGGTCCTTCATACGGGTGTTGTAAAGGACGTCTTACAGAGTCAACACGAACGAATACAAATTTACACGTATCTAGATGTTTGCTAACTTGCTCTTTTAAGACAGCTGGTCGAGGTGAAACAGGTTTGATGTGATTCATATGGCTCATTAGTCTTTCGCAAAAAGAAGTGGGATCCGTACATACGGGTTTGCAACTATGCGTCACTAGTTGACCAGGTAAGGTTAAATTAGTTCCATAGACGAGCTGTGCAGGAGTACATTGGAGGTCTTCTTTAATTGTGGAACGTATGCTAAGTAAAATAAGAGGTAGGGATTCGCTCCATCTAGAAACATCAGGTTGTACCATCAGTGAGCTTTTTAGTTGTCTGTGGAATCGTTCTACTAGTCCGTTTGCTGCTGGATGGTATGCTGTTGTAGTGATGTGATGGATTCCCAAAATGCGGGTAAATTCGTTGAAGAGGTGAGATTGGAACTGCGAACCTCTGTCAGAAGTAATTGTGGAAGGTACACCAAAATTAGCGATCCATCTGTCGAGAAATACGGCAGCAACATTTTCGGCGGAGATGTCTTTTATTGGGCAAGCAATTGGCCATCTGGTAAAACGGTCTACTGCAGTAAAGATGTAAGTAAATCCGTTAGATGGGGCTAAAGGACCGACTAGATCAATATGAACATGTTGAAAACGATGGTCGGGTAGACTAAATGTTGACGGTGTTGTAATTGTATGTCTATGAATTTTGCTGCGCTGGCATTGTAAACAATTTCTAGTCCATTGTTTTATATTTGCATTCATCTTTGGCCAAACAAATCTTTCCGAAATCAGTTTCACAGTAGCGCGGATTCCTGGATGAGATAGAGAATGAAGGCAATCGAAAACTCTTTTTCTGTACGCTATTGGAACAAAAGGTCTGTGTATTCCGGTCGAAGTATCACAAATGATAGTAGAGTCGGAATGCGGTATAGGAACACTTTTTAAGGACAGGCTCGAATTTTGTTTACAAGCTACAAGGTCGGGATCATCTATTTGTAGACGTGCCATTTCTGATAAATCGATTCCTTTGGTGAAGGAAATTGCATCGACATTGAAACGTGACAGGGTATCCGCAACAACATTTGATTCTCCTTTTATAAACTGTATGTTGGTTGAAAATTGAGAAATATAGTCCAATTGTCGCGTTTCTCTAGGAGAATATCGATCACTTTTAGCATTGAAAGCATAGGTTAAAGGTTTGTGATCCGTGAGTATCACAAAATCTCTGCCTTGAAGTAAGTGGTTAAAATGTTTAACAGCCAGATAAATAGCCAATAGTTCCCTACCAAAAGTACTATATCGCGTTTGAGTTGGTTCTAGCTTTTTTGAAAAGAAGGCAAGTGGTTTGATCTCATTATTCACTCGCTGTTGTAGTACCGCACCTACTGCTGCCTGAGATGCATCTGTACACAAGATTAGTGTTACTTCCGGATCAGGGTTTATGTAGGTCAGCATAGTTGTAGCAGCGATTGCTGTTTTAGCTGCAGAAAAAGCATCTTTCGCTTCGGGGGGTAATGTGAACTTTTTAGCTTTGCCTTTTAACACCTTGGTCAAAGGTTGTAGAATGGCTGAGCAATGTGGAATAAAGCGACGATAAAAATTGATCATCCCCAAAAAACGCCGAAGTTTATTCAATGAATCGGGTTCTGGGAAGTTCTTGATGGCTTCTATTTTTGTATCCAACGGTTTAATTCCATGTTTGTCGATCATGTGACCTAAAAACTCTAAACTCTCGACCCCAAAAATACATTTGGATGGATTAATAACTATGCCATATTTCTGAAATCTTTCGAATAATTGATGTAGGTGATCAATGTGTTCGTGGAACGACTTGCTAGCTATCAATACATCATCAATATACACGAAAACGAAATCTAGGCCTTTAGTGACCTCATCCATAAATCGTTGAAAAGTTTGTGCGGCGTTCTTTAATCCAAATGGCATTCTCAGGAATTCATACAAACCAAATGGAGTAATGATGGCTGTTTTTGCTATGTCCTCGTGTGCTACTGGGATTTGATGGTACGCTCGTACAAGGTCGATTTTAGAAGAAAAATGTTTGCCGTGTAAAGTGAGCGAAAAATCATGTAAATGAGGGATTGGGTAACGGTCCGGTAACGTTAGGTTGTTCAATGACCTATAATCACCACAGGGTCGCCAATCCTGATCCCGCTTGGGCACCATATGGAGTGGGGATGCCCATGGGCTACTTGAAGGACGTATTATACCTAGTTGCATCATGTGGTCAAATTCAGCCTTTGCAACATTCAGTTTGTTCGGTGGTAATCGGCGTGGACGTGCCGATGTTGGTTGGCCTTTTGTGATTATCCGGTGTACTACAGAATGTTGGACCGTGTTTTCACTGTAGTCCGGTTTCGTTATTTTGGGAAATTTAGATAAAATAGTGGTGAATATGTCGTTTCCTGGAGTGTCAATTTTAATACTATGTATGTGGTAGTCTGACTGAATTCCCAGGACTTGAAGTTTAGTGCAGGAATCAATAAGTTTTCTTCTTTTTACGTCAACTAATAAGTTGTAGAAGCTTAAAAAATCTGCACCTAATATGGGGTGTCGGACGTCAGCAATAATAAATACCCAGGTTAAATGACGTTTAATTCCCAAGTCTAATGTTAGAAATTGTTCGCCGAATGTCTTTATTTCAGTCCTGTTAGCCGCCCTTAGGGTATATTTTCCACCCTTAGGAACAGGTTTGTTGGCTAAGGTAACTGGAATAACGCTGACTTCTGCTCCAGTGTCTACTAAGAATTTATATCCTGATGTTTTATCAAGGACATGGAAAAGGCGAGTATGAGGATCACTCGAAATATTTGTTGTTACCATGGTTTGGTTGACACCTTTAGGTGAGGAAAATGACTTGAAAAATTTACAAGACGTGACGCATTTCCTAGCTTTGTCACCGTATTTTCTATGGTACCAACATATGTGATCATCATATTTCTTTCCTTTTGAGGTGTCTCGATTCTTACTCCCTCGGGAACTGGAGCGAGACCTTTTAGATGTGAGATTGGAAAGTAATAGTTGTAATCCATCTAGTTTATTTTCGAGACTGGCAATGGTTCGTTCGTGATGTGCTCGTAGTTCGCCTAATTCGGCTGTTAACGACGCTATTGTAGGAGTTTGCCTGTCATTCGAAGTCTCTGATAGTGTCTGCACATACGGTGTAGTACAAGGTGTTACCTCTAAAATTTTGTCGGCCATGCTAGCTAGATTCTCTAAATCTAAAGGTTGGCTAGAAGCACAAAGAATTTGCTTAACTACCGTTGGTAAACGTTGTAGCCAAATTTCCTTCAGAAAAACATCATCAACTTTATAAGGTCCAGCTAACTGCCTCATCTGGCGTAATAATTGGGAGGGTGACTTGTCACCTAACTCACACTCGTGTAGGAATTGTTGTAGCCTCTTTTCGTCCGATAATGAGGTACGTTGGATGATGGCCTGCTTTAACTGGTCATATGCATTAGCTGCAGGGACATTATCTATGAGATCCGATACCTCAGATGCTACTTCCGTCGGCAGTATTCCAAGCACAAAAGAGTACTTTGATGTCTGTGAACGTATGTTACGCCGCTGAAACTGTACTTCCACTTGTGCAAACCAAATACGTGGATTTAATCGGCTAAATGAAGGCACATTCATCAAGTTTAGAGCGTTTAACTCTGTTGAAATGCAGTCCTGGCTAATGCCATCAGCGTCGGATGGATACATTACAAAGATATAATAAAAAATAATTACTACCAAAAGGAAAAATAACGCCGAAATGTTTGTGAGTGAACTCAGAACTAGTTTCGAAAGTGAAATTTACGGGCTCACCAGATTTGTGGTGGTTCCCAGCAAAAAAGCTTATACAAGATATATTAATACACCAGGTTACTAATAATAATATGCCAAAAGAGTTAACAGTGGAAACCCTAGGTGTCTGTGTACGGTAAAAAAGAAACCAAGGGTAACAAATATACAATTATAAATACAAGTGGTGTATTGAGCAATATGGTAATAACAATTATTACAGAATGAATGTTACTTGAAAGCTGCTCCCTGGGATGACAACCACAAATAAGTCCACTCGATTTAACGTAAGTTCTTCCGCGACTGATGGCACCAATGTCGTGACTAGGAAGACAGAGGCCAATAGTATTATGTAATAGTGATCCGGGCCAAAATGCCAACGTAGTGCAAGGAGGCCTATAAGGATATTATAATACTATTATAGTCTTCGATCAAAGGCCGTGGCCAATAAAGCAGAAGGGCAGACGACGTGGATAATGTATTATATTTTTAATCCGCACGGTAGTAAAAAGTGTGTTCAAATCTTATCAAAACAATTATCATCTTTTTTAACATAAGTGATACAGAAAAACAACGGATATTGAATAAAAATGTGGTTACAAAAAATCACGGAATATACGTCACCATAAAGTGCATCGTAACTGATAGGCAGAAATATGCAGGAGACCTAACAAATAAAATAGGACAATCTGAATGGGAATTAGTTGAGATAGAGCCACACGATACAACGAAGATGTTTGAAGGAGAATATATTGGAGCAGGGTAAACATTCACGAATGTAGAAAACAAACCAATCGCCGAATGTTAAGGAGAACTGAACACGATGATAGAGCACAATGAAGTGCTCTTGAATAGACTAGCCCTACTAATCCATCGATATCGAAGCAACACCTACAGACCTTCCTATATGTCACCGCGCATAGCATTCAGGCTAATCAATAATGGCAAAGGAGAAGGACCATACAGAATTACAGCTGAAACATTGAAATCTCATGTGAAGGTAGCTGCTAACACATCCCGCGTTCTCTTCAGAAAGACTTGGTACAAAAAGCAAATACCAAGATATTGGAAAGAAGGATACAGCATAAAGATACCAAAGAAAGGAAATGTTAGTAAGTGTGGGAACAACAGGGATACCACACTACTATCAGTTTGAGGCAAATTTTCAACAGAGCGTTGCTAATTAGAATAAAAGTTCCCTAACACATCCAACTTTGAAACCAGAAAGTATTCATGTAGTTACTACAACTCTTAACTATTCTGCTCTTAATAGCCACCAAGTGGATAACTATTTTCACCTTGCCACTTTTCCACTAGACGAATATTCATTCCACTTCACAGGCACTATCGGCTTGATATAGATAATAATATTAAGTGTAAAGAACATAAATGTGATATAGGATTATTGTAAGTGGTGTAGTTCAGAAATTGTTTGGGTAGTACCTGTTTCACATGTATTACAGTAATGAAATGCATCAGATTGGAACTTGTAATCCTTTTTAAGTTGACATCCTGTTGATGTATGGATGGTGCATTGAAGGTCATTTCCTGCCCCACTCCAGCATCATTCTTTGTTATTATTGAGTACTATTTTGACAAATAAAATTAACTATAAATATGATTGTACAGCTTAAATAAATAAAATCGTCGAATAGAAAATCTGTTCAGAATTACCTTCTTTCTTCCTCAGTAACACAAAAGGTCCCTTTCATTATTGTATTTTCAATCGAGTCAGCTAGAAATCGAACTATTATCATAAACTTAATCATATTATGGTATGTATACACACAAATAGAACATTTTAATGCTAGTTCAAAAAAAGAATTGTGACATTACTATCTCTAATTATGTTTATTATCTGAATATAAAAGGTAAGAGTAAATAAATAAATATCAGGACAATTAGAATATCTTGATTTAAAAAAAAATACTCAAGAACTATGTTAATATGATGGTTTATTCCACTTCTAGTAATTTGAGGATCTATTCAACACTGCCCGCTCATACACCTATGTAAATACAGTATAAAAACAATTATGTAAAAGAAGAATAAAGTTTATGACTTAAATATGCTAAAGTTACATTTATTGAAAACCTTATTGGAAATAGAAAATGGAATACAGACTGATACAGAACAACAAATTCAGACAAACAATACAAATCATCTAGGGAATTGTTATTTAATTTCAGTTTGTTTTTAATGATATTGATGATGTGGAGTAAAATAGGCATTCATTTAGTTTTATTTCCCTAAAGTGGAATTTTTCGAAATGACTTAAAAACAATAGGAAGGAAGTGAACACCAAAATTAGCATATATATATTTCTTACCACATATGTTTCATATTATTATTATTATTATCAGTTTGTGGACTTAAAAGAATTACTTAATTTTCTTGAAAAAGTTATTTTGTTTTCTCTCTCTCTCTCTCTCTCTCTCTCTCTCTATATATATATATATATATATATATATATATATATATATATATATAAACAAAGAAAAACTGGTCAACATGGTCAAACATCAAGTTGTACACTTAATGATACTTAACATAAAAACTATTAACATTCATTTGAAGATAAACGTTTCGATCTATTAAAAAAATTAAATAAATAAATACTCATTAGTTCTAGTTGTTTTAATGAATAATATATAATTTTCTCTTAAATTATATACAATGAATGATAATTTAAAATGTTAATAAAAGTGTTTTCTTTTTGTCGAATAAAAACTGATTGAAAAGAAATTTACTCATTCATAAAATTGATCATTGTATTTAAACAATTGACGTATGTAACATTTGAAAAAGTAGAATTAATCTGTTATTTGATTTCATTATTCATATTATATAATATCAACTACATAAGTTTAAAAAATAAATTTCTATATTCATTTAAATTCTGAATACAATAGATACATATGGTAAACAAAAACTGAAAGTTTAACACCAGAACAAATAATGAACCATTGAATATGATAATTACTATTACTCTAAATAAATATATCATCTTTAAAAAAAAACAAATCAAACTAATAACCACTTCAAATATAAATTATCAATGTTATAGTATTAAAATGACACAGAAAATATATTTCTATAGAGATCTTATTGAAAAATTTTGTTAAGTATTTGTTTTAACAAAAATCGGTGTAAAATTAAAACTTCTTAAAGATTTAAATATGTATAAATGAAAATTTATTACATTACTGTTTTACTGTGTTTAAAGTGAGACGCTAAATTGGCCTTGAGAATGTTTACCTAATAACTGGTACTAAATGAGGGTTATAAAGCAGTGTGAGGGAATTAGAATTATGATTTACATTTGATGGTTGAGGTTAGGAAATAGATTTCGAGTTTTTATCACGAACTGACATCAGTTAAAATGCCAAAACACTTTTTAGCCAAATGAATGATTGAATTTCGTGCTAAGATTTAAGACTTGTTATCTAACATCTGATTGGTTTGTCTATAACTTATAGTCTCACCGAATTAATGAGTCTCCATTGCAATAAAACCACTTCATACATATACCTGTAGACAAAAATGACACTATAATCACCATCATTGTAGAACCTAACTAATAGCACTGAGTTTTTTTCTTTGTCAAATGTTGTACTTGAATCTCAGTGATAACAATCCAGAATTCAGTGGAATCCAAGTGGACTTGATTAATCAATACCAGAGAAAATAGAACATACATATCTTGGAATTCACTTCTAACATTCAATAAATAATTAATTGGTAGATGTATTTTCCAACAAGTTATAGATATACATTTATATTGTAACTTAAAATATTGAATGGTACCGTGTTTTCTTAGTTTTTAGTGAATAAATAAAAGCCGATAATTTTACACTGGTCGGTTACTGAATAATCACAATTGTGTAGATTAGATTCTGTCGATTAAGTTGTACTATAGTCATAAACTGACGTGGCTCAATATTATATGAACTGTTTTAGTGAGTTGAAGGGGATCTAGAAAAAAATCCTAGAACTAGGTTTCAAGAGAACTGGCACTTATCGCCAGTGGATATCTGCGATCATGTAAAAATTGATACTACCAGTGTGAGAAGTTCCGTCGTAAAGTTACTAAGTTTTAGATTAAATGATGAAGGTTCAAATGTAATTGGAAGCATCAGTCCCATTAATATCGTAAATACGCCATGCTGTTATGTTTAGACACAAAACTTACGTTCCAAGTTTTTTCTCAGTTGCCTCTAACTAACTAGTGACTTTACTTTCATTGTAATTAATTCATAGATCACAAGCAACTGAGATAGATTTTGAAGAAAACTGAAATATATGAATCGACTAAAAGAATCACAAGTTAAAATGAGTATATCGAACTTCATAAATTTCAATAAGTTTGCGATTAACATTGGTGAACCAACAAAAAAATCTTTACAGGATTTTCAATTATTTAAGTTCGCAGTATTATTCTATCTATTATTTATTAGGTGACTTTTTTTTGAAAAATTCAGCATAATTCGAAGTCGATTTTATATATGAACTAACGGTACTTTAAAAACCATGGGAACCCGGGATGCATTGGACATTTATTTCTTCCTACTTCTAAATTTTTTATTGGCGTACACTCATGACTGTATATGGTCCTAAAATTATGGATCATTTGATGTAGTCTTATTAGCTGGATCATATCGTATACATTATAAGACCTCAGATCACTGGGTTTAACTTTGTGTGAAGGTTCATATATATGCAGTGTTGATGAATTTAAGTAATTAGGACAAAGCAACCCTCAAGTGCACCCTTATTTTTTTTAATTCTTCATCTATAACGTCAGTTTATGGTGAAAAATACCTCGAAATCATACTCGAACTGCCGTATAATAATCAATAAAGTCGTTACTTTTCTTGAAAAGAATTAACTAAGAATAACATAGTTGAATACATATAATTTCATGAATTGAAAATTTTCATGATATAAACGAAGAATATTCTTTCCAATAAATTCCCATCTGCTTATACAGTTACATATCCAAATTAATCATACAGAAGAATAACAAAGTTTAAAGCAAGTAAATCATTTTAAATTTATTCATTCATTAATTAAAATGAAAAAAAAGTTAATAAGTAATTAGTTATTTCACTCGTTGAGATCATGAGTCAATTGAAGCTAGACCACTATGGAAAATCTAGAAGCATTGAACGGCCGTTTAGTCCTAGGATGGGACTCCTCATCAGTGCGCATCCACGATCCCGCCACCCGCGAGATTCTAACCCATGACTTATCAGTCTCGCGCGCAAGCGCTTAACCATTAGACCACTGAGTCGGCAACGAACGGTTTTAATGTCTAACTTCAACCAATCCAAGAAGTCGCGCCACTTTACACAATTGTCTTCAGTGAGTTGATATCTCACAACAGACCTGGTTGAACTCCACTGGTAACGGCTTCTCATTAGAACTCCAGGAGTATCTCTTGAAGTCAGTCACTAGTGAGCAGATGATTATTATCAGAAGGAGTTTTATGGAGATTCAATCAGTGAAATTTCTAAAAATCTCCACAAAACCTCTCCTGATAATTAGTTATTCATTATCAATAACTGTGAGATTATAATTCCTATTCTTATAACATCTCCACTAATAAACACTTTGAAATTATTTTACTATGGTCATTGAGTACTTCTTTTCATAGTTGCTTTGTCTTAATTTCATACACATCATTATTACTTTTATTTCTTCTATAATTTTTTTCAATGGAACAAACTCAGTAATCAATATGTTATGTACAATGGAGTAAGCCAAATGACTAAATTTACTCAAGTATTGTACTCAACATCTTATAGATTAAAGATAAAACAATTTCATCATATTAATTCTTGTTCAATCATCAGTTGGTTTAATTAATCTATTCCATTTTTGGTAGCTTAATGGTACTCCCACCAAATCAGAGACTGAATGGTACCATTGTGAATGTTTTAACAAGTTCGGGGTTAGATAAAATTTTCAATATTATCATATTGTCAATTGTTATCATGTGGAAATTTCATAAATTTTTACAAATGCTTATTTTTTATCTTTTTTTGAACATTAAAAACATCAATTTCAGCTGAATGTAATCTGTCAGTTATTTCTTACTTACTACTGATTCAAATAAAATTCAAATATTATGAGATGTGAACAATTCCATCTTCTGAATTAAGTTTATATTAGAGATATCGTTAGAAATCATAAATTTAAATGGTAATATAATATTGATAATGACCCATTTGTTGAAATTGATCAATGTTCACTGTGCATTATTATCCTTCAATAATAATAATATTTTTTTAAAAGAATGTACAAAGATTTATGATAAAAGTATTGTAGGGATTTGTCACTTGCTAGTATTAGTGATCTGAGATGCATTCACTCTGTCTTGTTAATTCATTTTCCTGAGCTTTAGCCTCTATTCCCATCATTGTAACTACACTATTCCAAGGCTCATTATTATTATTTTTATTTGGTCACTCTAATCAGATATGACAACTTGGACTAACGCAAATTTATCCCAGGTACTATGTCGATGATGATTGGTTGTCTGTCTATCTGCTATGATCAATTAGAAAAAGACTAAAGTTCGAAGCGTATTAGATAATTGTTTTGTATTAGTCTAAAACTCGTTAAGTGTGCATGTCTAAAGAATATATATTATAACCAAGACATCGACGAAGAGTTCTCCAACCTAGAAAATGGTTTCCGTTGAGAATTGACATTATCAGGGAACTCTTTAATTCTCACTAGTTATTATACATGTGTATAATGAATGAATATATTCACGTTATTTTACACTCTATTGTACTCACTTTCATTGTAGACGGCATGACTAACTTGAAGGAGTATGTTCAAATATACATAGCGCTACAATGAAAGAATTAACACAACATTCCTTTTTTTCATATTCCAACTCATATTATTCACTGTCATAGTCGACAATTTTGTAAGTTAATTAATCATAATCTCTAGTAAATATGAGATTATTGCCATGGTAGCCATTTGTATGTATTTACAAATTAGCGCATTAATATATATATATATATATATATATATATATATATATATATATATATACATAAAAGAAAATTTTAATTATCACATTAGAACAAAAGTTTTCATAAGAATTAATTTTTAAGCATAGTTATCTAAAGAATCAATTTGTATGTTCGAATGTCTTTGGATGTATGTGTGTGAATATGATGAAAACTAACTAGAATCATTTGCTTTCCCTATTATTTCAATTCTTTTTCATATATTACGCGAACACTATTCCCTTTTTTGTTTAAATTTCACACCTCCTATTCATTCAACTATTGAGAGCAATCTATCTTATTAACATATTTTTACGAATCAAAGTCATTATATTACAAATGTATTCATTTTTATACTAGTTAGTTGGCTAGCCTATTAACTGGTCCACTCATCTACCCACTTATATTACACACATATAAGTATATTTCTTAATTCTTAAACGAAATAGATAATTACTTAATCGTATAATTTATTGAAGAGATTAAACATTTTCTCACCCATTTAAACAATATTGCTTAATATTAATTTTAAAATTTTAATCTAGTTGCTACCTTCATTATCTTGAAAAGATTTTCCTTTATTAAAAGGAAAAAATTAAATTTCTTCAACTAAGTTTTGGTTACTATATTATTTTTCTTTCATTTAATTTAATCTTAGATACAATACAACGCACATAGCCGCTCACCACCTACTTATCCACAAAAGTAATTATATAATCTAACCTCACTTATATACATATTTATGTCAATTATATATTCATTACTGAACCAAACAGGAAAGTAATCTAATTCGATTGTGTGATATGTGTAATGGTGAACTTATTTTAGGGATCGTTTATACTTTATAATATCGGTTAATAATGTTCATCAATATCTTTGTGTGTTTTAATGAGTAAATCACCTATGTTTTACATTAATATATAATTTGCTTAGTGATTACTATATGAATTGAATTATATAAATTTAAATGTATGTAAATCTTATTACGTAATCACTATTTGTTTTGAAAGTTTAATGGACTATTATATGATTCTGAAGTAAAAGTTGGATAAATATGATGTAAATCTAGTGAATCGTAACTATGACGAGGCATATAGCATGCAACACACTAATACACAACGCACCTTAATGTACTTAATAGAATCAAATTATGTGACGTCACTAGAAAGAAAAAACATTCAGTACCCTCAATTTATTGATTGCTATAATAAACACTTATCAAAACAACAAGTATTCCAAAATCATCACAAAACAACTTCAGTTAGGCAACCAGTGTAATCCAAAAAAGACTAGACTTAATTGCAAGTAATATGAGTAACTCATCTATGAAGACAATTCATGATAACGCTGTAACATAAATTAGATGCAGTAGAAATTGTAGATCATTGGATTAGGACTTAGAGGAATATAATTAGATTATTCATCTCGGGTGAATTGACAATTTCGAATCCGACCTTTGTGTGTTGCGTGGGCACTGAGAAATAATTGTAAACTAGCAATATATATATATATATATATATATATATATATATATATATATATATATATATATATAATTTCACTTGACGTCGATTTGTAATAAATCTCACATCTCTTCAAAATCTTGTAAATAAATACAAACTGTCAAATACTAACCTAACTTAATATCTTACCAAGATTCTTCAAAAATATTTCTATACGAAAGTTTACACGATAAATGCACGACATTGATTGAATTTAGATATGAATACCATTAATTACCGGTTCACTGGTCCTAGGGTAATTCATTTTCATAGTAGATCGAAGATTCTAAGTTCAAATGAGGGATACGGAACCATGGGTCTCCCTGATAAAGAGTCTTATGCCATGACCAAACTGATGTTCAGTCCTCCAAGATTTGCAGTGATTGTCTAGGTAGGATCAGTTTGCGATTTAAATTATGAAAGTTTATGTATAAATTCAATCCAAATTCATATTCTTACGTTTATGTTTATGAAACAGATTGACCCACTATTTATTTGGTGACGGTTTTATGTTTAATTATAAAATTTATGTATCAGTGAAGTCTTGATGAAGGACAGATTGAAAATAAATATTTCTTCATTTAAATTGATATCATGAATGGATGAACGTTAGACCAACGTTGAAAACTTGGAAGCACTGGACGGTCGATTCGTCCTAGCATGGGACTCCTCAACAATGCGCATCCATGATTCCTCATGCGGGATCGGGTCTCACGCACGAAAGCTTCACCTCTAGACCACTGAGTCAGACGGCATCCAACGGTGTTAATGTCTAGCTTCAACCGATCCACGATATTGCGCGACCGTCTACCATTGTCTTCATCGAGTAACTGCCTCACAACAAACATGGTTGAAATCCACTGTTCGAAAAGCTGTACTGAAAATTATCATGTGCTCACTAGTGATCGGCTTCAAGATGAATTTCCCGGATTTTAGTGAGAAGACGTAACCAGTGGAATCAGTACCTCTTCTTCCTCCCAAATCTTCCTGAATAGAACGTGGAGCATGTTTCCAGTTGCTTCTATGTCTGACGTCATTGCAATAGCTGATATTTTGTTAGGTCCTACGGCATTACCATTTTTTATTTTTCTCATGGCCATCCTGATTTCTTCGATCGTTGGTAGAGTTCCATTTATAGTAAGGCCTGTAGGTGCTGCTTCGATGTCCACTGGATTCGATGGAGCTGGCCTATTCAAGAGTTTCTCAAAGTGTTCTACCCATCTGTTCCTCTGTTATTAAATTTCAGTGATTGACTTACCTTCTTTGTCCTTGGCTGGTCTCTTCAGTTTACTATATTTCCCTACCAGTTTCTTCGTTGTGTCATATAGTTTTTTTATATTTCCTGAGGCTATATCAGCTCCTCTCCTATTTCTTACATCTTCCATGGATCTTCTGTATTTTTTACTAATGATCGATCTTATTCTGTGTAGCGTGATACGATCAGACTCATGTAGCTGACCGTATGCGTTTGTGGAGGAATATTGTACCACCTATAATTATTTTTTGTTGAGTGCACACACATTTGCAAATCTGCCACCATGCTCGTTCATTTCTCTTAATCCATATTGTCTCATGATAACTTGATACTTGTTGTTATCCATTTCCACTTTAACGTTTACGCCTCGTATCAGGATGGTCAGATCTTTTCCTGAGCACTTCACTGTGATCGATGGCAGCCTCCGTTAAAACTTATCTTTATCGTCGTCGTAGCTATCATCGGTGGGTGCATGACATTGAATAATATTCATTGTGATACCCTCATTCTTTGTTTTTAAGATGCTTTGATGATCCTGGGTCCATGAGATTCCCATTCTATAAGTGCTTTATGTGCTTATTTGGACGGCATCAGAGCAACTCCCTGAGTGTGTGGAGCATGTTCCTCTTCGTTACCGGAGTGCAGCAGCATCTTTCCCGTACCTAATCTTTGTTGTCCAGCGTTTGTCCAATGGGTTTCGCTGATTCCGAGAACCATCGAATTGTATGTTCTCATTTCTGTGGCTACTTGATCAGTCCTCCTAGTCTCTTTCATTGACCAGATATTCCACCTACATATATTAATTGTTGCTCTGCTTGTTAGAAGGGGGGTTGGCCTTGACTCTCATCTTGAGGCATCATAATTTGCCCTTCAATTCACAGGGCAAAGTTTTAATGGTTTGATTTATCTATTCTAGATAGCGTTTCCTTTTAGCAAGGCTGTTTTCTACGCGATGGTTTTACTGATCCCATGCCCAACCCTCCTCTTTTTTCCCTAGCCTGGGACCGGCAGTAACTCTAAAAGAGCTACAGGTGCAGTTGGTCTCTAATTAGTCAAGATCTAACTTAGTTTTATAAGGTATTACTTGAAGTAACAAATTGTATCTTCTGGAGTTTGATTAAAATCGAAAGCGGATTGAGATTGTAGTCAATGGACAAATACCTCATCCTAGTTTAATACTTTACAAAAATACACACTCACTAACGCAAAAAAGCTTGAACGTAAGATTATTTCTAGTTCTAGTAGTAGGCACGATAAGTTCAAATCACACGGTCAACCTTCACTTGTTTACATTTTTGAAATAGTCAATATTGTAACCCCAGTTTCATTCAATATTATACGTTCGTTATTGTTTTACGCATGATATTTGACCAAATACATAGAGATTTTTAACTATTTTTCAGTTGTCATCGTATTATGAAGAAAATTACCTTAAAATAACTCCACAATATTTCTCAAATCAGTATGTTTATGTTGAATTCAGTAAATAATTATAACTAGTAATTTGAATTAATTAATGATTCATATCATGAAAATAATTACAAGATGCTGAATAATCTTGAGCATTAAATAAAGCATAATAAGTTCGACCACTTATTCACGGTGTACCGAAGATCAATGTGTTTATTATTAGATTACATGAATAGTGCAATTAGTAAAAAGAATCAATTCATGAAACACATGAAACTGATTAGATATTATCATAGTTACGTTTGCTCTACTTAATTACAGTATACATATCATTAGAATATGTTCAGATAAATATTCGTAATAAGTTGAATATAAACAGTTGAAAAGAGAGGTTATTTTACATATTGTTGAGTTCCAGTAGATTGTTTACAATGATATTCTAATGTCCGAATGAAATAATTTAATCACAAGCATATCATTCTCACTCGCATAAAATCAACACTGTTTACTTAATTTGGAAACGAACTTATTTTAAGAATTACAAATCGTCCCATTTTCGTTTTTTTTTAATACATTATGATAAATCTGGAATTCAGTTCCGTTTAGTCAAAAAGTACATTTTAGTAATTTGAACAGTTATAGTCTGGATTTTTTCATAGATTTTAAAATGAAAACTATATCATCAATTCATTCAAAGTAATTGTTATCAAATGAAAATGAAAATATTGAAGACCTATTAAATAATCAACTAGAACTTTTAGATTAACTCAAATTTTGTGATTGTTAATAACAACTCATTGTGAAATTCATTTTGTATCGTTTGTTGGAATCTTATTGGCCAATAAGAAACTGATCCATTGCAGTCCTAAACATCAGTGGGAAGATTCAAACAGTACAAAATGAATTTAAATTTCACCGAATCGCACAAGCTAGTGACTATCAGAACTCAGTGGCTAAATGGATAATGTGGTTGCGTTTGAAGCGAACAGTACATGGTCCGAGTCCCGGAGTGAACTTCAACTCTGAGATGCAGGTACATACAGCTGACGAAACGTGCATCCTGGATTCCACTGTTGACCACCATCCATTTTTGCTTACTAACTGCAAACTTACAGAAAAAGGAAAATCAACTGGTGTTTCCCTATTGATTCATGTCCATACAAATCAGTACTGTAAAATGAAAAAAATTACCGATTAAATTACTCTAGAAAGTGAACAATCAAATTGCATGTTTTAAACTGATTATTTTAGGTTAGCTTTTAATACGATTACATCTAAACAATAAAAATTACAATGAGATATACTACTCAGTTTTATAAACTGTTAATCATATTTTAAACATAAAACTATTTAAAGATTGAATAAAAATATTTGTTTTGATATCTAGTTATTGTGCAATGAACATGTTTTACATTGTTATTAGTTATTACGTAATCAGTACTTGATACATAATAATGTGACAAAAATTTAGATATAAATATAATTTATTATTAAGAGCATAAGAAACTATAACGTGTAAGTGGATTTTTTTGATAACTTTATCTGATTAAGTTCTCACAAAAAAATAAAGTAAAATTACAAAACTGCTAAACATATTTTCTGAGAATAAATCAAAAAATTGCACCTAACTTAACTAGATAGAAACCTGGAATCATAAATTTCTTTTAAATACTCTGTTCGCTTTGCACAAACTTTGAAATTAAATCATTTGTAATAGAACTTTACAACGCGAAATCTGATGTTGTGTATGGATTAAACATAAATTCAAAGGATTGTTCTTTTAAAGTAATCTACAGAGCCAAAGGAATTTGATTGAAGGAATGTCAAACCAATATTTTATGCATTGCTGAGACATTGACAATCCACGAACACAATCCCGAACTTTGCGTGCAGAAACGATTCGTCCAACCTCTCATCCTTCCTTGGCCCTAATTCCCTATATTGATAAATATTTAGATTAATTACATCATAGTTAATGCCAACTTACTTTGACATCTTTTTTCCATTAATAGTTGCACACATGCTGGTTTCGTTTGTGTTTATTGCTAGCTTTATTAATCGATCCTAAGTATGGGACAAAACCATTTTAGCATATTAAGTAGTTGCTTAACAAAAGGTGTTAAATAATTGTGTTCTGAATCGACAATACAATTTTGCCTTTAATGACTAATTAAATATGAACAATATTTTGATATCGAAATACAGGATCAGCTTAGATCTTATCACGTTTATCGTGATACTTCCGTAGTGTTATACATTCTCTTAGTTATATATATATTGATATTATTACATATTGATATTATTATGAGCTTTACTCAACATTATATTTGTGGTACACTATTGAATTCTCAGCATAAAGTATTTCAACAAGTTTCCTTTTCTTATATTTTGATCGATCTTGACGATAAATATTGAGTGATGGCCAGTTAGATGTGAGGAGTTCGATAATCGACATCTGAATAATGTTCATTCGTTTCAATGCATATTGCAAACCACCATGATGTCGCTGGTTGTACCTTTTTGTAATCCGTACAGCGAAAGGTTGTAAACTTTTCGTAAACGCGCCTGAATAGGTTGCGAGCTCAATAGACATAATAGTGTGTTAAAACAAACAAGAAAACAGATAACTTGACGAAATATCTAGATGAGAGGAACAGGTAGCCCAGATATTCAAGCAGGCCGCCGATAGTTGGTTGGCCTAAGTAATTAGTTATTAGTATTTATTTGTAAATGACAAATAACAACCTCGTCATTATTAAATAATGCAAATCAGAGTACGTAACATAATTTATATCTTCCACATTTGCAAACAGAGCCTTTTCAACTAGGTCAATTTAAAAATTACTAGTCAATAGGGGTGACTACTACATACTATAATTTTCGTCCCAATTAGACTATCCTAAAATTTAATTGGTTAAATTAAATGTCGTAATATAAAGAGGGGAGTAAAACACTCTTGAAATTTGCGTAAATTGTGACCAATCAAAATATAATGTCATTGTTATCATTTTAATAAAATTTAATAATTTAGAAAATAATTCATTTTCTCGTAAAATTAGTGGAAACTTTTTGCACTTAGAAATAATTTCTATTCAGTAAGTATTTTAATGAATAACTATTCATCTTAAACAATTTTTTTTTATTAAACTTTAAATCATTTATTTTATATAAAATTGTTAAGGAGATATGAGGGAAATTGTGTTTCACCACATCAGTCTAATAAATATTCAAAGCACTAGTTTACTTAGGATGAAATATAAGATGTTAGAGTTTTTAGAAATTTACATTCTCAACTGAGGTTCATTTTTCATAAAGCTTAACTCTAATTAAATGTTTATGTTAAATTACTATCCATGTCATAACTTAATTGATTTTAAACCTATCAGCTTCCCATTTTAGAATAATAGCCATCTCATCTTGAGGTAAATCCTTGGTGAGCTTATGGTGATCATCATTATTAGTTACTAATATCGTTATGAGAGTTATCAATAAAGGAAGAAGATAATATAGTGATTGGATCTTGAAAAATACTAATTCTTATAATTGATGGTACTCAGGTTTTCTAACAATTAAAAGTGTCCTGACTTCATATCCAGTAGTGACTACAATTATTATGTATATAGATTTCAGAAGGTAATTCAAACTTTATCTACTTTCTGCTCTAAAATGAGCTCGTTAAAAAAATGCAGTGTCAAGAAACAAAAAGTTTGAATTTACCAAACTGTAATGCTTGTGAAAATTACTCCATTAGAAATAATTTATCCTCACTGATTACACCAATTGAAAACCACATGGAAAATCACGGTTAACTAGATAACATTGACAACATTGATAACGTCCAAAACCATAAAACTGGATCTACCTGGGGATATCACTTCCCTCAGGATTTAAGGTACACTATGATAACGAGTGCTAACTAGGATAAAACGTAGATTCAGGGTCTCCCGTCCGCTAACCATTTGACATGATAACGTACTGTGCATGATATCAAGTCAATCAGACTATAGGTTGCAGTATAACTTGATCGACAGAATCCGATCAGCCCTAAAAACTAAACAAACTAGACACTGACAACTACCCGGTGACCATAATTTTTGCGGCATATTTGGACGACCGATAAACGTATCAGACCCATTGAATTCAAATTGTTCAATACTCGTTAAATGTTTTTGAAATTTCAAAAATTATACTACTCATGAAAAATACGTACTAGAGAGATTTCAGTACTACTTAGCAAATACTTTTTAGGTTGTTACTATACCTGAATCTTAGTGGTTTTCATGCTATACACCATTAGGTAAATCAATTTCTTAATCTCACAGAGTACATTAATGTTTAAATTTATAAAAATATTCACTTATATTTCTGTTTTGTTTTTCAGTAAAGAAGAGCAATCACGAAACCAATGAGTTTCACAATTGAAACACTACTGAAAACAGATAATTTACCATTTAATGATTTAAATAACATCGATCAAGAATACAATGACACAAGAAAATACCAATCACATCATCGCTCTTATCATAAAAAACGCAATTCTGGTGAGTTCTGAAAAAAATGTCAATGAACATTAAATATTTTCTTATTTGTTTAAAATACAAATATCATGATAATTCAATCCGAATAGAATAATGAATGAAAATCAATAAACGCTTTAGTTACTGACTTTTATCATATAAGTTATTAAAGAGTTGAAAATTATCCAATAAACATATTAATTGTCTTTCTTCCACGTGGAAAATGATAACTTACTTTGATATATAACGTATTGTAAAGTAACAGAATGAAAGGGAACACATAATATCTTATTTTTTATAACATGTTTGAGTGTTATATTCATTAAGTTATGACTCTATAATCATTCTGAATTACGTTCATTATTCCTTTAAAAATCATTAATTTTAGAGTCAACGTTCCAAAAACAAACCGATTTATCATTATCATCACTGGATAATTCGAATGAAATGAATTCTACAGCTAATTCATCTCCAGCTAGTCTTGTTTCATCAGAACCAACTCATATGGACAATCATCAAAACATACATTTATCTTCTAGTCCATTTCATCAGTTCTCTTCACAACAGCCAATATTATCACCATCCTCTTCCTCTACTTCTTCTTCATCGTCTTCATTACTAAGTACTTTCTTGAGTCCATCTCATTCAATTACAATGCACAACAACAATATATCACCAACTACCAATGAGAAATTGAATATAATCACTGAATATGACTCCAAGTCAAATGTAAATATTAAACACCATGATCATGATCATCATCAACAACAAAATTCCAAGATTGAATATTTAAATCCTTGCACAATTCCAAATGATGGAAATTCGACCAAAGCCATTGCACCTAGTAACACCACCATAAGTACTACTAGTAGTTGTTGTAGCAGTAAGAATTTAAATGAAAAATCAACAATTCATCTTCATTCAAAATCTAACAATAAGTCTTCATTTAATTTAAATAGTCGTTCTGATCACTACCACCACCATCATCATCATACAAGTTCAAAATATACAATGAGACCAAGACGTTTAAGAACAACATTTACTACATATCAATTGCATACATTAGAAACTTCATTTCTGCTTAACCAATATCCAGATGTTGCAGCGCGTGATCAATTGGCAAGTCAACTAAATTTGTCAGACGGTCGTGTACAGGTAAGTGTATGAATAATATTGGTGAAATAAGTATTGAATTTTATGTATATGTTTTTGACCAGTTTTGGGTAAGCTTATCATCAGCCTTGACGAATATTATATTATTTCTAGTTGATATTTACAATTTTGATTTTTCTTGTAATTAAACGATTATTTCTTTTAAATGGGGTTAGAGTACCCCAACCGTGTTATTTATGTTTGTACGGTAAAAGTGATCAAAAATTAATTAAACGTTAACTGATAAATGTTAAAAGTTGATCTTGTATTCAATGATTTACACACCCAAATGTGGTTAGAAATTATGAAATTGAAACAAAGAAAAGTATTAAAAGTTCTCTCTTGGCTTACAGTCAAACTAGTGGCTTGGAATAAAATTTCATTTTGCTGATTGAACAGTGATTTATCTAAGCCATTTCAACAGAATATTCAGGACTCAATGATAATCTATAATATTTTGTCTCTAATTATAAGGTATAGTTGTTTACAGGGTTGATGTGTTCTACTCTGATATGCATTTTTTATCATTTGTCCGGAATTCAATTTTATCTATATCAAGTCTTTAAGCATAAAACCCCCATAATATATTTCATAAAAAATTCAATTAACGACTAAAAATATATTTACTGTTGTTCAGTCTTTAATTATTCTCAGCCTTAACACCAAAATATAGAAAATACAAGACCGTTTGCGTTGAATAAATGACAGTTTAGTTCATATAAAGGAATATGCAGAGTACATGTATTCATATATTACTTCATCGGTCAAAATTCGTTGACGGATGTTTGTATCAATAGTACAGTTGATGTTGTGCCAGTTATTATTCAAATATACATTAGAAATAATACTGTATCAAACGATGATAATGTCATATGACATTATGTATTACATCGATTTATCCAACGATTGTTCCATCACGCTAGATAAACTATGTGTATTTTAACTATTATTATTACTAGCAATTATGAGAATAACAATAGAATCAGTATTGCTAAACACAGTTTAGACCTAGTGACTAGAATAAAAGCTTTCTATGCACTTATTATTTTATTCTGATTACATTCAACTAGAAGTAAGTTGGTTCATAAAAAAATTAAGCGAAAAATGATTAAATTAGCCTATTCAATGCTGAACATTACCAAACATTTCGAAAACTTAGCTATTATTACACTAAAGTAAAAAGCTTACTGAGTAGTTGACTACTGAATGATTGATTGATAATTGATTTAACCGATATTCATAACAGTTGAATTCACGTGTCAATTTTATCTAGACCACCAGTGAAAACCTGGAAGCACTGAATGACCGTTTCGTCCTAGTATGAGACGACTCAGCAGTGAGCATCCATGACCCTTCGTGAAGGACTCAAATCCGGAGCCCTCAGTCTTGCGCGAGAACGCTTAACATCTAAACCACTTAGCCTGCATCTAATAGTGTTAATGTCTGGCCTCAGTCGATCCATGATCTTGCACAGCCCTTTATCCATTGTCTGTGGTGGATAGCCGCCCGATACGGATTGGGCTGCACTGGTCACGGCTTCTTACTAGAATTCCAGGAAATCTATTTTGAAGATATTCACTTGTGAGCATATGATCATTATCAGAATGGGGTCTAGCTTAGATCGACTCATGAATTTAACTATTACATTTACTACAACCTTCACAAACCCCCACTCTGATAACAATTTAAATGTGTTAAATAAATGATGACATTATTAATATTTAGTCTTCAAATAATTCTCATTGGTCAATTAATTTTTTAAAAAAATACTAGGCTACATCACATACTTTTCTAATCATTCTAGCAATGTGATAAGCAATTGTTCAAACAACACATCCAATTATAACTTTATTTTTAAAGGTGTTCAATTAAATGTTATAAGGATTGTTTTTCAAGTGTATAGACAGATAAGAGGTTGTTCATTTTTTAGAAAGAAACATCATCTTATCGTTAATTTTCTTCTCATTAAAAAGTTTATTACATAACCCAGTTACAACATCGAATTATGATAATAATCAATTGCAAAACATAAATAATCCCATCCACTTCAATTCATTATTCAGAGTTCAAATTGTATATATATGTCAACTTGTGTGTGTACATGATGATCGTGTTTCTAAATTAATTAAAAATATTAAATTCTTTCCAAACAAAACAATTTTAAGTATAACAACAATAAAATTTAATCTCTCATCACATATTTCTGAGAAAAACCGTCCATTCATTGATCAATGATTACTATTCTATTCATTTAAATAAACCACCCCCTCCCTAGTTTATCCACCTCAACTTTATTCATATGTTTTGCTTACCATATAGTATATACCTTATATATTTAAATATTTGATACATTAATTTGTAAATTAGTTAATTTATCATTGAATTTCTTTTCTTTTTTCATTTTGTCTTTCGTGTTAGGTAGATGATGATAATGATTAAAATCTATTTGAATACTTTGACTACTAAAAACACAAAAGTTTTTCTCTAAAATGAAATCACAGTTACTTGGTTGAATTTCATGATTAACATTTTATGTATATATTCATGTTTTTGTATATGTGTGCATGGATATGTTTATGTGGTTGGGATTAATAATTGGCAAGAACATTTTTATATTTTAAACACATTACATTGTTTGTATGTTTATGTGAACGTATGTGTGTTATACATTAATCCCCTTTAAATTAATTTCATTTCATTTTGAAAAGAATGAATTATTCTTGTCACCTTTCTATGAGTGTGTAATTACACTTCAGTAATAGGAGACATAAGTATCATAAGAAATAGGAAAAGGGGATACAGATAGTGTTGTACACTAATTACAATGTGTTTGAGTGTTTACATTCATACAGTTTCACTACATGGTTTATATGTATATATACATACACAAATATATATACATAGATACATCGTTCTTAAGTATCAATTAAGTTGTTATTTTCAAGTGGTTAATTTAATTTGACAATAAATCTTAACTCGACTAATGATAATACAAAATACAGTCACATATGACACTTAAGTGATTAAATCATTCACTGTATCCATGTTCACTGATTCAATACATATGTATATTTAATAGCTACTTTGATTTGATTTATAACACATAAAAATAATATGATTAACATAATTAAAGATGATTGTCATAGTAACATGAAGTCATTATAAAAAAAGCACGGATTAATATTAGTGTTAAAATAGTTGAGTTTACTTTAATTTAGGATTTAACATATACGAGGTTTATTCTCAAATCTTTTTATGATGACTATCGTACTACTGAAATAATCGTTTAAGTTAGAACGAACATCAGACTATATTTAAGTAAAACAGAATAGTAGTTAGGAGTGGAATACAAGACATGGGTTACTTATTGTTTGAGACTCACTAACTGCATGTACCTGCATCCAGTGTTAATGTTCATACCGGGACTCGAGCCAGATATGCTTCGTTTCGAACACTTCATTAACATCGGAAACTCATTGAAATTTTCATTAAGTACCCGTACTTTTACGAGAAAAATATGTAAATTATAGCAATATTTTATATTTAAAACAAGCATAATTACTTGTCAGTGAAAAATTACAAACTGTAATGCAGTCATTTCTAATTCATAAATCCAATCCTGATACAACTTAAATCAATTAATTCTTATGAAAGTATCCACCAATAAACTGTACTAAACTATTTAGGACGAATTTTATATTTTGAAGTGGACAAAGTTTTATAGTAAATATATATGTGTATACGTTAGCTGTGGAAACTAGAGTTTTTAGATTATTCTAACAGTCTTGTTATTAAATCTAAATGAAATCTTGTAGAACTCAGTGTTTAATTAAACAAAGGGTTTGTGCACTTGATTTTAACCAAGTGAGGAGGTAGTGTTACACCAATTAGCTGTCTGAAATGAGATAAATCATCATTTGTATCCACTACAGACTGACTTGCGAGTTGTATTTTAATCATTTTTTCCTTCAAAAAGCTATCATTTAATAGCCTGTATATGTAAATCTTTTTTATGAAATTCATTTTGAACAAAATGTAGGAATAAGAAATAATGGTCATAACGTATTCTATTGTAAAGACATTTATTTGAAAATACTAAATTGGACTACATTTATTGACAGTAAATAGTTTGAGAAGAAACTGGTTGACTTAAATTTCACTTATAAACTCAGTTGCTAATTATAGTTACTCTTGAATTATTAGATCAATATTTAATGAATGATATATTCCAACACCATTAAGTTAACGATATTGTTCTGTAATTACCCATTGAAATAGTTCATTGTATTTTCTAGAGACCCTCTAATCGAATGCTTTCAAAAGATCAAGGGAATTTTATAAAACCAACCATGACGTAATGCGTAAAGGATTTCTATGGGACTACTACACCGTTCATGAATAATGATTAGTATTATGGTGGAATGATATAATGTTTTAGCGGTTTTTTAAATAGTTGTCTCATTAATCTGTATTAAGAGATGAACAATATTGTAAAATGCTCTATCCAATTTCCAGTGAGGATAATTCAATAATTTCTTTTTGCTTATTCTCCTAGGTTTGGTTTCAAAATCGTCGAGCTAAATATCGTAAATACGAACGGTCACATAGCTGTAATAATATGAATATCGACAATAATAATGATAATAACAGTCATAGTAGTATGGAAATAAATCAACAGCAACTTAACCTATTGTCTGATACTCAAACAATATTGAACACATTCAACGCTTATACATCAGCTTTGCAACATTTAATTCCTAACAACAATACAGATAACAATTCGACTGTATTATTTTCAACTAACAAGTTATCTCCTGTTGCATTGACAACAGATACTACCTCAAATGTTTCGCAAGAAGTTCAGCTGAAAACCAAATCATTGTTAAATTTGACCACTGAAATAGACACAAAGGAAACATTCACAAATACATTGATTAATTCATTGTCCGCTACAGATACAACTATAAAATTAAATCCTAGAATTGATTATTCTACATTATTAAATTCTAAAGACTTAGCTACAATTCTAATTGGATTCAATGGAAATCAAATACCATTTCAAATGAAATAGTCTAATTTTAAATGATTTTAATTTTAATATAGAAATGTTACTTTGATATCTTGTTATTAATTTAAAAACTGCGCCATTGTGAATAAATTCTCATTAATTTACATTCAATAAAAATTTTTTTGTTTAAAAAACAAACAAACATGATGATTAGATTGAATGTGTCGAATTAACAATAATCTTTAATTATCCATATAATGTAAGTAGTCGATTGAAATGGTTAATATTTTTTCAACTCTTTTATTCATAATTCCAGTTTAAAATTGATGAGTTGTATCAATGAAAATAGTTTCATATTTGTATAAATATTAACTAAACTAAAATATAAATAAACAGTGTATATTGAAATAATATTAATTTGTTTTAAATTAATGATATTTGTTACTTAAAATAAATGTTATTTTCAAATGACAACAATTTATGAATGTTTCACTCTTAATGATAAGAGATTAATGGTGAGACTATAATTTATGGACGACCTCTAAGCGACGCTAAAGTGACCCTGAGACGTTCATTGAAATGCTCTTTTTCTTGGTTTTGAAGGAGGCTTTGATGATCCTTGGTCCATGAGACTCCCATCCTATAAGTACATTTTGTGCTTGTTTGGACAGCATCAATGCAACTCCTTGTGTATGTGGGGCATTTTCATGTTCATGTTCGGAGTATAACAGCAGCTCCCCTGAAGCTAGTCGTTGTTGTCCAACTTGCGTCCAATGTGTTTCACTGATCCCAAGCACCCCTAAATTGTATCTCCTCATTTCTGCAGTAATTTGGAAGACTCTTCCAGTCTCCCACATTGTACGAGCATTCCATGTACCTAAATAAAAGGTTGCTCTGGTTGTCAGAAGGGGCATCGGCCTCGTGACTTCCGAAGGAACTCGGCTTTCATCATGAGACGTCATAACTTTTCTAAATGAAGACCTTCTGACTCATATAATTAAAATAACCCATAGTGTCATTAAATAAGAAAAAGAGAATTCAGCGAAGAAAATTTTCTTTCCGATGAAATCATTTACTTAAGCTGTACATTCGTATATATAGTTATATGGAAAATGTATGTCTATTGGAGGATAGAAAAAATTGTATCACCAAAATAGATTCGAGGAAAATAACAAGTGTGGCTGTACTCACTGATGTAAGTAGTCAGTGTGTGAATAACCTGATAAGTCTTTTAACGTACCTGTTGTTCAATGAAGAATATAATTAATGTATCCTACTAAATCGTTGGCATACTTATTTTAAGCAAGGATGTGTTAACTGAAATCCAAACAATAAACATGCAAGTTACACTGACCAAAAGATAGTGTCCATTATGAGAAAAATAAAGCTATCAATGACAAAATTTATTCAGTGACTTTAAATCGCATAGGCTATACAACTAATTATCTTTAGTATGTTCAGCGGAAAAGTACCAAACCGTGTCTTATTTTTGCAACTGATTGAATGCTACTCTGATCCCTTTCAAACAAATGTTTTTAGAAAATTTCCTCAAGACACTAATATTTACTTCATTAGACACCTCATAAAGTGACAAAACAATGGGAACAACTAATTATTTGGATCGATGGTAAGATGACTACAAATCCTTTTACAGTGATTGACTTGGATCTACTATAATTGGTATTGAATTAAGTTACTTACTTAGGGTTCGTAACCATTAGTCATAAAAATAGCACAACTTCAGAAAACGGAACTGCTTCTTATATAGACTATTAAAAAGTTTTTGATTGAGACCATGAATCGATTAATGTTAGGCCATCATTGAAACCTGGAAGCCCCGGACGGCCGTTTCGTCCCATTCGGCACTCCTTAGCAGTGCACACCCACGGCATTCGAACCCAGGATCTTTGGTTTCACACGTAAACGCCTAACCTCGAGACCATTGAGCCGGCGTCCCGTGATGTTAATGTTTAGGTATTAAGCGTTCGCACATGAAACCGAAGGTCCCGGCTTCGAATCCCGCCAGTGGGATCGTGGATGCTCACTGCTGAGGAGTCCCATAATAGGACGAAATAGCCATTCAGTGCTTCCAGGTTTTTAATGATGGCCTAACATCAATCAATTCATGATCTCAATAAAAAACTTAACAATCTCTACAACCTCATACTGATATTAGAAATGGTGTTTGTCTTGATGGTTGGGAATGTATAACATATTACATCGGTAGCGCAGTGAATAGATACTTGAATCCTTGTAATGAATTGTCTTTATTTTTAACGCTTTGGTTAGAAACAGGATCATTTGATTTTTCAACTGAATGGAACTCCTCCTATTTTCCTCCTTCATCAACTGGCTTACGGTAGCGTGAGGAATACTATGATGTGTTTGTAAACCTAACTGCTTCCATAGTAAGAATAGACTTCAATGTATACATTGAGCTTTTGGTAGCCTAGTACGAGTTGTTCCTAAAGTTACCACAGGAATCAACATTTAATCATAGCATATAAACGGAGCTTTTATTTATTATGAGACCTGGAGATTCAAGCATAAAATTCGTTAAGTTTGGTGTTTTAAATTCATAGATTACACCAGATGACGCTGTTCTACTGCTTAATGTTGTTTGCTTCGTGATAAATTCCGATTCAAAAAATCTAATAAATTGAACTATTTACGATTAGTAAGTATATTAATGTAAGTAAGTATATTAATGTGATGTTTCCAGATTAAAATTTATTCATGTTTTTGGAAGCAATTTTTATTATCAAGTTTTAACACACTACATATGGACACACTTTCAGATACAAATGAGTTAACAGAAAATTATTTAAAACAATTATTTATTTACAGGAAATAAAGTATTATTGAGGGAAGACAATGTACATGTGCATTATTGAATATATTTTTTCATAAATTTTTTATGAAATTCAGATCGTAGTGTATCATTTACGAATCCACGTTTTACATGATCGACTTCACCTCGAGCACAATTTTTAAATACAACATCATCATCCCATCTTCGTTTGACTTTAAATTCTTCAGTACAAAAAAGGAACATATTTTACACACAATGAAACAATGTAATAATAGAAGTATAATGAATATAAAACTAAACGGTAAAATATAAACGACAATTTTTAAAGAAATTTTGATTTTTTACCAGCTGACATTAAAAAACAAGACAAATCGAACTTAACGTTTTGGGTAACTAGTCCTAAAGGAAACCTTGATTTCTTTATGATGATCATTACAAACGATTTCATCGTAATAAACAATATGAAAATGTAAGGTATTGAATATGGATGTATGAACCAGTTATTTAGTTACTGTAACCTATATAGTGTGCGTGGAAACAAATTTTGTGTCAGAAATGACTGTACGTAAGATTTTTGAGTATTTACAAAAATGTAGATTTTTAACGTTTTCTGTGAATGGTAAAAACTACTCTTCACACAACTAAAGTAAATGAAGTTTAAAAATTTATTTACGAATAACCATTCCTGAGACTATGAGCTGCTAAGTTTACGGCAGGTGATATTAGGAATAATGGATACCCAAATAGTGACAATTTATCTTCCATAGATTTGAAATTATTTAAGCAACTTAAGTAATAGTGGTATGTCTAACTTCAATAGGGCAGCATCATCGATGAACAAGGAGGATTCGATGCAGACGTAAAAACGAGGATTTGCAATGTAAGGGCCACATTCCTACAGTTGAAGAACATATGGAACTCAAAACAACTGTCAACCAATATCAAAGTGAAAATCTTAAATACAAACGTCAAGACAGTTCTAGTGTGCAAAGCTAAAACTTGGAGAACTACTACCACCATAATCGAAGTAGTACAAGTATTTATAAACAGTTATCTACACAAGATATTCAATGTCCGTCGATCGGGTACCATAAGCAACAGTCTACCGTAGAAGAGAACAAACCAACTTCCAGTTGAAGAGGAAATTAGGAAAGGACGATGGAGGTGGATAGGACATACGTTACGTAAACCATCAAACTGCATCACGAGGCAAGTGCTGACTTGGAATCCTGAAGGGAAGCGGAAAAGAGAAAAACCAAGGACCACGTTGCGTCGGAAGCAGATATCAAAATAATGAATGGACACTGGAAACGATTTCCCAGGACAAAGTTGGTGGGCGACCTATGCTCCTCCACAAGGGGTAACAGGCGTAAGTAACTTCAACATATGATATAAAGTAACAGAAAAGTACTATTTTGGGTGACACTGAGTTGGATGATTTAATCGTGAAGCTTTGATTGTTGTTTTTAATAGAATCACCAGCATCTACTACAAGTAGAAACATCTAGATTACAGAATATAACACCACTGAAATCATCTGGTCGAGTTACAAATCATTCCAAAAATTAGCGCACTCCAATGCCATTAATTTTTATTATTGCGTATCAATCTTTTAGATTTTTCTGTTAGTTTGTATAAGCTAGTATTTCATACACTATACTGTTTATAAACAGAGTAAACAATAACATTCATCAATTATTAAGACTAATTTTATTTAATAAAATATCGAAAGTCTGCTTCAGACTACAATCATAATTTGTTTGAAGAACTAGTGTGAATATGACAGTACTAGATATCTGACCTACTCAAAGACCTATGATCTGTATACAAATGTATGATTACCGTCTTCGGAACGAATCTATGATTTTTAAGTTTTCCGAAGAGCTGGTTACTCAATAAACTATTTGGACAGTTGCTGAAACTTGAGAAGCAGGAAATTTCTTTTATAAAGGCACTAGATATATCCCAGTATTATTACCTCATTATCCCCAATCCGGTATAAACCACATAAATTTTCCCGGTAAGTATGATGATTTAAGTCCAATCAATGGTGAATGAATCTTTGTGTGAACATTTCAATCCTGGAATTTATAACTTACTAGAATGATAAATGTGAATTGCTTTGAAGATAGATGATTGACACAGTCGTATTGAATTAAATTAATAAATCATTTCATACTATTTGTATGGACGGTTGTATAAAAGTTAAATAATTCACTATATGTAAAAACCATTAAGCCAACATTAGGTCGCGATATGCCAGAAATTTTCTACTCACTGGGATATCAGATATATATATATAATTTCATGAGTATAGATTCACTGT
The DNA here is from genome assembly GCA_946903255.1 of Schistosoma spindalis. NCBI lineage: Eukaryota > Metazoa > Platyhelminthes > Trematoda > Strigeidida > Schistosomatidae > Schistosoma > Schistosoma spindalis. Next base: position 66,800,637 of record OX336420.1, on the reverse strand, counting down.
AAAACAAACCTGAAGAATTAGATGAATTTAAAAGAGGATTTCCTTTCAAGATATTTTCCATACGAATAGTTTCTTCAGCTGCTTTCCTTTCAGCAGCCAAACGGGCTGCTTCTTCAGCTCGTTCACGTTTAATTTTAGCCAATTCAGCTAGGAGCATTTCTTCATCTTCTTCATCATCGTCGTCGACGTCATCATTGTCAGCATCTTCATCATCATCATCACCATTTTGATCATCATCATCATCAAATTTATCTCCAGTTGAATTTTTACTTTTATTATGATTCGATTTCTTAGTGATAATTACATCGTCTTGATCTTCATCATAGTCCTCGTCCCACGGATCATCAGCGTCTAAATTAGTTGTTGACACAGTAGTGGTTGTTTCGGGTCGTGTACGTTTTATACTACCTATAGTACTACTATCAATAGTTGGTGCGACAGCAGCAGAACTTGGTCGTTTGGCACTGGTAATTGCTGGTTGTTGACTAGTGGCATTTATTGAAGCTAAATGAGGGCAATAGAAAGAAGTAATACAAATGTAAAACTCCTACACTCGTAGTGTCTTGACTTTTGAAAGAGGAAGAATATCAAAAGGTAAAAGATACAAAATTCTGGTCTGAAATATAATATGAATTTTGAGAAGTTCCTCAAAGTCGTCATCTTCACGAAGGAGTAATTCTGACTTAAAACTGATTTCGTTCAGTGAATTTATTAATGAAATATATTAAAAAACAAGGTAGTTTAGAAGCATTTGGTGGCTGTTGACAACATTAATCTTAAGCATTCTAACACATAACAATAAAGTATATCTACAACGCCCACAAAATTCATGTTTACAAGCTAAGAAACAGCATTGTTTAATGTTACATAAAGGCATTTAGGATGGAACTGGTACTGTGGAGAATTAAATAAGAGTTAAGAACCAAGTAGAGTGAGTGCATGCAACCACTTCTCTCCATTGTTCCACTCAAGCAATGGGGCTAGCCAGGGTTTCCCAATCTCACAACTTTGCTACCGATAACGTTCTGGAAACAGCTCTAATGAAAGTGAGTGGTGGTAATGTAGGTCTTTTACTTTCAGGAAGACTTTTTGACCTTGAGTTTATGGATGATATTGCATTAATTTGCGAAGATACACTCGGTATGCAAATCGCAATTAATCAGTTGGCAGTGAGTGTCCGTATGTCATGTACTTTGCACATTCTAAATTCAAAGTGACTAGCAGAAATCTCTGCCTATACTCACTCTTTGTGGTGATCCGTTAGTAGTCAAAAAGTTCGTGAATATGGGTGGTTGTATAAGTACCAGGAGTGGGGTAGCTGATGAAATCAACCTAAGCGTAATCAAAGCCAAGACGGCTTACATCTTCGGTGCCGTCGTGATGAATTCGCTGTATAAGTTCAGGCTTACAACGGATCAGTGGAAGGAGTTTTGGTTTTTTTCTCGTAGAACCTAGTCTCCAAGTTGAGGATGTTTGAAGACTGTGTGCGTTTGATCATCGTTGTATCCGAAGTACTACCGACATCTAGTGTCGACAACATGCTAGTGATGCAGATATTCGACGTGTGTCCGGGCATAGCGACCATAGTTGAATTGGTGTCACCATCTTGAAACACCGACTTCGGTGGCTTGGACATGTCGTCCCGGCAAGTTCCAAACCAGGCTTTATTTGCCGGTTGAAAAAAGCGGAGAGGCGGTCAGTGTATGGCATGTCGTGGTACGAAAGAAAGCTCTCCAAGACTGATTTCTGTTGGTCCTTCACGCTCCAAGGGTTGAGATCCTAAAGATGATGCAACACAGCGGCTTGGGACGTTATCAGAAATGGCTCAGAATAAGAGCCAGTAACGATTCTGTTGTAACTTTCATTTACTTCCTTCAAAAAAGGGAGATTAACTTCTTGAACTGAAGGAGTTCTTTCTTGTTACATTTTACCTAACTGAACTGCTCCTATTATTATTTTACTATCATACACTAATTTCTATTCGTTGTTGTTCCTCTTTTCTAATATACTCATTGTATTTCCTCTATTTCTTCAGAACCTGATTTTTAATGTGGAGCATTTATAAATGGTCATGCTTTATATCAGTATTTATATTCAAATAAATAAACACAACCGGAAAAATGTGACTATTAGTCTGGCAAACCGACGAATAGGATACATTTTACATTCGTAGTGCCGAGCGATGGAGAGGGTGCACGATCGAGCATTGACCAGTTAAGTCAATGAAGACCAAGAAGATCAACATTAATGCTTAATTTCTACCGAGCTATTTTTATGGGGAGTTGATTATCAGAACATTCATGAGGACGATTGGACGTTGCTAATCTGAAATTTAAACTAAATGAGTTTGCTAGATGTATCAACAGCCTTCAACCTGATTCTATTTTATGCACAATAGAGACATACATATTGATGACCTTCAACAATAGTATTTTTTATTTTAAGTGACTACGTGAGTTCATTTACGCTGGTAGTATCTACCCAGGATACTTTTTGTTACAAAAACCCAAAACATATGAAAATGTAGAATATCTTAAAATACACCTTTAAATCACAAGCGTAAGGACTGTGTATGCTGTATGAGTCCCCTAAAAAAGGTTTTGAGTCGAAAATTTAAGTTGGAGAGTTATCCTAGGAGACAGTTATTTTTACAAAACAATATGGTCTATAGAATATGAGGAAGTATTTGAGACTATGTTAAACTACCTGTATCTGTACTATAAGTTAACTGTTATTTAAAGATGGAAGTGTGACACAATTTTTAAAGCTTATAAATTTTTATCTCTTTATAGGTTGGGTTTTTAAAGATGTTCATGACTAACTTGTATTAAGAATAAGTGAATTAACTATACTTACGCCTGCCCGACTTTTCTTGAGCTAATCGTTTCTCTTTTTCTTCCAAAGCACGTTTAAAATCTTTTCCTTGAATATCTTCAGGTCTTCCTTGTCCTTCTTGACGCAATTTCAATTTCGTATGTGCCGGTAAGTCACGAACAGAGTACTGCTTGGACAAAGCACTTAAATCACCTTCCCACTTTCCCCTACTACCTTTAGCAGTATCCCATGTTGGTCTTCCGGCTGTGGTCATTTTTTAGTCGATGGACAACCTGGAAATAAAACATTTGGTTAAAACTGCTCTTAGACAGTTGTTGTTATTTGTGAACAGACTGTTGGGATCACAAATTGTTAAGTTCTAAGAAAACATTGAATAATTAAAAAGCTAGTGACAGAAATACAAATAAGGAGACAAATTGCAGCGGAAAATAACGTTTTGGATGAAAGGGACAGCAAATACAATACTAAGAGACGTTAAGTTCATAGTTATGAAAGATAAGCGGAAAAATCGGAATCTTTTCTTCTGTCTAAGGACATAAGAATACTTAGAGTATTGAGCAATATTACGAACGCTTTACCGGACCATGTTTCATAAATTCAACCTAAACTAGTAAATACCAACTGACTTTAAATCGGGAAGGAAACTGACAGATCATCTTAAGTAATTTAGCGAGTTAATATTTCAGTATTTGCTGAACTTGCCCCCAAATGCCCTGGTACGGCCGAGAGTGGGGAGAGTCCACTCTCCCTCTTGGAATGCTTTCACATGGCCACGCGTATATAACCTCTGTCAGGGAAGTCCTTCTCACTGCCTTCTCGCACCACGGTGTTGTTTACGAAAATGAGAGGACGAAAAGCGAAAGCGAATGTCCGGCGCTTTAACCGGATCCCATACCAATGGTGCACATGGGCTCTAGTATCCTGAAGGAACAAATGGCGTATGAACCAATCGTTGGTCACCGGCTACCATGAAACTGCATCTCCTTACGATGCCCCGCTGCCTTGTGGATCAGATCTTCAGGTCGAAGGCTCGAGGGTGTGGCCCCCTAAGAAAACCACCTGCTTCGGTTTGGGCACCCGGGCAGTATCAAAGCCCTCACACATATCGAATGAGATGTATGGCGCATATGTATTTGGTGCCTCCTTGTACCAATATGTGTTTAAATAAATAAGAACTTTCCATTTATTACAAAACAGACTGAAAAAATGTCAGCAAAATAAAGTTGTGCAAATGAAGGTCAGGACAGTTAAAGTTATTTACAAACGGCAAGACTAAAATTTATAGACGAACCAATAGGGTATAAGATAATAGGCCTCGGATATTGGCGCGAAATTCACTCACCCAATTTGGTTAAAGTTTTGGCATTATAGCTAGCAAGTAACAATAAATCTAGTTGTCAGACTGGTCTATTTTCTTTAAACATATAAGGAACGTAATTGGTAGACAATCTTTTTAGAAAAAATCGGTGTGAAAAATATGAGAAGTATTCCACAAAACTAATTTAAGCGAGTGATTGACTGAAGTATACTTGAGATTAGAGTCTGCTTACTTCTTGGGACTTAAAATATTTAGATTACAAAAGCTCTTAAGAAATATGTTTTGATGGGTATCCAAACATTTAAATGGATTTCATGTAAACTGAGAAGCGGGAGAAAGACAGAGAACGTAATGCTTTCTACATGAAGGCTTACACCAAACAAAATCGAGCAATGGCTTGGGGGAACGGTAGCGTTAATGTCAAATGTACCGCACTCACATCTTAGTGGTTCAAACGCTTGTGGACGGAATAGAAGTAGCTTTCGCTCAACAGGCTTCCGTGTCTAGTAGCAGGGGATCACCAATACCTCTAGACAGGGACCTAGGTATATTAGCGATAAAAGAGAAAAAAAATTGGTAAATCTTAGTAAGATACTATCATTAGTCCTTAAAAATAGATCAAGTCACCTCTTAAAGGACTCCTGGAAAGGCGCTTGGATTAGCTCAGCCGGCAGCGAATCAAAGCATTTGATAACTCTTAAGGAGTAGAAGTTGTGCCTGCAGTCCGTTCTGCTATTTTATTTCTCCACTTTCCGGGTGTTACCCCTTAGTTTAGTATTGGGGCTAAGCTTAAGTAGGTGTTTAAGGGGATGTCTAGAAGTGTTAAGGATACTGCAAGACATTGGAAGGTCGCCTCTAAGACGTCTATACTCCGATGGGTAAGGGTCAAGTGATTGGAGGCGCTCTTCATAAGGTTTAAATTTGAGTCCCCGAACTGATTTCGTGGCTCGCCGTTGGATACGCTCCAGAGTGTCCTTATCCTTTTGGAGGGAGGGGGAAAATACTATGTATCTAAATGGGGACGAGTAGAACTGTTGAAGATTATGTGGTAAGTTTTTCCGTCAAACCGACCGAAAGTGCGCTTCAATGTTACCAGTGCAAGGTTTGCTCGAAAGGCATTTCTGTCACAGTTGGCGTAAGACTTTAAGTCGTAGGGCACCAGAACTAAATCTCTTTCGACTCGAGATACTACTAGAGAGGAGTTTCTTAAGTCCTAACTGTAGTCTGCGACATGTCGCAGATGGACTACTTTACACTGTGAAGTGTTAAATGTAAGTCCGTTGTCGTCTGCCCAACTTTGAAGTCGAGTCAGATCCTGCTGAAGTGCCAGTACATCTGTGGAATTATGGTCTACCATGATATTAGTACTGCTCTAATAATAGACCTAATCCTAAAATTGTAGATTTATCATGATATAACCGCCAGATCTATAAGATCTTACGTGGAAGTTACATCATCATCTACACCAACCCATTGCATTGTAACAATTACGAATACATGATGGAGAACAAGCTTAGGCTAGAGATGGAACAATATATTTAATATGAATAGAAGATATAAGATAACATTCAGCAGGGACCACGCCTGCATGGCCGAGTCATGCCACCCGATCAACGCGGATTAATTAAATTCATTGTTTCCGCCTTCTCCATTCTTCTGTATTTTTCCGCGTTAAATGTTGAATGTCTATTTCCCATATTGCCTAGTATTAGGGCCCAATGCCACTACATATGCTCTTAGCTGCGTATCTCTCTCCAAAGTTTCACATCATCGGCAAAAAGTAATGAGTCTGACGATACCTGTTATAGGACATTGTTTATATAACTCAAGAAAAGAGGTCCTGGTGTTGAACGCTGGGTGACCCCACTAGCCTGAGAGAAATTGAAGTTAACCCTGACCTTAAAATGTCGATTTTTTAGTTATGAAGTAAGTCAATCAATTATAGGTGATTTGACATCTAATCGTTTGAGCTTATTGATAAGACATATATGGTTGAATTTAACAAAAGCTTTTGAGAAGTTAAGATAAATGACGTCAGCCTTCCCCTTGCTATCAAGGATAGTTGTTCATCTGTCCACCGCAGTCAGCAAGTTGGGTAAACAAGAATCACTCTTCCTGAAACCGTGCTGTTGTGGTGGAGAGAAGTTTAAGGATAATAAACAGTCGTGTGTAACGTCGCATATCAGAGACTCCATAATTTTTAAAGGTATAGAGAGAAGAGCCATCGATCTGTAACTTGAAGTTTCGCTGCGTTGGTCTCCTTTGAAAATTGGTGTGATGTAAGCCAGCTTCCAAATTTCCGGTAATGTGTCTTGACTTAGCGAGTGTGAGAACATCACTCTGTGGTGTTGCCAAGATTGAAGCAGCTTCCCTCAGTATAGCAGAATGAACCATATCCGGTACAGGTGAAGTGTCTTTTTAGGTGCTGCAGTTTCCGGAACACCAAGTCATCACTCAGGTTCACTTCTGAAAGTCTTGTGGAGTTGCAAATGTAATAATAATAATATTTTATTCTCGAATAACATTTTGTTACATGAGGCATGCCAATTTACAGGCAAGATCAGATTGTTACAAATGATACAAATTCCAACTGTAGTAAATTACTCAGCTGGGTCTATAATTTATAAGATATGTATGTAGAATGGTTTTAGTCAGTATCACAGTTAGCGCGCTTCATGAAAGTTGCGTTGCGACGTACAACTGACGGTCGATAATAGATTCATGTGCAGTTGAGGGCTTCTAGAAATCGCAATCTTATATCCCTTTGGAATATTTGAGTTTTTAAGGATGATGCAGGACGGGGTCAGCCGTTCCGTATCTCAAGGGGGCTGAAAAATGGTGCAAAAAAAAGGAAGAGGAGCAGAGAAAACAATGTTCATGAAGAAATGGTTAAGGTATGACTACTCAGTCTGATTCTCTTTCATTAAAGTATTTAGTAGGCAGGAGCATCCTCATAGGTTAAAGGAAATATCTGAAGACAAGGTATGAGTGGATAATCAACTGACAAATGGAGGTGGTTCAGAAAGAAACTGAGAGTGTGAGAATATGTAGTTATAAAATATAGTGCTAAAAGCAGTGTTATGATACACAAATGACTGTCTCCCTTTTTTTTGTCGACGCTATTGGAGCCTTTTTTAGATTTTATAGGGTCTTGAGTAGGCTTCGTTTTTTTTATTTTTATTTTATCGGATTGTCTAGTAGCTCTCATCAATATAGTTGGTGTCCGAGAGTACTGTTCATCCAGAAGACTAGTGACGCCACTGTCGTTGTTGGTCGGGCCATTAGGACCTAGCAGTTGGCAAACTCCGGTTTTGGCTTGTCGAGGAAAGGCTGCAGAACGGAATAAGCTTCCCAGATTAGAGACAAATTTATCGACAAGCTTTACCCGGCGCTGAAGCCTGTCTTTTCTTATTGTCTTTGTCCACATTACTTACTTGCTTACGCCTGTTACTCCTAATGGAGCATAGACAGCCGACCAGCATTCTCCGACCCACTCTGTCCTGAGCCTTCTTTTCAAGCTCCATCCAATTCTTGTTCATTTTTCTCATGTCGATCTCCATTTCCCAGCGTAATGTGTTCTTTGGTCTTCCTCCCATCCTTCGGCCTTGAGGATTCCATATGAGGGCTTGTCTTGTGACGCAGTTTGCTGCTTTCCTCAATGTGTGTCCTATCCACTTCCAGCGCTTCTTCCTGATTTCTTCCTCCACTGGGATCTGGTTTGTTCTCTCCCACAGTAGGTTGTTGCTAATAGTGTCCGGCCAGCGGATCTGAAGTATTTTGCGTAGACAACTGTTAATAAACACCTGTATCTTCTGGATAATGGATTTCGTAGTTTTCCATGTTTCGGCCCCATGCAGTAGAACTGTCTTGACATTTGTATTGAAAATTCTGACTTTGGTGTTGGTTGCCAATTGCTTTAAGTTCCAGATATTCTTCAGTTGTAAATATGCTGCTCTCGCTTTGTCAATCCGTGCCTTCACATCTGCATCAGATCCACCGTGTTCATCAATGATGCTGGCCAAATATGTAAAGGTTTGTACATCTTCCAAAGCTTCTCCGTCGAGTGTGATTCGATTGGTGCGTGCTGTGTTGTTTCGGAGAATCTTGCTTTTCCCTTTGTGTATCTTGAGACCTACTGCTGACGCTACACTGGTTGACTTCTTCTGCATTTGTTGTTGCGTATGTGATAGAAGAGCCAGATCATCTGCGAAGTCTAGATCATCCAACTGCATCCTAGATGTCCACTGTATCCCGTGCCTCCCTTCAGATGTTGACGTCTTCATGATCCAGCCGATCACCAGGAGAAAGAGAAAGGGTGTGAGTATGCAACATTGCCTGACACCGGTCTTTACTTCGAACGACTTTGTCAACTGTCCTCCATGCACGATTTTGCAGTTTAATCCATTATAGGAATTCTGTATGATATTGACTATCTTCTGAGGCACGCCGTAGTGTCGAAGAAGCTTCCATAATGTTGTTCTATTCACGCTATCAAATGCTTTTTCGTAGTCAATGAGGTTGATATAGAGTGATGAATTCCATTCAATTGATTGTTCTACAATGATCCGTAGAGTTTCGATTTGATCTGTGCACGACTTTTCCTGGTATTGAGAGAAGAGTGGTCCCCCTATAGTTATCACACTTGCTGAGATCGCCTTTCTTTGGTATTTTGACCAGAAGTCCTTTTTTCCAGTTTGTTGGTACTTGGTTCTCACCCCACATCTTTCTGAAGAGTATGTGGGGTATTCGTGCAGTTACCGCTACGTCTGCTTTCAGTACTTCTGCTGGAATGTTGTCTGGTCCTGCTGCTTTGCCACACTTTATTTGTCTGATAGCCATGCTGATTTCTTCAATTGTTGGTGGACCTGTAGAATTACGGTCTACTATGATATTAGTACTGCTATAATAATAGACCTAATCCTAAAATTGTAGATTTGTTATGATGTAACTGCCTAATCCATAAGATCTTACGTGGAAGTTACATCATCATCTACACCGACTCACTGCGTCGTAACGATTACCAATACATAATATAGCACAATCTTAGGCTAGAGATGGAACAATATACTTGATATGAATAAAAGATATAACATAATATTTAGCAGGGACCACGCCTGCATGGCCGAGCTATGCCATACGATCAACTCCAATTTATTCATATCATAATCCCCTCCTTCTCCATTCTTTTGAATTTTTCGGCGTTAAATGTTGAATGTCTATTTCCCAATATTGTCTGGTGGTAGGGCCCAATGCCACTACAGACCAACATCGATTTGGAGGTCAGTGAGTGCTGCTTCGATGTTGGGTGGGTTCAGTGGGGCTGGTCGATTCGAGAGTTCTTTGAAGTGTTCTACCCACCTGTTTCGTGGTTCTTCAATGTCGGTGATTACCTTGCCTTTTTTGCTTTTCACTGGTCGTTCTGGTTTACGGTGATTTTCAGAGAGTTTCTTTGTTGTTTCATACAGTGGTCTCATGTTTCCTTCTCTGGCAGCCTTTTCCACCGTCAATGCCAAATCTTCCACATTGACGTTTGTCAGTTCTGATGCTCCTTTTCACTTGCTTGTTTACTTCTGTGTATTCAGCCTGTGCCTTGACTTTTTCTGCTCTTGTTCGAATGGTATTGATTGCTGCTTTCTTGTTCCTCCTTTCTTGAATCTTATCCAGTGTATCGACCGTCATCCAATCCTTGTGGTGGTGTTTCTTTTGGCCCAGAACCTCATGACATGTTGAAGTGATTGCCTCTTTTATCTCTTTCTAGTTGCTCTCCATAGTAGTTTCTTCTCCAATGAGTAGATCATGAAAGCCTTGGAACTTATTGTTGAGGGTTATCTTCAGTTTGTTGATTTTGTCATTATCCCGAAGAAGAGCCGTATTAAACTTTTGTGATATTGTCCGCCCCGTTGTCCAGTGCTTCTTGAGTTTCAATTTCACCTTGGTGACCAGCAAGTGATGATCTGATGCCATATCGGCTTCTCTCTTTGTTCTCACGTCCTCCATTGTCCTCATGAACTTATGGTGATGCAGATATGGTCGATTCGGTTTTGCGTAGTGTGATCCGGTGAAGTCCATGTGGTTTTGTGTATGTGTTTGTGTGGGAATATAGTCTCGCCTATGACCGGTTTATTGAAACCACATAGGTTTGCAAATCTCTCACCATTTTCGTTCCTTTCTCCCAGTCCGTGTCATCCCATGATCTCTTCATATCCGGTGTTGTCAATTCCAACCTTGGCATTTAGGTCTCCCATCAGAATAGTCAGGTCTTTTGTTGAGCACTTCTCGACGATTGACTGCAGCCTATTGTAGAATTGATCTTTAGCGTCTTCATTGTAGCTGTTGGTAGGCGCGTAGCATTGGATGACGTTCATTGTAATCCGCGTTTTCTTGGTTTTGAAGGAGGCTTTGATGATCCTTGGTCCATGAGATTCCCATCCTATAAGTGCATTTTGTGCTTGTTTGGACAGCATCAATGCAACACCTTGTGTATGGGGGCATTTTCATGTTCATGTCCGGAGTATAACAGCAGCTCTCCTGAAGCTAGTCGTTGCTGTCCAACTTGCGTCCAATGTGTTTCACTGATCCCAAGCACCCCTAAATTGTATCTCCTCATTTCTGCAGTAATTTGGAAGACTCTTCCAGTCTCCCACATTGTACGAGCATTCCATGTACCTAAATAAATGGTTGCTCTGGTTGTCAGAAGGGGCATCGACCTCGTGACTTCCGAAGGAACTCGGCTTTCATCATGAGGCGTCATAATTCTTCTAAACGAAGACCTCCTGACTCCCAGGGCAGAGTTTAAATGGTTTGAATAATTTTTTCTGGTTAGCGATTTTTTAGCAAGTTAGTTTTCTACAGGATGGGGTCGCTAATCGCATGCCCAACCCTCCTCCTTTATCCGGGCTTGGGACCAGCAGTAGCCCCCGGAGGGACTCCAGGTGGAGTTTCTTTGTGCATATATCCATTATATATTTATATTGCTTGCGTGCATCGTTGTTACCAGTTCGTTTGTATTCTGCCCAACAGTGCTCTTTGTGGCTTAGCGAATGGAGAGTAAGGTTCTTGATGACTGTAGGTTTCCTGTGGATTTTGGGGACCATTTGTGGAATAGACTGACTCGTAGCACATAAGATTGTGTGCAGTAAGAAATCCTGGTGGGCATCCACATCAAGTTGAGGGTGAACTTCCCAATCCCCCTGCTGTAGATTTTCTTGTAAAGTTGACACATCCAACTGTTTGAAATTCTTGCCCTTGTTGTTGATAGGATGTCTTAGATCAATTTTGTTGTTAAAACTAATGGCTATGTTGGCATGATCGCTTTTCCCCAGGGGAACCGGGATTGATAGGTTATGAACTCGGAATTCTTCGTTTGTAAATACCCAGTATAAGCGCGATAGCGTCTGACTGTTTCTCCAACGAGTTGCCAGCTTCGCATTTTCGTATAAACACAGATCCTCAAAGAGGTTGAAGAACCAAGCTTCAATAGAGTTTTCATAACCATTATACGTATGTCCCGCTAAATTGACTTTAGGAAGTTGAGGTCCTCTAGAATCAGGATATGAGTGAATCTGAGACAAGTAGAGTAGGATAATTCTTTTAGTATACGACTGTCGTACTCGATGTTAGCAGTGGATTTCATGTAGATGACTCCAACTAGACACCTTTAGGTGGTAGACAATCTTACTAAGCATCATACGGATTCATGAAGAATAATGCTCTTGGTTGTGCACTTGATGTACTTCCAGGCAAGACCGTAGGCATAAGGCTACTCCACTTTCGATTCCTGTTTTTACGTCATTGTGAAACAAAGACATCCCAAGTGTTGCTAGCTCCGGGTCCGCAAACTGAGAAAATATTCAAGTGTCGGAAATTTTTATCAAGTGAGCATTATTAGCATTACTGAGTTCACGTGACTCATTCATTTCTTTTGGTAAAGTGGCATCGTAAGCTGGCGCATTTCAGACTTCTATGCTCCTTGCCGACCTGTTGGACACGTGTGATCAAATTTTACGGCTAAATAACCAATCGATCTCACTACAATACCTGGGATGTTCAGCTTCTTAGACGATGACACTCGGTCCTCTTTAATTTTGTTGGTGGGATCCAATCGCCTACAGAGTTTTTGGGAACCACCGTTGCATTGGAAAATCCTGCGCTTCGAGACCTAAGCTTGTTAAGGGAGTCTAGTACCGTCAATTTTGTGATGGTGCTGAGCTTCAGCGTGTCCTCAATAGTGTCGATAGTAGAGTTGTCGAGGTCCCTCTTCCTGTTTTCGCTGAGCGTCTTTGTTTGTTTGCCTTATTTCGGATTGCCTATTTTCTGGTTAGCTGACAACTTATTCCGCAAACATGTCAAGAGAATGATGATACTCAGCAAAACGTCAGCATTCGTTTTGAGCGTGACACATACTCACATATGATCCGCGTTACGGAGTCTGTTGTATGCAGTTACTGTAAGGTCTGTGCACGCTTCGTGAAACTAACTTTGCACTTGTCACACTGCATGCCAGATTTAACAGTGAAACGGCAACCGGGTCGCTTACATGAATTCTATAGTGACACAAATTTTTATATAAAGCTTGAAGAATTCCTACGAACGTAAAACAAAAAATAATGCAGTAAAAATGGGTAAAAATGGATAAAAACATATGGTACAAAAGGTTAGGATAAAATGAAACTAGCATTGAACTGAAGAACTGAAAAACCGAATGGTAAGCTGAGGCAAACCCACAGTTAACTATTAATTAGTAGCGGTAACCTCAAAGAGAAAAGTCATCTAATAAACGTAAAGCTCAAGACAGATTCTTTAGATCAAAAATGGTACTTTTGTTGCATAAGGACACAGCAAAAGTCTGAGAAATGCAAATCACGTTAGGACTAAACTTCTCGTTTGCAAAGCGCGAGAAAAAGTAAGTCACTCACTCTTCAATAATAAGGATAGTGGGTTGATGGACCTGTGGTAATTAATAGTTTTTTCCAGTGAAGATCTAACTTCTCCTTAGAAATGTTCACTAATGGAACTGATATCAATTGTTTGAGTAACTCGTTACAGTCATTGAACACTCGATAAGAAAAAAGGAACCCCACTCTGAGTTTATTAGATCGCGATTTCCGAGAATTCTTACTGTGGTCTCAAAGATTAGTGCTGAAAGAAGCAAAAATATAAAAAATATTAATGCTCGAAACGTAGTTAAAGATTGAGAACACCAAAACAAGGTCATCTTACATTCTACGATACGATAAGTGGGAAAGGTTTAGGTGTATTAAGCTCTTCACTTACTTTGTTCTCACATGCTAAGCATGCTCAAATGAGTCAGTATTCTTCATCAGACATTGGCTAGCTGCTTGGATACAATACTCTAAGTGTGGTCTTACATAAGTGATATAAAACTTGAAACATCTCGTCAAAGCATTTGAGTGCTCGGCGAAGTGAACGTAATGCACGATAACCTTTAGCAGCACCTGCGTTGCATTGCGTAGTTATTTTCAAGTCATGACTTATTATTACTCTTCAGTCCATATGACCTTGAACGTATGGAAGAGATGTACCGTCGATAGTATAATGGTAACACTTACCGTGTCTGATGTTCATCAGCACACTCTTCCTCGAATTAACTTTAAGCCCCAACCTCGAGCCCATTAATTAATTCGTTTAAGTCAGCTCGGTGATCAAAATAATCAGCCTCAGTTCTTATTGGTCTCCAGATTTTGATACCATCCGCAAACAATAATATCGACGATTTGAGCAATAGCGATAGTTCATTAGCATAGAGAGGGAAAAGTAGAGGGCCTAAGATGGTGCTTTGGGGTACACCACTTTTGACCGATTTTCATTCGGATAACGTCCCATTGACCCTCACTCTCTGTCTGCGGTCACATAAGAAGTTTCCCATCCACTCCTGTACAACGCTCATTATTCCAAAGCTCTAGACCTTCTGCATAAGACCCAAGTGTGAAACCTTGCCAAACATATTGCTAAAACCTATGAATATCACATTGACAGACAGACCGTTATTCAAGGTTGCTGTCCAATCCTCTCTAGCAATAAGTAAGTTAGTCAAGCATGAACACTTGTTACGAAACCCATGTTACTCGGGAGTTTACAGGTTGTGCGAATCTGCAAAGCTTAGTAACTTAACCCGAATTATCTTTTCAAGTACCTGACGACTCTGCTGGTTAGACTGACAGGCTGATAGTTAGATAAGATCTGTCTCTGACCATCCCTAAATATAGGACTGATCATAGCATTTTTTCAATCCCTAGGGAGTTGAGTGTGGGACATGGACATGTTGAAGAGCAACCTATTCCATTCCTCTTCGATTGGTCCATGTGCATTGACCTACTAGTCCATCGAGACAGCACAGTATTTGGTTTCCGAAATGTTGGCTCGCCAGATATTGGGACGAGGTGGAGCGGATGAGCGCCGTGTATCGTGCGTCCAAAACCTAAAAAGAAGTATAACGTGATCATTATTTACTGGGGTGACGGGAAGTGTTGAACGTCGATGACATCATCACAACGGTGTGTAAAGACAAGGTCAAGCAGTGACGGTTCATGTTACAAGCACATCATGTGCTTGTTTTGTGATACATCGCACATGTGCACACTGAATAGTGGTAGATAACAGGTTGCTACCGAAAAATTCATCAGACGTTGTAAGCTTTTTGCAGCGAGCTGAAATCTCCAATGATAAGACGACTCCTGCCATACTCCGATAACAGATATGACTCATGATAAGGCAGTCAGCAAGACAACGTGGACTACGGAATGTTGCTCCTGAAGTCACTAACCCGTGTCCAGGCTTAACTATACAACAAACCACCTTACCTGTACCACTGTTAAACGCCTCTGACGTGGTAGAATTTACACGAAAGTGATCTCTGACTTATGGTATCGTGCCTTCTTCCATGCGACTTGCAACTCTGTCACTTCTAATACGGATGTAGCTTGCAATGTCGAGGAAACAGTCGATAACTTAATTCAGACGTCTTATTTCTAAAACTACACTCATTCGTGCAACACACAATTAAGGTGTTTTAATAATCACTCGTTCTGCCCATACATGTCTCAGAAGCATCGGCTTCCAACACCTGACCACCTAAAACCCCAGGATCTTAGGGTTTGTTTTACTATTTAGCTTTCGAGTCTTTAACTCTATAAGGACATTGTTTCACCCGATTCCATCCTCAAGCAGCTAATCCGATCGGATACGAATAAACAAATTACTAGTTCTGTATGCGTTGTTCAGTATGACGTCTCTTCAATATACTTCTTGTTTTGGTCTCGCCTCTGACCCACTTACCGTGTCTCATTACCTTCGTGATATGTACTTATATTTATTATAGCTATTAAGATGGTACAGAGGATTACAAAAGCAATGGAAATCGTTCTTCAGTAGCAATTTTCCGTGTTCAGTAAAGACACGTGATGGTGAATAATTATGCAAAATAGATAGTGCAGTCAACAGTTCAGACGGATTCTGGGATAAGTTGTGATAGATTCAAGGGCTGTGGTTACTTATTCAGGAATCTGCGTTATCGCTTATGTAATCACTTTTTCAATACTCTTGCTCTGTACTATTGATACCTGTTTACACAGTTTAATTCTCAAATATGCCATTTTCTCACAACAAATTGTCCCCAACCTAATAAAGATGAATAAAGTCCATGTAATTCAAATATTAGTAAGGCTAAAAGGCAAATAACTTTTTCTTTTAAATTTATGTGTGAATGATATGAGCAAATCATCACCAATGGAAAAATTTAATACTTATTATAGTCTCTTCTGGCTATGAGGAATAGAATAATGGTTAGCAATGAGGGAAGTAGTTGTAAAGTAACAGTCGGGGTAGTTTCCATCAGCATCTGTGAAGCTAAAGTTAAGGTCGGGCTCAGAGGAAGGTGTTATCAATATCGCTTCTCTTGACAGTTTCTATAACTTATTAAACGTAACTACAAAAATGTCTTCCTGAATTTTCGTGCAAGCTGTTTCCTGCTCCGTCTGAATTGAATGAGCACTTAGCTGTAATGTGGTACTAAATGGTATAAGTGGTCGTTTTTAGTGGAGGTTTTGAGGCATATTATACATTAAAACTATATTCTTTTATAATAAGAGATAGCTAGTGTCAGGTAGGGTAATGTTTGAGTCTCTTCTTGTGATGAAACCACCAAAAAAGTTTCAAGTGGTTGTTTAGAAGCCTAAGGTATATCATTAACAATCGACCAGTAACTTCTCGATGTAATAAAAACATTTGGTTATAAGTCAGAGCTGCTTAATCCCATAATGTATACAGGCATCATATTTCCTAGTTTACTTCGTTGAAGCCCGATATAATAATATTTTATTCTCGAATAACATTTTGTTACATGAGGCATGCCAATTTACAGGCAAGATCAGATTGTTACAAATGATACAAATTCCAACTGTAGTAAATTACTCAGCTGGGTCTATAATTTATAAGATATGAATGTAGAATGGTTTTAGTCAGTATCACAGTTAGCGCGCTTCATGAAAGTTGCGTTGCGACAGGAAGCTGACGGTCGACAATAAATTTATGTGAATTTGGGGGCTTCTACAAATGGAAACATTGTATTTCGGCGAGACTCTAATTTAGGGACGACCTTTGAACGAATTTTGAGTGACCTTGAGAATAATAGCCAATCAGAAGACACCTAGTATAACGTAGAAATATATTAGAAGATACTAATGGATTACAGTGAATATTCTTCTTTTACATGATTTAAAAACTTATCAAGGTTTGCTAAAATTTCAGATGTTTTGAAATCATATTGCATACGGTATAAAAAGTCATAAATTCCAAGTACCTGTCGAGTATATTTACGGAAATGCTACTTACACAATCCTACTTTATACTACGTCCCCTGTTGTATTTTCGCTTCCCCACTGCCGTTTTATCTGTCTGCAGGATACATCCTACTCCTCCGAATGATTGGTGTATACGTGTTATTTTAGTTGCACGGCAGTACTCATACCACTGGACTGCTGAATTTTTATAAACAACAGCAAACGCCGCAGCCAGTGTTACTGGTGTATTTATTACCCAATTTGCAACTATTATCATAATCTGATTCAGTTTCAGTAGCAATCGAGCAAAGAAAGTCCCCGTTCTAGCAGACTTTCTCCTCCAACATGAAGGACAGCGAAATATAATCTCACCACGGTTATTTGCACACTTTACTGCAGTCATTTGATAACCGCAGTCTGACGTACAAGACGTTTTTAGTAATCCTATCCCTTGTAGCCTCTCAATAATCACCCTTCTCTAAAATCCGCTGTAAACCGATCATATGTGAGCATCAGGTGTTAAACTTGGCTCCGTGACCTTGAAACAGCTCAAACGCTTCTGATTGGCTCGTCCCTAAATTAGAGTCTCGCCTATATTTCTTTGGGATATCTGGGGCTTTAAGGATGGTGCAGGACGAGGTCACCCGTTCAGTATCTCAAGGGGGCTAAAAAATGCTGCAAGAAAAAAAGGACGAGAAGCAGAGAAGACAATGTTCATGAAGAAATGATTAAGATATGACTACGCAGTCTAATCCTCTTTTATTAAAATATTTATTAAGCAGGAGCATTCTAATAGGTTACAGAAAATAAGTGTAAACAAGGTATGAGTGGATAAACAACTAAAAAATGGAGATGGTTCAGAAAGAAACGGAGAGTATGGGATTATGTGTAGTTATAAAATATAGTGCTAAAAACAGTATTATGGTACGCAAATGGCTGTCTCCCTTTTTTGTCGATGCTGTTGGAGCCTTTTTTAGATTTTATAGGGTCTTGAGTAGGCTTCGTGTTTAGCGAATTGTCTAATTTGCTTGTAATAGAATTTTAATCAGGTCATTATGCCTGCGATTACTGTAAACTAAAATACCATATTCAAGAATGGGTAAGACAAATTTTCTGTATAATAATAATAATCTTGATTCGATATCATTGAAGTTTATCATTATGAATCCGATGAGCTTTCTAGCTTTGGACACTTCAGATGCAATGTGCACATAAAAGTTCAGACTATTGCTATATCTTGAACTCAAGTCACAAACAGTGTTGCGGGGTTTCATAGTATGTTTGTGTATAGTCAGATTTAAGTTAAAGCAGCGGCCAATGTGAATAAATCCACTTTTGTCAACATTAAGTGGAGAATTCCACGAAATAGGACATTCGTATAACTTGTTTATTTCACCTTGGATTACGGCTGAAATATGGCTTTTTTGGTGGGAGAAGAGAATGAATAAACTACTTTTAGGTCATAGGCAAAAAGGAAAGGTTTACCATTTTGAAAGTGGGGACACACGTCATTGATAAAAAGGAGAAAGAGTAATGGACCAATCACACTTCCTTGTATAACCCCACTAGTTACATTTACAGGTTGAGAGTAGCAAGATCCAAAGCGAACGATTTGGCCTCGTTCTTCTAAAAAAGATTTGAGCCAACATAGAAGGGGATTCTGTGTGCCAAATGAAAAGTTTTAGAAGAAGTTTGTGTGAGACGCTGTCGAAAGCTTTGCTAAAATCGAAGTAAAGAATTATTACTGACTGACCAATATCTCTTCTCTGGGTAATTTGATCTAAAAATTCCAGGTACGGTGGGTAACATGTTCCAGACGTTTGTTTCCAAGGTTTGTGGTTAATTTCGGTTTCTTCATAATTTGGGGAGAATTGTGTGCTGTTAAACATAATTGTGATGGTTTGCGAGGTTTGAAAATATCGACGTTAAGTTTGTGGTCAGTTATAGAAATGTTATGATTAGTTTTTCTGTTATCCGTTGCACAGTTACTGTAACTGGGTATTGCACTGACAGGGATTCGGACTGTGTTATCCCATTCTTCATCAGCGCAACTACTTCGGGTTGAATCTAAGTCAACATGTTTAAGAGGATGGACACCACCTACATCGGGATTACTTTCTTCTGGGTTTTGAAATTTAGGAGATTCAGAAGAGCTTTTTGGTGGCGGCATACTTGTAAAGCTATACGTCCTCTTAGAATCGGACTTGTTTTTACGACCGTTAGGATCACGATGCGTTTGGAAGTTTGACGCTGGTGGTCTGTAGCTATCTCTTCCTGCTTTTCGCTGGCATAGTGTTTTATCTGGAAGAATCTTAATATCCTTAAAAATCTGTTTTTGTCTCAATGCATTGGAGATAGTTAAAAATTCACTGGCGTCTACAGATGAGTTAAATTTGAACAAGATCGGTAAGTGCATACCAAGGTGACTTCTTTTTAATCTTGTGCATACACATGGTACGCGTGTCATATTGCTGGCTCCAAGCAGACTAGATTTGATATTTTTAAGGGCATATGTGTCCGGTATATTAAGCACAATTGCATTGCTAGATCGTCTTATCCTTTCAAATACCTCTGATGCAACACGATCTAGGAAATTATTTATGTCATTCATTTGATCTGGAGTCTCTGTGAGGCTGGGGTTGATGAGATATTAAAGCGGATTGAGAATGTTCATGTCAAATTGCAACCTTTTTATATCATCCATATAGTTGCAGTTGAGATTATCATTACTGTCTACCAACAGAAACTTCAACATGTCTGGAATGGAGACAACTGGTAAAAGCTTATCTGCTTCCGGATGAACGGAGTAGCTCGTCTCGTTGAAACTGTCGGAAATCGTGTCAGCAGTATTGTTATATTGTGTCGTTTTCCTACGTTTGGCTGGACGCCTAGAAGCAGGGGTCTTCATTCTCTTTTTTGGCAGGATAAGAAAGTGACATTTAGCTAATGGATTGAATAAAATGTTGGGAATAGAAATGGGCGATAAAATCAATGCCAAGGGCTCAATTTAGTCTAGAAATCAAAACCTATGTTTTAACCAAGAGTCAATGTTTCGTGAGGATTAGTGAAGGTGTCAAAAACAAGAGATGAGAAAGGGAGGAAGATAGTAATGGAGATGTAGTATTTATGTCAGTATCTGTGTGGAGGCGAAATAGAACATAATGGAGCACGTTGTGTAAATTTTAACATATATGTTACACGATAGATTACCTTATATAATAAAGTAATTTGAAAATGTCGATAATTAGTATCAAAAAATCAAAGTGAGCACGGTATGTGATTCATATATAAACTCAAAGTCTGCATTAGTAAAAATTGGGAGGTGTAAAGATAAGTAGTTTAAAAGATTATGTTGCTTTGTGAACAAATATAAGTAACAGCTTTTTGGATAAAAACACTGTCAAAGAAAAAAGAACTATGACAGACTCACCAACTTGGACGAGTAATTTCGTAAATTAAACGAGTTATAGTATCCAAATACGATTTAAATGACAGTGGGTTATAGCATCTAAACACGATAAAACTATGTATTCCTTAATGAACAGAATACAGATATGAAATGCAATTCTTCGTCGAATATGATTATATGCGGTTTTAAAAATGACAGAGCATGGTTTGATCGTATGTCCGAAATGAATATATGTAATTATATGATTGTGAGTTATTGTATGGATTTGATTATGAATACCATGAATAAGTTAAACTCAGATCGTATCATATAGCATGAAATTCACAGTTTAAAAGTTAATACATCAGAATACGGTTATCTTCTATAATTCCAAGAAAAAAATCCATCCAGCTCTGCGAGACTCCTAGAAGAAAGAAAATTGAAGGCCTCAGCCTGAAAGTAACGTCCAGTCTGTAGCGCGCGCAGATGCTAGTTTGCTTGTAATAGGATTACTGGGTAGGAGGCGAAACCAATTCAACGTTCGAAACACGATTTAATGAGGTATTTTGCATGATAAATTAGCACCAATACCATTAGTTCGTGACATTCCACTAGACCATAAGGAGCCGTAATTTCACAAAATGTTCTGCCCTACAGACATGGGTGGATTGAAGTTATCTCACCACTATCATGTTTGCTAGTCAGCAACGCCACCCACCCTCCTTTTGTGATGTTAGTCTCTCTTACGTTTGTGGTAAGTATGAATATTGCTTTGATCATAGCCCATAGTTGGAATACGTTGTTTCGACTAGTTCCATGTTACAAGCAAATCAGATAGTTAAAGCGTTTGTATTATGGGTTAGATGTCCATTTAGTATGTCACACTGCTATGAAGATAACTAATGGTGAAAGATAAAAAAACAGGTTAGATTATATGTGGTTTAAAGATAGTAAGAACTTATAGCAAACCAAAGGATATGAAAGAGTATAAAATTGTAAAATTTTAAGAGTAAGAAAAATAAAACATTGAGCAACGCACAAGACTTTACGACCAATTTTGAGCTTCGTATGATCAGGCTTAGTAGATTAGCATCCATAAGATTAGTGAGTTATCTGTCTACTTGGAATAGAAAAGAAAAAGAGACATGACACTTAGGAAGAATAATGTATATTTAATCAGTAGAGAGATTCGGGAACTGAAAGTGAGGGTTAGGAGCATAGGGACATGATTAATAAACAATGAATAATAGGAAAGGGTAAACCATATGTTCTGTAATTTAGTTGTATTTATATTAATAATGGTCGGGCTCGTTATATTCCTGTTCCATCTAGATATTAGGCGGTCCATAATAAAGTGCTTCATTAGTGAGCGGAAGTCCAAGGAAAGATTGAAGCTCTTTAGAGTCTAGAAACAAGGTTATTAGCCTTTTGAATCTGGTAAATGTGTCACAGTTACGGATAGGCAATGGCAACCTGTTCCACAATAAACTACCGCACTGTAAAAAGCTTACAATGCATTTGTTTTTGGTGTTTTACGGTAAGTGGTGTATATACGTTGTTTCTTAGTCTATAGGCTGGGTCTTTGATAATATTCGGGCGGGATGTTAGTAATGAGAGTCTATATATCACTTTGTAGAGAAATATTAAATTATTCTTTAGCCTACGGTGCCATAAAGGTTCTAAAGAGAGGTGCTTACATCTATCTGTGTAGTCGGCATTCGATTAACTTCCTAGCGGTTGGCGTGCGAAGCGTCTTTGAACGCCTTCTACTCTTATCTTGTCGGTGGTATTCATATTAGATAAGATAAAAGAGCAGTATTCCAGGGTAGGTCGTACACATATTTTATAGAGAGTAAGCTTAGCCTCTGTTGTGAAGAAATTTCTCATTATGAAACCAATTCGTCGTCTACATTTAGAAATAATAGATGAGGCATTTTCTTCAAAGTTCAGACTTCTTGTGTAATTAATCCCTAGATCGTGTACTGATTTGAGTGTCTGGACTCTATTTTATTTAAATGAGGTTGCAGTTTATAGGGATGCTTTCCAAAGTGCATGATCCCGCACTTGTTGAGGTTAAATGGTAATTGCCATTTCTCACTCCAGAGAGTTAAGTTACTGAGGTCATTTTTGATCAGGGGTACACTTTCGCTTAGGGTCTCAGGCTTATAGCTTTACACTATTTTGAGATCATCAGAATAAGAATGATTTCCCAAATGTTATAGTGTTACATATATCGTTTATATACATAAGAAACAAGAGTGAACCTAATACGCTTCCCGTGATGACTCCACTAGTTATTGGTCTAGGTGATGAGAGACAGTCATTTTACTTTACCATTTGTTTACGTTCTGTTAAGAATGACGCGAACCATGAATATAGTGGGTTGCTGATTCCGAAGGAATTTAGTTTGGCTCGAAGCCTTTTGTGTAGGACCTTATTAAAAGCTTTCTTGAAGACTAAGAATAGGACTGATGCAAGGAGTCCGTTTACTCTTTTCAGAGTTATATCATTCAGGTAGTCTACTAGGCAAGTATCGCTTGATCTTGACCTAAGAAATCCATGCCGGGAGATCGGGATAAGATTATTAGTAAGTAGATGTCGGACTACCGCCGCTTTAACTACTTTTTCCATCACTCTAGATACCACTGAAGTTATGTTTATGAGCCGGTAGTTGTCAACACTTGCTTCAGGTCCTGTTTTAATTTTAGGAATGGTATGTGTAGTTTTTCAGGCAGTAGGGTAACATTCTGTAGAGAGTAATATCGCAAATAATTCGCGAAATAAAACACCCATACTATCACCTCCATGTTTTAGCATGCTAGCTGGAATACCATCTGATCCATCAGTGTAGGAGTGTTTCAATGTACTAATTGCCTTAGAGATATTTTGTACATTGAAGTCTATTATTTTATTATTATTATTATAAGCTTTATTCAACATTATATTTGTGGTACACTATTGAATTCTCAGCATAAAGTATTTCAACAAGTTTCCTTTTCTTATATTTTGATCGATCTTGACGATAAATATTGAGTGATGGCCAGTTAGATGTGAGGAGTTCGATAATCGACATCTGAATAATGTTCATTCGTTTCAATGCATATTGCAAACCACCATGATGTCGCTGGTTGTACCTTTTTGTAATCCGTACAGCGAAAGGTTGTAAACTTTTCGTAAACGCGCCTGAATAGGTTGTGAGCTCAGTAGACATAATAGTGTGTTAAAACAAACAAGAAAACAGATAACTTGACGAAATATCTAGATGAGAGGAACAGGTAGCCCAGATATTCAAGCAGGCCGTCTACATTAGTAATTTCACAGGGAGATACTGGGATTGGTTCTGAATTGTCTAGTTGTTTTTCGTTAGTTAGTGAAAAACAAAAGTGTTCACTAAATAGTTCCGTAACAAGTTTAGGGTCTTCGTATACTTGTTTGTCTTTAATGAATATGTTCCCTCTCGATTTAGAACGTTTAAGTTTATTTTAAAGGAGTATGGTGAGTGCAGAGGAGTGATTATTAAGTTCGACTGCACGTTTTTCCTGTGCGACTGCTTTTTGTGTACACATTACCTCTGTTCGGACAAATATTTCTATCATCGCTACTAAAGAGGAAAAGTCATTAAAGTTGTGGAATCGAGTACAATGTCTATGTGCTTCTGTAGTAGCACTGGGCCCTAATCACACAACCCTTTATCTGAACACAAGACAATTGAAGAATAGACATTCAACGTTTAACACGGAGAAAAACCAACGTTGAGGAAGGCGGGAACAATGAATTGAATTAATTCGAATTGGTTGGACGGCATTGCTCAGCCTTGCAGGCACGGTCGATCTGTACAAGTTGCTTTTATTCATATTAAATATATTGTTCAATATCCTGTCTGAATGTGTTCTGCATCATATATTGGCAATTGTTACAATACAATGAACTATTGTAGACAATGATGTGACCTCCACGTAAGATTTATAGATTAGGCAGTTACACCACTTCTTTTGTTGTTTAGTGAAGTCTTTTTCTGATTTAATCAACTAACAAAGGA
Source organism: Schistosoma spindalis (assembly GCA_946903255.1). Classification (NCBI taxonomy): domain Eukaryota; kingdom Metazoa; phylum Platyhelminthes; class Trematoda; order Strigeidida; family Schistosomatidae; genus Schistosoma; species Schistosoma spindalis. The sequence goes on along the minus strand of OX336420.1, from coordinate 66,776,260 downwards.
ACCAGGGTTGATCTTACTGACTAATGACTCGGCGTTTCTGAGTTAACGGCCGTATATCCTGTTGTATTATCTCTGAAAGGTCTATATATCAGATCAACCTTGTATCACAGTGTTAATCATAAGACCAGAATCTAGGAAACCGAAGTGCATTAAAGGGCTTCTAAAAGCAATTTGAAGGGAAGTGGCTATAGGTTGAAGCCCCATGGTAAACTGCTCTACTTTTCTCAGGAAAATCAGAATGAAGTTTGGTGGTCCGCTATCTACTCATTTTATAGTCTTTCAGATAGATCATTAGTCACTCACTAATACCCGTGAATTTCAACTTAAGGCAAGAAACTTGATTATTTAATTGTTTAGAAATTGTTCGGAAATCTAGAAGACATATAATAATAATAATAATTTATTCTCAAATAACATTTTGTCACATGAGTCATGCCTGATTGTTGTGCTCCAGCTAGAAAACCCGGGAATCTTAAGCAATTAATGAGTCCGAACAGCATGATTTACCAGGCACGAAACCTTTGTGGGTTTTGGATAACATAAGTTTATTGAGTAGGTAGTTCCTCAGGGCTTCAATATTTAATTTTCACGATCTTTGCCAGTGAAGAAAATTTGGAGATTTTAACCTTGTTACGCCCTTCGTGCACTAGTGTAGCAACACCTGATTTCCAGTCTAGACAACAGATCATTTGAGGGGGTTTGTAGGAGGGAGCCAAAGGTGGTGTAAAGTTTATCCAGACTAACATATTTACATTGACTCAACGGCTACAGGACCCATTTTATTTCGGACAGAATCAAACTCTGATATTTAGGTTGTAGTGTAAAACATCAAGAAAACTCATAGCGAAGGGACTTATTTGCTCGAGTTCTATTGGACTAGAATTCATTAGCCATTACTTTAGCAGTTTCATTATGAAAGCTGTGTATGGTTGGTGAATCTTTAACCGAATGTCTTTCGTGAGGTCAGTCCTATTTTCTACAGAGATATACGAAAACTCACCACTGTCTCCCATAAACTTTATCGGTTGAGTCAAGTAGTTCATTCTATACTATTTGATTTATAAGGTGTATCCGTGTTATAATGGTCGGTTTTCCACGTCTACACGAATGGGATGTTAACTTGTCTTAGACGAATGCCTACACTAGATTCCCTCCCGGCGTCTATTCTACAGGACATCAGCACACCTCAGATCAAGAACACGTGATTAACCTGACTAGAACGTGAATATATTTTCCCACCGAAAACCTACAACAATCCGATACAATCCAAAAACAGTCAGTAACGATAATAAGGCTGGAGAATATATAACTTATCTAATGCTTGTCAGACTATCTATAAGTCTGACTAAGCAAAACCCAATCATTATGATTCTCACCCACATATCAATCTGTCTTTCATTATCGTGCAAGATCATCATTCATCCACGTTGTAGGAGAGATTCCAATTGTCACGAGTTTCCCCTGGTGATTTTTTTTGGCTCGACTCACTCGCTGAGAAAAGGATATAAAGCGTTTACTTTGTAGATGGCAAGGGGTATATACTAATGAGTGAACTAAGAAAGGTTGTCCTTGAAAAGATTGTATTATTCATTAACGTAGACTGGGCCTTATTTTTGCGGTCTGAATATTTTTAAAGACCCGCTTTAACACCGACTCAGTCAGTTTTCCTGCAGACTTTACACGGCACGTTCGAGTGATAATGGAGTTGATGATAAATAATGAGAGGATATGGTTAAAACGTTTAAGCATATATAAAACTAATGTAATAAACTCTTTCTGTTTTTTCAGTCATATTCAAAAGCTTGTTATTTTGACACCTAGCCACAAGTGTGACTTGAGGACAAGCGAACTTAAGACAGATCAGTCTCATCGGCTTTTCTGAATTAATGAAATTTGGCTGTAATGTTTCAGTCAGTTCACTCATACTTATTCACAGAATTTTACAATTTGGCTGGACATCAGAAGTACCCGACTAACTTACTTAGGCCTTTCTTTCCTCTTGAGGCACAGGATCTCCGAAAAATTCCGTCCCGAGCTCTCCTTTACAGTTGTTCCCATGTGTTACTTATTCTTTTGATGTTTGCCTCAAATTCACGGTGCACTGTGTTCCTTGGTTCCAAATGAGGATTTGTCTTGTGGTTCAGTTCACTGATTTCTGTGAATTGTGGTTTATTCACCCTCAGCATATCCCCCTAATTTCCTCTTCAGCTGGGAGTTGGTTCGTCATTTACCAAAGTAGGTGGTTTTGGATGGTCTATGGGCAATGAATGTGGGATGCATTATGTTAACAGCTGTTTATAAGTGTCTGTACATTTTTTATGATGGCTGTAGTAGTTTTAGAAGTTTCAGTTCCGTGTTATAAAACTTTTTAAAATTTAATGTTGAAAGTTCTGACTTGGTGATGCGTGAGAGTTCTTTTGAGTTATAGATGTTTTATAACTTCAGGATTATTGTTCTAATTTCTCTATTCATCCCTCTACATCCGTATCGGATTCTCCTAGTGAAGTCCGAATAATCCAGCTATGTCCAGGGTGTTAACTGTATTTTATGATTCCGTGAGATGTGGAAATCCTCATAATGCGATCAACAGCTGAAAGAGAGAGCGCTAGAGTAAGCCACCTTTTATGATTCCAAGAACTTTGTATAACATTACTGTAGGTACCACATCTTTTAGTATCATATTCTTCATGAGTAAAACGATGCATGCTTGTTTTGAGTATGGTAAGTAAACCATGTCGTAGTTAATATTAACTTATCATGTCTGTGTTATAGAGTTAACAAATGAGTTTTTGTAAACAGAATCCGCAATCACTGACCAAACTATGAACAAAGATCTAATGCACATTGACGAGTAATATCGAAGTAGTGTTTATCAATGATGTCACTAATTTATGTAAAAAGTGGATTGCTATTATATCCTCTCTTTTTCATTCTAATAGATCAAGACATCTCAGAGGACATATCACTGTAGTAGAAAAGCCAAGAACGAGTAAAATACCAGTGGCATACAGGTTTTCATGCCAAGTCATCGATTCTTGGGAACAGTTACTCGAAGTGGTATCTGCACTTTCAGTTGACTCATTTAAGCGAAGACTAGACACTCATAGAAGCACACTAAAAAAGAAATAACACAGGCTATAAATCTTCTGTCCTTAGTAAAAAATCTGGGCTGCAATTGAACGCAACTCAATTTCGTAAATGTGCCCTTCAGCTTAGCAACCATCTTTATAAGCAATGGTGGTCGGTTTTCTTCGTCCTGTGCTTCTTTAAGCTATTTCTTTTGTGTAGCGATGTAATTTAGTGTTTCGGTGTGCTAAAATGCCGCAGTTAGTGTAATGTTCTATATGTTGGTGTGAAATTTATTTCGAATCAGCGATTTTTTCAGGGATTTTGGTGCTTCTACTCAAGTCAATGTATTTCTTCAGACAATCTGGCTAGTCTTGTTATAAAATATTAATGCGTTTTGTTTTGAGTTCTTTTTTCAGATGTCGGGAGCCAAGGTTAGTTTTGTTAGCTTAAATAAGTGTTGCGACTGTATGGAACTCGAAATGTGTAGTGGCATTGGGCCCTACCACGAGACAAAATGAGAAATAGACATTCAACATTTAACGCGGAGAAATACAGAAGAATGGAGAAGGCGGGAATAATAAATTGAATTAATAAGAGTTGGTCAGGTGGCAGGGCTCGGCCTTGCAGGCGTAGTCCCAGCTGAATGTTATCTTGTATCTTTTATTCATATTAAATATATTCTATCTCTAGCCTAAGCTTGTTCTCCATCATGTATTGGTAATTGTTACAATGCAATGAATCGGTGTAGACGATGATGTAACTTCCACGTAAGATCTTATAGATTAGGCAGTTACATCATGATAAATCTACAATTTTAGGATTAGGTCTATTATTAGAGCAGTGCTAATATCATAGTAGACCGTAATACTACAAATGTCGGCATATTCGTTCCTAATCAGGAACGATCTTTTCAAAGGACGATGAATTGGCAATTACAATGGAAATGCAAAACGATTGATGCTCAAGCTTCCGCTATAATGTACAATAATGCGCTTTTCCTTTGAAATAAAACTATTTAAATATATACCGCTTTTCCCGTGGATTGCAGTTTCGCTGTGATTTGTTTTGGAATTAAAAAGTTGGGTCAAAAACTGGCAATTCTGTGTGCATTTAGGCGAAAAGTAGGCAATGTTGCGTATATTTAGCGACAAGGAGTCAAAAAGGGGGAAATCCGCATTATTTCTCCCGGACAGGCAACATTTCGGCGCGTTTTCTCCTTTATTTACCAAAGCATTTTCCCCTTTATTGGTTGATTGAGAACTGGCAGGCAAGCTCGTTTTTCTTAAGTCATAAAATCTTCATTCGTTATATGTTGAGCATTGTTTTTTAGATGTGGAGAACGGAAGTTAGTTTTCTTTAGCCAAAATAATTGTTGCTGCCGCATGTGACCGTAACTGGCCGCATATTCGTTCCTAACTGTTATTTATTGTTATCAGGCAGAATGGAAGATTTGTTATTTTCTTCGGTATTATGGATCACGCTACTCCATCAACCAGTCAAACTAATACTGAGTGTCCAGTGGCTGTGGATACCACTGGTGTCTTCGAAATGATTATGAGACCCAGGCACCTGTCATGCTAGGGTCAAGTCAGAGAAGCTATCCACCTGTTGCAAAAGGTTTGTTACTGATAATACACCATCTAAAAATTAATAGATGACTTGGACTCATTATGTTGTACGTGAAAGCAGGCTGAACAAAGAAAAGCCGAAAATTCGCTATGAGTATGTAGTGTATGTATGTTCTTTTGGCCATAAAAAGAAGCCGGAGGGCTATGGTCAGAGAGTAAAAGGGTAAGTGATTATTATTGTTTTCAATTTTCATAGACCAAAGTTTGGTGGTTGCAAGGACATGTGTCGTTTACGGTATGCTGTGAACCGGTTCGTCAGATCTAACAGACTTTATCGCACTCTACGTAGTAAAATCTACACACTCGGTACACTTTTCGGACAGACGACGGTGCAGGACACACTAGGCCAATTGATAGATCAAGTTGATGAATTAATACGCACGAGGCGTCTTGCTACAATTTCCGAACATGGTAAGTTTACTGGTTCTTTGGAAACCAAAATCTAAGTATTTATAAATGCATCTATTAAGCTAATACTCGTACTCTCCATTTAAGATAATCAATGAACACAAATCTCATCATGTGCGTCTGCTGCGTTGCCAGCTCCTGTTAATACCTTATTAAATAAAAGTCTTGTATTCCCTAAGTACAGAGTTTCTTGTTATATTTGGTATAAGGGGGTGAAAACATTGAATGAGCCTGTAGTTGTGTTTTGACGAGCGCGTACCCTCATGATACTAGTGACCCGTCAGTGTAGCTAAGGTATTGATTGGAAATCCGACGGCATCCCAATAAACAACTATGGCTTAAACGCGTACTCATCAACCTACTATTGCAACACATCATGGCGGCTGAAATAAGCTATAAGAAGGCTCGGACTTAGGGGTTTCCCGTTGCTTGCTTATCATATGGTATTTCAATCAGAAACTAAGATTACAGGTAAGGACTGTTGGGATGTGTAACTGTGTCAACTGTCTTAACTTGAAATTACTACATATCAATTAGGTGCTGAGAGGCTTGTGTTTCACCAGTTTCTTACAACGATTAACTAGATAAAACGAAATAGCACCAAGTCTATAGGTTTATTCACGAACTTTAATTAACAATGGAATATGAAACAAATATTTACACCAGGTTCCAAATTACATTGTAGCATTGGTAAGGTGAAGCTGCAGTAGTTGTTATTTTTCAAACGACAGGGTATAGGAAGTAACTCCAAAACACTGGAAGTGGTTGTGAGAGTAAAGTGGACATCTGATATGCTTTTAATAATCTGCTGCTACTTGGGTTTCCCATAAAGTTTCATAAGGCCATAGTTATAAATCTGAATGACTATGTAAGATCTGTGACTACTCATTCCTCTCACATTCTAAATAAAATATAGTAATGGATTTAGTCAAGAATGTTGAAAAGGTAAATAAACAAATTACGTGTTTCTAAGGAAAGAATTTATGCAGCTGTGATTTACCTCGACCTCATAAATATCAGATCACGCCAGCTAATAAAACTTGTGCAAAGTACAGCATCGCACAGCTTTTATTATTTTGCAGCCACTTAAGTATTCCCATGCATCTGCGTCCGGTTTTACAGGACGATATACAAGTTGATTTAGTATCTGGTAAACTAAAAGTTACAGTTGTCAAAAAGACTCTTAACACTTGTCCACAGCCAGCAGCATTTAGTCAAGACAGAACACTCCTCATCTAAGACTATACTGCTGTTTTGCAGGCAAATGAAAGCTCAGACACTTAGCTATCCTGCTACCGATGTTTGGACACCTCCTGCTTCGGTTTGGGCACCCGGGCAGTATCACAGCCCTCACACAAATCAATTGAGATTTGTGTGGCGCATATGTATTTGGTGCCTCCCTGTACCTATACTTATGTGTTAAAATAAATAAATAAATAAACCGATGTTATTGCTGGCGGAATCGTTTAATGACAATGGTCTTGAAACATGGTGTAGGGCCAGCGAAATTCCACTGAGCCGTAGCCAAATCATCCGGTAGTTGGGTCATTGGATATCGAACAAATCATCGATTTTCGTTAATGTCAAGGACAACCAAGGCGCATCAGTTAATCGTACGCCATGGACTGGCCCATGCGGCAGTGGTCTCACCTTCGTTTGTATCTACTTTAACTAATATATTTCTGTAATAACGTCCTCTGTGTTGTACAGTCTTCAAAGCATCTATAGTACCTTGATACGTCAATGGGGTAATCTATGTAAGGTGCAGACCGCGAAGTGTGACTTCGACGTTAGCTAGTTTGTCACACCACTCACGTCTAACTCGAGTAAGCCTCCAATCATTTCGACATAAATCATCTACGCTGGTGATCTACAATGGACGGTGTTAGACGTACTGTCTAGAAATAAACACCAAACGTACTTAAAGCTATCAAATAATGTATGACATCAACAGTACCAAAGGCATTTTTCCCTATTTTTAATCAGACTGATTTGAATCAGTATACACATTGGAAACAGGCAGCTCTACTTACTAAACTGATCTGTTTAATTACAGGCTTCAAGCAATATACTTAAGTATACCATAATTCTTTCAACTAAACTGAATCATACGATAACCAAGAATACTAAACTAACCAAGTGTCATAAATATTGTTTCATTTGCACAGACATGTTGCTCAAAGTAGTTAAATGGACATAATTCAGCCGATAAAAACAAAACACGAAATATAGGCCGGTCGAACTAACCTAACAGAAGACAAAGGATATATATATATATATATATATATATATATATTGCTTTCAGACTGAAGACAACAGTCAGTTGTTCATAAAAACATAGTTTACAGTACAACAAACCTTCCTTCAGTAACACCATGCAGTGACGGTCTATCTGGAAACAATAAACTATGAGATTAAACTCACTATGACTTGGGATATCACTCCAGCGTGCAATGAATGTACAGTGTAACGCAGTCAGACGTGGCGAATAAAAATTGTAACCAGAGCAAAATGAACAACTTAATCTAGTTTATTAATTAAAAATACACTATGAAATGACAAAATCTGTGGTTACTTGAACGCACAGATGACTCTTGGCGATACATTGGTTTTACATGGTTGGGTTGCTGATAAATTCACTCAAAATCTGAATCTGAAAAATATCGCCCACCGTTTCGTTTAAACTACCTTGAGCGGCTTAACGTTAGGCAGACATTCCGTGATTTATTTGCTGTTGGGTATCGATTTGGTTTCATGAATATTTGGTGTCCTCATATTTAAGTAGTCTTTCGCTGCAACGAAACCGCACAATCATTGAGTACAACGATGGTCTAGCTCTTAGTTTTGTTGTGCACACGTTGTTGCTCCGTAACTCCTCAATCTCCCACTTTTAAGGAGTTTATCCGGTTTGGGTAAATTTTGGCTAAACCGCCATAGGAAGAATTTGGAAAATGGCATAAAAACCTCAAATTTTTACCAGGTCTGGGGAAATCCCCAAAATGTTTGGGTAAATTTTGTATTTTCCCCAATATTTACAGAAAAACTTAGCCCTATTACTCACTTCGTTTTGCGTCTCTGTGCTTGTTCCAAGAGATTCGTCTCTCTTTTGAAGACAGGGGTGCAGTAAAGGTTTGGACCACAAGGTGGAGTCGTGCGTACGTCTTAACAACTCCGGAGTGATTAATCAATTGTCTTCTTATAAAGTGGAGAGTTGCTCTCGCCTCGGCTACATTTTCCAAGTGGTTTGGACCAATCACTTAGCTCTTTGTGGTTGCAAGCACAAAGCTTGTATCAAATGTTTCAGAATGTTTATAACATAACATTTTGACAGGCTGTGTTAACCCGATATCTACTGCTCATCCCTCTATTTTTATAGGGCTTTCTTGAGCATCTAGTGAATCGTTTTCGTGCACCGAGATAACTTCGTCTATCAAGTCATTAGTAAAGATCAGGATAAAAACTCTAGACTGCTCGCACGGGTTTTATGCGTCATTGATCCGGTCGATAAATCACTGTTCTATGATTGGCGGTATCATTATATTATACATTGGTAGGGGCACAAATCCACAAGTTATAACATTAACTATCGAGAATTAGATTGTATTCGTGAGGACTGCGCTGCTTGACTGTGTATTGGGGAAGTCGACAGAAGAGGAGTTGTCATAGGTGATTCGGTCTGGATATCTGACTGGTCACCTTCATCGGCGAGTTTTTCCAATAAAATTACTGAGGTCAACATGAGCTTTGAAGGTTTACCAAACTTTATTTCCATGATTTGTTTACCACTACAAACTTGTTAAAGCATTTATGAAACAACAAAAGGTCATTTAGGAAAAATTAGACGGATATAGATGACTTAACAAATATGATTAAGTCGTTCGAAATTTGTCGCCGTGATATATCAAAAAGTTATGGTAAGCATCGGCTTCCTATCACATTATCCAAAATTACTAGACGAATCAGTTATTTAGGATACATACATGTTTTCGGAGTAAAAATACACTGTAACGGGGAAAGTATCTGATTAACTGTTGTAAAGTTAAGAAATAAAGTGAAGGTTTCGGTGAATACAGCTACGATATTTTCAGATTTCATGTAGAATTAACATCTCAGTGAAAAGATTAAATTCATTATTGTTCAAATACATACAACCAATCAATCATAAGGAAAATGATTTGCTTATTTACCGTCATCTGTCACTGAACAGTGCTAATATATTACATAAACTGTTCACCACTGTAATAGGATTGGTTAATGAAAAAGATTATTCAACCCTTACTGTTAATTTTGTTGATTTAGTTAATGAATATAGGAGAATTGTGGGGAAAATAGCATTTTCCTACCAATTGACATTATTAAAACCGACTTGTCTTACGATTTTACTACAACATATATGACCGTCATATTTTATAATCAGTATGCTAAACACAATAGAAACTATTTAGATAGTTCAATAAGTTTTTTTGACTTTTCTAGTAAAGTCTATTTATCAGATATGTATATGTGTGATGAATGAATGGGACCATTCAGAAACATGTTTAAACTCGACATCACCAGATGATCAAGGTAGTTCAGAACAAAAAAAACATGTTCACTTTAACGGATGAATACAATACAATGACATTTATACACATAAATACAAACATTTTATAGTTGAGAAGAAAGATTCGGTTTATAAACAATATCGCTATTGTTTACTAAAATAAATAAAACTAAAACTTTCTATTGTAAAAAAATTGACGAGTAAACACTTGAACTTCAATCTTTTAATAAAATAATATTTTTGACTAATATTATGTTTCACTAGTTGAGCTTTTAACCATTAGACAATGGTGTGCAGTGGCGCAATTTCATAGATTGCTTGGAGTTAGACATTAGCACCGTTCGATGCCGGCTCAGTGGTCTGGTGATTAAGCGCTCGCGCGCGAGACTGATAGGTCCTGGGTTCGAATCTCGCTGGGGGTGGGATCGTGGATGCGCACTTCTGAGGAGTCCCATAATAGGACGGAACGGCCGTTCAATACTTCCAGGTTTTCCATAGTGGTCTAGCTTCAATTGACTCATGATTTCAACTATCGAAGTTTCTAAAATCTCCACAAAACCCCTTTTGATAATAATATTATGTTACGCGTTAGAAATTATTTTAAATGGTTTATTTACTTTAGAAAACTAAAACATGAGAGAAATGGATTATCATGAGTACGAGTCATTGTATTTATTTCATCGTAGATACACATGTTTCTTCCTTTTTCTTCTAAATAAAAGTTCTTGAAACTTGAATACATTTTCAATAAATATGTTCTTTGATAAAGATACTAATCAAATATTTTAGCTTAAGTATATATTATTGTTAAGGGAATACACTGGTAATTGGAAAATAAATCGTTTAGAAATGTAGCTTATTTAATACATATAAGATTTATTCTTGTTTGAGATGTTATATTTTGTGAGCTTGATGGTTTAGTCGTAAGGTTTTCATTGTGTTCTAGAATAACATTATTATGACATAATTAAATGGGAAGTGAACTATTAGAATTTCATTATAACCAACTAACGGCTTGTTCTGTTTACTTGAAATTCAGTTGGTTATTGTTTACTAACAAGAATAACAGTTTAGTTTTACTTTTATTTTTTTCTTGTCTGTTTAGTATAAAATGTTTTTAGTAAATACTGTTAATAAGTCACTAAAGCAATGAATTATTATCTAAATTATGAGTCATTTACAAATTCTACTGTTGTTATCTATTATTCTATTTAATGGAAAATGAAGTGTAAAATTTGACAGTGACTTACCTTTGATACTAGACGTATTTAAAAAAACATGTAGATAGTGATTTTTGTAGTAGACTAGGCTCACCAACTTTTATTTGAAACGTATTCATTTTGTGAAGAGAAATTTCTGATAAATAAAACAAATTAAAGAATAAACTATTGTGAATAAATGTAATGTCTAATATTTCAAAAACAGATTTTCATCACGGACAAACTTTAACTAAGAAACCGTTAAGAACTAATGAGGGTTGGATAGATTTTCCTCTAGAGTAGGAACTGTCTATTAGTATGGACCAATTATCTCACCAGGGGTAGAATTTGAGCCTTAGTTTTTGAGCAGTAGCATTTTTAAATCAATGAGTTGATATCAGACGCTTCATATTTTGAAATTCGATCAAATAATGAAAAACTGACCGTCATTCATTATCTTGCTGAATATTTAACTGATTTACAACACCAATATACTATGCTGGTAACGATTTCTCATTAAAAATACAGTATCCCTTCCTAAATGTAATCACTGTGAGATCTGAAGATCATGAACTTTGCCACTTGGGGTGTCGTATTTCCGAGTTAAGCTGCAATGTAAAACGTCAAAGTTCTTCAGTTCGCTCTGGTCTATAATTCTCCTTCAGCTGATGCCTGTGTGTGATGCGAAAATATGGCCACTTTAAAAAACTCTGTATTATTTTGAAATGCGTGGATAACACATTACAAGGATATCTTACTAGTGAAATTTCACTATGATATTAATTAAAAGGACTCAAATTCTTCAGTGTTATTAAACCTTAGTTAGAATCAATTATTTTCAAAAGGACTGGTTTCTTGAGATCCATACTAAAGTATTTACATTCAGAATCTGCTGATATCTTAAAAAACGATCATCAATATATTTAATAATATAATGACTGCCTCACTACCATTATATTCTAATTCTTTTATAACTATATATCGTCTAATTAACTGGAAGTCAATCCACTATCTTCATAAAATGTTCTAATTAACAGACTCCCTTTCAAAGAATGAGCAATTTATGTATGATATCCCAGAAGACAATTTCTAATATTCAAGACACTAAATGGTAAACAAGGTTTTTTTCATAATTGAAATGTGTATCCAATTCTAGTTTGTTGAGTAATCTGATTTTTTCACCGAACACTGTTACCTATGGATAAAACTCAATCAATTGATATAAACTAAAGAAAACCATATGTGTCAGAATGGCAACCATGAATGGATGTTCTAAGAAGCTATGTTAATACTATGCAAATTTATATCTTGAAAAATTAATAAATTTGATCAGAGATCAAATTTATTAATTAGTTGCTTTATAAATGCGTTTGGTTTGTGCTAAGGTTCGTTAAGTTAAACTTAGGTCAAAATTAAAGAAATTCTTTTGTATAACTGATGAGACTTTGATCTTAGATTCAAAACAACTTACGGTCAAGTGAGGGTGCAAACATTCTGACATAAATTGACATAAGAACTATTATTATAGGGTCTCAAATAAAAACCAACAGTTTATCAAAAGTTATAAAGAGTACTGAAGGACAAAAACTATCTTCTACTAAATAAACAACTTGGTTTCAATACATTACCATATACCTTTCAAGAAATTAAAATAATCTTACTATTAAGTAGATCATTTTGATTCTAAGGTCCTTAAAAGTTGAAATTCGACATTCTGTCAAAATTTGGTGTCAATTTATCGTATATTGTTAATCTATTGAGTTTTGGGAAACAAGTTTCCCCGAAAGCACTTTGTAATCCTATAAATAACTATCGTTTATTAACGAATCCACATGTAAATTGATGTATTCAGCAATATGTTTTGAAATTCGAATACACATCCATTATAACTTATTTGATTAAGCATGTTGCTTGGTACAATGAACGAAATCAGTAAGTGGATAACTCTAAGTGATCGCTTTTCTGATGCATACGCTATCTTTTCTGGAAGTCACCATTATGTTTTGTGGTCTCGTTCAGACTTAAATTGTGTCTCAGGTTTCTCCAAAAATTTTGATAGAGCGATGTGAAGACTGGATTGATCTGAAAATAATGATATATTTGCCCTATACATTTCAAGCGAATATCCCATATTTTTAAGGTCAGCTCCGTCTTGTTATTGTTATATGAAAAAAATAAATAGCAGTGATTAAAACAATTTCTTATATCTGTCCATTTGAACTGACTCATATAAAGACCTACATCATTTAACTAACCCATACCATTATTGATTACTTAATATGTGGTCTTGCAACTGCACGTGGACTGTTTTCGGTTGCCCAGTTTAATAATCAACTTTATTTAAACTGTTTGTCAAACTAAAGCATTGCTCTCATTTTATCTGTACAGTTTTTCTCTAGAGAATTTGATCAGCATCAATTGACATTCAGAGGCTGATTGACCAGTTTTATTTAGTAATGTTATTCCTATAGTACTGTTAAGATTACTTACTTTGAATGGATTACATAATTACACGAAACACAACGTTGCTGTAATTTTCAGAATTACACTTTCTGGACTATTAGTTTGTATATCTCTTGGCTCTTATATCAAATTATTTATTCTTAGTTTTGTATAACACATTTCGGATAGCATTATTCAAATTAGAATTGAATTTTACAGAAATGAATATGTTTAAAAATAGCTACGGAAATATATGCACCATTAAACTACTGTAAATTTTATTCTATTTTCTAAACCGCCATTCACTTGAAATTCCTGTTGATCGATATTGATTGGATGTTTGGTAAAGTTCTGAAATTTCATTTATCTCAAATTGACCAGGTTACTATACTGTCATTTCGTATAGAAACTTAGCATCTATATTTCGTTTTCCTGAATAGTGTGTTAAGGTTGTACATGTCAGTTAGCGATCATCTGATCAGTTTTTCACTTCATTTTGAACAAATAAATAACCCTGAACTTTATTATTATTATTATTACTTTTATGTAAATATGTCTGGCAGTTAATATTCCCAATAAACTACAGTTGCTTTCTAAATTAAGTTCAAGCAATACAAAAATTAATTGGAGTTCGACAGATATGTACATTCGTAAGCTTACTTACTTACTTACGCCTGTTACTCCTCGTGAAGGAGCATAGGCCGCTCACCAGCATTCTCCATCCAACCCTGTCCTGGGCAATCATTTCCAGTTCTTTCAACTTCTTATTCTTCCTTTTCATGTCCGCTTCTATTTCCCGACGTAATGTGTTCTTTGGCCTTCATCTCTTCCGCTTCCCTTCAGGATTCCAAGTCAGCGCTTGCCTCGTAATGCAGTTTGATGATTTCCTCAATGTATGTCCTATCCATTTCCATCGTCTTTTCCTAATTTCCTCTTCAGCTGGAAGCTGGTTGGTTCTCTCCCACAGTAGGCTGTTGCTGATGGTATCCGGCCAATGGATGTTGAGTATTATGCGTAGACAACTATTAATAAATACCTGTACCTTCTTGATGGTGGTTGTTGTAGTTCTCCAAGTTTCAGCTCCGTACAGTAGAACTGCCTTCACGTTGGTATTGAAGATTGTGACTTTGATATTGGTTGAAAGTTGTTTTGAGTTCCATATGTTCTTCAGTTGAAGGAATGCCGCTCTAGCTTTGCCAATCCTCGCCTTGACGTCTACATCTGAACCTCCTTGTTTATCGACGATGCTTCCCAGGTATGTGAAGGATTCCACGTCTTCCAGAGTTTCGCCATCAAGAGTGATTGGATTGCTGTTCTCCGTGTTGTGTTTGAGGACCTTGGTTTTCCCTTTGTGTATGTTGAGGCCTACTAATGCAGAGACTGCTGCTATGCTGGCTGTGTTTATCTGCATTTGTTCGTGTGTATGTGATAGGAGGGCTAGGTCATCTGCGAAGTCCAAGTCGTCTAATTGGTTCTGAGCTGTCCATCGTATGCCGTAGTTTCTCTCAGATGTCGAGGTCTTCATAATCCAGTCGACCACCAGAAGAAACAGGAAGGGAGAGAGTAGACAGCCTTGTCTTACTCCGGTCCTTACTTGGAATGCGTCTGTCAGCTGTCCTCCATGCACTACTTTGCACTGTAGTCCGTCGTATGAGTTCCGGATAATGTTGACAATCTTCTCAGGAACTCCGTAGTGTCGAAGAAGTTTCCATAACGTCCTCCTATCTACACTGTCAAATGCCTTCTCATAATCAATGAAGTTGATGTAGAGTGACGAGTTCCACTCAATTGATTGTTCGACGATGATCCGTAGTGTCGCAATCTGGTCTGTGCACGACCGGTCCTTACGGAATCCAGCTTGTTGATCTCGAAGTTGAGCGTCAACTGCGTCTTTCATCCTGTTCAGTAACACTCTGTTGAAGACTTTACCCGGTATTGACAGTAGTGTAATGCCTCTGTAGTTTTCACATTCGTAAGCAGCCTACGTGTATTTTACACCTTTCCTAAATTAAACTAGCTTGCACTGTGTACACTTAGATTATAAAATGCATGACTTATTTTTTTTTCAGAAGTCCAACTTAATCTTTTTGATCTCATAAACCTGAGTAATGACTTTTATGAAAATTTAATAATCTATGTAATATCAATGTTTATAAGCAAATATATCATGCATATTGTGATATGCTATCCTAAATTATGATTAAGTATAAAAACTGATATAAATCACATAAACTTGAAATTCTTGACTTTCGTCTCTTCATCGCATTAACAGAATAACTGAAACTTACGTGCATGCTATAACTTCCATGATTATGTTTCAGTTTTTTTCATTTGACTAAGTCATAACAGACTAATTGTTAATAAAATTAAATAATTTTTAAGGTTAAGCTTCTACTACCTATTGATGGCTCCTGGTTCCAAAAACTGATAAAAAATTCACATAAACCTTATTCTACAATCATGAACATTTTAAATGAAAAAGGTTCATGATTATTTGTATTATATATTATATATTTCAGTGGCTACTTGTCTGACTTTTTGATATATGATAATAATTCCAATGGTTAATTTAGTGGTTAAGCGCTTGCGCGCGAGACTGATAGATCCTGGGTTCGAATCTCGCTGGGGGTGGGATCGTGAATGCGCGCTGCTGAGGAGCCCCACAATAGGACGAAACGACCGTCCAGTACTTCCAGGTATTCCATAGTGGTCTAGCTTCAATTGACTCATGATCTCAATCAAAAACTTAACAATTTCCACAACTCCACACTAATAATTTTTAAGTCTTAATTTTTTCTGTATTCTTTGTTGGTAACATTTTAATGAAGAGAAGGATCACACTAAAAAATTAAATAATATTTAATTACAATATACAACGAAAATGTAAATATAAAATTCAGTGTTCTTACTTTAATACAAATAATCTCTATTTAAAATGAGTTACACTACTTTAGGGGAATAAAACATTTTATTATTAATATTATGAAAAGTTGGATCAGAACTAGGAAGATCAATAACAGTTGATTTTAAATAAATTTCTGTATCTATAAACCTTCATGAGTTATAATTTTGTAATACCAAGATACTATTTAGACAACAAGAAATAGTATTCTATCGATTACATTCCAATATTTTATTTCTGTATTATTTTCATAATAAAACTGGTATTAAGTGTTATGTCCCGATAAGCATAGCGAATAGTAACTTTTGGGATCTGTTTATGGACCAATACTATGCATACATTCTTATCGTATAATTGTTAAATAACTAAGCTATTCATATTCATGTCCCTCTTATTATGAGCTTTATTTTGACCTATGAATTATTATTATACGATTTACCATTCTTGAATTATAGCCTGTTTATTGATTACTACCTCCCTCATTTACATCCACATTTGGCTAATTCTTGTACAAATGTTGTTTCATATTTTATGGTACGGTGTGGTTTGTCGGGTTGGTTATAAACCGAGTGTGTTTGAAATAAATGATTCATATTGCAGAGGCTGAGAATGATGTTCTGGACTTAAGTGGTTGGACTAGGCAGTAATCAGGACCGATAAAGAATCTAGACTGCTCGCACGGGTTTTAGAAATAAATTGAATGTTTGATGAAATATACTAGTCTTCTATCTAAGCCACCCATAACGTTATACGATGTGTCTCAAGTTGAAAGTTTTTATTTGGGGAAAAAAATTTACTTCTAACGTTGTCATTTACTTAAATATTCAGCTTCATGTAAGTGCTTCGAGAAGTTATACACTAAATAAAAAAATATTTTATTTTTAAAATTATGCATATATGTAAACAAATAATTAAATAAATAAACGGTGGTGTCTTATGTATAATATATCCTACAGAACAAATTCTCAGAAGAGTTTATCTGGGTTCTAACTATTGAATAACCAACGAAATCTGTACATTTAAGATTTGGTAGAATACCTGCCTTTGCTTCCTTTGAACTATTATTATATGATTTTCCATTCTTGAGATATTCCCAGTTTATTAATCACAGGCACTTACAATCACAGCCACTTTTAGCTAGATCTTGTACAGATCCTATTTTCTATTTTATGGGTGATGTGATCTGTTTGGTTTGTATATAAACCCAGTATGTTTGAAATATATGATTCATATCGTGGGAGCTGAGATATGTGTTTTGGACTCAACAGTCAAGGCTAGTAAGCCATAAGGAACTATAAGTACTCTAGACTGCTTGTACGGGTTTATGTGTCATTGGTCCGGTCAATAAATCACTGTTCTCTAATTGGTGGTATCATTACATTATATATTAATAGGGCATAAGGCCACACGATATAACATCTTTCTACAATCTCTTCTCATTGTAAATCCAGTGAATAATCGTGTTTATCTAAAAACATATTATAAAACAAAGCATCTTAAAGGATTAGATTAAATCCAAACTGAAAGTGACATTATTCTTAGACAAAACAAATAAGATACTATTTCTTTAATATTTAAGAACTGCCAAAATTTATTTTGATAATGCCATATAGAAGAAAAAGATATCTATATTAAATTGAATTGAGATAAAGTGCTAAACCAAAAAATTATCTTATTATCTTTTGTAGACCCTTATTTTGATGAATGTTTATAAATAGGCTTTATGAAAACTAACAGACATAGAAAATATTTGATAAAAATATTTGGATGCCGGCTTAGTGGTTTAGTTCGTTAAGCGCCTGGAGCGAGACTGATAAGTCCTGGGTTCGAATCCCACGAGGCGAGGTCATGAATACACACTGCTGAGGAGTCCCAGTACTTCCAGGTTTTCCATAGTGGTCTAGCTTCAATTGACTCATGATCTCAACTATTGAAATTACTGCAATCTCCACAAAACCCCTTCTGATACTAATCAATATATGCTCACTAGTGAATGGCCTCAAGAGGTATATCCTGGAGTTCTAGTGAGAAGCAGTGACCAGTGGAGTTCAACCGGGTCAGGTGTGAGACAGTAACTCATTATTGACAATGCTGGATGTGTCGCTCGATTTTATGAATTAGTTGGAGTTAGACAATAACACCGTTGAATGCCGGCCGGCTTAGTGATCTAGAGATTAAGCGTTCACGTGCGAGACCAATAGGTTCTGGGTTTGAATCTCGCTAGGGAGGGAGAACGGGATCGTGGATGCGCATTATTGGTTAGTTTCACAACAGGATGAAATAGCCGTCCAGTATTTCCAAGTTTTCCATAGTGGTCTAGTTTCAATTGATTCATGATCTTAATCTTTCTTTAATTTCATTAATTTATTGAGAAAATGATGAGTACATATTTTTAAATATTAATTTGTCTTATAACTTGGAATAAAACAATTGGCTAAAATCAAATTGCACTATACATGTTATAACAAATTTTCATATCATTGTGATATTAATTTTTTTGTTAAAAAAACATTTTTTGGAAAACAAATTTATGTTATGTCATTTATCTGTGTAATTGTTTTTTTTTATAGTTTTTTTTATTATTTAAAGTGACTGCTTAGATTAAATAAACATTAAAAGATAAAAATATTAACATTGATTGTATTAGATTGAGGTTAGTTTAGGTGATAGTGACTCAATAAATGAATGATAATTTTTTTAAACTTTTTAACACATGACCATAATTACGAAAGCTACTTCTTTTTAAAAAAATTTATTATCTATAATACAAACTGACATGTGGTAGATAAACTCAATTTCCTTTGGGGTTACTAATTAGTAATAAATAATAATTGAAATCATAGTATAGATAATACACAAACTATGTATGCACATGTAACATCCTAACCATTCATATAGATCATTACTAGATAATCGTTCTAAATTCTATGTTTGGCTAATACTTTCCTCAATCCATCCGTTTATCGTTTGTGGAGAGTTTAAATAAATATGGTATCTTTTCTTGTTTCGTATGATAGTGAATAATGAGTGATGATGAAATGATTTTCCAACTCAGCAACTAGTTTATCTGAGATTTTTTTGTAACAAATTGAGATTTTCATTCCTCTACTTGAATTAGAAGTTCAGATCACAAGTTATATATGTTTTTACAATAATCTATTTTCTTCATGATTTTACCTAAACGGAGTTCACGTTATCCTAAAATGTTTCTGACTTGCATAGCAATAAATAACAAGCTTTACTGTTACACCTGACTTTCAGTAGTTATCTATCGAATCAACAAGAATAAATGTGAAGCTACTAGATTCAGCGTGAAAACATGCTAGATTTCAACTCTGAACTCGTAACTAAACACCTGTGAAATCCGTTGACCGATAGTATTTGTATGTTTGTCCCTAAAAGGAATATCAAAAAGATAACTAAATATTATGAAGGCTCTTTTCTCAAATACTGTTTTCATCGTCTAAATTTTCAAAGTTTGATCTCATACTAGCAGCTAAATTTATCGGCTTAAAACACGCAGATGACATAGTCGTGTTTATTGAAGACGTTCACATGATCTAGAGAGTTCTTATCTCCTTGAGGAACAATGTAAACATGTTTAGACTATTACTCTCTTCCTTTAAAATATATAATCTTGCTTCAGGATTGGTCTGCATCAACGCCCAGACTGTTGATAGGGAGTGAAGTGGTTAAAGACATCAAAAAACGGCTCTTATCTTATTATTCTAATCACCCCTAGTGGGCTGAGGTTTTAAGGAAAAACTCTAGTGGAATTTGGTGACTTCCATTACTTGTGGAGTTGACGAAGAATACATCTATCAAATAAACAGAATGTATTATGCTAAACATTGAGCAGTCAACTAATTTCTAATTATGAAAAGTGGTCTATGAAAGCAGATGATATGTGTAAATTCTAGTTTTTGATCACAGCTGTTTTTGAGGCAGTGTTTACGTTTCGTGTAACGATTTATTAAAAATGTTGAGGTAAAAGATATAGTACTGGCTAAATATGGGAAGTCAGCTGAGAATGTTTTAAATGTTTACCAACTAAGATAGTTGGTATTTGTGTTATATATGTCTAACTACCACCTACCTTGACGAGTGATGTCAGCTGGTGTTTAAGTAGGCTGAAATCTAAGGGTAGTCGAACAAAAAATTGAGATCAATTTATGGAGTCATTGACAGTTGGCCTGTAGCAAGTCGGTAAGTGCATACTACTTGATTGTGGTGCTCACAATAGCCTCGATCGTTGAGAATGTCTCAGACTTATTCACTCTTTACCTTCCGCTCAACTTTGTGTTTGAATGATTCTTTATACACACCTTTCCAAACCATCTATTATAAGCATATTTTCAATGCTTATTGTTTTCCCCTGCCACTGGTACCACATTAATTCGATGCTTTAGCTATGCATTTCGTTATATTCATTTGGTCGATCTGATGTAGTATGACAACTTGTGCCAACACACATCCATGTCTGACATTAAATTAAAGATAAGTGACTGTGAATTTGGCATCTTTTATTTTCCTGTAAATTTCCACTATAGTTCCTTGTGCATACAATGTTTTCTAGACAGTTATTGTTCCGACATATCAGTTCAAAGCGATTAGGTCCAGGAATTTTCATTTGAAAACAGCTTAATTTTGCATGTTGCTGAACTGTTACAGACCAGTAAATAATAATAATGATAATAACATTTTTCAAAGTGATTCATCACGGGTTGGTGATCAATGTCATGTATGTCAAGTCCTACTTAGCGCATATCGAGTTCTATCGGCCAAGTTGCAATGTGGACACTAGTCTAGGTGACTCAACATTGTAATCTTGAGGGAACTGGTGTTCCCTGACGGATTTTATCCCGTGTTACCCAGTCCTGTAGGACTGAAATGTATTTACAATTGATTACAGGTACACCTTGCTGACGAGTGCCAAATAGCACGAAACCTAGGTCTAGGGATTCTTGTCAAAAACCTCCAACCACCATCTTATCTCAATAATAACAGTATTTACAAAGTGTACGGACGCTTTATATTCTTATTAAAATTGCTCTTTTTCATCTCAACGACCGTATGGAAAAGGCTAACTTTGATCTAATTTTCAACTAAACTAGGAAACCTTAATAAAAGTAACAAGGTAACTTATTTTTTAACTGAATAATTAGTAAAATCTGAAGTGTCTTTTGTATTTTAAGTAAAATCTGTTTAAAACAAGACGAATGCTTATCTAATGATTGGAGCACGTTTGAGTGCAACTTGATTTAGAGCATTTATCAGGAGAGTGGCTGTTTTAAATAATATGGATGATTATCTATTAATTAAAATCAGATTCCTTCATTAAGAAGCTTGTAAATATTTTAACGCTAGCTCAGAACACATTTAATTTACTAACCATTGATTAATAACCATTATTCATTCTGTGTTCTATTTCATGTATTGTCGGCTTCTTCTTGAGTAACTGTACTTGCAAAATAATCGCGATAAAGAAATCTAAATTGAGGTACAGATGTATTTTAAAAATTTTCATGAAATTATCACACAGTACTCGAATTACATGTACGGTTCCAGTAAATTGCAACCGATAATGTCAAACTGAGTGCAATTGTCTGAATTTCTTTCACGTATGTCGTATATTGCAACTATATCAAATTATGACGTTTATACAACCTATCAACGAAGTTCAAAGGCAATGGAAATCAAAATATTCATATTTCACACCCGTAAGTGAGTGTGTGTGTGTCTAACTACACTACTATTAGTCAATATAGATTGCATTGTCTCTGTTTGTCTTGGAAGTATTAACAGGTCTACGAAATACTGCATCTATTACATATCTTGAGTTATATTTTTAGAAGACAAATGATATATAATGTAAAGATGCTATAAACTCAAAGTTTTACTCTTTTTGGTAGCAGTAATTCATGTTGTCAATATAAGCATATTAAAATCCATTATATGTTAGTTATATGATGGATTTATAGGCTGCTTAAGTCAGGTGTTTGTCAACTGTTGTAATTAAACGTAAGACTGACATTCATAGATAAGTTTGGCCTTATAGATTTTTGAATAATCAGAAATCCAGGAATCATGTAAGATATACATACTTACTAGGTATTACTAAGAAAATAATGGGTCAGTGTTTAAAACTTCATTATGTACCAATAAAAAACAAACATTTCAAATATATACATAATTTTGTCTCTCGTTTGAATTTTTATTGATTCATTTAATTCACCAGTGTGACTCCATCAAAAATAACCAGAAAATAGATTTACATAACGAACCAAGTCCACATAAGTCAATTTGTTCACTTGCCAGTTGACATTCGTGGTTTATCAGATTAAAATACCATAAGAAATTTCAATTAGATCTTCATCAGCTCTTACCCTTGCATACATCAATATTTATGTGGATACATGAAAATAATAAACTAGCCTCGTGTATTTGTGAATTCAGCTGCTCCTGTGGAGAATGCTATTTCCTGCATACAACCAGACAACTGAGCTAACGGGTTAGTGAACACTTTCCTTCACGGTTAGGGAAAGGTATGATAAAAACAATAAACAGCTCTGTTCTATCATGCATGGTCGGTAGCAGTCTAGTAGTAGATTATAAAAAATCGTTTGGAGTAATTTATTGTATACCTACTTCTTTTACTTATGGGGTTCGTTCTCTTCTCTTACATTTGTCAGAGACCATAGAGATTTGAGCTAACAATTCAGATCTTTGTATGCATAAAAAATTTGTGACACTCTAATCTTTTTTGACTGAATTAGACTTGGAAAACAATTATTTTCCATACCCTTTATTCATTTTGTTTTTCTTCACTCCTTTTTCAAATAAATTCTTCATTGCCTAATTATCTGAATACATCTTACTATTTAATTTTAGTGATCTGTTAATGAGTTATTACGATGTCTATTTTCTAAAGTCTTTGAACTACTTCCTGTTGTGAAATATTGATCCAAGTCCTTATTATTCTGGTACACCCATCAACACTCCATCAGTATGAAGTTTTTCTTTATAATGTCGATTTATGTGATCTATTTTGTTATTATCACTGACTTATAAACTGCCTTGATCGGTGTAATATTTTCATATATCCAAATAAATATTACTGTATATTAGAGTAAAGCCTAATGCAAATCTAGTCGAAAACAATACTATCCGCTTAATATTTTAAGAAGAAATTTCAACATTTTAAGTATGCAATTTAATAGGGTAATTTTACATTAGTTTTCGGGATAACCAGACACCATCAAGGCTCTGTGAATACTAAACAGCGCAGCTTAATCTTATGACGCTACAACACAAGCATTACGAGCCCTGTTGGATCAAATTCAAACATTGTTCAACATTCATAGGGGGTTAAAATGTATTTTGTGTTCATTCAAACAGCGTGAATTGTGTGTTAGTCTTATAGTCCACCTTCACATAAAAGTTATCATCATAACTTTTAACACAAAATTTTGTTTGAATGATGATTCCTAAGAAACGTGTTAACACTTGTCCATAAAATAAATCATTACTTCAAAACCAATTTGGATCAAAACTTGTAGTTTCTGTGTAAACATGCGTATTTATTAGCAATAACAGATACCATTGCAGCCTAGCATACAATATGATGAATTAGTAACAAATAAATATTATTTGCAAAACATTTAGTATATAATGATTAATATGTTGATTTTTTATTTAAAATCCATTCACATTTGGCTTTCATTCATATTATAACCTCTAAAAAATGAGCAATTTCTCCTTTCGAATTTTAGTACTTTCAAAAATTAACGAAGAGTAGTTTTACTTTGTTGTTTGTAAGTCACTGAAATTGGCAGCTGTGGAGTATTTTCGTGTCCACCGTCCATTTATGGATTGTGTTAGAAAACAGTTTCAATTCATAATAGATTAATTTAGTGTAAAGACAAAATTTTTATCTTGAAACGTTGAATAGAAAATAGTGATCACGGTACAAATTCATTTATGTTTTCAGCAAACTAGGAAACTTGAAGCTTCAATGTTTTTAGTGTAAAATACTATGGCTAGTATCGAGGATACTAATGTTATACCTGTCTTGATTGATAAGAATGTCACTACATAGAAATACCATATGCCAAATTAGTTTCCTGAGATTATATATATATATATATATATATATATATATATATATATATATATATATCTGTATATTTGAAAAGTTTCTTACATCAGTAAAAATACTTATTAAACTAACCTCCCATCATGCTCAACAAAGTGCTAGTTAAGGTCTTCAGTTGGGTGTTAACAAACTATTCCTATAGTAACTTTAGTGTATCTATTGTAAAAGTTATAACAGCATACATTATTCCACATTGAAAGATTTTAGAGTAATTACGCCTTGGCGAATTGTCTGAATTAAAGTAATCATTAACAAAGTAGAATATTGTTAGATCGTCATTTAATTGACGAATAATATTTTGATATATGGCTGCAAAAGTGAATGGCATTAGTAACTGTAAGTCTCTTCACTAAATCATCCTGTATTTCTTTGTTAATACTCTACTTAGAAATAATTTACTTATGAAAATATGATTGATTGTAGTTGTTTTAAATTGGTTTGGATACGTTTCTGTGGAATCTAATCTATTCTAAAGTAAAATATGTTTGGGAGGAACAGTTTAACACTTTATATAAAACCCACTATGATTTTACCGAGTGAATTTATACACTAAAATCTAACTTTTCAAGTCATTTGTTTGTATGACATAAAATATACTTTCTGGTACGATTATGGTAAGTCGAAGGATTCACTTCACCTAATAATTTTTGTGAAAGCTATTATCAATACTACAGTTAATTTATTTCATACACGTGATGAAAGCTGTCTCTCGCAACAAGCACTTTTTAATTAATTTGGTTCTATTGCAAGTCACCATTAATGTTAGTAGTACTTTACTCATATTCATGTGAGGAAGATGTTAATAACAGAATAGAAAATAATTAGAAATATGTGGTATGTAATGAGTGTAATCAAAACATACGATTGATTGAGCTTATATAGGTTCTAGCCATCGGACGATTATTAAATGCTCGACCTTTAAATTCCGATACAAAACTGTGTCTTGTCAGATATTTGAAATTTGGATTCTGTATGTAAATAGTTCTCTTTGTTTTCAGATCCAGAGAGTATTGATTTCTTCCTGAGTAAGAAGGAATTCATGAGTAAATTTCGAACGATCTCATGAAAACCGTCTTTATCAAAAAAGTTGGTCGAATATTTTGTTTCATAAATAAGATAATTGTTATAATAACTGGAATATACATACGAAATAAATGTAATTCACATAAACTGTTGGAACGCTGAATAATTTTATTCTTCTTACCGAAAACAATTTGTCAAAGTATTATTCCCTAAAGTGTAAGCATCGCCTAATTTTATGAAATCAGATTTTTCATTAATAAGAATGTTTATTTAGGGATAAAACAGTGGTATATCAAATGTAAATCAGGTTATTAATTGATAGAAATTAATTTTAGACTAATTTTGATATCAATGAATTTTTGCAGGACTTATAAGCGGAGGTGACGTAATGTCTGTCATTCAAATCCATAACCAATTATATTACTATCAAGCAACTATTTAGCTCACGTAATACCGTAATTTGTGGTGCTGTTTTCATTTATAACATAATTTTTGGGGTAAAAGTTTGTCAAATGAGATAGTTGTCCGACTGTAAGACTCCTTGTTTTTAAATAGTGTTTGAAAATTTTAAACTCATTTGGTTAACCTTCAAAAGGAATGTGACTAGTAAGTGGGAAGAAACCACAGAGGATCAAGTGGAATTTATACTAGATAGGACGTTTTAGTTTGTAGTCACATTGTAGTTTCTATTACTACACCAAGACCATATAGGTTGTTCTAGCTTCCGGAAAACCTCATCGATAATATCATCATACCATTACTTAAAGGGTAAGCTCGATTTCAAACTAAACGCACCCTGCAAACCCACGCAGATGGTGAACATCACGAACTCTATGCGTTCGATAAACGAACTAAGTGGCTGACTTAATCGCTGAGCAACTCAAACGACTCGATCTCTAATCCGATGCATTCATGGCAGCCGGTACGACAGTGACATGGACATCCTCAAATTATATCATTTTATCGGTACATTGTCCTTGTGTCAAATCTTCTCATTGATTCGTTCGGCTGATTGTTCCATTATTATTCGATTAATTATCATATGCTCATTATCAAATTAATGTCATATCCCCACCTAACATGCAATTAGTATTTTTGCTCGTGCTGACATTATATCACGACATTTACGTAATCATATCACTCACTGAACAAATTATAATTTTATCAACATTCCATTCGCGTTATGATATTTGAAATTCATTCGGCTATCTTTTTTTATTCAATAAAGTAAAATTTTCCTGGTTTAAGTGAATTCGCTCCATTTTTTCGTGTCATTTTTGCCCGAATTTTACACTCATTCACATAGTTGAGGTCATTTTTACGTTATCACATCATCCATTTTTCGTTTTGATATCGTCTCCTATTATGTATGCGGATGCCTCTAATTCTAATAAGACTTTTGCTAAGACCTATCATTTTTGGTATGCTCTGGATCATTTATCACACAAATGTCTTGATTATTATTATCCATTTTTGTGAATATATGGCTATCACATGTCATACATTTCCGACATATTTACTAGCTGCTCGTATACCTAACAACCTGCTAAGTAAATTGACGGTCTAGCAACCCGAGCATGCATACGAATCCTCGGTCTAATCATCCAGGTGGGCCTCCTGCACTCTGATGACGACATGGTCGCAACTACCTCAGCGCTGGCAGCGGTTAGCGACTTTATCATAGACATAAGTTTGGAGTCAATTCCGGTAGTAGGAACTTACGTTCTCAATTCGAAACTATTTTTTATTCATCGCATTTGTACGCAGCAATCGTCGTTTCCTACTTTTTCGATGACAATCTAGACCGAACTTCAGACATTTAAAAAAAAATCGATTATCTTAACTTTAACATCTATACACAAATAAAATGTTCGACAACTCATTACTGGCCGATTAGTAACGGTTATGTTCATCTTGTTTATTAGTTCACATATATAACTGCAGGCTACATCACCCATTACTCATAAACATTATTCGATTACTGCAATTAATATTCTATTCCAGTCGCAGTGTATATGAGAACATAGAGTTTAGAGCCAGTCTCTCAATGTTACACTCTTGTTCGTCTCATCCAAGTCAGTCTAACTCGCCATCATAGATAATTATCATGCCTTAATACGGTTTCGTAACGAACGAGGTCGAGTGCATATTCTTCAAACAACATAAACCGCTCCAGGCTTCACGACCACAAAGGAATACGAATGCGCATATCTCGTCCTCGCAGTCACTATTCTGTTCCTCTGGTCATTCTATATAAATATTGAACGATGTCTCGATGTATCTGTTTATGAAGCAAACGACGACGTACACTATTTTCTCATTTTGTGATTATCATCAATTGCTGTACAGGAACGAATATCACTCATCAATACAGTTATCATCTTACCGCTAGATTATGTTTATCCCAGTTCATACTCAACTATTCTTTATTTTTATATTCTGTCTATACCACAGACTAATTCCTGATATATTCTACTTTATTTTCATGATACATGGGATCGCTCATACGAACGCGTTACTTTATCGTCCAGACAGTCACGACATAAATGCATGTTAATTTTTTGAACGCTTATTGATCTGCTCATGATTGCATGCTAGCATTTCCATTTTTGTCCGCGTCTTTACGATAATCATTTGCTTTTTTACATAAGTGTGACACTTTCGTACAATACACTCACCCTTCACACGACACTGTACTCTATCAGATATATTACAATTTTCTCGCTACTTCATAATGTTGACCGCATACGACTTCCGTGAAGTATTCGAAAAAAGATGTTTTTAAATTAATATGCTGCTTTCCACAGGGGGGCTCTGCAGTGGCTGGCCCTATGTCAAGCCTACATAGCTTATTTCAGCTCCTAGACAAACTGACTCATCAATTTTTCTCAAGCTACATTTTGACCTTCTCACTTATTCACTTATCAAACTTGACTGTTTTTATGCAAGCGTATGTGTGTGCATTTCCTATCTTATTCATCACATATCTGTAACTTATTTTTGTCTGACTAAATGTCGATTAATGCTTAGCTAAATTGAGTTGGCTCACTCACCTTCTTCATTGCACATCATTTCGTCTTGTTTCGCCTACCGATCAACAATTGTACGAAATATATGCATCCAAAAATCCATTCTCGCATTTGATTTATTTAATTCTGTTATTCACTAACGCGATTTAAGTCGATAATTATATGCGAGGATTGACGACATGTATATTTCGATAACAATCAGAAACGATCTAACTGAAGTCAGATTTCGGGCAACTAAAACATAACATGTGGATTCCGAAATCACTGAACTTATCATGTCCTCAGGGTTGTCTTCTAGCTTTAGAGGGCATATATGTTAAAGTATCAAGTGACATGTTTTATAAGCTGAACTACAAGTTTTACTTCCACTATTCTCGTGAGATAATAACCAATTTTCTCACTTGCATTAAACCTTGGATTAGGCAATATTAACAAATGTTGTTTTATTTTATACTCCTATGTAATACAAAAATGTAGATTTGAAACAACAAAATATCAACACTTACCTTTCTTAACCTATGCTTAAAACAAATTCTCATTGTTCCTCCCAGTTCTTCATTACATGATTGAAAACTTTTAGATCCGAAAATGATTGGACAAAGAAAAATATAATAAGATAGAAGATACCTGGTAGAGACAGGTAGGAAGAAAAAGGTATAGTATTTCGTCATGTGATTTTTCGTTAAACAATTCATTAAGACATCGACCTACAATTATGGAATTCGTATCTACAGGTTCGTGTAAAATAATTTCATAAATCAAACAAAATTCTTTATTGTATTAACTAAATATGCAATCACATAGTAAATTAAGCCAATTATGAAATGATTGACTGATATGTAATAATTTCAATAGACCACCATGGAAAACCGGGAAGCACTGGAATGTTGTTTCGTTCTATGGTGGGACTCCTCGGTAGTGCACATCCACGATCCCGCCTTGCGAGATTCGGAATCAGGATCTATCGGTCTACTACATTTTGACAGAAAGGCCAGTCTCTAAAAGTTCTCATAAGCATGACTTAGACTAAGCTGTTCAGATGTTTTGAATATTTACTCAAATGACAGTATATTAATGAACACTACCATTACTTATTAATTTGAAAGAACCTATCAGTACTGTCTCACTAAATCAGACCATTTCTTTGTTTTTTATGGAGATAGGTTTGATTCTAAAGGAAACATGATACTCTACACATCTATTTTTCAGTATTGTGATCAATATATGTGGATATAGACTTAAGCGTCTGCATAAAAGAATGCCATAGAAATTATGAAACAACTTCATCTGGAGGGATGATGAAAACTTATATTACTGTTTTCCAGAAAATGTTCTTAATTTGATGTTTCCATTTCCTCTATGCCATAAGTGTGCACTTATATAAGCAGTAGTACAGTTTTCTTCTGTTTAATACAAAATCCATTGAGTTTATTCAATATCAGGCGGTTAATGTGCTACGTTAGCAATTTCGTAAAACTCCTTAAAGCAACAAAAAAAATTATTTAGCAGCAAGATTTTCCCACAAAAAAAAATCAAAATTAGTATGTATATTCATACATATTCGAAGATTTTAAGTTTTTCATATTTATTCCATTTCAAATACATTATTCTTAACCAGGTAAACTAAGCTGATGTATTCAGACAAACATATCACTATTGGTCTTA
This sequence comes from Schistosoma spindalis, assembly GCA_946903255.1. Taxonomy (NCBI): domain Eukaryota; kingdom Metazoa; phylum Platyhelminthes; class Trematoda; order Strigeidida; family Schistosomatidae; genus Schistosoma; species Schistosoma spindalis. The sequence continues at coordinate 66,746,197 of OX336420.1, read as the reverse complement.
AACGTTAAAGTGATTCATTAATTAGGAAAATTCATTTCACATGTTTTATGCTCATATTTGTTGTTCACTGATATTTAGATATTTCAAATCTGCATATACCTGCTACGTGTTCGAATATTCATTCAGTGAACAATATCAAATCATATGAAATAATTTATTGGCTTCTGTGTTATCTAATCAGCCTACTATGGGAGAGAGCAAACCAACTTCCGTCCGAAGAAGAAATTACGAAATGATGTTGGAAGTGGATGGGACTTACATTGAGGAAATCATTGAACTGAATCACAAAAAAAGTGCTAACTTGAAATCCTGGAGGAAAAACAGAAAACAGGAAAGCCAAAAAACACACTGAGCAGAGAATAGGAAGCAGACATGAAAAGGATGAATGGCAACTGCAAACAACTGAAAAGGATTGCCCGGGACAGAGTTTGATGGCGAATGCTTTTGAGCGGCCTATACTTCTCCATGAGGGGTAACAGACGTAAGTAAGTAGGTGAGTTTTATATAATATTTGGGTGATAGTATATGAATAAATTTTTAAAAATTTCAGTTCACAATGTGAAATCAACAGGCAGTTTAAATAAAAGCCTTAGTTTTACCTTCGGCGAAACTATAATCCTGATTTATAACGTAAGGTGTTTACGACAATTCACTTGGTCATGTCACTTAATCTATTCCAATATTTACTGTTAATTGGAAGCTGTCAAAAATCCATGTGCTATTTGTTTAACGAAGTTATTCAAAAAATTCTAGTACGGAGTTAGGGGAACATACGTCTAAGTAATTTGTTAAATGAGTAAAAGGAGTATTTATTATTTCTCGTCATATTTTAGATGAGATTAATATAAATAAAGAATAAAGCTACTGAAACTAATGAACACAGCTGAATACATCTCCAAGATAAAGTCAATCCTAAACAATCATTAGAGATTAGAGGTACATACATTTAACAAGCATTATCTGATTCAACAGAAAAGTGAATCACAAGTGTGTCTGAAGAACTTCTTATTTACAAAATCATTGTAATTCTACTTAGGATGTTCAAAAACCTCGAGACTCACATCTACCAAAAGTACACAAACATGTTGTCCTCCTTAGACCTATTCAGTCAGTGAATAATTCATCATGTCACAAGGTTTCTCACTGGCTAGCAGATAAGATGGAACCGGTCCGTCAGAGATTAGCAACATTTATGTTTAGAGATTCATTCTAATTCGCTGACAAACTAAATCGGATGGATGTTGTTGGTTAGTCCATGGTATCTTTTGATGTAAAATTCCTGTTTACTGAAATACCACTTCTTGAAACTATTGATATAATTTGTCAGAATTCTCTCCTCCTAATTTCGCTAGTGTCACAGTTGAAACAGATTTCACTCATGTTCACAGAATTCATTCAATTCCAGTTCAATAACACTACATACCATCAAATTGACAGTGTGCCAATGGAAAGTGCATTAGGTCAAATCATAGCAGATATTTTTAAGGATCACCTTGAAAACATGGAGTTTAAACAAGCAATTAACGAAATGACGAAATACTCCAAGCGTGTTGATGATACTTTTGTTGCGTACGATAACAAACACCATGCAATACACCTGTTAGCATACTTTAACAGTGCTCGTCCCAACACACAATTTACTGTGGAACACGAAAACAACCACATGTTTTACTTTCGTAAAATTGCAATACAACAAACGGAAGATGGGACGGTGTAACATTTGGCTTATCAGAATGTACTTGGAAAAGTGTTTATCTGGATTTCAATAGTTTTTCTCTAGTTAGTTATAATGTTATTTTACTTCCAACAGTGTTCATCAATTTACATGTATCTGTCAAAACAGCTGCACTAGCTGATTGGCTGAATGGCAGACATATCTTAGATCTTTCGAATATGTTCCCAAAAGCTTTCGAACAAGAGGAGAACTAATTTCAGCAGTGCGATTACCAAACATCTCTTGGACATAGTACATCAAGTCAACCAACAGCTTACAATATTTCAAGGTGATTAGTAAACACCCAGTTACCGGTCTTCCGAAGTCTACCGATTCCACTGATATCAGGTGTTATACACCTGATTTATGTATTCAAGAGGAGATGGTTGTTAGTCTTTCTTTGCTTTCATGACAAATATTCCTCCATTACATCGTAAAATTTTGTTCAACTCTTTCCTGTAATTAATTACATCAATGCGTCTTTTTATTTCGACCGTCTTCTGGATTAGTAAACGTATATCAACTAAGTGTGCTTGACTCATTTTTTCGTACTTGTTATCAGTGTTTGTTGTTTCCGTAACCACTTGTTTCAATCCTTTAGGTCCTTTATTACTATGAATGTTGTAGAATGTTTTTTTAAGTAAGATGTACATTCACAATATTTTATTCAGTTTGTTAAATTTATTTATTCCCTTGCTATACTATACTAATAAAATTGAAGCGCTACACTGGTTGAGAGCTACTCCTTATTTATGTTAGTCATCTTACATGAATCAGTATGGGCACTGATGTAGTAATGTTCGACAGGTGCCCTTCTCAAAATACTCCAAACAGTATGCATCGATTTGCATGCAACTGATAAATCAGTTACACTAGTTGGACAGAAAGAAGAGCAGACTGAATATGCGTCAAACATGTCCGATAAGGTTTGAGTTGAACATTTGGCGCTTAGTAGCCAGACTTTTAGACATTCATTTTAAGGAAATTATCAAATAGATAACCTGAAATTTTTACAAATGATTAACAATTAATCCAGCTTTATTTCACTAAAATTTGGTGAAGCCATTGTTTATAATTTATCATCCGTAATTGTTGTTTCGAAAAATTACAGTTAAAATAATAAATACTTTATTTATCTGTACATTAAAACTTCAAATAATAGACTAAGAGATCGCCAGATGTTTATCAGAACATACGACTTATTGATTTTATGTAGGTTCTTTGTAAAGCACAGTATTTGAATGCCGGACCTTGAAGTGCTGATAGAAGACAATTCTTTGCTTTAGGTTTGCAATTTCTATCACTCATACAACCATTTCGCAAACTCTTTAAGTCCGTGAACTTTTCTAAACAAAAAGAGACAAACAATGACGTTTCAAAAGACATGATATAAACCATACGGATAAATAAAAATGACCTACGAATAAGAATAACAAAATAATAACAAATCCTTACATAAGAGTTCTGTTATTCGTTTTCATCATATTGTTTCATGTATAAAGTAATGGTTACATTGAATGGATTTCCATCATGATGTAAATGTGACTTAAATAATCTTCTGGAACAGGGATTAGTTAACTTGCATAAAGAATCATTTATACGAAAGCGATTAGTTCGATAGAACTCTGTTTAGGAAAACTAACAAAGTTATAAAATAATCAAGTTAACATAATTTCCGGTAATGCACAGTCAAATTAACAGATGAAAAATTATTTCAACCGACATGTCTTCATATACACAATGATAAAACTGAGAAATCATTTCAGTAGTATAGGAATTGGAATAATTTTTAATAAACGTTCGTTCATACATAAAATAATGTTGTTATGATGGTGATAATCACAATGGGACGCCAATAGTGTATGATAGCAGAAAACTTTCCTTGAAGTGGATGATGATGGACATTCTCTTTTATTTAATTATGAAATATAATATAATTTAATTTTAAAATTTAACTATATCTTTAATTGCTTCGAGAACTTATTTATAGAAAAGTAGTTGCACGTAACAGGTATATGCAGCGAATTTTAAGATTCACATTGACCATATTTGTTAATACGCTCAAATTTATGATCGTCAGTACAGTTACAAACTGCTATAGTGCATCAAGCAGTAAACTCTATGTTGTAGAACAGTTTTGAAACTCTCTATGTTCACTGTAGGGTAATGAGATATGGTGTTTTACTCCCAACTGCATGACAACTCTAACTTGACATACTAAAATCATTATGATAAGAAACTAGTTACTTGAAAGTGAATCAAACGCACGCTCATAGTCATGCACAAAATTGTTTAGATGACACTTTCAAATTAACAAATCTTGCATAAAAATACGTTGAAAAAAACAATAATTTCTTCATTAGACATTGTGAATTGATGATAAGTATTGATATTGTAGTTCTATATAATCTGTTACCAACACTCACTTGAATAACCTATATTCCCTTGGAAACAAAATTCCATCGTTGCCTCAAAATCTTTGTTACATCGCTGAAGACTTTTAGCTCCGAACGTTACTGCACAGATATAAGTTATTATAATACCGAAAACCTAAGAAAGAATTTAAACGGATTGAGCAACGAAATGACAGAGATCAAATAATGTGATTCTACGAATGATAAAAATAACATATTTGTAACATTATATTGGGTGTAGTATCAATTCCTCACGTTTCATGACTTCAGGTAATTCCCTTCAATTTGTATTGATAACTAATTGTTACCGTATACAATTAAATTACCATGATATCACTGACTTGATTTGCATTGTTAGTGGAATGGACAGAAATATTTAAGAAAAATATGATGGATTGTATTACGTAGAGTTTTCAGTTGTATAAATCATAATGAATCTAACTTACTGAAAGAATCTTCATTTCCACAGTTCTATTTGAAATAATTAAATAAACCATACTGATGGATGAGTATATTTATATAGCAACCATATGTATAACCTAATTGGTCATTAGGAATTTGACTGTCTCATTGGCTGGAATAAAATTTAAATAAACACTCTCTAAAATGCATCTAAAGGATTCTTGCTTTTCTGTGAAATTCTCACAGAAATAATTCCGACTATGCCATTCACAAGGGTAAAATGTGTGCTATAATAACATCAATGGAAATGATTGTGTAATTCCAAGTAAGTACTAGTATTTGAAGTAGTCAAAATATAGTCAACTTCACAAAACAGATACGATTCAACAAAACACGAATGAGAATTCCTTTTTCTTTTAGTTTCCGAAACATAGGGGTTTGGTATTGCAGAATGAAAGATACGTATTTAACTTACAATTGCTCTTTTTTCTAAAAATAATCCACTATCAGCATAAACTTTAGCGGACAAAAATTCATTTACCTACCTGTTCGAACCTTATCATTTCTTTCTCCGGAAAAGTAACGCTCAAACATTTTGCGTTCCGTCATCATCATAGAGTCCTCACAAATTTCCGAGCTTTATAGAATATCAAAATTACGATTATATACTACAAGATGTGTAGGTGTCGTAAAAACAAAACAATCAATATCAAATTTTGCTTAAAATGATTTTCTTACTGTATTTGGTATGTGGTTAGCAGCTGAATCCAGAACATGTATTTCGTATTATTTGGGATTCGTCACCTTGCTGTACCATTCATACCAGTGTTGGCATATAGACTAGCACTAAAACCCTGAACCTTTCACTTAGGACTCAAACACATTATCCACTGAGCCACTGAATTTAGACATGCTTCAATTTATTCAACAGGTGTAAAGATATTAGTGAGACTTTCTAATTTCCGGTTGCTGATATTCATGACTTCTAGTCAAGAAACAAACATACTAAGATCTGCGACTTAACTGTACATCAAAGCTTTTCGTTTACAATACACATATAGCAGCAGAGACAGATCACGGTGAATAATACTCTTACCAATTGTCTTCTTTTGTTTCATCCTCACCCTAACGGATCGCGTTATTTCTATTAAATGCTTTTGCAATTAAAATCACTTTATTTCTCTCGGTTGACGTTAAAACAAACCCTAATTTGTTTATGTAAACTTGATGTGCAACACAATGGCTAAACGCATCCATAATTTTGAAAGTTCTCTTAACGAGCACTTTGTTTTATGATTGATTTTAATGATAATTTTAATCATCAAGTGTAATGAAACATCAATGATAATTAACGAGCGGATATTAGGACACATCAAGTATCTGGATATACATCATTTTGAGGAATTTAATGAAGCGACACACACTGGTGCATAGACGATAAACCCTACTGAGTGTGTTCTGTATATTTTGATTCACTTACCTCCTTCAGAGGTCTTCAGTTATAGATACTAATGTCTAAGTGGAAGAATTGATTGCGAGGATCGAAATCTATTATGTGGCCTGCTAACCTGTCTTCATCACAGCATAATAAAGAACTAATAACGCTGTTAAACGTAGTTTCTGTTAACCTTTATTTTAGTTATTTTTTTAAAATTTGCAGAGTTCATTCTAATTATGTCAGCATTTTGATCATAAGTCTTTAGTAATAAGGATAGTAGGTTGGTGAACCTGTATTAATCCTAACAGATTGCCTTCCAGTGAAGGTCCAGTTTCTCCTTGAATATATTCACTGATGGGGCTGATACCACTTGTTCGGGCAAGGCGTTCCAATCATTGACTACTCGATGAGAAAAACGGAACCCCACCTTGAGTTTATTAGATCGTGGTTTATGAACCTTCTTGCTATGACCTCGGAGAATATTAGTGCTGAAGGGACCAAAAAGATAAGACATATTAACACCCAAATCATAATTAAAGATACGAAATGCCAGTATGAGGTCACCTCGAGTCCTACGATACGACAAGGGGAAAAGGTTTAGGCGTTTTAAACGCTCATCGTAAGGGACTTTAGAAAGACCCTTCACTAATTTCGTTCCCACACGCTGGACACGCTCAAGTGAGTTAGTATCCTTTACCAGACATGGGCTAGCTAGCCCAGCTAGCTGCTTGGATACAGTACTCTAAATGTGGTCTTACACAGGTGGGATATAAAATTCGAAACATTTCATCGTCAAAAGATTTGAACGCTTGGCGAAGCGACCACAACGCACGAAAACCTTTGACAGCGGCTGCGTCGCAATGCGCAGTTGTCACATTGCATCCCTTCCTCCACGGAGAATAAGCAATATGGTTGTCCACATTTATGAGCCGATTTGGCCATCTTGAAAACCGAATACAATGGTGATACAAACACGATATGTAAAAGAATACTAAAACCTTGACTAAATTAATCAAGTAAAAGTCGACCAAGTATGCTTCGATGCAATAAATTCACAAAAGCAAAATTGAAACACTCAATACAATATCACTTTAACTGGAGTAGATTCAATTAAAGTGTAAACAGTAGTTTTGATGCGTAATTTACGCTCAAAACAGTTAAGTAACTCAACGAGAAACAATACCACTGTCCTTTAAGTAGTAAATTTTTGGTGAGATTATTAATATTTACTGACGAATTCAACAAACAATTTATTAAAAATGCCAAAATTGATGTATTAGTACGGGAGGTACAGTATTGATATTATTGTTGTGTTTGTATGAACTAACGATTCCTTTGTACTTAATGAATGCCTGATTTCGAATTCTAAATATAATACATTCGTTCATGCTTATTTAGTACTTCTTGATTAAATTTCGTTTTTTCTGGGATTCTTAGTTTGTACTATAATTCAAATACTCTTAATTATTATATTGGAGTCTCGATCGAGTCTTTAATGTGACAGTTGGACATTCATACAGCTACTGAAGCTTTTGGAGATTAATTGGAAAGGTTTAAAATTCGGAACATGATCAAGAAAGATGTTATGGGTGATAAATTTGTGGCACATTTCTTCACATTCATCAGAAAAGAAGCCTACAGTTTATTAAAAACTTGGCATATCCAGAAACGCCTGTCTCACTTCTTCATGGAACTCTTAAGGAACTATTATTAAGACATGTAAAGTGCACAAGTTTTGAATGTCGTTAGAGCGAAAATCTTCATAAGATGATTCGTCAGAATAACCGAAAGGTTGTGGAATTCATCCTTGAACTGCAAAAACAAGCTGCCAAAATGCAGTTTCATGATCAACTTCACGTGCAGCTGTCAGATCGATTAATTGGAGGAATCAACATACCAAGTCTGAAAAGAGAGCTGTTGAGAATGCCGAACTGTTCCTTTCAAGAAGTTGGAAGTGCATGATATACAGTCGATGAAAATTTCTAATATTTGCTCAGTTGCAAATTGAACGTTATTTAAAAAGTACAGTGGTATTGATTCTCGTTGAGTTAAATTTACTGTTTTGATCGTAAATTACGCATTAAAAATACTGTTTACACTTTATTTGAATTTATTTCAGTTAAAGCGACATTGTGTGTTTTGATTTTGCTTTTGTGTATTTAATACATCAAGGCATACTTGGTGGACTTGGACTTGATTTATTTAGTTAAAGTTTGAGATTTTTTTACATATCCATTTTATGTCACCATTTTTAGTTAATTTTTAAGGTGATCGACTCTGCTCACAAATGTGGACAGCTATATTGCCTATTCCCTGTGGAAGAGGAAATGCAATGTGATGGGTGTGTAGTGTGGTGTCGAGTCGTGATCGACTATGAACACCACTACAAGAAGAGCTCGCACCAGACAAATCAGAAGGCTAAGAAAGATCGTAACCAGATTTATCCGTTGGCGATCTCGTGGTATCGAAATTATACCGAGATCGTGCCACAAGGAATACAAGCGGAATTAGTGGGTGAAAGAACGAGTGTACAAGGTCACAGCCTACGGAAGAGTAATGCAGGAGAGAGATGGTTGTTTTTAGTACAGTTAAATAAACGAGCACAGTAAAACAATCACTGGTACAATTAGTTATAATAATGATTGTTTCCATTAAACTAATCGCGTTCTCTTGATAAAAGTAGGTCTCTACAGGAGTCCACCTCTAGAAAGGTTTTACACTTTCGATAGGTTGCGGTTTGATTCGTGGGACTAATCGGCAAAAGTGCGATTGTAGGACGGAAGGATTGGCGAAACAGGACGTAATCGTTGATCCCCTAGTTGTCAACGAAGGTCTTTTACGTAGAATGGTACCAGGAGAACCGTGCTGTATTTGTTGCTCGAGTTAGCATACCACACCGGAGTGGTTTGTATCCAGGATCTGAAGATTGCGTTCGTAGGGATGCGGACCAGAAAACTCTGCAGACGTAGGACGAAACCACGTTGAGCCAAGAAACCGGAAGCGACCATAACGACCAAGTGCGAAACCAAGCACATACCAGGCGGATTCGAAACCAGATTATCGACTGAGTGTGTTGACAAGAGCGTGGGTGGCCAGGCCAGCTTTCGCCAACGTTGACTGAAGCCGGCGTTACCAAACGGGCAATGGTCGGAGGCGTGGGCTTAGGATACGAAAAAAAAATCAAAAAAGAGAAAAAATTGTAGCATGCATGTGGTATGGGAATAGTCCTACACCGTATCCGTTGTTGACTGTGCGTTTAGTCGCGAAAGCGTACGGGTATCATACTCGGCGACCGGAACGTGGGACGGTAGTCTCGTTCGTACTTCGTGAGCCTGCAATCTCATCCGAGGTCAAGGGCGGCGTGGTCTGCTGATCTGGACGTGAGAACGAGGTCTCTGATGTATCTAGCATGGGATCCGAGGTAGATGTAGAGATCCCGCTAGTAGGTTTGATGGGTCTAGCACTGGGTCTTAAGTTATCGGGTAGGGCACTGTCATCGACGTGTGCTAGTTTGAGACGATCAATGCTGACGATCTCGACGCGGCCATATCGATCAACCTTGAAGGTCTTTTCGTGACGAGAGATCACGTGAAAAGGGCCTTCGTAAGGCTGTTGCAGAGGCTTGCGTACCGAATCTACTCGTATGACAACATGTGAACAGGTAGATAACTCTCGAGGGAGAGCGACCTGTCGATGTTGTATTCGAGTTGACACCGGAGACAGCGTTCGCATAAATGCAGACAGTCGATGGACGTAGTCTGATTTACCGAAATCATTACTGCTGTGTAGTGTGGAGAATTCCCCAGACAGACGCAATGTCGTGCCGTATACAAGTTCAGCGGCGGAACATTGGATATCTGCCTTCAAACTCGTTTTGATACCTAAGAGGACGAGCGGTATTGTTTCGTACCGATTTTCGTTTTCGTGTGCTCGAAGAGCACTTTTAAGTTGACGATGAAACCGTTGAACTAAACCATTTGATTCTGGGTGGTAGGCGGTAGTGCGTATGCGTTCCGTACCAAGCATCCGGGTCAATGAGAATAGTGAAATGGGGAAATTTCTCGAATAAAGCGTGGAATATATCGTCACGCGAATAAAAAGTGCCGAGGATTCGGTATGCGTATATCGGAGTCTATTATATTAATACTATTCCTTACAAAGCAGCCGGGTCAGTGGAGAAAATAATTAGGACTCGAAATGTTGCCATCGGTCAGTCGTCACAGTCGAGGGGCAACCGTACAATGCTATCCGTCGTTCTACGAAGCGGTGGGCAACTGTCTCCGCCGTAATAGACTTGATGGGAATAGTTTCGGGCCATCTTGTAAAACGGTCGATGCACGTGAGTGTGTGATCATACCCATGCGAAGGCGGCAGTGGTCCTACAATGTCTATATGGATGTGATTGAAGTGAGCATCAGGCATATCGAACGTGCCAATGGGGGCGGCTACGTGCCTGTGCACTTTTGATCGTTTACACTGTAAGCATTGCTTTACCCATATACGAACATTTTTATTCATGGACGGCCAGACGTACCGTGCAGCGATGGGACGTAATGTAGCTGCGATACCTGGATGAGACAATCCATGAAGGGCATCGAAGACAAGACGGTGATAGGCGGAGAGTACGACGGGTCGGGGAAACCCGGCAGAAGTCGCACATAGGATAGTTCTTGAGCTAGTAGCTAGGGATACTTCCTGGCACTGAACGGACGAAGATTGTGGTGCTTCTGTACAGACAGGATCGTTTGCTTGTGCGGCGGCCATAGCAGGAAGATCGAGCACCGGTAAGGTAACTGCATTCGTCTGGATACGTGATGGAGCATCGGCAACATAGTTCGACTCGCCTTTAACGTGACGAAGGTCTGTCGTGAACCGGGAAATATAGCCCAAATGTCTGCACTCTCGTGGTGAGTAGCGGTCAGAATTGGTATGCAAGGCACACGTTGAGGGCTTATGGTCGGTGAATAAGATGAATTGGCGTCTTTCTACTGTGTGCCGGAAATATTTGATGGTACAGTAGGCTGCTAGCAGCTCGCGACTAAAAGCGCTATATCACGTCTCCATGGGAGCGAGGCGTCGTGAGAAAAATTCGAGAGGTTGCCAACTACCGGAGATGTTTTATTGCACAACGGCTCCTATAGCAAAATTCGATGCACCAACCGCTGTACCAAGCGTGGTTGATGGGTTAGCATGAGAGAGGAGTGTAACTTGCACCAGAGCCGCTTTGACCCCTGAAAATGCAGTACGTGCGGCATCGTTTAATTCTAATTTGTGTGGATTACCGCGAAGTAAATCGGTTAATGGTCGTGACCATTCTGTCGCAAGGTAAAATAATCTCTTGCTTAATGATGTGACCCAAAAATATCATTTCCGATCTGCCCAATTCACACTTGTCTTTCTTGAATACTACTCCATTATCCGAAAGGCGTCGGAATATTAGTGTGAGGTTTTGATAATATTCATCTACGTTTGATGATGCGATCAGCAGGTCATCAAGATAAACGCGAACAAAATCCAAGTCTCGTACTATGCTATCGATAAACCTTTGGAAAGTTTGAGCAGCATTCCGTAATCCAAATGGCATTCGTAGGAACTCAAACAGACCGAAAAGAGTCGTGATAGCGGTTTTCTCAATATTTTCAAGAGCGACTGGGATCTGGTGATATGCTCGTACTAGATCGATCTTAGAAAAGATAGTCGTGCCCTTGAGCGATGCCGTGATGTTGTGTATGTGGGGGATGGGGTAACTATCAAAGCGCGTAACTACGTTTAATGCTCGGTAGTCGCCGCATGGTCTCCAACTAACCCCATCCTTTTTGCGCGACATATGTAAAGGAGAGGCCCAAGGACTGTGAGAAGGACGAATAATACCAGCAGATAGTAAATTGTCAAACTCACGTTTAGCGAAGGCTAATTTGTCCGGTGCCAGTCGGCGTGGTCTTGCCGTGACTGGTGGTCCGCGGGTGACTATGTGGTGTACCACATGGTTGGTCACCGATGAAATCTCTCCGAATGGTTCAGTTAATCTGGGGAATTTCCCGAATAAAACGTGGAATTTATCGTCATGTGAATAAAAGGTGCCTAGAATTCGGTACGCGTTTGCTTGAGCTTTAAAGCCCATGAATTCGCTGTTTGATGTAGCATCAATTAGCTACAGTCTACGTGAATCGACTAGCAGTTCGTAGTGCTGTAGGAAATCAAAACCTAGTATGGCTGTGGGAACATCAGCAATGATGAACGTTCACAGATACCGTCGTCGGTTACCCAGGTTGTATACTGTAGGTAGGAATGGCTGAGCCATTCGCAGCGCGTAGTTGAAGTGTTGTAGCTTGTGACTTGCTGTTACCAAGGGGTACGGTAGATACTTGGGCCCTAGTATCCACTAGGTACCTAGCGTATGTGCAATAATCGTGCAAATAGAATGAACGGCTAACCCGGGGTGAAGGGTCTGCGAGTACGGCCGCTTTTACTCGCCGTTGTTGGAGTTTCCCGCCCTGTATGAGCACGGGGTTCGACAATGGCGGACCCCAGACCCGAAGGATCTGTGGAACCAGCAACAACCTCAACTCGCTTCCGAAACCACCTTGCGGCGTGGCTTGGAAGATGCCCTCGTTGGGCGAGTGTTGATGGCTTTTTGAGAGCGTGAGCGGGCTCGACGGACGTTGGCTTTGGGTACGTTACAACGATCTCGAAAACTAAGACGTGTGTGAATACTGCCGCCCCTATCACCTTGAGCCACAGAGTGACTGGCGTCCGTGTCTACGTTCAAACGCGACGTTGAGGCAACTATATAGTTGTCTCGATTGCTAATCCTTGCTAGTATTTTGTCTGCTATGAGGGCTACCTGGTTGAGTGGCGCGTCCTCGAGCAGGGCCGTAACTGTAGGTTGGATGGATGCTGGCAATGATTCGAGTCACAGTTCTTTAACAATTTTTGAGTCGGCTGCCGTGGGTCCTGCAAGCGATTGCAGGCGCGTGAGGTGGTGGCTCGGTTTAGCATCCTCAATCGTTCCTTCCTCGATGGCAGAAATATCTGAGAATCGCCCCCATGGGATGATCGCAAAGTTGGGCACTTTGGAGTTGAGAACTACTTCACGGACAGCTGCTAAATGGTCCCTTGATAAACATTCGAGAGCGTAGGCGTATTTTTGCCTTTGGCTCGTAATGCGACGGGTCACGAATTAAGACCCTAATGCGGCAAACCAAACTTCGGGGTCGTGGGGAATAAAGGAAATAGGTCTAAAATGTATAACATATACGTCGGAGTCTATTACAATAATGCTACTCTTATCGTTATCGTCATGTCGAATTATTGTCAGTATATTATATATTGAAAAATAATAATACGAAAATATGCGACAAACGTGGATAGATAAGCAATAGACTCACCTAAATTGACTTCTTGGGAAGGTTTGATTGCGATCGCCAAGTATTCATAATTGTATTTTCACCAGTTGTAGAAGAATTTAACGAGGTTGAGACGTGTTCGCATTTTTGGCTCACCAGTTGTAGCGTGCTGTCGTGTCGTGATCGACTATGAACACCACTACAAGAAGAGCTCGCACCAGACAAATCAGAAGGCTAAGAAAGATCGTAACCAGATTTATTCGTTGGCGATCTCGTGGTATCGAAATTATACCGAGATCGTGCCACAAGGAATACAAGCGGAATTAGTGGGTGGAAGAACGAGTGTACAAGGTCACAGCCTACGGAAGAGTAATGCAGGAGAGAGATGGTTGTTTTTAGTACAGTTAAATAAACGAGCACAGTAAAACAATCACTGGTACAATTAGTTATAATAATGATTGTTTCCATTAAACTAATCGCGTTCTCTTGATAAACGTAGTTCACTACAAGTGTAAGAAGTGGTTCCATAAGATATGTACCCTATAGAATGTGATCAAAACCTAACTATCACTGGCTCTGTATGTTTCGTTGTCCAAGCAAAACATTACTCATCCAAGAGGCAATTAGCCTTCTGGCGTTGGCTTATAAAAATGTTAGCGAGAGCTGTACCGGTAACATGTGTACTGATAGCGAAGAATGCATCAGTGTCGTAAGTGCTGTCACCGCAATTGTCAGACACTCAACTGTGCAATGCTCAATAGAACGTTCTATCCCGAAACAATTAATGAGCGATACACCATTAGATACTGGTGGCCAAGTTGCGACCGATGACCCAGACAAACCTATATCGTCTCGAGTAGTTCTAATGTGAATGCTGAGACTGATGGAAAATAAATGACATGGGGACATAGCCAAAAATAGCGCATTGAAGCACTTGTAATGGCATTGTGTCCTAACAAGAGACAATATGTGAAATAAATAGTCATCATTTAACGCGGAGAGAAATCCAACAATGTATAAGGCGGGAACAACGAATTGAAATAATCTGCGTCGGGTGTCATGGCTAGGCCTTGTAGACGTGGTCCTGCTGAATGTTACCTTATATCTTTTATTCATATTAAATATATTGTTCCATCTCTAGCCTAAGCTTGTTCTCCGTCATGTTTTAGTAATTGTTACAAAACTCCATCAAAATCATCCACCTGAGCTACAAATCTCCACCTTAAACTATGCACTACCCTGTCATATTTCAATGCTGGGTTAATCCGAGAATTTAATCAACAGTACCTCGTGTATAATCCAGATTCGAATTACTGTTCAATTCAAATCATCATTACTTGGAGGCGAAAATAACCCAAGCAAGTTTTACTCTTTTTCCCTTTCCTGGTTTATTTACTAGGATTATAGTACTTCTTAACTTACATTAGTATTTTCTGTTAGACCAGTTGTATATATTTCATACGAGCCACTCCCAGGACATAGTAGAAATATTTAATACTTTTATAACACAACATTCTACGAAGAAAACATGTGCTGTTTAAAGACATTCCCTATTTTTAGTTGCCTTTGCCACACATGAATATCACTAGGTTAACTACAGCAACGTCTTATGTAAGGTTTATAACTCGTCATATTCATAACCGAAGTTCCATAAGTCGTCTCAACTTAAAAACTATTTCTCATTTTGGCCACGTTTATTTCAATTTGCCATATACCTCAACAACCTGCATGTTAATCTGGCCCGTACATGCGTTGCATTATATTTCTATGTCTTTTTAATCTAAAAATCATCTCAATCGCCTTTATTGTGTGTCAATAAACCCATCAGTCGTATTCACTATATGTATATGTGTTTATGAATTTGTTTATCATATTAGCAGCCGAAAATCTGAATATAGTTTAGATAATAAATTTGTAAATTTAGGTACTATCAACTGCACTAGTATGATAACTAAACTCCCAGGTAGATGTTGGCTGCATAAACATTTGAAATCAAAACTCCGAAACCTATTACTAAAGTTAACACTGGACGTAAATTTTAGGATTGAAATTCTTAATACAATTAGGCAGCTCGGATTCTTTAACGCCAGAAACTTCTGCTATTTCAGAAGCACATAAAACAACAGTACCTATTTTTCACTGGCTAATCCTCAATCAACTCTATAGCTAGTTAAGCATAATGGTCTCGGGATATCGTCATAAAACATTGTCAAATCTTGACAATCACGTAATATGATTGATAAAGTTGATAAAACTATTAACGAAATCGGTCAGCAAATTGACTTGTAATTATTATTAAGTAGTGTTGTTTTCTCGGTATCTTCGTCCACTACAGATGATTTCAGTATGTTTCTCTATCAGTTGCTCATTCAATAAATATCTTAAAACCTTGTCAGTCTAATTGGAGGTTTAGCGACACAGTCATGCATGCAAATAATCAGTATAAGCAGTCGAGCGAATCTCCTGCAAGCTGAAAACATCAATGTCGAACTTACCCTAAAACTGACTAAGGATTGATTGATTTCAATAATTTATAGTCACTATATCTTAATGAAATGGTATTCCACCTTATATTAAACTGCATACTTGCAACTACCTTGTATGCACCATCAGCCGGTAGGTATAAATATAAATAAATAGTCTGTGGCAACGGAAAGCATTGGTCTACAGTGTGTCTCTCATGTTTAACGATTTGTTCTTAGCTATCTGTCCAAAATTCACATGATTATCACTATTTGCGTATTTAATTTTTTGATAACCATTCATATGTATTGGTAGTAATACTAAATTCTATCACTACAAGTGTAAGAAGTGGTTCCAGAAGATATGTACCCTATAGAATGTGATCAAAACCTAACTATCACTGCCTCTGTATGTTTTGTTATATCATGATTTCTAGAAGCGCCCAACTTCACATGAATATATTATCGATCATCAGTTGCACGTCAGCACAGTCAGGCCTTTAGGCCATGAGTTTTCGCGCACATGTAATATATTGTCGTGGATTTTTTGTGTTGTTATTTATTAGCTATTAACGGCTTTCTTTCCATCATACGTCAAGTTTCGTAATGTTTGTGCTTGTTACATAGTTTTTATTTCAATTCATTAGCAGTTTTACGTATTTTTTGCTAATCAGCTAAGCAAATCTTTCAGTCAGTCAGCTGCAACGTAGAACCAGGCACGTATATGCATCGGTCTAAGTTGCCATACCGCATTAGCACAACAAGATGAACACCGGATTCATAGAAGTAGTTAATTCAGTGGTGGCAATATATAGAAAAAAGATTGCATATAAGGAGGTAGTACAGGAAGATAGAATTAGTTCGTAGAAAGAAAGATTTGAAGTGATTTTAATCTCTTAGTTTGAAGGAAGACAGAGAGTGTATACACCGACGCCATTGTGATCGATTCTGAGCCATGTCACACACAGTCTTCAATCATTGGTTACGATAGTCACGCGGACCCGAACCAGGCAGTCTGCATCTACCAACATGGCTCAGACCAGAAATTAGTGACTTCAAGCATTGATGCCACGTTTTGGTTTGGCCGCCCCTAACTTTCTTCCAGTCATCCCTAACACCGGTTACTATTGCGCGTCGTGGTAATCGGTGTTCAGGCATACTCAGCACGTGGCCCAACCATCTCAGTCGATGAAGGTTCATAACCTCATAAACTGATTTACCATCATTCCCTAATACCCTGCGTTTAACCTCACTATTACTTACCCGGTGATCCCAGCAGATACCCGCAATATTTCTAAGGCACCTGTGGTCAAATACTAGTAACTTACGAATATCTTCTACTCTTAAAGGCCAAGTTTCTCAGCCGTATAGTAGAACGGAACGAACTGCCGCGCAGTATACTCGTCCCTTGATTGATAGACGGATATCTCGCCTTCTCCATAGGTGACGCAAGTTGGCAGAGGCCAAGCGAGCTTTTCGAATCCGTGCTGAGATTTCGTCAGACACCAACCCATTAGGGCTGATCAGACTTCCAAGATAAGTGAAGTTGTCAACGCGTTCGACTTCTCTACTCTCTGTCCGTAGTTCAGGTGTTGACGCAGACCAGTCCTGACTTTGCATTTTATCAGCGTCTTCACCAAACAGGACTTTGTCATCTGCGTATTCTAAGTCGATAAGTGAACCTCCTGGTAGGAGATCAATACCCGAGAAGTCAGTCGATGAGAGCGTTATTTCCATCAGTAGATCTATGACGAAGTTAAACAAAAATGAAGAAAGTGGACAGCCTTGGCGGACACCACTTGAGGTTGCGAAAGCAGATGACAGTTCGCCATAAGCTCTGACTCGACTAGTAGTGTTCGAGTAAAGAGCTTTCACAAGGTTTATGTACTTCTGAGGTACGCCTTTCAATGACAGACACTGCCACAGAACCTCTCGGTCAACAGAGTCAAACGCTGCTTTTAAATCAAGGAAGACCACTATTGTCGGACGCCGATAAGTATGCCTGTGTTCTAGAACATGACGAGTGGTGAATATGTGGTCGATGCAGCCACGACCAGGTCTGAAGCCAGCCTGATTTTCACGTGTTTGCAGCTCACGAGTCTTAGTTAGGCGTCCGAAAATTATCGAAGCTAGTATTTTAGATATTATATTAGTTAAACTAATCCCTCTGTGGTTGTCACAGGATGATTTTGACCCTTTCTTAAATATTGGAACGATAAGTGGTTGTGACCAGTTAGATGGGATGACGTCTAACTCCCAGATTTTAGCTAAAATATTAGTCAACCTAATCGCTAAAACTAGACCACCATCCTTAAAGACCTCTGGGGCCAATCCATCTGGACCAGCTGCCCTTCCTCGTTTCAGATTAACTATAGCCTTTTGAACTTCAGCTAGAGTTGGGGGACCTACTTCAATGTTCCATTCACACTGTCTGGGAATAGAGGGTAGTTGTAGAGTAGCTGAAGGCCAGCTAAACTGCTCCTTAAAGTATTCCGCCCGTCGTTCTAAGCGTCTGAACTGGGAGCAGATGAGAGTGTCGTCTTTTTCCGAAATGGTCTGACTTACACTTGATTTATTAATTCCAGTTTCTTTTATTAGTCTGTAGAGTTGTCTTGTATTCCCTATAGCCGCCGCCTTTTCCATCTCTTTTGCTTTCGTTGCCCACCACTGCTCACGATCGTTCCTTAGACTTTTGCTTAACCTAGACCTGATTTGTTTACGCTCTTCATCGTGTTCAGAACCTGATGGGATGAGTTTACGAGAATCCATCAGTGCAATAGACCTTGAAGAAATCCATTGGTTCTTTGTAATCCTTTTGGTTTAAAACACTGACGGATGTCACTACTTTGATACAGCTGTTTGTATATTTTTACAGCTTCTCATCACTCAATTCAAGTTTTTGGGTCTTACTGTAGCTATTCTGCATCTAATGAGGCGCAAGTAATTGCTTGCTGGTATTAGAGCATGATCGCAGTCTATACATGTATTTCAGAACGGGGGGCAATCTTCTATCGATCCTGTCCAATGATGACTGATTTGAATATGGTTTATTTGAGTCCATCGTTGTTTTGCCGTATGGGTTGCCACGTTAGATGGTGCTTCTCCTTATGCTTAAAATTAGTGTCGGTCACATACGACTAATTCGTAATTTTCGTGTTAGCTTCGTACTTGTTGAGAGCTTACCGCCGGAGACAGATATCCGTGAATGCTCAATTTTTGGGTCGATCTTTTTATCCCCGCCCATTTTTGTGAGAAGGCAGCATCGCTTTTTTGATGATTGTCTAAAGGAAACACCTTACTGTCGTCATACCTTTGTACAATCAGCAGTACGACTTCGCTTTCGGATCCTGGGTTTGCTGCTTTTAGTCTCACCGTTCTTCAACAGACATATCTGACATAGTAGGACCTTGGGAAACGATTGTTCCAGACAGTATAGCTCGACTGGTTCGTCACAATAGGCGAACCCGACCACCACGTCAAGGTAGCAACAACGGTCAGGTTTAACATAATGGGTCTGGAAAAAAAGCAGTTAAGAATTCTGAACTGCTCATTTCATGATGCTAAAACTGCGTGTATTAACTACGAAGCAGTGAATAAACTTGATTTCCGGTCGATGAAAATTTCTCATACTTTGCTCAGTTGTGGTGATGACATACAATCTCAGGGTCAATCAAACTTGCGTTCATTTAATCGTGATTACTATCGTCGTGAAAATTCGAAAAGTGATTCAACAAGGTATTTTGAAGCTAAATATATTGGAACGAACAAGATGAATGGCAAAGTAGTACTTGGAAATTCCTCAATGTCCCGATTTCCGGGAAGCCGCAATAGTAAACTTGGGAAAGATTTTAGGAAAATGGCACAAAAACCACGAAATTCCCCAATATTTCCCAAAAATCTCATTACACTTTTGAGAAATCGGCCTATATTTATTCATAAAACTCCAAAATTTTTCACAATTTTAGGGGAAATTCTGCATTTTCCCCCAAAATTTTACTGAATTTTGTGATTTTCCCCTGATTTTAGCGCTTTTCCCCTAAATTTCACCATATTCTTATTACAGATTTTGCAAACTCGTTATTACGCTGTACTTCCCGAGCTACCAACTTTGGAGAAATTTCGGAGAAACTCGAAGTCAAATGACCTTCACCAACGTTTTGGGAAAATCCCCAAAGCCAGATGACCTTGACCAAGATTAAAGGGGAATTTTTGTAGAAGTTCCCCAGATCTGATGAAATTTCGGGGTTTTAGTGACATTTCCCCAAAGTATAGTTCAGCAAAAGCTCGATCTTTGGTGGATTCAGTTTAAAAGCTATACAATTCTTTTTCAAAAGAACAATAATTACAGCAATAGCGATAATTGAATTATTCTAAACCTATAAAAATTGTTGCTCTGGTTGTTACAAGTTGATACATGCATTTCAAATGTATGTTATTTACAGTTAACATTTATTTCTTTTGTTTTGTTTCACAAGTTTGAGAAAAAAAGTATGTCATAACTTGTGTGTTTTACTAATAGTACTTTTTGTTATGACTTATGACCGGTTAATTTATCACTTGATAAAGTAGCCAATCATAATACGACTTAAACAATCTCAACACTGTACCACAACAGTGATGTATTAACCGGTAAGAGCAACCTAGAGTCCTTATTGATCCTTTTCCTGTCTAGCCCTGCCTGTTGAGTCCAGAACACCAGAACAACTTCCATGTATGAATCATATATTTCAAAAATATCTGGTTAACATACAAACCAAGAGTTTGCTTTACAATCGAGAATATATACTTGTATTCAAAATGATAATAATTACAGTAATAGCGATAAGTGAATTCTGCTAAACATGGTAACAGTGAGAAGGCATAAACGATAGCATTAAAATGTTAGTTTTAACAAGGAAACTAATAATATTATAAGCAAAGATGGATAGTGGCTAGCAATGGAATCCAGGACGCGCGTTTCGTCCTGCTTAGGACTCGTCAGCTGAGTGTACCTGCATCTCAGAGTTGATGTTCACTCTGGGACTTGAATATTCATCAAGAAAATAGATAAGGAGATTATAATTAGGAAGGGATGGCTCAGCGTGATAAGACAAAATGTTGAAATTTTGAGTAACTGTAATCTGGAGGATGACAGAAACAGAAGCAAAACAGCTGGGGGTGAAAGGACTATAGAGAAGATATAAAGGAAGCAGATGAGAGCTAAAGATTATAAAAGAAAAAAGCATTGCCAGGGATTAAGACCATGATAGGAGAAGAGTTTGTACCAGTTTGTTTCTGACAAGTAATTTCGATTCTTTAAGATGTATAGCTAGTGCATCGGCAATACTAGGAATGTGAAATATAATTGCGATTGATAGCTTTCTACTTGATTTGTAGACGACTGTGAACGTAAAATCTACTTTGATTGAATTACCCATGTTCACAAGGTGCTCACCAATTGAACTTCTTATTGAGCCATTTCCACTTCTTTTCATCCGAGTTGGGTAATGCTGTCTAATTCTTCTGGATAAAATACGCGTTGAACGACCCATAAATCTGTCTCCACATGAACGACGAGTCGTTTAGGCTTCAAGATGTATTTCCTGGAGTTGTAGTGCGAAGCCAAGACCAGTGGAGTCAAACGGTGTTTTCAGTTACTCACTGAAGACAGTGGTGGACGGTCGCGCAATATCGTGCACTGGTTGAAGTGAGATATCAACACCGTTGAATGTTTGCTCAGTAGTCTAGAGGTTAAGCGTTCGCACGCGGGACTGAAGGTGATCGGTCAGGGTATCGTGGGTGCGCAATGCAGAGGAGTCCTGCACTAGGATGAAATGGTCGTCTAGTGTTTCATGGTTTTCCATGGTAGTCTAGGTCAAATTGACTCATGAGTTCAAACATTAAATTATCTCAATCTTCACAAACCCTCATTCTGATAAATTCTTAGAAATTTAATCATGAACGAGAATCGAGATTATTTTTGCAACTATATTATATTTTCCTGGGAACAAAATAAGTGTCTAAGATTAGTATTAACACGGAGACCAGGTAATCAACTTGGCCTATCGACGTGAAATTCTTATCAATGGCAATCCATACACAGTAGACTGACTAAATTGATCATTCTTGACCTCAATCATATCATCATTTAAAACCTAACACAAAACATATAACTTGGAATAAATATTAAACCACACGTCAAAACATCTTCACAAGTTTACAAAATAGAATTGTCAAATAGTAACGAATCAATTGTAATTAGACAATTGTTTTACAGTTGATACTATCTCAAGGATAAGCAAGTGACAATAATATATAAACTCCGGAAAATACTATTAAGTGAATACGATTATAAAACCTCCTATCTCGGACAAACAAAATCTAGTAACTGTCGACAAGTAACACGAGTTCTTCGGTCTAAATATTGGTCAATTATGCACGTTCGTCGGGCGAATAATTTTCTGAAAATTTGCACATTACTCATAACTTTGTAGGTAGTAAATTGCTCAACAAATAGTAAACACTATCCACATCGATAGAGTTTAACTTCTTGCAGTATAGAAGAACTAATTGTTTAAAACGGGACATGTTGCAGTAATCCATACTTCCTCTTTATTCAGGTATTTTAAGAATATTGGATTATTTACACCATTATTCATTGAGAATTCTATATTTTAAGGGTAAAATAACATGATGAACAAAGGTAAGACTTGACAACTGTTCAGTAACCATTAATTTCATTGTCAGTAAAAGATTGGTTATGGTATAAGTAAAATATGCTCATAATGTTTCAAAACACTCACTAACCAGTCACTAGCATAATTAAATAGAAATTTGTTTCTGGTGAAATATCTCTTGTCTTTTGATTCGGAATTCAAAATTTGATGTTCAGTTCAATGAGCATTTATCTGTTCAGTATTTTGTTGAATACTTCTTTATAACACCAAAGTTATCTGTACTGTTAATCGGTTCTAAACATTGAATGACTCGTGAAATGTCTGTTTATGTGATCAATTCTCTCGACCAACTTTTGCAAAGCTTTACAAAAATTTGTTCATTAGATTGCCTAGAGGGTGATTTAACTATTTTGATACTGGATTATCTAGAGAGTAGTCATCCATCATGTTCTATGAGAAGACGAATACAACATATATTGTCTTCAAATGTTATGTATGTAGTTTAGACAAATGTATATGGACGTAGAATGTAATCGTTTATTACAGGTGATGAATCTACAGATTGTCTAGAGTGGTTAGTTTGCAAGATATTTCACACAGAACATTTCAGTATAGTTTAGTACATTATTTACTTGCTTCTTTAAATACATGAAGATTGGTACAGGTGGGGGGCAGTAAAATATATATGTAGTGCACAATAAAAATGAGGTTTTGAAGGGGTAGAGAAAGGAAGGCAAGTATAGTAAAAACAGAAGAAAGATGTATAAAAATTAATGTTTAAAAATGAAATAATAGCAATAAGTGCGACAGTTCAGTCGAGAAAAACACAGCCAGAAATAAATCTTTGAATTTACGAAGTGCATCTTGCTTTAATGAAGAAAGTAAAAACGGTAGGACTGTCACTAGAGCACCATCATATTTACTGAAATGTATAGAATAGGAAAAGAGCAATGTATGTTTTTATGAATACCGCTTTAATAATTTACTAGGCTTTGAATAGTAGCTGACATGTGTTTTTATATTGATGAATGGGAGAATGATATACGGTGACAATTCCATCACTTTTAGGGAATAGTACGTCCTCATGAGAAACAAGTAAAATTTCGCTAAAGAATACATACCATAGTTGTGGCCAGTAAGAAGTATGACCGTAGGATACGTGGAAGCTCAGTAGACAGGTAGGAGTAGTTGTATGTTTTGTCTGTTTTAATGAAAAGCAATCAGGCGATTCGAATCATTTTAATTATGTCCGTAACAATATTATTTTGAACTAATTTGTTTCTTAGTCTATTAGCATGTTCCTGATGTTAGATGATTAAGGGATCTCATTAAAAAGCTTGATCTATGGAATTTGGTTAGTATTATGGGACAAGACGAACACGAAATAGGTTAATATTCGGTGGCCAATCAACATAAACATGTTCATAACAAAGTCAGCCATACATTTACAGTGCATGTAGTCATATAAAAGCTTCTCTCAACACTAAAAATGTGAACAAACTAAACATTTTTAAACTGAACTTTATGTCATATTTGACTATATTTGGCTATCAGAAACACTTGAAATGATAAATAAGTTTTGGTTATAAGACGTAGGTAAAATTACTTGTTATTACAGCCAGAAGTGAAGATTTATCCTTCACTATCAGATATTTTGACTGATTAATAGGACCAATGGAAAATAGCAACCTTTATGCTAAAGTTATTTAATATGTTTATCAGGTTCATTACTTAATGATGACAATAATACTGTTCTAAATGATCAACTACTAAACTGCTATAGAACCATTCTCTTAAACTGGTAGAAGAGATAAAATATCACTCATGTTATGATAACGATTGCATTGAAAATATTAAGCATATTATGCTTTTATTTAATTAGAGAAAAGATGGGTAGTTCCGATTTTCTAACGAATGCATTTTGCCGTGAATTTAAACTATTCAATTTATTACTAGTAAGTAATAATTCAAAATTATTGGTAACATTACAAATATGAATTATGGTATTAATTCAATAAAGGAATGGTCTGGCAGAATTTAGACTATACTTTCATATAACACTAAGCTAATTATAACCACTTGATCTCTGTTAGTCACAAAATTATAGATACAGCATCTCCTTCTTACATTTAGAATTAAAATATTTAGGAGACAAAATGTTTGTTTTGAATGGTTCTTGTAATTACAAAAGAAAATATTTCTTGTAAATAATGTATTATAAACTGAAAAATTCTTATTTTAGTAATAACAGTGACTTGTTTTCTGTTTAATTTTTGAAAACTTATTAAAAGTGCAGACTAATGCAAGTTTATTTCAGATGTTTATCAGATGGTAATAGACAAACCTTAGAAACTTTTGTCTAACTACTACTTGAATATCTAAGCCTCATGATCAACACATTCCCTAGCACATATAGATAACATAATATTTCAGAAATCTACAAAATACTTCGGACATTCACCATTTTTCAAATACTGAATCAGACCGATCAGCGCACAAAACAACAGTAGTGAAAATGATTGAGGTCATTTTATTCTATATAAACTAGTGTTATAATGGTTACATTAAGGCTGTAGTGACCTAATTTTGTCAACAGAACGCGATTGGTTCGATGAAAACAATTATTATTATAACCAATTGTACCAGTGACTGTTTTACTGTGCTCGTTTGTTTAACTGTGCTAATGACAGCCATTATACTTACTCTCTCTCCCGTTGACTTTGAACTTGTACGAATTCGGTTACGCTCAGTAACCACGCTTGTACTCCTTTGGCACGATCTCGGTATTCTTTCGATACCACGAGATCGCCAACAAATACATCTCGACTACAGCCATCATCTGCCTTCTGATTTTTGGCCTACCGGAATCTTATTGGTCTATTGGCACGTAGTCTTGTAGCGGTGTTCATAGTCAAGCTCAACTCGACACCACGCTACATTTGGTGAGCCAAATATTGGAACACGCCTCAACCTCGGTCAAATCTTTCAAAGAAGGCAATTCGGTGAGTCTATTGTTTTATCTATCCACGTCTGTCATATATTTTCATATATATTTGACATGACGGATAACGATAAGAATAGTATTAATATAATAGACTCCGATGTACGCGTACCGAATCCTCGGCACTTTTTATTCGCGTGACGATAAATTCCACGCCTTATTCGAGAAATTCCCCAGAATAACTAAACCACTCGAGGAGATTTCATCGGTGACCAATCGTGTGGTACACCACATAGTCACCCGCGGACCACCAGTCACGGCAAGACCACGCCGACTGGCACCGGACAAATTAGCCTTCGCTAAACGTGAGTTTGACAATTTACTATCTGCTGGTATTATTCGTCCTTCTCACAGTCCTTGGGCCTCTCCTTTACATATGTCGCGCAAAAAGGATGGGGTTAGTTGGAGACCATGCGGCGACTACCGAGCATTAAACGTAGTTACGCGCTTTGATAGTTACCCCATCCCCCACATACACAACATCACGGCATCGCTCAAGGGCACGACTATCTTTTCTAAGATCGATCTAGTACGAGCATATCACCAGATCCCAGTCGCTCTTGAAAATATTGAGAAAACCGCTATCACGACTCTTTTCGGTCTGTTTGAGTTCCTACGAATGCCATTTGGATTACGGAATGCTGCTCAAACTTTCCAAAGGTTTATCGATAGCATAGTACGAGACTTGGATTTTGTTCACGTCTATATTGATGACCTGCTGATCGCATCATCAAACGTAGATGAACATTATCAACACCTTACGCTATTATTCCAACGTCTTTCGGATAATGGAATAGTAGTCAACCCAGAGAAATGTGAGTTGGGTAAATCAGAAATAATATTTCTGGGTCACATCATCAGACGAGAGGGTATTCTGCCTTGCGAGGACAAAATTCGAGCAATCAAGGAGTACAACGTGCCGTCCTCAATCAAGGAACTGAAGGCTTTTCTCGGTTTGGTTAACTTCTACCGACGTTTTATCCCTCACGCGGCAGAACGGTTACGACCATTAACCGATTTACTACGCGGTAATCCACGCAAATTAGAATTGAACGATACCGCACGTACTGCATTCTCAGAGATCAAAACGGCTCTCGCTGAAGTTACACTCCTCGCTCATCCTGACCCATCAGCCACGCTTAGTATAGCGGTTGATGCATCAGATTTCGCTATAGGAGCCGTTATGCAACAGAATATCTCCGGTAGTTGGCAACCGCTCGAATTTTTCTCACGACGCCTTACTCCCACGGAGACGAGATATAGCGCTTATTGTCGCGAGCTGCTTGCAGCCTACTGCGCCATCAAACATTTCCGGCACGCAGTAGAAGGACGTCAATTCATCTTATTCACCGACCATAAGCCCTTAACGTATGCCCTGCATACCAATTCTGACCGCTACTCACCACGAGAGTGCAGACATTTGGACTATATCTCACAGTTCACGACAGACCTTCGTCATATTAAAGGCGAGTCGAACTATGTTGCAGATGCTCTTTCACGTATCCAGACGAATGCAGTTACTTTATCGGTGCTCGATCTTCCTGCTATGGCCGCCGCGCAAGCAAACGATCCTGTCTGTACAGAAGCACCACAATCTTCGTCCGTTCAGTGCCAGGAACTATCCCTAGCTACTAGCTCAAGAACTATCCTATGTGCGACTTCTGCCGGGTTTCCCCGACCCGTCGTACTCTCCGCCTATCACCGTCTTGTCTTCGATGCCCTTCATGGATTGTCTCATCCAGGTATCTCAGCCACATTACGTCTCATCGCTGCACGATACGTCTGGCCGTCCATGAATAACGATGTTCGTATGTGGGTAAAGCAATGCTTACAGTGTCAACGATCAAAAGTGCACAAGCACGTAGCTGCCCCTATTGGCACGTTCGCTACGCCTGATGCTCGCTTTGATCACGTTCATATAGACATTGTAGGACCATTGCCACCATCGCATGGGTATGATCACATACTCACGTGCATTGACCGTTTTACAAGATGGCCCGAAGCTATTCCCATCACGTCTATCACGGCGGAGACAGTTGCTCACCGCTTCGTAGAACGATGGATAGCATTGTACGGTTGTCCCTCGACTGTCACGACTGACCGAGGACAACAATTTGAGTCCGCATTATTCTCCTCATTGACTCGGCTGCTTGGTATGGAACGCATACGCACTACCGCCTACCATCCAGCATCGAATGGTTTAGTCGAACGGTTTCATCGCCAACTTAAAAGTGCTCTCCGAGCACACGAAAACGACAATTGGTACGAAACCTTACCGCTCGTTCTCTTAGGCATCAGAACGAGTTTGAAGGCAGATATCCAATGTTCCGCCGCTGAACTTGTATACGGCACGACATTGCGTCTGCCTGGGGAATTCTTCACACCACGGAGCAGTAATGATTTCGGTAAATCAGACTACGTCCATCGACTGTCTGCATTTATGCGAACGCTGTCTCCGGTGTCAACTCGAATACAACATCGACAGGTCGCTCTCCCTCGAGAGTTATCTACCTGTTCACATGTTGTCATACGAGTAGATTCGGTACGCAAGCCTCTGCAACAGCCTTACGAAGGCCCTTTTCACGTGATCTCTCGTCACGAAAAGACCTTCAAGGTTGATTGACACGGCCGCGTCGAGATCGTCAGCATTGATCGTCTCAAACCAGCACACGTCGATGACAGTGCCCTACCCGATAACTTGAGACTCAATGCTAGACCTATCAAACCTTCTAGCGGGATCTCTACATCTACCTCGGATCCCACGCTAGATACATCAGAGACCTCGTTCTCACGTCCCGGTCAACAACACGCGTCATCTGCACCATCTACGGACGAGACTTCCGTCTCACGTCCAGATCGGCAGACCACGCCGCCCTTGACCTCGGATGAGATCGCAGGTTCACGAAGTACGAACGAGACTACCGTCTCACGTTCCGGTCGCCGAGTACGATTACCCGTACGCTTTCGCGACTAAACGCACAGTCAATAACGGATACGGTGTAGGATTATTCCTATACTACACGCATGCTACACTTTTCTTTTTTTGATTTTTTTTGTATCCTGAACCCACGTCTTCGACCATCGTCCATTTGATAACGTCGACTTCAGTCAACTTTGGCAAAAGCTAGTTTGGCCACCCATGCTCTAGTCAACGCACTCAGTCGATTATCTGGTCTCGAATTCGCCTGGCATACGCTTGGTAGTTATGGTCGCGTCCGGTTTCTTGGCTCAACGTGGTTTCGTCCTACGTCTGCAGCGTTTTCTGGTTCGCATCCCTACGAACGCAATCATCAGATCCTGGATACAAACTACTCTGGTGTGGTATGCTAATTCGACCAACAAATACAGCACACTTCTGGTACCGTTCTGCGCAAAAGACTTTCGTTGGCAACTCGAGGATCAACGATCACTTCCTGTTCCGCCAATTTCCTCTGTCCTACAACCGCAATTCTGCCGATCAGTCCCACGAATCAAACCGCTAACTATCGAAAGTGTAAACCCTTTCTAGCGGGGGGCTCCTGTAGTGACCTACTTTTGTCAACAGAACGCGATTGGTTCGATGAAAACAATTATTATTATAACCAATTGTACCAGTGACTGTTTTACTGTGCTCGTTTGTTTAACTGTGCTAATGACAGCCATTATACTTACTCTCTCTCCCGTTGACTTTGAACTTGTACGAATTCGGTTACGCTCAGTAACCACGCTTGTACTCCTTTGGCACGATCTCGGTATTCTTTCGATACCACGAGATCGCCAACAAATACATCTCGACTACAGCCATCATCTGCCTTCTGATTTTTGGCCTACCGGAATCTTATTGGTCTATTGGCACGTAGTCTTGTAGCGGTGTTCATAGTCAAGCTCAACTCGACACCACGCTACAAGGCAATCCACACAAGATGTATATATGTCAAACAAGACTGATCGGATTTCAGTATAAATATCAACTAGGGAATAATTCATGCCACTGCAAATCGAAGTAATGAAAATGATCTAACTTATAAACATCATAAATCTCTTGAACTCAATATTCCGTATATACTTGATTTCTGAAATTAAATAAAATATCCACTTTATTTCTTTTGTTAAGTTGAACTAACTTAAAGTTTATATTTCAATAAACTAAAGCTTTTATGATACTGATTTTTTTTAGTAAACTAGACTCATCTTTATATATTTCATATGATTTTAGGTGATTTGTTGTCAATGGTTACATTGTGATCAAGAATAACAGGTCTATCAAAATTATATTGGGCGAGACTCTAATTTAGGGACGACCTTTGAACGAATTTTGAGTGACCTTGAGAATATTAGCCAATCAGAAGACAGCCAGTATAACGTAGAAATATATTAGAAGAAACTAATGGATTACAGTGAATATACTTATTTCACGTGATTTAAAAACTTATCAAGGTTTGCTAAAGTTTCAGATGTTTTGAAATGATATTGCATACGGTATAAAAAGTCATAAATTCCAAGTACCTGTCGAGTATATTCACGGAAATGCTACTTACACAATCCTACTTTATACTACGTCCCTTGTTGTATTTTAGCTTTCTCACTGCCGTTTCATCTGTCTGCACGATACATCCTACTCCTCCGAATGATTGGTGTATACGTGTTATTTTAGTTGCACATATGTCACGGCAGTACTTATACCACTGGACTGCTGAAGTTTCATAAACAACTGCAAACGCCGCATCCAGTGTTACTGGTGTATTTATTACCCAATTTGCAACTATTATTATAATCTGATTCAGTTTCAGTAGCAATCGAGCTAAGAAAGTCCTCGTTTTAGTAGACTTTCTCATCCAACATGAAGGACAACGCAATATAAGCTCACCACGGTGGTTTGTACACTTTACTGCGGTCATATGATAACCGCAGTCTCACGTACAAGAACTTTTTAGTAATCCCATCCCTTGTAGCCTCTCAATAATCACCTCTTCTCTAAAATCCGCTGCAAACCGATCATATGTGAGCATCAGATGTTAACCTTGAAACGGCTCACACGCTTCCGATTGGCTCGTCCCTAAATTAGAGTCTCGCCAATGAAATTATTTTATCTATAATAGGCATTATTAAAATGTTACTTTTAACTTGGTATACACATAATGAAACACTATTACTGTTACCCGATATTTTAAATAGATAAATCACCATAAACCAAATGATTAATTGTAAATAACATTAATGATACCTAAAAAAGATTATAAACTATTTGAAATATCATATCATGGTCCATTTATTATTGTGGGTAATAAGTTCATAACGAAGAAAAGACCAGTATCAGGTAAGGTTGCATACTCTTAACCTTTCTCTTTCTCCTGGTGATCGATTGGATCATGAAGACGTCAATATCTGAAGGGAAGCATGGGATACAGTGGACATCTAGGATGAAGCTGAACGATCTAAACTTTGCAGATGATCTGGCTCTTCTACACGCAACAACAAATGCAGAAGAAGTCAACCAGTGTAGCATCAGCAGTAGGTCTCAAGATACACAAAGGGAAAAGCAAGATTCTCCGAAACAACACAGCATGCACCAATCGAATCACACTCGACGGAGAAGATTCGGAAGATGTAAAAACATTTGCATATCTGGGCAGTATCATCGATGAACACGGTGGATCTGATGCAGATGTGAAGGCACGGATAGGCAAAGCAAGAGCAGCATATTTACAACTGATGAACATCTGGAACTCAAAACAACTGGCAACCAACACCAAGGTCAGAATGTTCAATACAAATGTGAAGACAGTTCTACTGTATGTGGCCGAAACCTGAAGAACTACAAAAGCCATCATCCGGAAGATACAAGTGCTTATTTACAGTTGTCTACGCAAAATACCGAACTTCAGACATTTCAAAAAATATCGATTATCTTAACTTTAACATCTATACACAAATAAAATGTTCGACAACTCATTACTGGCCGATTAGTAACGGTTATGTTCATCTTGTTTATTAGTTCACATATATAACTGCAGGCTACATCACCCATTACTCATAAACATTATTCGATTACTGCAATTAATATTCTATTCCAGTCGCAGTGTATATGAGAACATAGAGTTTAGAGCCAGTCTCTCAATGTTACACTCTTGTTCGTCTCATCCAAGTCAGTCTAACTCGCCATCATAGATAATTATCATGCCTTAATACGGTTTCGTAACGAACGAGGTCGAGTGCATATTCTTCAAACAACATAAACCGCTCCAGGCTTCACGACCACAAAGGAATACGAATGCGCATATCTCGTCCTCGCAGTCACTATTCTGTTCCTCTGGTCATTCTATATAAATATTGAACGATGTCTCGATGCATCTGTTTATGAAGCAAACGACGACGTACACTATTTTCTCATTTTGTGATTATCATCAATTGCTGTACAGGAACGAATATCACTCATCAATACAGTTATCATCTTACCGCTAGATTATGTTTATCCCAGTTCATACTCAACTATTCTTTATTTTTATATTCTGTCTATACCACAGACTAATTCCTGTTATATTCTACTTTATTTTCATGATACATGGGATCGCTCATACGAACGCGTTACTTTATCGTCCAGACAGTCACGACATAAATGCATGTTAATTTTTTGAACGCTTATTGATCTGCTCATGATTGCATGCTAGCATTTCCATTTTTGTCCGCGTCTTTACGATAATCATTTGCTTTTTTACATAAGTGTGACACTTTCGTACAATACACTCACCCTTCACACGACACTGTACTCTATCAGATATATTACAATTTTCTCGCTACTTCATAATGTTGACCGCATACGACTTCCGTGAAGTATTCGAAAAAAGATGTTTTTAAATTAATATGCTGTTTTCCACAGGGGGGCTTTGTAGTGGCTGGCCCTATGTCAAGCCTACATAGCTTATTTCAGCTCCTAGACAAACTGACTCATCAATTTTTCTCAAGCTACATTTTGACCTTCTCACTTATTCACTTATAATAATAATAATAATAATAATAATAATAATAATTTATATTCTGAAAAAATTATAATTACAGAATTCACGCCAGTTTACAGGCATGATCAATTTGATATAAATAATATCATAATATGTACAGAACGAACATGTAATATGAGTTTTAAGTTTACTAGTTCAGTAATTGTTTAGGTATTACAGCGATCCAATGCATCAGCCGGGAACATGTAATATTTCTTAACTGGACAGCCTGTTGATTTATGAGCGGTGTAATTAAGGTCATTTCGTGTGCCAGATCGATTTAATGATAAATATCTACAACTAGAGAAATTAAAACGAAAACAGAGAGCACGGAACAACAAAGCAGTAATTACCGAAATATGCCAAACAGATCTATCAAAATGCGTATGTCATGTGACACAGTGATATACTGTTGATGATATTCAAATTAGTTAAACTAGCTGGGGACGGTATTAACATAAAGTGACAGCGAGTAGGTGGTTTTATCCAGAGAATGCACTAATAAAAATGCCTAAACATTTAAAGTTCCTATAATAACACTTGTGGAGTGAGATACACTTTCAGGTGCTAGAGCATTCAATGCATTTTCGGAGGAGCAATATGCATCGATGCAACGTACAAATAATGGGAGTGATTTAATCGTACGGATATGTTCTGGTAGGTTATTCCAGGGTCTAGAAAATTTACAAGCAATGTAATTCATATAAAGAGATGATATAGAATAAGTTTGTTTCACAAGTGCCAAGGAATTACGGGTTTCATAATGAGGAGTTTCTGCGTATTGAATTACATGATTGGATGTAAAGGATAGTTTATTAAGTAGTTTGAAGAAAAAAATAAGATTTAGTTTGAGTCTCCTCTTCCATAAAGGGTCTAGCTCTAGTTTCTTACATCTAGAATTATAAGTTAAGGTACAATCAGCTCCAAGAATACGAAGTGTAAATCGTCTCTGTACTGATTCCAGCCTTAATTTATCCTTTATGCGCGCACTGCTAAGAATAAACGTGCAATATTCTAGAAGAGCTCGAACACAAACTTTGTACATTAAAATTCGTGATTCATTGTTATGAAGGTTTCGAATTATGTAACCTACTAGTCGTTGTGACTTGGAGGTCTGTTTCGATATCTGTTCTGTAAGCGATAAGTCTTGGGAGTATCTAAGTCCCAAGTCTACTACTGTATGTAACCTTGTTAACATTTCTCCATTTATGGTAAGGTCTAGGTTAAGTGATGTATCGCCGAAGCATATTCATCCACATTTAGCCGTATTAAGTTCCAGTTGCCATTTTAAGCACCACTGTACTACCTTGTTAAGCTCCAAGTTAATGCAAGTTTGCACATTTTCCAGCTCATGTGGAGAAAATGAATATACTAGTTTAAGATCATCTGAATATAGAAGGGGCTTACCTACACAAAAATTTTCACAAATGTCATTGATAAACACTAAAAAGAGCAAAGGGCCTAAGACACTACCTTGTATTACACCACTTCTAACGGGGACAGCGTTAGACAATGAAGAGTTAATTTTAACTATTTGATGTCGATTGCTGAGAAATGATTCAATCCAATCTAGCAAAGGATTTTGAACCCCATAAGATGCAAGTTTGCCTATAAGAAGTTGGTGGCTAACCATGTCAAAGGCCTTAGAAATGTCCAGATATAGCACTAAGACTAGATATCCTTGGCTACGTAGAGAGTAGACTAAATTAAAGAAGTCGAAATGACATGTCATGCAAGATCGATTTTTGAGAAATCCATGTTGAGTATCATTGATAAAGTTTCCAGCGAGTAAATAGTTAGAAAGTTCATAACTTACAATTTTCTCCATAATCCTAGAGATTACTGGAGTAATATTTATTGGCCGATAATTGTTCATGTCAGTCTTATCTCCAGATTTATAACGTGTCATGATGTACGCGGTTTTCCAACAGTAAGGGTAAGAACCAGTTTCCATAGAGAGAGTAAACAGCTTTAGAAGAAGAAGTGGAATATCTGGACCACCGTATTTGTAGAGAAAGGATGGAATCCCGTCTGCTCCATGACCGCGCGAAAGCTTAAGGGCATTTATAGCCATATTAATTTTCTTACATGTGAAGGAGATAGATTTTATGGAGTTGCTGGTCACGCACGTAACTCTTGAAGCAGGGCCACTTGTGGTTCCTACATCATTCGCAAAATTACCACTGAAAAGGTCTGCCTTAGTTTTAGAGTCGTATATAAGTGTTATTATGCTGGATGCATGGTATATCAACATTTTGAGTTACTTTAGCGCGTTTATTGAGAAGTAGAGTTAAGTTTGTACTTTTGAGTTACTATTAAGTGCTAGTAACTCCTCATTAATGGCTTTTAACCTATGTGTCTCTTTAATTTGATTAAAAATTATTGTTATTTGCGCAGCTGCCGTGAAGTCGTTTGACTTGAAATAACGATTCTGTAGGCGTCTTAGTTTATTACGATATTTAGCTGGTATATATAATTCGTAAGGTTTAATAAACCTGTACGTTTTAAGAGGTACACAAGAATCTAAACAAGAGTTAACGATCAAATAGAATTCGTCGATAGCATCTATGAGATTAGTACATGAAAAAAAGTTATCCCAGTCTGAAAGTTTAATCAGTGAATGCAGGAGGTCCCAGTCGGCATGCTTAAAGTCTCTATATTGACAGGTTTTTGAATGGGTCGGTTAGAAGAGGGATATATAGGGAGAGCGCATACTACTGTCTTATGGTCACTGCTTTCAAATTCATCGTATACTTTTACAGACAGTGGGATAATATCTCTACTAAATATTAGATCGAGTATACTATCACCTCTAGTTGGGGTACGAACCCACTGTGACCAACAGTGCATGTTAATGGTTGCCGAGAACTCCTCATTACATGACTGACAGCTACCGGTACTCCAGTTAATCCCAGGATAATTGAAATCCCCAGTGATAACCTTAGCATTAAAGTTTAGAGCAGATGCATGTATGAATGCATTGATAATAAGATTATTCCCATTATTTGAACTCTCAGGAGCTCTGTATATACATCCAAGGAGTAGACTATGATTCAGGGTGTTGACAGATATCCAGACTGATTCTGGTAAACTATTCAGGACACTATCTTCATCTCTATTAGTTGTTAGGGTATCCAAAGCATATATAATACAACCACCTCCTCGCTTAGTTTCTCTGTCACAGCGACAGAGTCTATAGTTTTGGATATTTAATTCTGAATCAGATACTGCATGAGAGCACCATGTTTCAGTGATAAGTATGAAAGAAGGCTTGGATAGAAAGGCTAGTGTTCTCAAGGCTGAAATTTTGTTCAGAAGTGAACGTGCATTGATAAGTAATAGATTTAGAAACGGTGTATGGAGTGTAAAAAAACCGAGAGCTTCCCTATTGATGTCGTGTATTTTGGATTTGCATATACTGTGGTTTATTATGTTTGACTGATCACATGGGCGATCGCTTGAGCAAATTGTAGTGCTAGTGGGACCAGGGATTTCTGAAGGCCAAAAAAATCATTATTTTGATAAAGCGGATTAATTTGTTGAACTTGACTAGGCGGACAGTTAAGACAAGGTTGGGTTGATGGTGAGTAACCCAGTAATCCATCTTGCCCAATGGGAAAGTGTTGACAAAATTTACGTGTTACTGGTATATTATTTGAGACGTTTGATGTTGGGTAACCTAGTAATCCATCTTGCCTAATGGGAAAGTGTTGAGAGAGGTTATGCAAGCGTATGTGTGTGCATTTCCTATCTTATTCATCACATATCTGTAACTTATTTTTGTCTGACTAAATGTCGATTAATGCTTAGCTAAATTGAGTTGGCTCACTCACCTTCTTCATTGCACATCATTTCGTCTTGTTTCGCCTACCGATCAACAATTGTACGAAATATATGCATCCAAAAATCCATTCTCGCATTTGATTTATTTAATTCTGTTATTCACTAACGCGATTTAAGTCGATAATTATATGCGAGGATTGACGACATGTATATTTCGATAACAATCAGAAACGATCTAACTGAAGTCAGATTTCGGGCAACTAAAACATAACATGTGGATTCCGAAATCACTGAACTTATCATGTCCTCAGGGTTGTCTTCTAGCTTTAGAGGGCATATATGTTAAAGTATCAAGTGACATGTTTTATAAGCTGAACTACAAGTTTTACTTCCACTATTCTCGTGAGATAATAACCAATTTTCTCACTTGCATTAAACCTTGGATTAGGCAATATTAACAAATGTTGTTTTATTTTATACTCCTATGTAATACAAAAATGTAGATTTGAAACAACAAAATATCAACACTTACCTTTCTTAACCTATGCTTAAAACAAATTCTCATTGTTCCTCCCAGTTCTTCATTACATGATTGAAAACTTTTAGATCCGAAAATGATTGGACAAAGAAAAATATAATAAGATAGAAGATACCTGGTAGAGACAGGTAGGAAGAAAAAGGTATAGTATTTCGTCATGTGATTTTTCGTTAAACAATTCATTAAGACATCGACCTACAATTATGGAATTCGTATCTACAGGTTCGTGTAAAATAATTTCATAAATCAAACAAAATTCTTTATTGTATTAACTAAATATGCAATCACATAGTAAATTAAGCCAATTATGAAATGATTGACTGATATGTAATAATTTCAATAGACCACCATGGAAAACCGGGAAGCACTGAACTGTTGTTTCGTTCTATGGTGGGACTCCTCGGTAGTGCACATCCACGATCCCGCCTTGCGAGATTCGGAATCAGGATCTATCGGTCTACTACATTTTGACAGAAAGGCCAGTCTCTAAAAGTTCTCATAAGCATGACTTAGACTAAGCTGTTCAGATGTTTTGAATATTTACTCAAATGACAGTATATTAATGAACACTACCATTACTTATTAATTTGAAAGAACCTATCAGTACTGTCTCACTAAATCAGACCATTTCTTTGTTTTTTATGGAGATAGGTTTGATTCTAAAGGAAACATGATACTCTACACATATTTTGATGGAGTTTCGTTCTCTGAGCTGGATGGTTTGGTCGTGGAGCTTTCATCGTTCTTCTGAACGACATCATCAGCACAAATTTCAGATAGAAGTGAAGTGTTCAAAACTAGAATTCTTCGCAGCACTGGAGTCATCACTCAAAACTCCTGGATTCAGTGAGGAAACACAACAAGAAATAAGGCAAACTATAGTACCGCTAACGCAACAAGTGAAAGAAAACAACCAACTGACCCCACAAAAACAAAAAGCCTTGAAGAATCTTAGAACTAGAAAGGATATTGTCATAGTTCCAGCGGACAAAGGACGCACAACAGTAATTATGGACAAAGAGGAATACCTAAAAAAAGCCGAACAACTACTTGAAGATAAGAACACATACAAACGGATAGATATAAATCCTGTCAAAAAATTGGACAACAGAATCTCAAAGACATTAAACAAGCTAGTCAAAGCAGGAGAAATAACAAAACAAGATCAATGGAGAATGAAATCCAATGGACCAGTACTCCCCCGATTCTACGGCAGACCAAAAATACACAAACCAAGCATTCCACTACGTCCAATTGTAGCACTGCCCGGAACGCCAACATACAATCTATCAAAAGAAATTTCACGAATACTGAAACACTTAGTCGATTCATCCAACCACTCCATCAAATCCCCTACGCAATTCCTGGACCAAATTAAGGACATTCAAATCAACAACGACGAACTAATGATATCCTTCGATGTAACAGCATTATTCACCTCAATCGAACCAAGGTTAGCAAAAGAAACTATATCCCTGCTCCTCGCCAACGACACAAATCTCACAAAGTACACAAAACTTCAAAGTCAAAGTCTACTAGAACTCATCGACATATGCCTAACAACATATTTTCAATTCAACAACAAAATCTACGAACAAACGAAAGGGACACCAATGGGGTCACCAATATCAGGACTGATCGCAGAAGCAGTGATGCAAAGACTGGAAGCCGCGATATTACCAGTGATCAAACCAAAAATTTGGATTCGCTATGTAGACGACACATTCGTTATCATCAAAAAGAATGAGCTAGAAAACACATACAAACTGATCAACAACGTCTTCGATGACATCAAGTTCACAATGGAACAGGAGGCAAACAACAAACTACCATTCTTGGATATATTAATCACTAGAACTGACACAGGAAAACTAGAAACTCAAGTATATAGGAAACCGACCCACACAGATCAAATTCTAAACTACAATAGCAACAACCCAAGAGCACATAAAATCAACTGCG
This sequence comes from Schistosoma spindalis, assembly GCA_946903255.1. Lineage (NCBI taxonomy): Eukaryota > Metazoa > Platyhelminthes > Trematoda > Strigeidida > Schistosomatidae > Schistosoma > Schistosoma spindalis. Next base: position 66,707,507 of record OX336420.1, on the reverse strand, counting down.
TGCAAACTTTGTTCAAGAGGGCGAGGTCACACTGCACCACTCTGGCAGCACGAAGAAAAGAAGAGAAATACCTAAAGGAAGTATTTCAAAAGAATGGTTACCCAGTCAACTTCATCAAAAAATACCAACTACATGCAGCATCAGAGCACAAATCAAGCACAAAAGTCAACAAACGGATCACCCTACCATACATACATGGCATATCAGAAACCGCAACAAGACTGCTAAAATCCTTCGGGATAGGTGTGGCACACAAACCGACAAAATCAATACAATCAATCCTATGCAAACCAAAGGATGAAATAACAAAAGAAGATAAATCGAACATCATCTACAAAATAAATTGTGTCAACTGCGACAAACACTACATCGGACAAAGCGGACGCCCCCTTCACATGCGCTTACATGAACATCAATTAGCAGTCAAACGGCATGATATCTCCTCACTTATATCAATACACGTGGACAACTGCGGACACACATTCGATTGGAAAAATGTGGAAATCGTGGACAGAGGAAATTCTAAAAACACAAGAGAATTTTTAGAAGCCTGGCACTCAGGTCAATCAGCAATCAACAAACATATTGAAATCGATCCGATTTATCAACCAATCAGGAAACTTATGCACAAATATAGGAACAAGAATCAAACCAATAGGAGACAAAACCAAGACAAAAAGGTAAACAATGACAAATTTAAGGTCAATAAGAACCAATCAACATCGAGGTGCACAGAACAAGCTGTGAAACGCATATGGAGAAATTCGAACACTTCACTTCTATCTGAAGTTTGTGCTGGTGATGTCGTTCAGAAGAACGATGAAAGCTCCACGACCAAACCATCCATCTCAGAGAACAAAACTCCATCAAAATCATCCACCTGAGCTACAAATCTTCTCCACCATCTCAAAATCATATGAGCGTGATACGCTTCTCGTTGTTCGAAAATGGGAGAATTTCGCCAAAAGGCAAGCTTCCACTCGAGAACAACTATATTTTCTCCATGAGCGTCTTCGCCAGCATGTTCTACCAACAAGTGTAAGATATAGACCTCCAATCAACTGCCCATTAGGATGGAAAATAGCTGAGCAAAGTGGAAGGAAAATGGTACACCTAATGATAACAGATGCACATTACAGAATCCGCAAATACCAACACGTCATAGAGGAACAAAAGATGAAGCTACAAAGGACACTCACGTCAGAACATTTAGAAATCTTGACAACAGCCATCGAGATATCATGTAAACGACACAGAGAACAAAGAAGAAACACCCTAAAGAAAAAACTAATCAAGATCTCGAAAGCACCAAAGGAAGAAAACACAAACAACTGTGTGATCAATCTGTCAAAACAACCACTAACAAACACTGAAGAACGCCTACTCTAAAAAGGATTAAACTACAACACAAGCGACGCCTCAAAACTAGAATTCTTCGCAGGACTGGAGTCATCACTCAAAACTTCTGGATTCAGTGAGGAAACACAACAAGAAATAAGGCAAACTATAGTACCGCTAACGCAACAAGTGAAAGAAAACAACCAACTGACCCCACAAAAACAAAAAGCCTTGAAGAATCTTAGAACTAGAAAGGATATTGTCATAGTTCCAGCGGACAAAGGACGCACAACAGTAATTATGGACAAAGAGGAATACCTCAAAAAAGCCGAACAACTACTTGAAGATAAGAACACATACAAACGGATAGATATAAATCCTGTCAAAAAATTGGACAACAGAATCTCAAAGACATTAAACAAGCTAGTCAAAGCAGGAGAAATAACAAAACAAGATCAATGGAGAATGAAATCCAATGGACCAGTACTCCCCCGATTCTACGGCAGACCAAAAATACACAAACCAAGCATTCCACTACGTCCAATTGTAGCACTGCCCGGAACGCCAACATACAATCTATCAAAAGAAATTTCACGAATACTGAAACACTTAGTCGATTCATCCAACCACTCCATCAAATCCCCTACGCAATTCCTGGACCAAATTAAGGACATTCAAATCAACAACGACGAACTAATGATATCCTTCGATGTAACAGCATTATTCACCTCAATCGAACCAAGGTTAGCAAAAGAAACTATATCCCTGCTCCTCGCCAACGACACAAATCTCACAAAGTACACAAAACTTCAAAGTCAAAGTCTACTAGAACTCATCGACATATGCCTAACAACATATTTTCAATTCAACAACAAAATCTACGAACAAACGAAAGGGACACCAATGGGGTCACCAATATCAGGACTGATCGCAGAAGCAGTGATGCAAAGACTGGAAGCCGCGATATTACCAGTGATCAAACCAAAAATTTGGATTCGCTATGTAGACGACACATTCGTTATCATCAAAAAGAATGAGCTAGAAAACACATACAAACTGATCAACAACGTCTTTTATGACATTGTAGTGACCTACTTTTGTCAACAGAACATGATTGGTTCGATGAAAACAATTAATAATAATAATAATAATTTATATTCTGAAAAAATTATAATTACAGAATTCACGCCAGTTTACAGGCATGATCAATTTGATATAAATAATATCATTATATGTACAGAACAAACATGTGTTATGAGTTTTAAGTTTACTAGCTCAGTAATTGTTTGGGTATTACAGCGATCCAATGTATCAGCCGGGAACATGTAATATTTCTTAACTGGACAGCCTGTTGATTTATAAACGATGTAATTAAGGTCATTTCGTGTGCCAGATCGATTTAATGATAAATATCTACAACTAGAGAAATTAAAACGAAAACAGAGAGCACGGAACAACAAAGCAGTAATTACCGAAATATGCCAAACAGATCTATCAAAATGCGTATGTCATGTGACACAGTGATATACTGTTGATGATATTCAAATTAGTTAAACTAGCTGGGGACGGTATTAACATAAAGTGACAGCGAGTAGGTGGTTTTATCCAGAGAATGCACTAATAAAAATGCCTAAACATTTAAAGTTCCTATAATAACACTTGTGGAGTGAGATACACTTGCGGGTGCTAGAGCATTCAATGCATTTTCGGAGGAGCAATATGCATCGATGCAACGTACAAATAATGGGAGTGATTTAATCGTACGGATATGTTCTGGTAGGTTATTCCAGGGTCTAGAAAATTTACAGGCAAAGTAATTCATATAAAGAGATGATTTAGAATAAGTTAGTTTCACAAGTGCCAAGGAATTACGGGTTTCATAATGAGGAGTTTCTGCATATTGAATTACATGATTGGATGTAAAGGATAATTTATTAAGTAGTTTGAAGAAAAAAATAAGATTTAGTTTGAGTCTCCTCTTCCATAAAGGGTCTAGCTCTAGTTTCTTACATCTAGAATTATAAGTTAAGGTACAATCAGCTCCAAGAATACGAAGTGTAAATCGTCTCTGTACTGATTCCAGCCTTAATTTATCCTTTATGCGCGCACTGCTAAGAATAAACGTGCAATATTCTAGAAGAGCTCGAACACAAACTTTGTACATTAAAATTCGTGATTCATTGTTATGAAGGTTTCGAATTATGTAACCTACTAGTCGTTGTGACTTGGAGGTCTGTTTCGATATCTGTTCTGTAAGCGATAAGTCTTGGGAGTATCTAAGTCCCAAGTCTACTACTGTATGTAACCTTGTTAACATTTCTCCATTTATGGTAAGGTCTAGGTTAAGTGATGTATCGCCGAAGCATATCCATCCACATTTAGCCGTATTAAGTTCCAGTTGCCATTTTAAGCACCACTGTGCTACCTTGTTAAGCTCCAAGTTAATGCAAGTTTGCACATTTTCCAGCTCATGTGGAGAAAATGAATATACTAGTTTAAGATCATCTGAATATAGAAGGGGCTTACCTACACAAAAATTTTCGCAAATGTCATTGATAAACACTAAAAAGAGCAAAGGGCCTAAGACACTACCTTGTATTACACCACTTCTAACGGGGACAGCGTTAGACAATGAAGAGTTAATTTTAACTATTTGATGTCGATTGCTGAGAAATGATTCAATCCAATCTAGCAAAGGATTTTGAACCCCATAAGATGCAAGTTTGCCTATAAGAAGTTGGTGGCTAACCATGTCAAAGGCCTTAGAAATGTCCAGATATAGCACTAAGACTAGATATCCTTGGCTACGTAGAGAGTAGACTAAATTAAAGAAGTCGAAATGACATGTCATGCAAGATCGATTTTTGAGAAATCCATGTTGAGTATCATTGATAAAGTTTCCAGCGAGTAAATAGTTGGAAAGTTCATAACTTACAATTTTCTCCATAATCCTAGAGATCACTGGAGTAATATTTATTGGCCGATAATTGTTCATGTCAGTCTTATCTCCAGATTTATAACGTGGTATGATGTACGCGGTTTTCCAACAGTAAGGGTAAGAACCAGTTTCCATAGAGAGAGTAAACAGCTTTAGAAGAAGAAGTGGAATATCTGGACCACCGTATTTGTAGAGAAAGGATGGAATCCCGTCTGCTCCATGACCGCGCGAAAGCTTAAGGGCATTTATAGCCATATTAATTTTCTTACATGTGAAGGAGATAGATTTTATGGAGTTGCTGGTCACGCACGTAACTCTTGAAGCAGGGCCACTTGTGGTTCCTACATCATTCGCAAAATTACCACTGAAAAGGTCTGCCTTAGTTTTAGAGTCGTATATAAAAGTGTTATTATGCTGGATGCATGGTATATCAACATTTTGAGTTACTTTAGCGCGTTTATTGAGAAGTAGAGTTAAGTTTTGTACTTTTGAGTTACTATTAAGTGCTAGTAACTCCTCATTAATGGCTTTTAACCTATGTGTCTCTTTAATTTGATTAAAAATTATTGTTATTTGCGCAGCTGCCGTGAAGTCGTTTGACTTGAAATAACGATTCTGTAGGCGTCTTAGTTTATTACGATATTTAGCTGGTATATATAATTCGTAAGGTTTAATAAACCTGTACGTTTTAAGAGGTACACAAGAATCTAAACAAGAGTTAACGATCAAATAGAATTCGTCGATAGCATCTATGAGATTAGTACATGAAAAAAAGTTATCCCAGTCTGAAAGTTTAATCAGTGAATGCAGGAGGTCCCAGTCGGCATGCTTAAAGTCTCTATATTGACAGGTTTTTTGAATGGGTCGGTTAGAAGAGGGATATATAGGGAGAGCGCATACTACTGTCTTATGGTCACTGCTTTCAAATTCATCGTATACCTTTACAGACAGTGGGATAATATCTCTACTAAATATTAGATCGAGTATACTATCACCTCTAGTTGGGGTACGAACCCACTGTGACCAACAGTGCATGTTAATGGTTGCCGAGAACTCCTCATTACATGACTGACAGCTACCGGTACTCCAGTTAATCCCAGGATAATTGAAATCACCAGTGATAACCTTAGCATTGAAGTTTAGAGCAGATGCATGTATGAATGCATTGATAATAAGATTATTCCCATTATTTGAACTCTCAGGAGCTCTGTATATACATCCAAGGAGTAGACTATGATTCAGGGTGTTGACAGATATCCAGACTGATTCTGGTAAACTATTCAGGACACTATCTTCAACTCTATTAGTTGTTAGGGTATCCAAAGCATATATAATACAACCACCTCCTCGCTTAGTTTCTCTGTCACAGCGATAGAGTCTATAGTTTTGGATATTTAATTCTGAGTCAGATACTGCATGAGAGCACCATGTTTCAGTGATAAGTATGAAAGAAGGCTTGGATAGAAAGACTAATGTTCTCAAGGCTGAAATTTTGTTCAGAAGTGAACGTGCATTGATAAGTAATAGATTTAGAAAGGGCGTATGGAGTGTAAAAAAACCGAGAGCTTCCCTATTGATGTCGTGTATTTTGGATTTGCATATACTGTGGTTTATTATGTTTGACTGATCACATGGGCGATCGCTTGAGCAAACTGTAGTGCTAGTGGGACCAGGGATTTCTGAAGGCCAAAAAAATCATTATTTTGATAAAGCGGATTAATTTGTTGAACTTGACTAGGCGGACAGTTAAGACAAGGTTGGGTTGATGGTGAGTAACCCAGTAATCCATCTTGCCCAATGGGAAAGTGTTGACAAAATTTACGTGTTACTGGTATATTATTTGAGACGTTTGATGTTGGGTAACCTAGTAATCCATCTTGCCTAATGGGAAAGTGTTGAGAGAGGTTACGTCTTACAGGTTTATTATTTAAAGCGTTTGAGGGTACTCGTGAGGCTCGTTGGTTTACTGTGGTCTGTCCAGTATTAGGCCTACTTACATAACGATTGAAGTGGCCGTCTTGTGAGACATTTGAACCAGGTCTGCCCTTATATCCTCCCCTACGATGCGTTGGGTAAAGCATGGTGTCGGGTAGTTTAGTCTTATTTGTATTGAGTAGGGCCATCGTAATACTTTTATTATTGGGTCTAGAACCAGAAGGTTCTGTACAAACATTCTTCTTACGTGGCATAGACTTTTTAATCTTGACAGTGTTTTTAAGAGCTGTCGCATTAGGACTAGGTATTTGCTTATGGGCTTCTAATGGTAAATTGGATACTATCGGATTAGTGTAATCAGTAGATGTACATTGCTTATCAGATGTCACTACAGGCATAATAGGTAAGTTAGCACTCTTCGTTGGCAGATCAGAGTACTGGAGAACATGAGATAGGGTATCAGTATCAGTGGATCCCGCAGCTGATGCGTCGTGATTTTTTATGATCTCAACATCTATATTTTCGTTCACGGTACGCTTTTGCGTAAGTCTTTGATTGGTGGTCTTATCTGAGACTATGCGAGCGTTTCTAAACTTCGTAAGCGCGCATATCAGCCGCTCAGATTCTTTTAACTGTTCAGCTAATATATGAGAATCAAACCTGAACAAGACCGGGCACGAGTATTTCTGGTGCTTCTTAGTAAGTCGGATGCATTGGCATGGACTGTCTTGAAGGTTAGATGCTTTTAATATCGAATTCCTTACAGTTTTAATGGAGACTTTGTCAGGTATATTATAGACAATCACGTTATTACGAGAGACTATTCGCTTGGTAACTTCACTAGCGATAAAATCGATAACAGATTCTGCTTTTATAATGTCATCAAGTTCCGCAGGAACGATGTCTTTTGACAAAAGCAGTTTTAAAGGTGATAGTGTCTTTAGTTCTTGCTTAAAATCATCATGCTTTGATAAAGAGCTAGAAAGTGACTCGACTTTAGAACGCATGTCGCTTAGTTGCTTAAACAGACTGTTTAATTCACTCTTCATATCATCGATCCTTTTTGATCTTGAGGTGGAACCCATTACTAAATTAGAAACAGAGTCGTCCAGCAGCACGTGTGGTGAAAGACCAGTCCCAACATTATCAGATACAAAAGGAGTAGCGGAGCAAGAAGAATAGGTAATAACAGAATTGTTGGCGAGACTCTAATTTAGGGACGAGCCAATCAGAAGCGTGTGAGCCGTTTCAAGGTCACGGAGCCAAGTTTAACACCTGATGCTCACATATGACCGGTTTACAGTGGATTTTAGAGAAGAGGTGATTATTGAGAGGCTACAAGGGATGGGATTACTAAAAAGTTCTTGTACGTGAGACTGCGGTTATCATATGACCGCAGTAAAGTGTACAAACCACCGTGGTGAGATTATATTTCGTTGTCCTTCATGTTGGATGAGAAAGTCTACTAAAACGAGGACTTTCTTTGCTCGATTGCTACTGAAACTGAATCAGATTATGATAATAGTTGCAAATTGGATAATAAATACACCAGTAACACTGGCTGCGGCGTTTGCAGTTGTTGATGAAACCTCAGCAGTCCAGTGGTATAAGTACTGCCGTGACATATGTGCAACTAAAATAACACGTATACACCAATCATTCGGAGGAGTAGGATGTATCGTGCAGACAGATGAAACGGCAGTGTGAAAGCGAAAATACAACAAGGGACGTAGTATAAAGTAGGATTGTGTAAGTAGCATTCCCGCGAATATACTCGACAGGTACTTGGAATTTATGACTTTTTATACCGTATGCAATATCATTTCAAAACATCTGAAACTTAAGCAAACCTTGATAAGTTTTTAAATCATGTAAAAGAAGTATATTCACTGTAATCCATTAGTTTCTTCTAATATATTTCTACGTTATACTAGCTGTCTTCTGATTGTCTAATATTCTCAAGGTCACTCAAAAGTCGTTCAAAGGTCGTCCCTAAATTAGAGTCTCGCCGAATTGTTAATGTCTGAAGGGTTAGGACTTTTCCGTGCTCGTTTTTTTGACAGTCGACCCATATTGCTTAAAGTATGAATTCTGTAGTGACCTACTTTTGTCAACAGAACACGATTGATTCGATGAAAACAATTATTATTATAACCAATTGTACCAGTGACTGTTTTACTGTGCTCGTTTGTTTAACTGTGCTAAGAACGGCCATTTTGGGCTTCCATTGTATTCCGTTGCTTTTACGCGGTTTTTGGACTACGCACGTATCTTATCTTGCCGATCGCAACTGTACTCCTTTGGCACGATCTCGGAATTCTTTCGATACCACGAGATCGCCAACAAATATATACGACTACTACAATCATCTGCCTTCTGATATTTTGGCCTATCGGAATTTTATTGGTCTATTGGCAAGTAGTCTGGTAGCGGTGTTCATAGTTCAGCTCAACTCGACACCACGCTACATTTGGTGAGCAAAATTTTGGAACACGCCTCACCTTCGGTCAAATCTTCTGCAACTGGTGAATCTACATCTACGACCACTTGGCAATCGCAACCAAACCTTCCAAAGAAGTCAATTTTGGTGAGTCTATCGCTTATCTATCCACGTCTGTCATATATTTTCATATTAATTTTTAATATATATATTTGACATGACGGATAACGATAAGAATAGTATTAATATAATAGACTCCGATGTACGCGTACCGAATCCTCGGCACTTTTTATTCGCGTGACGATAAATTCCACGCCTTATTCGAGAAATTCCCCAGATTAACTAAACCACTCGAGGAGATTTCATCGGTGACCAATCGTGTGGTACACCACATAGTCACCCGCGGACCACCAGTCACGGCAAGACCACGCCGACTGGCACCGGACAAATTAGCCTTCGCTAAACGTGAGTTTGACAATTTACTATCTGCTGGTATTATTCGTCCTTCTCACAGTCCTTGGGCCTCTCCTTTACATATGGTGCGCAAAAAGGATGGGGTTAGTTGGAGACCTTGCGGCGACTACCGAGCATTAAACGTAGTTACGCGCTTTGATAGCTAGCCCATCCCCCACATACACGACATCACGGCATCGCTCAAGGGCACGACTATCTTTTCTAAAATCGATCTGGTACGAGCATATCACCAGATCCCAGTCGCTCTTGAAGACATCGAGAAAACTGCTATCACGACTCCGTTCGGTCTGTTTGAGTTCCTACGAATGCCATTTGGATTACGGAATGCTGCTCAAACTTTCCAAAGGTTTATCGATAGCATAGTACGAGACTTGGATTTTGTTCACGTCTATATTGATGACCTGCTGATCGCATCATCAAACGTAGATGAACATTATCAACACCTTACGCTATTATTCCAACGTCTTTCGGATAATGGAATAGTAGTCAACCCAGAGAAATGTGAGTTGGGTAAATCAGAAATAATATTTCTGGGTCACATCATCAGACGAGAGGGTATTCTGCCTTGCGAGGACAAAATTCGAGCAATCAAGGAGTACAACGTGCCGTCCTCAATCAAGGAACTGAAGGCTTTTCTCGGTTTGGTTAACTTCTACCGACGTTTTATCCCTCACGCGGCAGAACGGTTACGACCATTAACCGATTTACTACGCGGTAATCCACGCAAATTAGAATTGAACGATACCGCACGTACTGCATTCTCAGAGATCAAAACGGCTCTCGCTGAAGTTACACTTCTCGCTCATCCTGACCCATCAGCCACGCTTAGTATAGCGGTTGATGCATCGGATTTTGCCATAGGAGCCGTTATGCAACAGAATATCTCCGGTAGTTGGCAACCCCTTGAATTTTTCTCACGACGCCTTACTCCCACGGAGACGAGATATAGCGCTTTTGGTCGCGAGCTGCTTGCAGCCTACTGCGCCATCAAACATTTCCGGCACGCAGTAGAAGGACGTCAATTCATCTTATTCACCGACCATAAGCCCTTAACGTATGCCCTGCATACCAATTCTGACCGCTACTCACCACGAGAGTGCAGACATTTGGACTATATCTCACAGTTCACGACAGACCTTCGTCACATTAAAGGCGAGTCGAACTATGTTGCCGATGCTCTTTCACGTATCCAGACGAATGCAGTTACTTTACCGGTGCTCGATCTTCCTGCTATGGCCGCCGCGCAAGCAAACGATCCTGTCTGTACAGAAGCACCACAATCTTCGTCCGTTCAGTGTCAGGAAGTACCCCTAGCTACTAGCTCAGGTACTATACTATGTGATACGTCTACCGGTCTTCCTCGACCCATCGTACCCTCTACCTATCGCCGTCTCGTCTTCGATGCCCTTCATGGATTGTCTCATCCAGGTATCGCAGCCACATTACGTCTCATCGCTGCACGATACGTCTGGCCGTCCATGAATAAAGATGTTCGTATGTGGGTAAAGCAATGCTTACAGTGTCAACGATCAAAAGTGCACAGGCACGTAGCTGCCCCCATTGGCACGTTCGCTACGCCTGATGCTCGCTTTGATCACGTTCATATAGACATTGTAGGACCATTGCCACCATCGCATGGGTATGATCACATACTCACGTGCATTGACCGTTTTACAAGATGGCCCGAAGCTATTCCCATCACGTCTATCACGGCGGAGACAGTTGCTCACCGCTTCGTAGAACGATGGATAGCATTGTACGGTTGTCCCTCGACTGTCACGACTGACCGAGGACAACAATTTGAGTCCGCATTATTCTCCTCATTGACTCGGCTGCTTGGTATGGAACGCATACGCACTACCGCCTACCATCCAGCATCGAATGGTTTAGTCGAACGGTTTCATCGCCAACTTAAATGTGCTCTCCGAGCACACGAAAACGACAATTGGTACGAAACCTTACCGCTCGTTCTCTTAGGCATCAGAACGAGTTTGAAGGCAGATATTCAATGTTCCGCCGCTGAACTTGTATACGGCACGACATTGCGTCTGCCTGGGGAATTCTTCACACCACGGAGCAGTAATGATTTCGGTAAATCAGACTACGTCCATCGACTGTCTGCATTTATGCGAACGCTGTCTCCGGTGTCAACTCGAATACAACATCGACAGGTCGCTCTCCCTCGAGAGTTATCTACCTGTTCACATGTTTTCATACGAGTAGATTCGGTACGCAAACCTTTACAACAGCCTTACGAAGGCCCTTTTCACGTGATCTCTCGTCACGAAAAGACCTTCAAGGTTGATCGACACGGCCGCGTCGAGATCGTCAGCATTGATCGTCTCAAACCAGCACACGTCGATGACAGTGCCCTACCCGATAACTTGAGACTCAATGCTAGACCTATCAAACCTTCTAGCGGGATCTCTACATCTACCTCGGATCCCACGCTAGATACATCAGAGACCTCGTTCTCACGTCCCGGTCAACAGCACGCGTCATCTGCACCATCTACGGACGAGACTTCCGTCTCACGTCCAGATCGGCAGACCACGCCGCCCTTGACCTCGGATGAGATCGCAGGTTCACGAAGCACGAACGAGACCACCGTCTCACGTTCCGGTCGCCGAGTACGATTACCCGTACGCTTTCGCGACTAAACGCACAGTCAATAACGGATACGGTGTAGGATTATTCCTATACTACACGCATGCTACACTTTTCTTTTTTTGATTTTTTTTTGTATCCTGAGCCCACGCCTCCGACCATCGTCCATTTGATAACGTCGACTTCAGTCAACTTTGGCGAAAGCTGGTTTGGCCACCCACGCTCTAGTCAACGTACTCAGTCGATTATCTGGTCTCGAATCCGCCTGGCATATGCTTGGTAGTTATGGTCGCGTCCGGTTTCTTGGCTCAACGTGGTTTCGTCCTACGTCTGCAGCGTTTTCTGGTCCACATCCCTACGAACGCAATCATCAGATCCTGGATACAAACCACTCTGGTGTGGTATGCTAACTCGACCAGCAAATACAGCACACTTCTCCTGGTACCGTTCTGCCCAAAAGACTTTCGTTGGCAACTCGAGGATCAACGATCACTTCCTGTTCCGCCAATTTCCTCTGTCCTACAACCGCAATTCTGCCGATCAGTCCCACGAATCAAACCGCTAACTATCGAAAGTGTAAACCCTTTCTAGTGGGGGGCTCCTGTAGTGACCTACTTTTGTCAACAGAACGCGATTGGTTCGATGAAAACAATTATTATTATAACCAATTGTACCAGTGACTGTTTTACTGTGCTCGTTTGTTTAACTGTGCTAATAACAGCCATTTTGGGCTTCCATTGTATTCCATTGCTTTTACGCGGTTTTTGGACTACGCACGTATCTTATCTTGCCGATCGCAACTGTACTCCTTTGGCACGATCTCGGTATTCTTTCGATACCACGAGATTGCCAACAAATATATACGACTACTACAATCATCTGCCTTCTGATATTTTGGCCTATCGGAATTTTATTGGTCTATTGGCAAGTAGTCTGGTAGCGGTGTTCATAGTCAAGCTCAACTCGACACCACGCTACAACATCAAGTTCACAATGGAACAGGAGGCAAACAACAAACTACCATTCTTGGATATATTAATCACTAGAACTGACACAGGAAAACTAGAAACTCAAGTATATAGGAAACCGACCCACACAGATCAAATTCTAAACTACAATAGCAACAACCCAAGAGCACATAAAATCAACTGCGTGCAAACTTTGTTCAAGAGGGCGAGGTCACACTGCACCACTCTGGCAGCACGAAGAAAAGAAGAGAAATACCTAAAGGAAGTATTTCAAAAGAATGGTTACCCAGTCAACTTCATCAAAAAATACCAACTACATGCAGCATCAGAGCACAAATCAAGCACAAAAGTCAACAAACGGATCACCCTACCATACATACATGGCATATCAGAAACCGCAACAAGACTGCTAAAATCCTTCGGGATAGGTGTGGCACACAAACCGACAAAATCAATACAATCAATCCTATGCAAACCAAAGGATGAAATAACAAAAGAAGATAAATCGAACATCATCTACAAAATAAATTGTGTCAACTGCGACAAACACTACATCGGACAAAGCGGACGCCCCCTTCACATGCGCTTACATGAACATCAATTAGCAGTCAAACGGCATGATATCTCCTCACTTATATCAATACACGTGGACAACTGCGGACACACATTCGATTGGAAAAATGTGGAAATCGTGGACAGAGGAAATTCTAAAAACACAAGAGAATTTTTAGAAGCCTGGCACTCAGGTCAATCAGCAATCAACAAACATATTGAAATCGATCCGATTTATCAACCAATCAGGAAACTTATGCACAAATATAGGAACAAGAATCAAACCAATAGGAGACAAAACCAAGACAAAAAGGTAAACAATGACAAATTTAAGGTCAATAAGAACCAATCAACATCGAGGTGCACAGAACAAGCTGTGAAACGCATATGGAGAAATTCGAACACTTCACTTCTATCTGAAGTTTGTGCTGGTGATGTCGTTCAGAAGAACGATGAAAGCTCCACGACCAAACCATCCATCTCAGAGAACAAAACTCCATCAAAATCATCCACCTGAGCTACAAATCTTCTCCACCATCTCAAAATCATATGAGCGTGATACGCTTCTCGTTGTTCGAAAATGGGAGAATTTCGCCAAAAGGCAAGCTTCCACTCGAGAACAACTATATTTTCTCCATGAGCGTCTTCGCCAGCATGTTCTACCAACAAGTGTAAGATATAGACCTCCAATCAACTGCCCATTAGGATGGAAAATAGCTGAGCAAAGTGGAAGGAAAATGGTACACCTAATGATAACAGATGCACATTACAGAATCCGCAAATACCAACACGTCATAGAGGAACAAAAGATGAAGCTACAAAGGACACTCACGTCAGAACATTTAGAAATCTTGACAACAGCCATCGAGATATCATGTAAACGACACAGAGAACAAAGAAGAAACACCCTAAAGAAAAAACTAATCAAGATCTCGAAAGCACCAAAGGAAGAAAACACAAACAACTGTGTGATCAATCTGTCAAAACAACCACTAACAAACACTGAAGAACGCCTACTCTAAAAAGGATTAAACTACAACACAAGCGACGCCTCAAAACTAGAATTCTTCGCAGCACTGGAGTCATCACTCAAAACTTCTGGATTCAGTGAGGAAACACAACAAGAAATAAGGCAAACTATAGTACCGCTAACGCAACAAGTGAAAGAAAACAACCAACTGACCCCACAAAAACAAAAAGCCTAGAAGAATCTGTAGTGACCTACTTTTGTCAACAGAACACGATTGGTTCGATGAAAACAATTATTATTATAACCAATTGTACCAGTGACTGTTTTACTGTGCTCGTTTGTTTAACTGTGCTAATAACAGCCATTTTGGGCTTCCATTGTATTCCATTGCTTTTACGCGGTTTTTGGACTACGCACGTATCTTATCTTGCCGATCGCAACTGTACTCCTTTGGCACGATCTCGGTATTCTTTCGATACCACGAGATTGCCAACAAATATATACGACTACTACAATCATCTGCCTTCTGATATTTTGGCCTACCGGGATTTTATTGGTCTATTGGCAAGTAGTCTGGTAGCGGTGTTCATAGTCAAGCTCAACTCGACACCACGCTACAAATCTTAGAACTAGAAAGGATATTGTCATAGTTCCAGCGGACAAAGGACGCACAACAGTAATTATGGACAAAGAGGAATACCTCAAAAAAGCCGAACAACTACTTGAAGATAAGAACACATACAAACGGATAGATATAAATCCTGTCAAAAAATTGGACAACAGAATCTCAAAGACATTAAACAAGCTAGTCAAAGCAGGAGAAATAACAAAACAAGATCAATGGAGAATGAAATCCAATGGACCAGTACTCCCCCGATTCTACGGCAGACCAAAAATACACAAACCAAGCATTCCACTACGTCCAATTGTAGCACTGCCCGGAACGCCAACATACAATCTATCAAAAGAAATTTCACGAATACTGAAACACTTAGTCGATTCATCCAACCACTCCATCAAATCCCCTACGCAATTCCTGGACCAAATTAAGGACATTCAAATCAACAACGACGAACTAATGATATCCTTCGATGTAACAGCATTATTCACCTCAATCGAACCAAGGTTAGCAAAAGAAACTATATCCCTGCTCCTCGCCAACGACACAAATCTCACAAAGTACACAAAACTTCAAAGTCAAAGTCTACTAGAACTCATCGACATATGCCTAACAACATATTTTCAATTCAACAACAAAATCTACGAACAAACGAAAGGGACACCAATGGGGTCACCAATATCAGGACTGATCGCAGAAGCAGTGATGCAAAGACTGGAAGCCGCGATATTACCAGTGATCAAACCAAAAATTTGGATTCGCTATGTAGACGACACATTCGTTATCATCAAAAAGAATGAGCTAGAAAACACATACAAACTGATCAACAACGTCTTCGATGACATCAAGTTCACAATGGAACAGGAGGCAAACAACAAACTACCATTCTTGGATATATTAATCACTAGAACTGACACAGGAAAACTAGAAACTCAAGTATATAGGAAACCGACCCACACAGATCAAATTCTAAACTACAATAGCAACAACCCAAGAGCACATAAAATCAACTGCGTGCAAACTTTGTTCAAGAGGGCGAGGTCACACTGCACCACTCTGGCAGCACGAAGAAAAGAAGAGAAATACCTAAAGGAAGTATTTCAAAAGAATGGTTACCCAGTCAACTTCATCAAAAAATACCAACTACATGCAGCATCAGAGCACAAATCAAGCACAAAAGTCAACAAACGGATCACCCTACCATACATACATGGCATATCAGAAACCGCAACAAGACTGCTAAAATCCTTCGGGATAGGTGTGGCACACAAACCGACAAAATCAATACAATCAATCCTATGCAAACCAAAGGATGAAATAACAAAAGAAGATAAATCGAACATCATCTACAAAATAAATTGTGTCAACTGCGACAAACACTACATCGGACAAAGCGGACGCCCCCTTCAC
This sequence comes from Schistosoma spindalis, assembly GCA_946903255.1. Taxonomy (NCBI): domain Eukaryota; kingdom Metazoa; phylum Platyhelminthes; class Trematoda; order Strigeidida; family Schistosomatidae; genus Schistosoma; species Schistosoma spindalis. Next base: position 66,691,256 of record OX336420.1, on the reverse strand, counting down.
ATGCGCTTACATGAACATCAATTAGCAGTCAAACGGCATGATATCTCCTCACTTATATCAATACACGTGGACAACTGCGGACACACATTCGATTGGAAAAATGTGGAAATCGTGGACAGAGGAAATTCTAAAAACACAAGAGAATTTTTAGAAGCCTGGCACTCAGGTCAATCAGCAATCAACAAACATATTGAAATCGATCCGATTTATCAACCAATCAGGAAACTTATGCACAAATATAGGAACAAGAATCAAACCAATAGGAGACAAAACCAAGACAAAAAGGTAAACAATGACAAATTTAAGGTCAATAAGAACCAATCAACATCGAGGTGCACAGAACAAGCTGTGAAACGCATATGGAGAAATTCGAACACTTCACTTCTATCTGAAGTTTGTGCTGGTGATGTCGTTCAGAAGAACGATTGATATAGACTTAAGCGTCTGCATAAAAGAATGCCATAGAAATTATGAAACTACTTCATCTGGAGGGATGATGAAAACTTATATTACTGTTTTCCAGATAATGTTCTTAATTTGATGTTTCCATTTTTTCTATGCCATAAGTGTGCACTTATACAAGCAGTAGTACAGTTTTCTTCTGTTTAATACAAAATCCATTGAGTTTATTCAATATCAGGCGGTTAATGTGCTACGTTAGCAATTTCGTAAAACTCCTTAAAGCAACAAAAAAAATTATTTAGCAGCAAGATTTTCCCACAAAAAAAAATCAAAATTAGTATGTATATTCATACATATTCGAAGATTTTAAGTTTTTCATATTTATTCCATTTCAAATACATTATTCTTAACCAGGTAAACTAAGCTGATGTATTCAGACAAACATATCACTATTGGTCTTAAACGTTAAAGTGATTCATTAATTAGGAAAATTCATTTCACATGTTTTATGCTCATATTTGTTGTTCACTGATATTTAGATATTTCAAATCTGCATATACCTGCTACGTGTTCGAATATTCATTCAGTGAACAATATCAAATCATATGAAATAATTTATTGGCTTCTGTGTTATCTAATCAGCCTACTATGGGAGAGAGCAAACCAACTTCCGTCCGAAGAAGAAATTACGAAATGATGTTGGAAGTGGATGGGACTTACATTGAGGAAATCATTGAACTGAATCACAAAAAAAGTGCTAACTTGAAATCCTGGAGGAAAAACAGAAAACAGGAAAGCCAAAAAACACACTGAGCAGAGAATAGGAAGCAGACATGAAAAGGATGAATGGCAACTGCAAACAACTGAAAAGGATTGCCCGGGACAGAGTTTGATGGCGAATGCTTTTGAGCGGCCTATACTTCTCCATGAGGGGTAACAGACGTAAGTAAGTAGGTGAGTTTTATATAATATTTGGGTGATAGTATATGAATAAATTTTTAAAAATTTCAGTTCACAATGTGAAATCAACAGGCAGTTTAAATAAAAGCCTTAGTTTTACCTTCGGCGAAACTATAATCCTGATTTATAACGTAAGGTGTTTACGACAATTCACTTGGTCATGTCACTTAATCTATTCCAATATTTACTGTTAATTGGAAGCTGTCAAAAATCCATGTGCTATTTGTTTAACGAAGTTATTCAAAAAATTCTAGTACGGAGTTAGGGGAACATACGTCTAAGTAATTTGTTAAATGAGTAAAAGGAGTATTTATTATTTCTCGTCATATTTTAGATGAGATTAATATAAATAAAGAATAAAGCTACTGAAACTAATGAACACAGCTGAATACATCTCCAAGATAAAGTCAATCCTAAACAATCATTAGAGATTAGAGGTACATACATTTAACAAGCATTATCTGATTCAACAGAAAAGTGAATCACAAGTGTGTCTGAAGAACTTCTTATTTACAAAATCATTGTAATTCTACTTAGGATGTTCAAAAACCTCGAGACTCACATCTACCAAAAGTACACAAACATGTTGTCCTCCTTAGACCTATTCAGTCAGTGAATAATTCATCATGTCACAAGGTTTCTCACTGGCTAGCAGATAAGATGGAACCGGTCCGTCAGAGATTAGCAACATTTATGTTTAGAGATTCATTCTAATTCACTGACAAACTAAATCGGATGGATGTTGTTGGTTAGTCCATGGTATCTTTTGATGTAAAATTCCTGTTTACTGAAATACCACTTCTTGAAACTATTGATATAATTTGTCAGAATTCTCTCCTCCTAATTTCGCTAGTGTCACAGTTGAAACAGATTTCACTCATGTTCACAGAATTCATTCAATTCCAGTTCAATAACACTACATACCATCAAATTGACAGTGTGCCAATGGAAAGTGCATTAGGTCAAATCATAGCAGATATTTTTAAGGATCACCTTGAAAACATGGAGTTTAAACAAGCAATTAACGAAATGACGAAATACTCCAAGCGTGTTGATGATACTTTTGTTGCGTACGATAACAAACACCATGCAATACACCTGTTAGCATACTTTAACAGTGCTCGTCCCAACACACAATTTACTGTGGAACACGAAAACAACCACATGTTTTACTTTCGTAAAATTGCAATACAACAAACGGAAGATGGGACGGTGTAACATTTGGCTTATCAGAATGTACTTGGAAAAGTGTTTATCTGGATTTCAATAGTTTTTCTCTAGTTAGTTATAATGTTATTTTACTTCCAACAGTGTTCATCAATTTACATGTATCTGTCAAAACAGCTGCACTAGCTGATTGGCTGAATGGCAGACATATCTTAGATCTTTCGAATATGTTCCCAAAAGCTTTCGAACAAGAGGAGAACTAATTTCAGCAGTGCGATTACCAAACATCTCTTGGACATAGTACATCAAGTCAACCAACAGCTTACAATATTTCAAGGTGATTAGTAAACACCCAGTTACCGGTCTTCCGAAGTCTACCGATTCCACTGATATCAGGTGTTATACACCTGATTTATGTATTCAAGAGGAGATGGTTGTTAGTCTTTCTTTGCTTTCATGACAAATATTCCTCCATTACATCGTAAAATTTTGTTCAACTCTTTCCTGTAATTAATTACATCAATGCGTCTTTTTATTTCGACCGTCTTCTGGATTAGTAAACGTATATCAACTAAGTGTGCTTGACTCATTTTTTCGTACTTGTTATCAGTGTTTGTTGTTTCCGTAACCACTTGTTTCAATCCTTTAGGTCCTTTATTACTATGAATGTTGTAGAATGTTTTTTTAAGTAAGATGTACATTCACAATATTTTATTCAGTTTGTTAAATTTATTTATTCCCTTGCTATACTATACTAATAAAATTGAAGCGCTACACTGGTTGAGAGCTACTCCTTATTTATGTTAGTCATCTTACATGAATCAGTATGGGCACTGATGTAGTAATGTTCGACAGGTGCCCTTCTCAAAATACTCCAAACAGTATGCATCGATTTGCATGCAACTGATAAATCAGTTACACTAGTTGGACAGAAAGAAGAGCAGACTGAATATGCGTCAAACATGTCCGATAAGGTTTGAGTTGAACATTTGGCGCTTAGTAGCCAGACTTTTAGACATTCATTTTAAGGAAATTATCAAATAGATAACCTGAAATTTTTACAAATGATTAACAATTAATCCAGCTTTATTTCACTAAAATTTGGTGAAGCCATTGTTTATAATTTATCATCCGTAATTGTTGTTTCGAAAAATTACAGTTAAAATAATAAATACTTTATTTATCTGTACATTAAAACTTCAAATAATAGACTAAGAGATGGCCAGATGTTTATCAGAATATACGATCTATTGATTTTATATAGGTTTTTTGTAAAGCACAGTATTTGAATGCCGGACCTTGAAGTGCTGATAGAAGACAATTCTTTGCTTTAGGTTTGCAATTTCTATCACTCATACAACCATTTCGCAAACTATTTAAGTCCGTGAACTTTTCTAAACAAAAAGAGACAAACAATGACGTTTCAAAAGACATGATATAAACCATACGGATAAATAAAAATGACCTACGAATAAGAATAACAAAATAATAACAAATCCTTACATAAGAGTTCTGTTATTCGTTTTCATCATATTGTTTCATGTATAAAGTAATGGTTACATTGAATGGATTTCCATCATGATGTAAATGTGACTTAAATAATCTTCTGGAACAGGGATTAGTTAACTTGCATAAAGAATCATTTATACGAAAGCGATTAGTTCGATAGAACTCTGTTTAGGAAAACTAACAAAGTTATAAAATAATCAAGTTAACATAATTTCCGGTAATGCACAGTCAAATTAACAGATGAAAAATTATTTCAACCGACATGTCTTCATATACACAATGATAAAACTGAGAAATCATTTCAGTAGTATAGGAATTGGAATAATTTTTAATAAACGTTCGTTCATACATAAAATAATGTTGTTATGATGGTGATAATCACAATGGGACGCCAATAGTGTATGATAGCAGAAAACTTTCCTTGAAGTGGATGATGATGGACATTCTCTTTTATTTAATTATGAAATATAATATAATTTAATTTTAAAATTTAACTATATCTTTAATTGCTTCGAGAACTTATTTATAGAAAAGTAGTTGCACGTAACAGGTATATGCAGCGAATTTTAAGATTCACATTGACCATATTTGTTAATACGCTCAAATTTATGATCGTCAGTACAGTTACAAACTGCTATAGATTGTTGTTTATACAAAATATAGTCAGAAGAAATAGTGCATCAAGCAGTAAACTCTATGTTGTAGAACAGTTTTGAAACTCTCTATGTTCACTGTAGGGTAATGAGATATGGTGCTTTACTCCCAACTGCATGACAACTCTAACTTGACATACTAAAATCATTATGATAAGAAACTAGTTACTTGAAAGTGAATCAAACGCACGCTCATAGTCATGCACAAAATTGTTTAGATGACACTTTCAAATTAACAAATCTTGCATAAAAATACGTTGAAAAAAACAATAATTTCTTCATTAGACATTGTGAATTGATGATAAGTATTGATATTGTAGTTCTATATAATCTGTTACCAACACTCACTTGAATAACCTATATTCTCTTGGAAACAAAATTCCATCGTTGCCTCAAAATCTTTGTTACATTGCTTAAGACTTTCAGCTCCGAACGTTACTGCACAGATATAAGTTATTATAATACCGAAAACCTAAGAAAGAATTTAAACGGATTGAGCAACGAAATGACAGAGATCAAATAATGTGATTCTACGAATGATAAAAATAACATATTTGTAACATTATATTGGGTGTAGTATCAATTCCTCACGTTTCATGACTTCAGGTAATTCCCTTCAATTTGTATTGATAACTAATTGTTACCGTATACAATTAAATTACCATGATATCACTGACTTGATTTGCATTGTTAGTGGAATGGACAGAAATATTTAAGAAAAATATGATGGATTGTATTACGTAGAGTTTTCAGTTGTATAAATCATAATGAATCTAACTTACTGAAAGAATCTTCATTTCCACAGTTCTATTTGAAATAATTAAATAAACCATACTGATGGATGAGTATATTTATATAGCAACCATATGTATAACCTAATTGGTCATTAGGAATTTGACTGTCTCATTGGCTGGAATAAAATTTAAATAAACACTCTCTAAAATGCATCTAAAGGATTCTTGCTTTTCTGTGAAATTCTCACAGAAATAATTCCGACTATGCCATTCACAAGGGTAAAATGTGTGCTATAATAACATCAATGGAAATGATTGTGTAATTCCAAGTAAGTACTAGTATTTGAAGTAGTCAAAATATAGTCAACTTCACAAAACAGATACGATTCAACAAAACACGAATGAGAATTCCTTTTTCTTTTAGTTTCCGAAACATAGGGGTTTGGTATTGCAGAATGAAAGATACGTATTTAACTTACAATTGCTCTTTTTTCTAAAAATAATCCACTATCAGCATAAACTTTAGCGGACAAAAATTCATTTACCTACCTGTTCGAACCTTATCATTTCTTTCTCCGGAAAAGTAACGCTCAAACATTTTGCGTTCCGTCATCATCATAGAGTCCTCACAAATTTCCGAGCTTTATAGAATATCAAAATTACGATTATATACTACAAGATGTGTAGGTGTCGTAAAAACAAAACAATCAATATCAAATTTTGCTTAAAATGATTTTCTTACTGTATTTGGTATGTGGTTAGCAGCTGAATCCAGAACATGTATTTCGTATTATTTGGGATTCGTCACCTTGCTGTACCATTCATACCAGTGTTGGCATATAGACTAGCACTAAAACCCTGAACCTTTCACTTAGGACTCAAACACATTATCCACTGAGCCACTGAATTTAGACATGCTTCAATTTATTCAACAGGTGTAAAGATATTAGTGAGACTTTCTAATTTCCGGTTGCTGATATTCATGACTTCTAGTCAAGAAACAAACATACTAAGATCTGCGACTTAACTGTACATCAAAGCTTTTCGTTTACAATACACATATAGCAGCAGAGACAGATCACGGTGAATAATACTCTTACCAATTGTCTTCTTTTGTTTCATCCTCACCCTAACGGATCGCGTTATTTCTATTAAATGCTTTTGCAATTAAAATCACTTTATTTCTCTCGGTTGACGTTAAAACAAACCCTAATTTGTTTATGTAAACTTGATGTGCAACACAATGGCTAAACGCATCCATAATTTTGAAAGTTCTCTTAACGAGCACTTTGTTTTATGATTGATTTTAATGATAATTTTAATCATCAAGTGTAATGAAACATCAATGATAATTAACGAGCGGATATTAGGACACATCAAGTATCTGGATATACATCATTTTGAGGAATTTAATGAAGCGACACACACTGGTGCATAGACGATAAACCCTACTGAGTGTGTTCTGTATATTTTGATTCACTTACCTCCTTCAGAGGTCTTCAGTTATAGATACTAATGTCTAAGTGGAAGAATTGATTGCGAGGATCGAAATCTATTATGTGGCCTGCTAACCTGTCTTCATCACAGCATAATAAAGAACTAATAACGCTGTTAAACGTAGTTTCTGTTAACCTTCATTCTAGTTATTTTTTTAAAATTTGCAGAGTTCATTCTAATTATGTCAGCATTTTGATCATAAGTGTTAAGTAGTAAATTTTTGGTGGGATTATTAATATTTACTGACGAATTCAACAAACGATTTATTAAAAATGCCAAAATTGATGTAGTAGTACGGGAGGTACAGTATTGATATTATTTGACACTGAAACCTCTTTATTTGTTGATGCTTTAGTAGTGGTAAATGAATATATCAGTTTTTCGAACTCAAATAAATAACATTAGTTCACTCTAAAATGGAGATTACAAAAATTGTATTGAAGAGTCAGGTACAAATTTATTCTGAGTGATGTGAATGAATGGAGGTCAAACAGGAAATTAGTCTAAAATATAAGTTGATAATAATTAGTTTTTAAAATTTAGAATGAAATGAAACCTCTTTAACACAGATCATTGTACGATGAGAGCGATTCACTTACATATGTTTATTTGCAATTTTGCTGGACTCGGAAACAGTATTAAATATATAGTAATGGAATCAACCAAGTTAGACTACTATTCTTTTGTAATCGGACAAACTATTCTCTGACTGAAATGTTCATAATTTGATGCTATTCACAATTTTATACATTAACTGTATTAATGTTAATGTTCACAGAATAATACAAATGATTCATACGCTTCAAAATTTTAAACATTATGTATTGCATATTCCCTCTAACTGATAATATTACCTCGTAAATTCATTTTCAAATGAAATAATTCAGTCACATTAATTACTTTTTTTGTTAACTGAAAACAAATAAACACCTAATGAGTAATATTACCAACATATACATTTCAATACTTTTTTCAGGTTATAATTTCTTTCTTCTTGTACAGAATATAACGTTATCAAAGCTTCAATGCTAATTCACAATAATAATTCAGAATAATATTAATGATAATAATAGTAATAAAAATAATAATCGTTTTATTCAACATTATGTGATTAGTACAATATAAAATTCTCAGAGTAAAAATATACGTTGAACTTATGACCAATGTTTCAGTCATGTAAACAAGTAATTACCAATCAGCTTTGTGTCGCCTTTTAGGGTTTCCCGTTACAAGTTGATACATGCATTTCAAATGTATGTTATTTACAGTTAACATTTATTTCTTTTGTTTTGTTTCACAAGTTTGAGAAAAAAAGTATGTCATAACTTGTGTGTTTTACTAATAGTACTTTTTGTTATGACTTATGACCGGTTAATTTATCACTTGATAAAGTAGCCAATCATAATACGACTTAAACAATCTCAACACTGTACCACAACAGTGATGTATTAACCGGTAAGAGCAACCTAGAGTCCTTATTGATCCTTTTCCTGTCTAGCCCTGCCTGTTGAGTCCAGAACACCAGAACAACTTCCATGTATGAATCATATATTTCAAAAATATCTGGTTAACATACAAACCAAGAGTTTGCTTTACAATCGAGAATATATACTTGTATTCAAAATGATAATAATTACAGTAATAGCGATAAGTGAATTCTGCTAAACATGGTAACAGTGAGAAGGCATAAACGATAGCATTAAAATGTTAGTTTTAACAAGGAAACTAATAATATTATAAGCAAAGATGGATAGTGGCTAGCAATGGAATCCAGGACGCGCGTTTCGTCCTGCTTAGGACTCGTCAGCTGAGTGTACCTGCATCTCAGAGTTGATGTTCACTCTGGGACTTGAATATTCATCAAGAAAATAGATAAGGAGATTATAATTAGGAAGGGATGGCTCAGCGTGATAAGACAAAATGTTGAAATTTTGAGTAACTGTAATCTGGAGGATGACAGAAACAGAAGCAAAACAGCTGGGGGTGAAAGGACTATAGAGAAGATATAAAGGAAGCAGATGAGAGCTAAAGATTATAAAAGAAAAAAGCATTGCCAGGGATTAAGACCATGATAGGAGAAGAGTTTGTACCAGTTTGTTTCTGACAAGTAATTTCGATTCTTTAAGATGTATAGCTAGTGCATCGGCAATACTAGGAATGTGAAATATAATTGCGATTGATAGCTTTCCACTTGATTTGTAGACGACTGTGAACGTAAAATCTACTTTGATTGAATTACCCATGTTCACAAGGTGCTCACCAATTGAACTTCTTATTGAGCCATTTCCACTTCTTTTCATCCGAGTTGGGTAATGCTGTCTAATTCTTCTGGATAAAATACGCGTTGAACGACCCATAAATCTGTCTCCACATGAACGACGAGTCGTTTAGGCTTCAAGATGTATTTCCTGGAGTTGTAGTGCGAAGCCAAGACCAGTGGAGTCAAACGGTGTTTTCAGTTACTCACTGAAGACAGTGGTGGACGGTCGCGCAATATCGTGCACTGGTTGAAGTGAGATATCAACACCGTTGAATGTTTGCTCAGTAGTCTAGAGGTTAAGCGTTCGCACGCGGGACTGAAGGTGATCGGTCAGGGTATCGTGGGTGCGCAATGCAGAGGAGTCCTGCACTAGGATGAAATGGTCGTCTAGTGTTTCATGGTTTTCCATGGTAGTCTAGGTCAAATTGACTCATGAGTTCAAACATTAAATTATCTCAATCTTCACAAACCCTCATTCTGATAAATTCTTAGAAATTTAATCATGAACGAGAATCGAGATTATTTTTGCAACTATATTATATTTTCCTGGGAACAAAATAAGTGTCTAAGATTAGTATTAACACGGAGACCAGGTAATCAACTTGGCCTATCGACGTGAAATTCTTATCAATAGCAATCCATACACAGTAGACTGACTAAATTGATCATTCTTGACCTCAATCATATCATCATTTAAAACCTAACACAAAACATATAACTTGGAATAAATATTAAACCACACGTCAAAACATCTTCACAAGTTTACAAAATAGAATTGTCAAATAGTAACGAATCAATTGTAATTAGACAATTGTTTTACAGTTGATACTATCTCAAGGATAAGCAAGTGACAATAATATATAAACTCCGGAAAATACTATTAAGTGAATACGATTATAAAACCTCCTATCTCGGACAAACAAAATCTAGTAACTGTCGACAAGTAACACGAGTTCTTCGGTCTAAATATTGGTCAATTATGCACGTTCGTCGGGCGAATAATTTTCTGAAAATTTGCACATTACTCATAACTTTGTAGGTAGTAAATTGCTCAACAAATAGTAAACACTATCCACATCGATAGAGTTTAACTTCTTGCAGTATAGAAGAACTAATTGTTTAAAACGGGACATGTTGCAGTAATCCATACTTCCTCTTTATTCAGGTATTTTAAGAATATTGGATTATTTACACCATTATTCATTGAGAATTCTATATTTTAAGGGTAAAATAACATGATGAACAAAGGTAAGACTTGACAACTGTTCAGTAACCATTAATTTCATTGTCAGTAAAAGATTGGTTATGGTATAAGTAAAATATGCTCATAATGTTTCAAAACACTCACTAACCAGTCACTAGCATAATTAAATAGAAATTTGTTTCTGGTGAAATATCTCTTGTCTTTTGATTCGGAATTCAAAATTTGATGTTCAGTTCAATGAGCATTTATCTGTTCAGTATTTTGTTGAATACTTCTTTATAACACCAAAGTTATCTGTACTGTTAATCGGTTCTAAACATTGAATGACTCGTGAAATGTCTGTTTATGTGATCAATTCTCTCGACCAACTTTTGCAAAGCTTTACAAAAATTTGTTCATTAGATTGCCTAGAGGGTGATTTAACTATTTTGATACTGGATTATCTAGAGAGTAGTCATCCATCATGTTCTATGAGAAGACGAATACAACATATATTGTCTTCAAATGTTATGTATGTAGTTTAGACAAATGTATATGGACGTAGAATGTAATCGTTTATTACAGGTGATGAATCTACAGATTGTCTAGAGTGGTTAGTTTGCAAGATATTTCACACAGAACATTTCAGTATAGTTTAGTACATTATTTACTTGCTTCTTTAAATACATGAAGATTGGTACAGGTGGGGGGCAGTAAAATATATATGTAGTGCACAATAAAAATGAGGTTTTGAAGGGGTAGAGAAAGGAAGGCAAGTATAGTAAAAACAGAAGAAAGATGTATAAAAATTAATGTTTAAAAATGAAATAATAATATTAATTAAGGTTGAACGTTCGCACGTGAGACTGATAGGTCCTGGTTTCTAATCTCACGGGGCGGGATCGTGAATGCTCACTGCTGAGGAGTCTCATACTAGGATGAAACGGCCGTCCAGTGCTTCCAGGTTTTCCATGTTGGTCTAGCTTTAATTGACTCATAAATTCAATTATTAAATTACTAGTCTCTACAATACCCCTTTCTGACAATAATAATAATAATAATAATAATAATAATAATAATAATAATACGTGAAACAGTTCAGTCAACAAAAATACAGCCAGAAAGAATTCTTTGAGTTTGTCTCACTTATAAAAAGAAAGTTAAAACGATAGTACTGCCACTTCAACACCGACATAGTTATCACAGGTCAAGAGTCGTAGTGTTCTCAACATTGGGGCCGACATCGATTTATTGTACAAGACGGTTTTTGGGATTGTCTATTGAAGAAGGGTGTGCCTGAGAAGTTTAATAACATCTTGACAACTCTAAATGCAAACACCTCAGGCAGAGTGAGGGCATACAACCACCTTTCTCCATTGTTCCATTCAAGCAGTGAGGTTAGGCAGGGTTGCCCAATCTCACCATTCCTCTTCAACTTTGCCATTGATGACATTCTGGAAACAGCTCTGATGGATGTAAGTAGTGGCGGTGTAGATCTGTTGCCTGGAGAAAGACTTCTCGACCTTGAGTATGCGAATGATATTGTCTTACTGTGCAAGAATACCTAAGCCATGCAACCCGCACTTAATCAGTTGGCAAGCAATGTCCGTAGGTATGGTATGTGCTTTGCACCTTCGAAGTGCAAAGTACTTCTACACGACTGGTAAGACCTTGATGCTGCACTCACTCTATGTAGTGAGCAGATAGTTGTCTAGAGGTTCGTGTATCTGCGTAAGTGTTGATGGTGGCATGAATGATTAGATCAATAAATGTATAGTGAAAGCCAGAGCGGCTTATACCAATCTGGGCCATCTTTGGCGCCCCCATGATGTTAGTCCGATCAACAACGCGTCGGTGTGAAAAGCGGAGAGGCGGTCAGTATATGACATGGTGTCGTGGTATGAAAGAAAGCTGCAGAGGGCTGGCTTGTGTTGGTCCTTCATGACTCCCTGGATGGGGTCTGAGAGATGGTGTAACATAGTGGCTAGAGACGTTATCAGATATGGCTCAGAATAGAAGCCAGTTGTAAGGAACCAGAAGAAACCCAGTGCTTATAAGAGGGACGTTTCGCGAACCCACAACAGACTGTACCTGCCATTTTCATGGCGTCATGCAATTGCAACCAATGCTCATCTATACTTTTCGGTGGAATGGTAGCTAGCCTAGAAGCTAGCTCGGTTCGGTACTTTCTAGCAACAGAAGTTGCAACCAGCTTGCCAACGTCAATCCTTTGGTGGCGGTCACTTCGTTGTCCACTGAAAAGTAAGGTAAGATTGGCGCAGACCAGAGCATGATCAGATTCCAGATAGGTACTCCAAAAGGAGCGGCAGTCTTGCACACAACCACGTCAGCGGTAGCTGATCGCGATGTGATCAATCTGAGTCCAGGCTTGAGATGCAGAAGGAGGACGCCAGGTGGCACATCGGTGATGACTGTGCCGAAAGTTAGTGCTAGCCAGAAACAGGTTATGGTCTGTGCATAGTTGCAGTAGACGTTCCCCGTTATCTGTCCTGCGACCAACGAGTCCCCATCGGCCACCTAAACGACTCTCTTCTGTGCCTAGACGCCCGACTTGAGCATTCAAGTCTCCGGCTAGTACTACAATATCTGTCGAACGCACTTTCTGAAGAGGAACAGTTAACTGGAGCCCATGTGCACCATTGATTTGGGATCCGGTTATAGCGCCGGACATTCGCTTTTCATCCTCTCATTTTCGTAAACAACACCCCCGCCACGAGAAGGCAGTAAGTAGGACTTCCCTGGCAGAGGCTGTATACGCGTGGCCGTGTGAGAGTATTTCGAGAGGGAGGGCGAACCCACCCCACTCTCGGCCATACCAGGGCATTCGGGGGGCGTGTTTCTATTAGCAAAAGTTATGGCAGCTAACCATCCAAAAGCACTGGGAAAAACTTGGCCACACACTATCATATTTATCACGGACTTGGTAGGATTAAGGGTTCATTAAAAACAAAGTCAATTATGTTCTTAGGTGTCTTGGTGAAGCTGATTTTGTCGAATTACGCTATCTGAACAATAACCTAGTTTAATGTATACAAAAACCAAATTACCATTCTTACTACGGTACATCAGAACATAGAAGCTGGCAAGGAAACCAGAAATTTGAAAACAAGATAGATAAATCTGTAATCGCTACTCGTAAACGTTTACAATAACGGGCTATGGGGATGGATCACAACCGTCCTGTGGCAGCTACAAACTGGTGAAGAATAAACTGCTAAAAACCTTTACCATTCAGCATGGTAAACAGGCTGTCATGGACAAATACAGTCTCAATCTGTATGGGAGACTAGGATGATTTTAATCAAGTTCTGAAAACGTGTTTTGTAACTAGAATTTTTTAGACATCAACCTTGATAATGTTGGTTTCATTTGACGGATGGCGCTAAACGATAGGGATTAAATATATTAACTACGGAGAATAGCTCGATTCCCTAATTAATTACAACAACGGCTATTAGTGTAATATCTAGCTTCTGTGTGCTGAAATAATACAGAAGCTTGTTTGTGAAGCAGAAAACGCAATTTTACTAGTTTAAGAAACATACATACCAAACCCTTGGATGGACAAAAACTCGACTATAATAAGTTAGCAGAATGTTTTGATGAAGAAAATTACAAGCAAAGTAATGAGTTTTAGTCATCATCAATACAAATAAGAGCTTAGCTTACTTTTGTTGGAGTGAAGAAACTTTTGTGCAAATGAGCAGTAACTTATTATTGTTACCAGATGTAACCCATATAATATCGAACTAAAACTAAATATTAGATGCTGCAACAAAGAAAATATAGTTACTGAGGACAGATTTTAGAATTCGAAACACGACATTACCCAGATGCGAACCAAGGACAATTATTTGATATTAATGAAGATATGACAAAAGCCACATTAATATGTGTGAGATCTATATGATTAAATATTTTGCGGTCCGGCTTTTATTTCGAAACGTAGGAATCACATAAATGAGTTAGTATTTAGATATTTATTTGTATACTAAAAGTCAAAAGTCTTCATAAAGGAATATTTACATAGAGTACTTTATTTAAATATCATACTTTAACAAGGAATATTTACAGCTTTGGAGCTCCCAGTGCCATAGGCATTTTCTCAATTACAACGCGATGTCCATGTATATACATTATAGGTACGCCAGTTACTTTTCTGATACGGCGTCTCAGGTCACGATCACAAGTAGCAACGATGTAACAACGGGATTTGCAGCGCTCAACTAAACAATCATCAGCGTAAGTCCCCCTATGTTGGCAAGTCAACCTTTGAATCCTCTCATCACGAAGAATTCTAAATCAAGTTGAGATGCAAGCCAAACAATTACTTTAAAGCTACCCGATATCTCTCTGACATCTTCTCTATTTCTCCCATGACACAATCTGTAACATACAGAAAGCCTGATCAGTAGAATTGAGTGTACAAGCGCTTACACTTGGCTAGTAAACAGTCCATTGTTGACTTGAAAAGATCTAGTCGGTTTTTGATGGAAAAGTTGACATAGTTTGTATCCAAAAGTATGTGGTAAGGTGGCCCTAGGGCTTCATTATAGGAATCCTTAAGACACGGAAACACCTCTGGATTGTGTTTTACCGACATGTGATGTGAAGTATCTTGCTTAAAGGGTGTAACTTTTTTAAGCCGGTCATTTTTCTTTCTAAAACTTATGTTTTGAACCAAATGTGTGTATTACATTCGTGAATCCGTCAGTGATATCATTCGCTTCATTGCTGCAAACTTTCGAGTTTGTCTAGTCTTTCCCATGTTGTAGCGTAATACTTGGACATTCCGGGTGTGCAAGGATACAAATTGTTCAAATGGTCAAATGGTTGTGGAAGGAATAGAAGAAGCTTTCGCTTAACAGGCTTCAGTGTCTAGCAGCAGGAGATCACCAATACCTCCAGGCAAGAATCTAGGTATATTAACTATATAAGAGAAAAAAGAAATTGGTAAATCATAGTAAGATACTATCATTAGTCCTCAAGAACAGATCAAGCCGCCTATTAAAAGACTCCTGGAAAGGCGCTTGGACTAGCTCAGCCGGCAGCGAATTCCAGCATTTGACAACTCTTAAGGAGTAGAAGTTGTGCCTACAGTCCGTTCTATTATCTTGTATCTCCAATTTCTGGGTGTTACCTCTTAGGTTAGTGTTAGGACTAAGCTTAAGTAGGTGTTTAAGAGGATGTCCAGAAGTGTTGAGGATACTGCAAGCCATTAGAAGGTCACCTCTAAGACGTCTATACTCCAATGGGTAAGGGTTTAGTGATTGGAGGCGCTCTTCATAAGACCCAATTTAATAGTTAACTGCGGTTTTGCCTCAGCTTACTATTCGGCTTATTTTCAGTTTTTCACGTAAAGGCTATTTCATTTTATCTCATCCGTTTTTATACATTTTTCCCGTTTTAGTGTGGTTTTTAGTGTATTTTTAACGGTCTTAAGCTTTGATACTATCTCTAGCACAGTTTACGTAAATACAGCCATGAAAAATTCATGTAAAAGACCTGGATGCCGTTTTGCTGTTACATCTGGCATGCAGTGTGACAACTGCAAAGGTTGGTTTCACGAAACGTGCACAGATCTTACGGCAACGGCTCACAAGAGACTCAGCAAATCGGACCGTAAGTGGGTGTGCGTTACGTGCAACACGGACGCTGTAGTGCTGCTGAGCAATATCATCGTTCTACTGACAGGTCTGCGGAATAAATTGTCAGTAAACTTGGAAACAGATAGCCATAAAATAGGTAGGCAAACGAGGGCGCGTAACGAAAATAAGAACAGGGATGTTGACAAGTCAACCATCGATGGAACGCGCATTAGCACTAATGATGACATGTTGAAAATCAGCACCATCATTACGTCGACAATAATTGATTCCCTCACTAAAATTGGATCTCCCAGTTCAGGGTCCTCAAACGCAACAGTGGTTCCTAAAAACTCTGCAGGTGACTGTACCCACGCCAACAGAGCTAATAAGGACCAGGTGTCACCGTCCAAGGTTGACATCCCAAGTGTTGTACGGACATCAACTGGTGCTTTGATTGCTCAGTCTACCCCCAAAAATGTCCGCCCGGTTATTAAAAAGCCTACGATTCAAAAACCTGCTTCGACCTCCAAACAACAACGTACTGAATCTGAACGCACTGGAAGAGCTGGGAAAACAACAACGGTCCGTGATGACTCCCTCATAATCATGAACCTCATAGACAATCCTGACCTTCCTCTCAGTTTGCAGGACAAAAATGACAGGATGCTTTGGGGTGAACTGAACAAAAAGCTTGAACTCCCTAGAATAGAGCCTTTGACGGTCACACGGCTCACTCGGGGAAAGGATTCTAAACATTAAAATCACCCGAGACTACTCCGTGTAACACTCAAGAATGCTACCGAAGTAGAGGATGTCCTGCTAGCCAGTCATCTACTGAAATCCGATGGGAACGTCAGAATACTGCCTGACATACCATATTCTGAGCGCAATCTCATCCGAAACGTCCCTAAAGATTCTCGAGAGAAGTTTTTCCGCGGAAGAAATATCATCGTGCAAGGTGTACCGGAAAACATGGACCCTACTCAAGCAAACTCTGAAATTCGGGAACGGAAATTCATCAAACAGTCCTTGAGGCTTAAAAACATACTGTCTCAGCATGTGATGAGACTAGCCAAGAAGGATGGGGATCCTAGACCCCGACTAATGAGGATAACTTTTCCATCCTCCCATATGGCGGCTGCAACTCTGGAGGCATTTCGAGTCAACAGACGTCGGTTGCCAACTGGGATCCATATGCACCCGGATAGGCCATACGACGCCAGGATCAAGCACAAAGGCAAGCTGGAACTGACCATTCCACTTGTGGACTGTCTTCAAGACAAAAAAAACGTGTAAAGGACAGGGCCTACCAATTTGACAAAACTTATATAGGTGGGTTACCTGTCCACTCAAGCAAGGCTCTCACAGATAAACAGGAAGAAGCTCACGCGTTTCAAATTGAAAGCATTAACTGCTTATACATGAACGCCGCGAGTCTACCAAATAAAATAGATGAACTAAGTGAACTTAGCAACGCTAATAAAGTTCATCTGATAGGAATATCTGAAACTTGGATATCTCCTCAGTATTCGGACCAGGAGCTAGCAATACCTGGGATGTCTCTGTTTCGCAATGACAGAAAAACAGGAATTGGGGGTGGAGTAGCCCTATACATAAGATCTGGCCTGGTGGTACATCAAATCCACAACCACGAGTTTGACAATCTTGAGGAATCCCTATGGTGCTCTATGAGATTGTCCACTACTTCGAGGTGCCTAGTCGGAGTCATATATAGGAAGCCCACTGCCGACATCGAGTATGACAGTCGCATGCTGGAGGGACTATCCCGCTCTACGCGTCTCGGCTTCACTCATATCCTGATCCTAGGGGACTTCAATCTTCCTAGAGTCAACTTCGCGGAACATACGTATACTGGAGGTGAAAATTGAATCCAAGCTCGGTTCTTCAACCTCATTGAGGACTTGGGACTACACGAAAATGTGAAGTTGGCTACTCGTTGGAGGAACAGTAAGACACCGTCGCGCTTAGACTGTGTTTTTACAAATGAAGAATTTCTAGTTAACAACCTCTCAATTCTGGCTCCCCTGGGGAAAAGCGATCACGCCGTTATAGTCTTCAGTTTCGTCAGCAAAACTGAGCTAATATATACCAACAACAACACACACTGGAATTTCAAACGGTTGAATGTGTCAGCTCTGCAGGACTATCTACGACAGGTGGATTGGGATGTTCACCCTCAACTTGATGTGGATGCTCATTGGGACTCCTTACTGCGCACGCTCTCATGTGCTACAAAGCAGTCAGTTCCCCAAACTGTCCCCAAAAGCCACACGCAACCTACAATCATCAAAAACCACCCTGTTTATTTGTTAAACCATAAAAGGAACTGTTGGGCAGATTACAAACGAACTGACAACAACAGCAAGGAAATGCAATACAAACATATAAGGAAAATATGCACGAAGACTATAAGAGAAGACAGGCTTCACTACCAGTTAAAGCTTATGGATAAATTTGTCTCCAATTCGAAAAGCTTATTTCGTTATGCAGTCTCTCTTCGTCAAGCCAAAACTGGAGTTTCTCAACTGCTAGGTCTTAACGGCCCGACCGATAACGACGGCGACGCCACTGACCTTCTGGCTGAGCAATACTCCCGGACATTTCAGCCGACCCACATCAACTATACTGATGACAGCTTCATCTGCAACTGCGCAGGACTTTCCGTAGTGAACCTGAGCGCTGACTTGGTGTTCCGGGAACTGCAGCACCTAAGAAAAGACAACTCCCGGCCCAGATATGGTCCATTCTGCTATACTAAGGGAAGCAGCTTCAATCCTGGCAACACCGCTTAGCGTGATGTTCTCACACTCGCTAAGTCGAGGCAAACTACCGGAAATTTGGAAGCTGGCTCACATGACACCAATTTTCAAAGGAGGTCGACGCAGTGAACCCCCAAGTTACCGACCGGTGGCCCTTCTCTCTATACCTTCAAAGATCATGGAGTCCCTGGTATACGATGATATACATGACTAGTTACTGTCTTTAAATTTCTTCTCACCCCAACAGCATAGTTTCAGGAAGGGCTACTCTTGTATAACCAACCTGCTGACTGAGGTGGACAGATGGACAAGCATCCTTGATCGCAAGGGGAAGGTGGATAACATTTACCTTGATTTCTCAAAATCTTTTGATAGGGTCAACCATATATGTTTTATCAATAAGCTCAGACAATTGGGAATCAAACCACCTTTAATTGACTGTCTCAGTTCATACCTCACAAATCGATATTTTAAGGTCAGGGTAAACTTCAATTTCTCACGCGCTATGGAATGTTCTAGTGGGGTCCCCCAGGGCTCAGTACTAGGACCTCTCCTCTTCCTGATTTATATAAATGATCTTCCTCAACAGTTATCGTCAGACTTATTACTTTTTGCCGATGACGTGAAACTTTGGAGAGAGATACACAACCAAGAGGATATACAGGCACTTCAGGAGGATCTGACTCGACTTCAAAGTTGGGCAGATGATAACGGACTTACCTTTAACACTTCAAAGTGTAAAGTAGTCCATCTGCGACACGTCGCAGATTACAGTTACAACTTAGGAAACTCCTCTCTAGTAGTATCCCGAGTCGAAAAAGATTTAGGAGTTCTGGTGCCCTACGACTTAAAGTCTTACGCCAACTGTGACAAAAATGCCTTTCGAGCAAACCTTGCACTGGTAACATTGAAGCGCATTTTTGGTCAGTTTGACGGGAGAACTTTCCACATAATCTTCAATAGTTTCATTCGTCCCCATTTAGAGTACGGGAACATAGTATTCCCTCCTACACTCCAAAAGGATAAGGACACTCTGGAGCGTATCCAACGGCGAGCCACGAAATCAGTTCGGGGACTCAAATTTAAACCTTACGATGAGCGCCTCCAATCACTCGACCTTTACCCATTAGAGTATAGGCGTCTTAGAGGTGACATTCTAATGGCTTACAGTATCCTTAACACACCTGGACACCCTCTTAAACACCTACTTAAGCTTAGTCCCAACACTAACCTAAGGGGTAACACCCAAAAACTGGAGATACAACATAGTAGAACGGACTGCAGACACAATTTCTACTCCTTAAGAGTTGTCAAATGCTGGAACTCGCTGCCGGCTGAGCTAGTCCAAGCAACTTCCCAGGAGTCCTTTAAGAGGCGACTTGATCTATTCTTAAGGACTAAGGATAGTATCCTACTATGATTTATCAATTTCTTTTTTCTCTTATATAGTTAATATACCTAGGTTCTTGCCTGGAGGTATTGGTGATCCCCTGCTACTAGACACGGAAGCCTGTTAAGCGAAAGCTTCTTCTATTCCGTCCGCAACCATTTGAACCATTTGAACCATTTGAGTTTCAGTCCCCAAACTGATTTCGTGGCTCGTCGTTGGATACGCTCCAGAGTGTCCTTATCCTTTTGGAGTGTAGGAGGGAATACTATGTTCCCGTACTCTAAATGGGGACGAATGAAACTATTGAAGATTATGTGGAAAGTTCTCCCGTCAAACTGACCAAAAATGCGCTTCAATGTTACCAGTGCAAGGTTTGCTCGAAAGGCATTTTTGTCACAGTTGGCGTAAGACTTTAAGTCGTAGGGCACCAGAACTCCTAAATCTTTTTCGACTCTTGATACTGTAACAGCTTAAAATCATCATGTATATGATGTTAATAGATTCTGTTTTCTTTCTATTGCAGAACGACCAAGAATAAATGCTTTAGAAGAAGAAGAACAAGCTCTACATGCACTGAGCCTGCAGGACGACTCATAAAATTATTTGTAAACTAACGCCCCCCGCACACTTGAATTTCAAAATATAACACTGGTGTCTTGCATTCCGTGTTCTCTCTCTGTGGTTTGAAGTGCTCGGTTAATCATTGTGTGCTGTTGTTTCAGATTCTTTCGCCCTTCAGTAGCTGCTGCTAATATGTCTTACAACACTACTAGAGTGGAGTGTCCTCAGTTGTAACTGTAGTCTGCAACATGTCGCAGATGTACTACTTTACACTTTGAAGTGTTAAATGTAAGTCCGTTGTCGTCTGCCCAACTTTGAAGTCGAGTCAGATCCTCCTGAAGTGCCTGTATATCCTCTTGGTTGTGTATCTCTCTCCAAGGTTTCACGTCATCGGAAAAAGTAATAAGTCTGACATACTGAGCACTGGGGGACCCCACCAGGACATTCTTTAGCCCGTGATAAATTGAAGTGCACCCTAACCTTAAAATGTCTATCTTTCAGATATGAAATCAGCTGATCAGTTAGAAGTGGTCTGATACCCGATTGTCTGAGCTTATTGATAAAACATATATGGTTGACCCTATCAAAAGATTTTGAGAAATCAAGGTAAATGTTATCCACCTTCCCCTTGCGATCAAGGATGCTTGTCCATCTGTCCACCTCAGTCAGCAGGTTGGTTATACAAGAGTAGCCCTTCCTGAAACTATGCTGTTGGGGTGAGAAGAAATTTAAAGACAGTAACTAGTCATGTATATCATCGTATACCAGGGACTCCATGATCTTTGAAGGTATAGAGAGAAGGGCCACCGGTCGGTAACTTGGGGGTTCACTGCGTCGACCTCCTTTGAAAATTGGTGTCATGTGAGCCAGCTTCCAAATTTCCGGTAGTTTGCCTCGACTTAGCGAGTGTGAGAACATCACGCTAAGCGGTGTTGCCAGGATTGAAGCTGCTTCCCTTAGTATAGCAGAATGGACCATATCTGGGCCGGGAGTTGTCTTTTCTTAGGTGCTGCAGTTCCCGGAACACCAAGTCAGCGCTCAGGTTCACTACGGAAAGTCCTGCGCAGTTGCAGATGAAGCTGTCATCAGTATAGTTGATGTGGGTCGGCTGAAATGTCCGGGAGTATTGCTCAGCCAGAAGGTCAGTGGCGTCGCCGTCGTTATCGGTCGGGCCGTTAAGACCTAGCAGTTGAGAAACTCCAGTTTTGGCTTGACGAAGAGAGACTGCATAACGAAATAAGCTTTTCGAATTGGAGACAAATTTATCCATAAGCTTTAACTGGTAGTGAAGCCTGTCTTCTCTTATAGTCTTCGTGCATATTTTCCTTATATGTTTGTATTGCATTTCCTTGCTGTTGTTGTCAGTTCGTTTGTAATCTGCCCAACAGTTCCTTTTATGGTTTAACAAATAAACAGGGTGGTTTTTGATGATTGTAGGTTGCGTGTGGCTTTTGGGGACAGTTTGGGGAACTGACTGCTTTGTAGCACATGAGAGCGTGCGCAGTAAGGAGTCCCAATGAGCATCCACATCAAGTTGAGGGTGAACATCCCAATCCACCTGTCGTAGATAGTCCTGCAGAGCTGACACATTCAACCGTTTGAAATTCCAGTGTGTGTTGTTGTTGGTATATATTAGCTCAGTTTTGCTGACGAAACTGAAGACTATAACGGCGTGATCGCTTTTCCCCAGGGGAGCCAGAATTGAGAGGTTGTTAACTAGAAATTCTTCATTTGTAAAAACACAGTCTAAGCGCGACGGTGTCTTACTGTTCCTCCAACGAGTAGCCAACTTCACATTTTCGTGTAGTCCCAAGTCCTCAATGAGGTTGAAGAACCGAGCTTGGATTCAATTTTCACCTCCAGTATACGTATGTTCCGCGAAGTTGACTCTAGGAAGATTGAAGTCCCCTAGGATCAGGATATGAGTGAAGCCGAGACGCGTGGAGTGGAGTGGTCCTCCCAGCATACGACTGTCACACTCGATGTCGATTTCAGATTTGTATAGCAAGGACAGAAGGCCTACGGCCTATATTATTCCTTTACTAGTATGCTTCTGTGAGTGTCCAGTCTACTCTTGAATGAGTCGATTGAAGGTGTGGACACCGCTGCTCCGAGTAACAGGTTCCAAGTATTGATGACTCAGTGTGAAAACCTGTATGGCACGAGTATTTTGTTCGTTCTTGGCTTTTCTACTCGCCTGCTATGTCCTCTGAGATGCGGGAGGAAAAAGGGAGAATATGTTACCTCCAAAATCCTGTCTTAGTGTTCTACACATCAAAACCAGATCTCCCCTTAGTCTGCGATAGGACAGAACAGAGGTCCAGCTTTTCAAGCCACTCTTTATACGGTAAACCTCGGAGTTTTGGAATTACATGAGTAGTTGTCTCGACGTTCGTATTGAAGATTCTGGCTTTGATATTGGTTGACAGTTGTTTTTAGTTCGGGATGTTCAATTGTAGGAGTGCTGCTTTCTTATCTGAATCAGATCATTCTAGTTCATCGATAATGCGTAAGGGATAGAAGGGCCAGGTTATCTGAGAAGTCCAAATCAAAAAGTCGCATTAAAACTGTTCACTGTATTCCGTGCTTTCCCTAAGAGGTCGAGGTTTTCATAATCCAATCGACTGCCAGAAGAAAGGGAAAGAGTGAGAGTAAATAGCGTTGTCTGACTCCGGTCTTTATTGGGAATGCGTCTGTCAGCTGTCCTCTATAAACGACTTCGCATTGTAGTCTGTCGTATGGGTTCAGGATAATGTTGACAATCTTCTGAGTAACTCTATAGTGTCGAAGATTTCAAAAAAGCCTCTTCTATCTTCGTTGTCAAATGCTACTATGTTTAGTAGCATTTCAGAATCTTCGAGCAACTCAAAAACATTTAAAATATTGTAAAAACCGCATGTTTTCTGTATTAAAATGAACCTTTCATATACTTTTCGCTTTCTCTCTCGTGTTCAGGTCGCTGTATAGTTCTAGCTTGGGGGTTGCAAGAATATCTTAGGAACCGAGTATAGCGTTCAAATTGCAAGACTTATCAGTGGCGACTGGAAAACTACAATGAATATCTCTTTGGAGCAGCTAGAAGCTCATATGGAACGTCAAGAAAAGAGGTTAGAACAGTCCCAAATAAGAATCATGAAAGCTCTGATGCAGAAATTGTGCCCGTCTCAGCAAAAGCCTGCTTCTGGTGAACCACAAGTATCTCATACTGATTCAATTATTAATGCCATCCATGAATTTAACTTTGATGGTACAGCAGGTTTAGCTTTTGATTCATAGTTTAGAATTAAAACTCATGAACCTACCACAAAATCAACACCATGTAAACGAATGTGTTTTAAATCGCGATTTAACGCTACAAGCTTCTGCTATTTCAGAAGCATGTAAAAAAACAATACCTATTTTCAACTGGCTACTCCTCAATCAACACTTTAACTAGTTTAACGTAATGGTTTCAGGATATCGTCATAAAGCATTGTCATGACTTGACAACGATGTAATATGATCGATAAAACTGACGAAACTATTAACAAAATCGGTCAGCAAATTGACTTGTAATTATCATTAGATAGTGTTGTTTTCTCGGTATCTTCATTCATTACAGATGATTTTCAGTATGTTTCTCTATCAGTTTCCCATTCAGTAAATATCTCAAAACCTTTTCAGTCTAATTGGAGGTTTAGCGACACAATCATGCATGCAAATAATCAGTATAAGCAGTCGAGCGAATCTCCTGCAAGTTGAAAACATCGATGTCGAACTTACCCCAATACTGACTAAGGATCAGGCCATTATCATAAACGTGAGTTGGGAGTGTACTCTTCTTGGTTACAACTTATGTTCTGCCTGATAATCACATGAGCATCACTCACTGCCAGTCGTCTTGTAAAGACTTATTTATTCAAAGTCAACTCGCGGCACTACATCACACACAACTTATAATCACTATATCTCAATCAAATCGTATTCCACCTCATGCTAAACTGCATGCTTGTAAATAACTTGTATGCACCATCAACCGCTAGGTATAGATATAAATAAATAGTCTATGGTAAGTCAGAACATTGAGTCTAGAGCATGTTTCTTACGAATACACTCATGTTTAACGAATCGCTCTTAACTTCTGTTCAAATTCACATAATTATCACAACTTATATTCTCCCTGATAATCACATGAGCATCACTCACCGTTAACTATCTTTTAAAAATTTATTTATCCAAATACATCTTGCAGCACCATATCACCTAGAAATGTGGCACATAGGCTTAGTTGATTTCAATCATTTATAGTCACTATATCTTAATGAAATGGTATTCCGCCTTATATTAAACTGCATACTTGCAACTACCTTGTATGCACCATCAGCCGGTAGGTATAAATATAAATAAATAGTCTGTGGCAACGGAAAGCATTGGTCTACAGTGTGTCTCTCATGTTAAACGATTTGTTCTTAGCTATCTGTCCAAAATTCACATGATTATCACTATTTGCGTATTTAATTTTTTGATAAACATTCATATGTATTAGTAGTATTACTAAATTTTATCACGGCCAAATAAAAATGAGGTCGAGAAAATCTCGTCATATCTAAATAAACCGTATCAAACTAACTAGAACACAAGTTGGAATTCTTCTCCACGGTAACACTTTTGTTCTTTCAGTTACCCTACTAATGCAGATGCAATTGGAAATCAACTCATGGACAACTTACCAGCACATACGTTATTTGATTTCATAATTTAAACCACATATAATACCAATTTTAACATTTCTACAGTATTGATTGTTTTCAATATTTCTAAACAGGAAATGTCCTTGACCTACGGCTATTACTACGTATCTTACAGCGACCCTAAACTGAGTCATTTCATTATTATTATAATCTCGCTTTGTTTAGCTCAAATAATCTCCACCCAAATTTTCATTTTAAGCGTGTTAAGCATTAAACCAGACGTTTTAAAATTATCATATGTGTTTCCCGACAAGATGCTGCAGCCTTCTTTTTTGACTTATCTTTCAGTTTATCAATACCTGGAGGATACTTATTATTCTTGGTGACTTCCAGAGCGCGACAATTCCGCTCAATTTGGTATCGAACCAACGTTACGTTGATTCTGGTGGGAGAGTAGTGTAATGGCATCGGGCCCGACCACCAGACAATATGGGAAATAGACATTCTACATTTAACGCGGAGAAACACAAAAGAATGGAGAAGGCGGGAATAATGAGTTGAATAAATTGAAGTTAATCGTATGGCACGGCTCGGCCATGCAGGTGTGGTCCCTGCTAAATGTTATATCTTTTATTCATATTAAATATATTTTTCCATCTCTGGCCTAAGCTTGTTCTCCGTCATGTTTTAGTAATTGTTACAATGCAATGAGTTGGTGTTGACGATGATTTAACTTCCACGTAAGATCTTATAGATTGGGCACTTATATCATGATAAATATACAATTTTAGGATTAGGTCTATTATTAGAACAATGCTAATATCATATTAGACCATAATTCCACAAATCTACTGCACGTGACCGTCAGCTTTTTGTTACCCACCTTCAAGTTGAAGACCTGGTCTTGTGGAAACCGATCTAGTATTCATGTAAAGAACGCTTATGTCTTCGCTAAAGTCAACGAAATAGAAAACTTTCAATATCACGTCAGTGGCGTATAACAAGTGGTTAAACTCTCCGTCAACGATTGCAGAGGTCACGAATAAAGGAGTTCAAAGATATGTTTTGAAAATGGTTGATTCATTGAGATGTATAGTTGTAGTGGAATTGAGCCCTAATCGCAATCCTCAAAGCTGAACACGAGACAACTGGGGACATGGATGTTCAACATTCAACGCGGAGAAAAACCCAACACTGGAGAAGGCGGGAAGAATTAATTGGATCAATCGGATGGCATGACTCAGCCTTGCAGGCGTGGTCATTCTATATGACTTGTTTTCATTCGTATTAAATATATTGTTCTGTCTCTAGCTTAAATATATTCTCTGCTGTATAATGCGGATTGATACGATACGATGAGTCAGTGTAGACGATGACGTGACTTCCACGTAACATCATATAGATCTTACGTCATTACAAGTCTTCAACTTTGGGATTAGGTGTATTATCAGAGCAGTACTGATAATTCTACACATACTCAAGTATTATTAATTCTTGCGACTAATGCATAGCTCCTTGTGCCCGACGACTATCTGGTACTGATGATTGATTGGACACATTTAGCTATGTTGTTTCCAGGGCAACCACTGAGATCGGCGTCCTTGTGAATGACTTACGGAACCGCTTATCTTAAGGATTTATGGGCCTCTACACACCCGCCCTGACTATCTATAAGAAGCGTAACCTCTGGGTAGTTCAAGAACTATGTTAGAAGACTAAATAATATTTTGCCAGCCAAAGCGAGGTTAGTTCCTAGCAATATCTCCCCAAGTGATTCATGAAAACGACTTTGAATCATCATGAGAAGTTACAGATAATCGAAGTAATATTTGAATCGCGGTGGTTGAAATAGATTTCCGAGGTACTGGCGAATCTTAGGATGTAAGTTAGTTGCTCGGCAGACTTCAAGAATCGTGCCGCAGTTGATCGTGCTTTTCGTGAAGTGAAAAACGAAACATCTAGTAATAAACTCAATCATGATATGAACCAACAGGAGCATGATGAGCCACTCAATTCAAAGGGTGCATGCAATATTTGAGTCAAGGACTTCTTAGAATGTCAAACATAGCAACATTCGCTTAACCAAATATAGTTATGATAAAACCAGGGTCTTAAAGACTGATTACCAACTCATCTGAATGACCCACTCATTACGTCTACATGTTTTGAATATAGCCTACTACAGTCCCGAAAATCTGGAAATTTTGTCTACAAAATCTATTGGAAGAGCTCTGAAATCAGTTTGTCCCATGTTTCTTTATGATTCGACTATGACGTAGAACAGTGTAATGTCGTGAAGGTGTCCGTATGAAAACCAATTTCCTTTTTCTCCTCTGCTGTAAAAATCATAAAGAATCATCAATGAATCTCTTTACAGAGAATTAACTGAAAACTTTGGCATTTCTGGTCCTCAACACATCTTAAATAATATGACATTGTCCTGTTTACAGACTGATATAGTTAGATATTATTTTTGGCCACATATTTTACTTGAAGGTATCCAAGACATTTTTCATGATCAATCATATAATGTTTTGTTCTGAAGATACCACAGGTATTCGGAGTTTGACAACGCTTTAACCAGTAACACCTTCTAATATGAAGCGTACCCACCAAGTAAAATCAAAAGACAGAAGCGAGGAGGTTCGAAGATATATTTGATAAGCTACCGATATATCGAGGATCGTTTGAACTAATCTGGCTAGCGATTGCAGTAGATGTTGAGCACGGCGTTCCCACACGTGATTTTGTGCGGATGCATGACCGAGCGCCTTCAGCTAGATGAGTCCATTAAAACTAATGTGGTCAGCATCCAATGTCGAAAACTTACAGAGCTATTAATTTTGGGAATTAATTTACAACTACAGCTTCTTGGCAGCATATAACCTTGGTTTTAACTTATTTTCATCTTCTCGTCTTTTTATACAGTTCATGAACGGCAGATCCTCTGTGACAAGGCGCTTGACGCCTTCAATCTAAGTTTATTCTGTAGTATTACTTCAATTAGACACGAAGATTTAAATCCCACTTTTAGCAGTCTAATTTAATTGTGTTTCACATCTGATTGGTAATCTAGTCTGTAAATACTAATCATGGTGGCCACAGAGATATCTTGAGCCATCAGCTGGTTAATCAGCTCCTTTATCAGCCCAAGATCATGCCCAAAATGAGTTCTGGGTTTCGAGCTTTCACTCGACTTAACTCTTAGAATACTACTGACCTGTAGCTACAATCAGCCTTCGGTTTCCCATCTACTATTTAAGAAACTGGCTTTTCCTTGACGACATTTGGTCGTCTCTTATTCTGTATCCAATCATCAACTTTCAATGAAATAGCAATCCTGATAGCGCTACACGCATAGTGAGATCCTAGAGGATTCTCTACAACTTGGGTGGTCAAGTTGATTTTTCACTCTGGAAACAAATCAAGCTTTGTGATCAGGCTTGACAGGCGTTTCCTGCTTGCTGCCAACTGGAGGGCGAGGGACATGAGAAACTTTATTTCTTAATGCCAGAATGGGATAAATAATAAATGATACTTGTGAAATGAACAATGGCAATAACCATCAACACTAAGGATTAACTTAACAAAGACCTAACTGCTTGAATGCTGAAGATAACATGGAATCGTCTGCAGCTCAAATTCTCATAAAAATGAATAGATATATGGTATACACCAGACTGGCTCAGTTCATATCTGATAAATCGATATTTCAAGATCAGGGTTCACTTCAATTTATCACGGGCTATAGAATGTCCTAGTGGGGTCCCCCAGGGCTCAGTACTAGGACCTCTCCTCTTCCTGATTTATATAAATGATCTTCCTCAACAGTTATCGTCAGACTTATTACTTTTTGCCGATGACGTGAAACTTTGGAGAGAGATACACAACCAAGAGGATATACAGGCACTTCAGGAGGATCTGACTCGACTTCAAAGTTGGGCAGACGACAACGGACTAACATTTAACACTTCAAAGTGTAAAGTAGTACATCCGCGACATGTTGCAGACTACAGTTACAACTGAGGACACTCCTCTCTAGTAGTATCCCGAGTCGAAAAAGATTTAGGAGTCCTGGTACCCTACGATTTAAAGTCTTACGCTGTGACAAAAATGCCTTTCGAGCAAACCTTGCACAAGTAACATTGAACCGCATTTTAGGCCAGTTTGACGAAAGAACTTTCCACATGATCTTCAACAGTTTTATCCGTCCCCATTTAGAGTACGGAAACATAGTATTTCCTTCCTCACTCAAACTTAAACCTTATGAAGAGCGCCTTCAATCACTTACCCTTTTTTTATTTATATACCGTTACAGTTCGTAGATTTCTATTTCAGCTATTTTGTCACAATAATTTTTTCACTAGCAAAACCAAAATTAAGCCACTGAATGGCCAAGAATAATTCTTCCTACATAAAAACAGGCTTCAAAGAAATATTAGTTTTGTATCCAACCACCGATTCTGAAAGTTTCAGGTTTGAAGCGAATCAATTCGATGTTTGCGGTACATTGGGTGATACTTATCCTGGTTTTCTTATGCATCAGTTTGGATCCTTTGGATTCCAGTAAAATTACTGAACAAATTTACAACTATGTACCTCTGTCATATGCATCATTTTGTACTCGAAAACTTAACCTTGCAGGACAGGTTGGTTGTTCCAGTGATATCACAGGAAATTCTGGTGTTGCTTTGTTTATGAATGAGTCACAAGACATTATTCAGACACTTAGTTCAGATATTTCAACTTCATTCGTAGTGGTTGTAAATGTTTGGCAGTTTTTTAACACTTCTCTGATGCGGTATTTCCGTTCAACAACAAATATTAAAGGTCTTATTGTGTTCTCTAATGAGGAAGAAAATTACGACAGCTATGCATTTTCTGAATCATCCAAATGCCCAAATAGTAATTACAGCGCTTATAACTTTACTGACCAATGTGATTTGGATGCACAATGGAACCCAGCTGGGACGGAATATTCATATATCAGTTGGCCGTTTCCGGTTGTTTTGGTTACTGATGTAAACAACACCATTTGGGTATTTCGAAATTTAATTTCTGACTTGTGTCTAGACTTCCATGTACGAATGTTTTTCAGTGTTGAACCGAGAACCTGCTGATGATACGCGGTGCTTTATTGAAATAAATAACCCTATGTCAGCTGTTGGGTCATCTGAGACTTGCTTTCGTCGTCAGTACCTCATGTCACTGCATATTTCTGAAGTATGTTTTGTCCGATGAACCGTCACTTATGTAATTTGCATTAACTTTATGTCAGTCTTGGGACCGTATACTTTCGAGATTGAGGTACATAGAACTTAGTTTCTGTCGATAGATGCCGCCAAAACGCTGCTGGTAATCTTAGTAAGGGTATTCAACTTTTTAAAAAAAATTCGACAAATGTACATGCTATTGAGTTTCGTGAATTTGGAGACATTTCATAGATTGAACTGTATAAACATTGGAATTATTATTGTATCATTTTCGTATTCTGAACTTTTATATTTCCATAAAAAATGCGAATAGTAGTTACAGAATATTTATTTCAAGTACTTCTTGTAGGCATACTAGTGAAGAAAATATACAAATTGCTAGACGAAACGTACTTTGCCTGTCTACGGCTAGTCTACGTTCGGGACAACTTGTATGTTCATTTGAAAACGTTTCTCATTTGAGTTACATTATTGTCTGAGGTAATATCAGCATTCTTCAGTGTGCTTTTCTGACTAAAACTTTTTTAGTGCACTTGGTCAGTATTGCAATGTCACGAATTGATGAAGTCGATGAATCATAGACAATGTGAGATGAAGAGCAAAGTGAGAATAATCTTACCAATGATAGAGAAAAACCAAACATCAAAAATGTAGCTTAAAAAAGAATAGAATCTTAGAACAGAAAGTAAGAAACAACACTAAGCCGAAGACTTGGAAAACCAAAAGTGCATCTTAACTAATGTGATGGACTTTTGCACCCTATCACCCGAATCACTCAACCATAATCGCGTAATTAATTAACGGGTCATATTTTACCATTCCTGGACTTGGTATCATGAAATCAATAAGTCACTCTGGCACTTAGTATAATGCAGAAAAACCTAAAGGGTTATTTATTATTTATATTATATTTTTCGTCTTGTGAAGTGCCTGTAAAATTTTTCCTTTAACTGTTGATATTCCAGAGTTCGGAGATTTTCTGTGATGAATTGACAGGGCTAAACATTATTTTATCAGTAACTGATTCTAAAAATCACTCAAGGGATAATAACATTAGCAATTATGTACGATCTGAGAATTCTTCAGTGTTTGTTCTTACTCGGATGGATTCTCGAAGTATTTTCGAACGCAGTGGGTTTTCAAGCCAAGGTGTTCTTCCTAGTATAGCTGTTCTGATTTCTGTTGCCGTACATTTAATGGGACAGAAAACCTTGAAAGTCAGTTTATAATGTTGTTTTAATGAAAGTATGGCTTTTTTGACTTCTTTATTTCTGTTGGTACTTTGTTGATTGTTCTTTTTATTTAGGTTCACCGTGTTTCGAATAGGGTTTTCCACTTAAGACCGCGTAAAAAGTAATTGGTTTTTGCTTAATACAGTACCGTGAAGTAACGGGATAGTAGTTAAACTACTTGAATTTTGGATCAGTCGATGAGGTTGTGAATCTTCATCGACTGAGGTGGTTGGGCCACGTGTTACGTATACCCGAACACCGATTACCACGACGCAGAATGCTGATTAGTGTTGGGGATGGTTGGAAGTTAGAGGCGACCAAACCACAACTTCACATCAGTGCTTGGAGTCACTAACTTCTAATATGAGCCATGTTGGTAGATGCGGACTACTTGGTTGGGGTCCGCGTGAATATCGTAACCAATGGTTGGAGACGCTTGGTGACATGGCTCAGAATCTATCGCAATAGCGTAGGTGTATATACTCTCTGTCTTCTGCTAAACTATGAGATTAAAATCACTTCATATCTTTCTACCAAGTAATTCTTTCTTCCTTTACTATATCCTCAT
Organism: Schistosoma spindalis; assembly: GCA_946903255.1. NCBI lineage: Eukaryota > Metazoa > Platyhelminthes > Trematoda > Strigeidida > Schistosomatidae > Schistosoma > Schistosoma spindalis. The sequence goes on along the minus strand of OX336420.1, from coordinate 66,658,868 downwards.
ATGCAATCTTTCTTTTATATATTGCCACTATTGAATTAAATATTTGTATGAATTCGGTGTTCATCTTGCTGTGCTAATGAGGTGTAACAACTTGAACCGATCAGTATATGCGCCTGGAGCTACGTTGTAGCTGACAGACTGACTCGACTTTTGATCAGTGTTACACGTCTAGATATTTCCTTATCTCTTTTGTTTCTGGTATCAGGTCACATTTTCTAGCTCGCGCCATAAATGCTGGTCTAAGCTGATAGCACAAACTTGCGATTAATCACTCTATTGAACGGACATTCCAGGAATAATGTGGTGTTAATCTTTTTGTGCTGGACCATGAATTTTACTTGGTTTTTAATGTTCTTTCTCATTTTCCTTAATTCATAAACATTTGTGGCTTTCTCGCTTCTTTAGTTTTAATAGTTGCTTCTTATCCCAAAAGGGAAAATTTGTGTGTGATTAGAGACGGTATGTTAAAAATTCCTTTTCCAAATATTATGGATAGACAAATGGAAATTTTTACTGGTAGTGTTTTTAGTTAATTCCGTAAGTCGATTAGGTATTGTTTTTGAGTGTGTCAAAATTTCGTTTTCCAACGCCTGAAACAACATTATACGTAGCACTCATTCTTACTTTGGAGAATCAACCTTTCTCTTTTCAACGTATTATCCTCTCTAAAGTGACTTTTGAGTATTTGCTTTTTGATTACCAGTAGTCAACAGAAGTAAAGTTGATTATAATCCATAAACCATCTATCAATTTGTACGTGATAAGTTACTGTGCATCGAAATCCCTATAATTTATTAGATTCTCTAAATATTATAGTTATTCTATTCACTTTGATCTTTTGGTCACCTACTTTATTATTCATCATCATTTACATGAATACATCACTACTTGATGGAAGCTTCTTCGACACTACGGCGTGCCTCAGAAGATAGTCAATATCATACAGAATTCCTATGATGGATTAAACTGCAAAATCGTTCATGGAGGACAGTTGACAAAGTCGTTCGAAGTAAAGACCGGTGTCAGGCAAGGTTGTTTACTGTCACCCTTTCTCTTTCTCCTGGTGATCGACTGGATCATGAAGACATCAACATGTGAAGGGAAGCACGGGATACAGTGGATAGCTAGGATGCAATTGGATGATTTACACTTTGCAGATGATCTGGCTCTTCTATCGCATACACAACAACAAATGCAGGAGAAGACAACCAGTGTAGCTGCAGCCTCAGCAGCAATAGGTCTCAATATACACAAAGGGAAAAGCAAGATTCTTCGATACAACACAACATGTACCAATCCAATCACAATTGACGGAGAAGCTTTGGAAGATGTAAAAACCTTTACATATTTGGGCAGTATCATCGATGAACACGGTGGATCTGATGCAGATGTGAAGGCACGGATTGGCAAAGCAAGAACAGCATATCTACAACTGAAGAATATCTGGAACTCAAAACAATTAGCAACCAACACCAAAGTCAGAATTTTCAATACAAATGTCAAGACAGTTCTACTGTATGGCGCGGAAACCTGGAAAACTACGAAATCCATCGTCCAAAAGATACAGGTGTTTATTAACAGTTGTCTACGCAAAATACTTCAGATCCGCTGGCCGGACACTATAAGCAACAACCTACTGTGGGAGAGAACAAATCAGATCCCAGTGGAGGAAGAAATCAGGAAGAAGCGCTGGAAGTGGATAGGACACACATTGAGGAAAACACCCAACTGCGTCACAAGACAAGCCCTCACATGAAATCCTCAAGGTCGAAGGAGGAGAGGAAGACCAAAGAATACATTACGCCGGGAAATGGAGATAGATATGAGAAAAATGAACAAGAATTGGATGGAACTAGAAAAGAAGGCCCAGGACAGAGTGGGTTGGAGAATGCTGGTCGGCGGCCTATGCTCCATTGAGAGTAACAGGCGTAAGTAAGTAATCACTACTTGATCGGTACTAATCTTATTTATCTTAAACATACTATTGTAAAGCCATAATGAGAAACTAATTATAAAGAAATATTTTTTCTGTCTATAGGTAGACATGTGCTTAAAAACATTCGATAGCGGCTCAAAATCAGTTAAGGTGGTACATATATATGTTCTTCATGACGTTAAGTTATTAATCAACCCACTTATATTGCTCTTGTACGTACCTGAAGTTCTGTCAGTCTTTTTCTTTTATTGTCATTTAAAAGTATCAGTTTGAATCGGTATTTTATTGCATTGAGGTGTTGATTAATTCAAGTGGATGAAATTAATAACCCAAGTTTAGTACGTATTTCCTTCTTACTGCAAAAACTATATTCCTGAATCAAATGACGAAGCAGGCTTTGTTAGTTTAACTGGTTTTACAGGAAATATCATTTTCGATATTTATAATATGTTTAGTCTTTATCGGTTTCAACTCTGTGTTTTGGAACTTAAGTGTCTTCTATTAGGACCTGGATGGTTAGTTTTCATAGTTTAGTAGGTATATGTTGATAGTTGTTTATGAATATCATCAAAGCGAAATTCTGAACTAAAACTGACATCTAGAATTCAAATTCTATCCATACGTTTTTAATTTAAACGCAGCAGATTTATTAAGATACATAATACATATTATTATGGGTATCGATCTAAGTCATCCTGTGTAGTATGTTTGATCATTTTAAAAATATCCTGATAATAGTTTTGATAATTTAGTCACCTTTATGATTGTCTGTAAACATTTCTTCTATTTTCAGATAAAACCAATGTCACATATTCTGATTGGTATTGTAAATAAAGTTTCTATTCATAAAATTTTTATGTTTCTCTTTATAAAGGAAGAATGAATTCAAATTCTTTAAAGGGAGCTTTACGAATGAATTAGCTCCAAAATATATTACTTTCTAAAAGGATGATGATAAAATATTTGTCACACATGTTCCTCGAAAAATATTTTTATCATACTCAGATTTTATTGTCAAATAATTTATCTCCCAAGCAAGTCACACCTTATCGTCAGCTGTTTTTCCAAGGATTAAATGGTTAAAATGTAGAACACATACTTTTTTAGAAAGGTGCCCGACAATAATAACCTTGTTCTATGTAAAATGACTTGTCTTAAGAAGGGCAGTGGGTTTTTTATTTATTCATTTGGCTTCTAACCAGTAGTTATCATTTTCAAAGCTTATTTAATCTAAATCAGAAAAGTTAGGTAGTATTATCAGTCTTCACACAATGTGACTCACAGTCAACTGCTTGAACGTGTACCCAGTAAATGTGTCATAAAACGATACTAAGATTTAGTGCAGGTACAAATTCCCGATGCATTCTCCATATATGGTGCTGACAAACCAGTTTGCACGCGGTAAATCTTAAAATACTTTTAACACTGCCTGTTTGTATACTATGAAATCCATACAAGTGATACAAAAGCTTAAAACATAATCATTTTACGAAACTACATAGTCACGGGGAATTCCCCGTCCTAGTCAGTCAATCGTAGTCAAAATAGAGCTTGGGACAAATGTCTGTTGGCCAAAATTATTATATCACATAGTAACGATGAGGTATAACGAATAAAACAAGTCAAAACAATGTAGTAGGGATGATAATGAGGGAGACTAACTATTAATAGTGTATTTAAAAAAGATGATGAAAAATTATATGTGAAGAAAACCGAGTATCAAGATAAAGAGCAAGATAGAGTGAGTGCTGGTTTTCGACCTGGACGTGGTTGTGTAGACTAGATGTTCACACTACTTCAGGTCCTAGAACATAGACACATTCAAACGCTCCACAATAGTAGTATTTCTCGACCTTAAGGCGGCATTCGACTCTGTTGATCGTGAGGTTTTATGGCAGTGTTTGGCACTGAAAGGAGTACCAAAGAAGTACATTATCCTTGTAAAGGATACCTACTGGGACACAACTGGTCGAGTGAGAGCTTATGGCGAATTGTCATCAGAACTGATTACCTTAAGTGGTGTTCGTCAGGGCTGTCCACTCTCCTCATTCTTGTTTAACTTTGTTGTTGACGTCCTTTTAGAGATGACACTTTCCTCATCTAAATTTCTAGGAGTTGAACTTCTACCGGGAGATCCACTTGTTGACTTAGAATATGCCGATGACATAGTTCTATTTGGTGAAGACGCTGACAAAATGCAGATTCTGCTGACCACCGTAAGCAACAATGCAAGCATGTTCGAGATGCGACTCTCTCCCTCGAAATGCAAAATGTTGGTTCAGGATTGGGTTGCGTCGACATCCGAACTAGTGATAGGGAGTGGAGTAATTGAGCGTGTCGACCACTTCACGTATCTTGGGAGTCTCATCAGCCCTTGTGGTCTGGTGCGTGACGAAATCTCAGCACGGATACACAAGGCTCGACTAGTATTTGCCAACTTGCGTCATTTTTGGCGTAGGCGAGATATCCGTCTATCAACCAAAGGACGGGTTTATTGCGCAGCAGTCCGTTCCGTCCTACTTTATAGCTATAAAACGTGGTCGATAAGAGGAGAGGATATTCGTAGGTTACTAGTATTCGACCATAGGAGTCTTAGAAGCATTGCTCGTATATCCTGGGACCACCAAGTAAGTAACTCAATTGTTAGGAAACCGGTACTAGGTAAGGATGGCAAATCAATTGATGAAGTAGTGAGATGGCTGGGACATGTGTTGCGCATGCCCGACCACCGGCTGCCCCGACGTGCGGTGTTTTATGGTGTAGGAGTAGGTTGGAAGAAAGCTAGGGGCGGCCAGACCAAAACATGGCACGAATCCATGAAGTCACTAACAAGTGGATTGAGCCATGTTGGTAGGTGTAGACTACTTGGTTGGGGACCGCGAGGTGATAGCAACCGATGGTTAGAGACCTTGAATGACATGGCTGAAAATCGTTTGCAATGGCGCAGGTGCATCCACTCTTTGTGTTCTCTCAAACTCTAATCTTCTGAATTCTTCATGTCTTTTATTTTTTGTCTAAGTCTATTCCACTGGACTATACTCCTTAAATAACATCATCAAACCCTAATGTTCCCTATCACTACCTCTTCCACTACGGGATTTGAATCGATAACTGAATCTCTGTGCTAATGTGGTATGGCAACTCGAACTGATGTACGTACGTACGAAGTTCCACGTTGTTACTGACTGAGTGCATGTGCGCCATCGTAAATTATTATTATTTATACCATTTGTCTTTAACAATTGGTTACGATAATTGTGCTGATCCCAATCAGGTAGTCTACACTAACCTAAATGACCTAGTTCACCAATCAAAGACTTCATAAATTGATGCCACGTCATGATTCAGCAGCACTTGGACTTCTTAACTACTCCTACGCTAGTTAGCGACGCGCTTCGAGGCAGTCGGTGCTTGGTCATGTCTCAGTCATGTTAGTCGATGAAGATCCACTTCCTTATCAATCGATGTCATCTTTTTCTGTTACCTTATGCCTAACTCTGGCATTGCTAGTTCGGTTTTTCCATAATGTGTGAACAGTACTTGGGAGACATCCACGATAAAGAAAACTTAAGCATACAGATGTCTTTTGATTTCGGAGGCCTTGCTCAGCAGTCAGTCAGCCATAAGTAATGTGTAATATCGTATGAACAATAGATATATGCCATAATTAGTAACTAACACGTCAAACATGGGTAAATCAAGGTTTTGTAAAATCTTGATGGCAAGGACTTAAAATGTAATGCAATTGGTAAACTATCCAATTAAGAACAGACCTAGCGCAATCTGTTTCAGCAAAGAAGTTTGGGCATCTGTTTTCACTTTACTTATTAATAGGACTAGATGATGATTCTTGCATTTTCAAAATTACTTGTTGAGTTATAGAAAAATAGATTCCACTAACTTGTTAAATGATGATAATCTGTGAAGATAAATATTTATTGAGAGCTGGGCGTTTTTATGACTATTGGTTTACTAATTACCTCATGATCGCTCTAGTATTATCTTTCAATAATTGATTATGTTTATTTCTACTTGGTAATTCTGCTTATCGTTCAAAGTGGAATCATCTGCCTTTTATCTCATTCGATATCGATTAAAAATAATATTTTACATATGGTAGCTTAATAACATTAGTTTTGGTTATGCTTGACAATCCAACAATTAGTCTGTTGGATTATTGTCATTTTATAATTATGCATTATTGAATTCTTTTAAAAACATCTAGTTGGTAATACAAATTTGGATCTTATTGTTTCACCAGTAGCATTTTGACCTCATAATATTTTATTAGTCAACATTCTTTCTCCTGATCATGAAATATTCTCTGTAGTTAATTAACTCACACTGAGAACTTTTAGTTTCTCATGCACCATATGTATTATTGAGACTTATTTTGTTTCGCTTTTTAAGTTTGCTATAAGTCTTTACATCTATAATAATGTGTGTGTTTGCAGCATAGCGTCAGACTGATTGTCTACTATGAATATGATTTCATTTTCACTTCAACCAAGATCCAATGGAAAAGACTACATAATATGACGTTGATAAGCTTATTGATCATGATTTATTTCTGGAAATTTGATCTAATGTTTAACTAGTAGCATCCTTGTCTTTGAGGTCATAGTCACAGAATAATTATCTTCGAAATAAATCTGGTCGGTGGATTTACCGTCCGTAATTTTTCACCATCTTATATTTTGAGATACGCTCACATTTATTTCGTGGTAGTTTTCCATCATTATCTCCTTGGTCGAAAAAACTATGGATTAGTTAAAACGTGAGATTGAATTATCATCTAGTATGAAGTTTATGTTTGTTAATTTGTTTTTTTTTCGTATAGGATTCTCAGTTTGAAAAGGATTTACTTTTCAGCTTTCTGGATAATGAGGCTTACGATTTTATGGGTTCATCTAGATTTTCATATGATTTATCTTCTGGAAATATTGCTCGTTATACTGGGAATCCAGTGATTTGGAATAACGTGTATGCTATCATAGAGCTAGGTGAACTTGGATTGTCGCGAAAGCGGAATAATCATCCTATGTTTTTCATGCTAACAGATGATAAAACTTACAATGTGGTTAGTGTTTTTATGATTTTCATTCTTGTTTATTTTATATTTTCCGAGTAAAACATGTTCGCTTTAATTTGGCCGGTTTCATATATTTCTCCGGTTATCTAAAAGATTCATTTAATTTCTTTAAGTCAATCTCAACTTCTTTTATTAGATAACACGTTATCTTTACTCCCAGTCCCATACTTATTCACTAAGAAGCAATAAAAAATTGTTTAGATAAGTAAACTAATTGATTTACTCCTTGAATAGATCTGATTCAGTTTTTCTATGTTTGAAGGAATAATATGTACTCCAGAGTTCTGCTCTCCTGTCCCATTCCTGGATTTGAACCCATATTGAGGATTGTGTTCTGTGCGAATTCTGAGCGAGCTTTCTCAATGAATAAATGTTGGTTTATCAGGAGTCTGTTTTGATTTTTTAAAATCTTAAGTGCATGTGTCACGCTTTGGTGTGAAGTATGGAAACAATGATGTTATCTGCCGTAAAACAGCACTCATTATGTACTCATAATATATATGACATCTGGAAACCAGTTTGCTGCATATGTTTGTTTTTAAATTAATCAGTCTTTAACATCTTATTACCAATCCTGTAGAGCTTCGCTTACTAACTGGCTTAAAAGTTAATGGTAGACAAGGAAAATTATTTGTGGACAATTCATAATGGTGTTATATATCCTAAAGTTGTTTCCTGTTGAAGTATTGTATAATGCATATACCACTGTCATTAAGGTACATTATCACCTACTTCATTTACAATATTAAGAGTAGCCAAGGAATTGATATGTATCTCAGAATTTAACAGAGGTAGTTAGCTCAACATAAGTTTTATTGGGTTATATTTTTATTGCATCTATGTTGAATATTATACTCAGAGAGCTGAAGATAATTTGCCATATCATGTGTAAAGAGGTTCGATATGAAAAGTAGTTGATAACTGGCCATTGTTGTGTCAGCAATTCTAATTTATTCAACGCTTTTTGTAATTATTCTAAGCTTCACGACTTTCTCTAAATAATATATATAGTCTTCAAAATATATCTCCTACACGTTGATTACTTCATTTCCACCAGACTATTGAGTTTTCACCTAACATTTGTTCAACGATGCTAGCTGAAAAATAATTTGGTAGTTATTGAATCTAAACACAGATATCTTGTAGTTTTTTTATGAACGATTTATATTGTTATGCACCTGCAAAGTCATTTTGTTCAATTTGTAGACTCGAAATCTTACGGATAATATTTTCCACCACCTAACTGTTGCGAGTGAATCTAATCAAAAAGTCGATATAAAAAGACCATTAAACAAATTACGAGAGTTACCACTACCACCAATATCATCAATCCAAACTCTTCTTCGAAATTCACCTCGTCCCCTTCCTCATGTGGTGTTAAGTGATTATGATCGTCCACCTTTCCTTAATAAACATTTTGAGAGTTTTCTTGATACTAAATGGCCTCCATTGGATATTCCTACTGCAGATACAATCCTTCTCGATTTCGCCAACACTCTAGCAGATGCTTTACATAGAGTAAGTTTTTAACTAGTTCGGGAAATTTTTATTTATTCATCAAGTAGTCCTAAAACTTTTAATGTCTACACGGTTTACTTTCAAGTTAGATATTCACTAAAAAGCTTAAAGGTTTCTTATGAAAAAAATTACGTAGTCATAATACTATCCGTGAAAGTCCATAATGTCGCAAAATACTGTTATAACTGCAAATTAGTTTAGGAGCAACTATAACTTGTGAAACTTAACAGGAACTAAGCAATTATACAGATTATGAATTCAGCTGTCATAGAAATTAAAAGCGAATGTTAAATTTTTATGATCTAAATTAATAGTCAGTCAGTCAGCTGCAACGTAGGACCAGGCACGTATATGCATCGGTTCAAGTTGCCATACCGCATTAGCACAACAACATGAACACCGGATTCATAGAAGTAGTTAATTCAGTGGTGGTAATATATAGAAGAAAGAGTGTGTATAAAGAGATAGTACAGGAAGAAAGAATTAGTTCCCAGAAAGAAAGACATGAAGCGATTTTAATCTCTTAGTTTAAAGGAAGACAGAGAGTGTATACACCGACGCCATTGTGATCGATTCTGAGCCATGTCACCAAGAGTCTCCAACCATTGGTTACGATAGTCACGCGGACCCCAACCAGGCAGTCTGAATCTCCCAACATGGCTCAGACCAGAAGTTAGTGACTTCAAGCACTGATGCCACGTTTTGGTTTGGCCGCCCCTAACTTTCTTCCAATTATCCCCTGCACTAGTCAGCATTGCGCGTCGTGGTAATCGGTGTTCAGGCATACGCAACACGTGGCCCAACCATTTCAGTCGATGAAGATTCATAACCTCATCAACTGATTTACCATCATTCCCTAATACCCTGCGTCTAACCTCACTATTACTTACCCGGTGATCCCAGCAGATACCCGCAATATTTCTAAGGCATCTGTGGTCAAATACTAGTAACTTACGAATATCTTCCACTCTTAAAGGCCATGTTTCGCAGCCGTATAGAAGGACGGAACGAACTGCCGCGCAGTATACTCGTCCCTTAATTGATAGACGGATATCTCGCCTTCGCCATAGATGACGTAAGTTGGCAAAGGCCAAACGAGCTTTTCGAATCCGTGCTGAGATTTCGTCAGACACCAACCCATTAGGGCTGATCAGACTTCCAAGATAAGTGAAGCTGTCGACGCGTTCGACTACTTCACCCCCTATCCTTAGTTCAGGTGTTGATGCAGACCAGTCCTGAAGCAACAACTTGCATTTAGAGGGAGAGAAGCGCATCCCAAACATTGTGGCATTGTTGCTCAGTGCTACCGAAAGACTCCACTTCATCAGCGTCTTCACCAAACAGGACTTGTCATCTGCGTATTCTAAGTCAATAAGTGGACCTCCTGGTAGGAGATCAATATCTGAGAATTCACTCGATGAGAGCGTTATTTCCATCAGTAGATCTATGATGAAGTTGAACAAAAATGGAGAAAGTGGACAGCCTTGGCGGACGCCACTTGAGGTTGCGAAAGCAGATGACAGTTCACCATGAGCTCTGACTCGACTAGTAGTGTTCGAGTAAAGAGCTTTCACAAGGTTTATGTACTGTCAGAGAATAGAGGGTAGTTGTAGAGTAGCTGAAGGCCAGCTAAGCTGCTCCTTAAAGTGTTCCGCCCATCGTTCTAAGCGTCTGGATTGGGAGCAGATGAGAGTGTCGTCTTTTTCCGAAATGGTCTGACTTACACTTGATTTATTAATTCCAGTTTCTTTTATTAGTCTGTAGAGTTGTCTTGTATTCCCTATAGCCGCCGCCTTTTCCATCTCTTTTGCTTTCGTTGCCCACCACCGCTCACGATCGTTCCTTAGACTTTTGCTTAACCTTGACCTGATTTGTTTACGCTCTTCATCGTGTTCAAAACCTGATGGGATGAGTTTACGAGAATCCATCAGTGCGATAGACCTTGAAGAAATCCATTGGTTCTTTGTAACCCTGTGGTTTAAATCACTAGTAGATGTCAATGCTGTTTCCACAGCTGCTTGTATAACTTTCCAAGCAACATCTAGGTCAGTCTCGTTTTCAGAACTACCTAAGTGTGACCTCAGTTGTTCCTGGAACCTACTTTTGGCTTTCTCATTACTCAATTCGGTTCTAATGAGTCTTTTTTGCGTCCAGTGAGGCGCAAGCAGATGCGTGCTCGTACTAGAGCACGGTCGGAGTCCAAGCAGGTACTCCAGAATGAGCGACAATCTTCTATCGACCCTCTCCAACGATGACTGATGGCAATATGGTCTATTTGAGTCCATCGTTGGTTTGGTGCAGGGGGTCGCCATGTTAGACGATGTCTCTCCTTATGCTTAAAATTTGTGTTTGCTAAAAATAAACGATTGTCTGAGCACAGTTGCAGCAGACGATCACCATTATCTGTTCGCTGTGCCGGAATACTAAAATACCCACCTAAATGTCTTTCTGTTTCGTTTAAGCTACCTACCTGGGCATTAAAGTCGCCTGCTACGAGTACTATGTCTGAACGTTTAGCTTTCTGAAGAAGTTCAGACAGCTTTCTGTAAAATTCATCTTTCACTTCATCCGAACTGCAGTCAGTGGGAGCGTAGGCAGAAACGACGAAAAGGCAACGACGTGTGTCCCTATCCTTCCGAGTTCTTACGGAGCCGTTTAGCCGAACAGCGCATAGACGACTGTTGACGGGGATCCACTCTAATAGCGTTTGTTCCACCCTCATGCTTAGTGCTATGCCTACACCTGCAAGTCCACGAGAACTAGCCATCGGGTCGCCAGATACACGGAGGGTGTATCTCGTCGGCACTCCGTTTTGCCGAGGTGAGGTCAAGTGAATGACCACACTAGGATCCTGTATGCGTGTTTCGGAGACACAGCATACATAAATCGTACGAGATTCTAAGGTTTTAGCCAAGGAAGCCTGCTGACCGATTTGGCATAGTGTGCGTACGTTGAAGGCTCCAATGTGTAGTTTGGAGCGAGGTTTCAGTAGACCTGAGACGGTGTTTTGAGCACTAGAATCGTTGGCTGTGGTGACACTTGAGGAGGAAGCCGAAAGAGGGAGTTTAGATTTGAAAGTCGATGTAAGAGGAATAATAGGAATTGAAGAGGTAGGTTGACTATGAATACAGTGGTCTTGAGTGCTGTTAGAGGTATGAGGGCGGTTATCACTTCCCGGTTGCCCACACCGTGGAAGGGTTCTGCTGGAGGTGCCTGAAAAGGAAATTGGATTAAAGGTGGTCATAGTGACCTGAGAGCGTGACCGCAGTGCCCAAGGGACAACTGCTTGAGGTCGGTCACACACGACCTTTTTATGAGTAATTTTTGTGTTAGCTCCGTACTTGTTGAGACCTTACCGCCGGAGACGGATATCCGTGGGATAAGGCGAGGTGTGCATTTTTAGGGTCGACCTTTTCTAACCCCACCCCTCCTTGTGGGAAGGCAGCATCGCTGTTATGCTGGTTGTCTGAAGGAAACACCTTACTGCTGTCACACCTCTGTACAGTCAGCAGTACGACTTCGCCTTCGGACCTTGGTTTTGTTGCTTTTAGTCTTACCGCTCTTCAACCGACCTGTCTGGCATGGTAGGACCTTGAGGAACGGTTGTTCCAGCCAGTATAGCTCAGTTGCTTCATCACGATAGGCAAGCCCGACCACCACGTCAAGGTAGCAACAACGGTCAGGATCTAAATGAATAAATCAGGAGAACAATATATTGTTGATTATTAATTAAATTTTACCCATAATAATAGTTCTACCTGAAACTACGTTTTACTGGGGAATACGATAGTAAACACGATTTGTTGAACGATTTGATATCATAGTAAATATAGATTATAAACTCTGAATTGTTTATTCAACAAACGTTATGTTAACCACCTTCACTCGCTAGTTGCATAATGTATCTAATAAGTAAAATATCATTAACATATCAACTAAAGCGTATAAAATATCTTTTGACTTAGTACTTTACCCGGCGAATCGAAATGCACAAATGGTTAGTAAATGTGCTTAGTTTTTTTTCCGAGAATTCATTTCGTCCGTTAAAAATAGATCGTCTGTATGTGCGCACATAAAGGCTTACTGCAGAGAGTGATGCAGAACAAATGAATACATGTATCTAGTCATTGTCATCGTAGTCAACTGATTCAAAACAAAAGTTATAAATTCTTTGGACACTTTATTCAAAGTTTCGTACACTATACGATGATCCACTCAATGTGTAAACACTAAAAACAATTTAGCATGAGGTAATAAACTTTATAAATCAGTAGCTAGAAAATGAGTATGTGACCAAATAATATATTTTGCAAACTGTAGAGCGCTCTTAATAAGACGTTACTAAGGAATAATGTGGAAACGTGCTGGCGTTCTTTTATATACAGCCGGCTATTTTTATGTATGTTATGTAGATTTCTGTTTAGTGGTAAAACCTACACATCGCCAACCTTGTTTTATAAGAGGTGGAAAAGTTTATCATTTTTAATGATCATTTGCTTAGTTTATGGTCACTTTTCTTGAAATTGTGTCGGAAATTACTCCAACTTTATACAGCACTTCATAAATTCATAGTCTCATGTTTACATTTAACCGACGATCAAACCATTCGGTAATGATTTTACCCATACTTTATGCAAAAATGAGATTTGTTAAGTAAATAAATGCTTTATTAAGATATTTTAATTCCAAGTTGGTTTCAACTTGGATTTGATTTTGTTAGTAGCTCATGATCTGTTTAGAATTGAACTTGTTGACCAAACATCAAACTACAAGTCACGGATATGGTTCGAAACCTAACGATATTATTTAGTCCCCTAAGATTGAAGATAAGTCGGCATCCGAACATGTCACTCACTAGTAAAATTTAAGTATCATAGATATAGTTGAACACACTTTAGATAAACTCAGTACATTTAATGTGTCAATCTAAAATACATTAGTAGCGTTTATATTTTAGTCCTAAGATTTTAGAACCATATACAGTCTTCTCTTTCTCCATAATCCTACTGAAAGTTTTAGTTTATATATTGTCTAGAGAAACATAGAAATTAGGCATTGTAGTTACATATATGATTTTCCGAAAATTGTTTTTTTCCAGATAGCTTCTGCAAATCATGAACCTATTTCGTCCAGCATTGCTTATCCAAAACCTAGTGACATTATGGAATGCTTCTCAACTAATCTGGGATGTGACCTTTTCAAAATGGTAATATTTTTGTGTGTAGTTTGGATGGATTAATGTTTGCATCGTTTTCGAGCGACTTTCAACTATCATTAGCTAAGTGGGTTTTAATTTCTCACTGATCGGGAAAATAGAAGTTGTAATACTCCAGACATCTAATTTACTTTTTTGATGGACAAATATGTTAGTTCCTTCTAGATTTTATCATCTGATGTAATAACTGAAGTGTATTGGTTTTGGTTTAATAACCAAAAGTTAGGTTCGTGATAATGACAAAGTTATGCCACTTAAACAGTTAGGGCATAAAGATCACAAGACATGGAAACTGTTTTGCGTAAAGTGATGAACTTAGTGCATGTAGATTTTATTGCTATTTACAGCCGAAAAGTTCATTTTATGTTCGGTATAAAAAAGTGCTAAACGTTGAAAAGCTGAAGACTTGATACTTGTTGATATGAACCACAGCCAGTTTGTCGAATTTATTTTTCTATTATTTTCTAAACGAAATTTCCGAATATTATCCACTGGATTGTACAACATTATATAAGCGAATCAGATGAGAATTATAGGATAATACATGGATAGGCACTTTTACCTTATCTTGAAATATCACTTACTTCTTTTAGGCGATCTAAATTCCACGAACTTTTTGTGAATAGTAGTTTTAAGCAGAAGCACTTACAGCAATGATTAATAAGAATTAATAAGGAGTTTAACATATCATTTTTGCCTAACGATGTTTCCCACCAAACGATTAAATTATTTACATACTAAGTCATTGAGATTCAAGTTTCTTACTGATGTGTCGAAAACTACTAAGTTCAAAAAGCAAACCAGTACCTTGCTTCAGAGTTTTCCGATCATAAACCTCTATAACTAGTAATTACATGTAAATACCACTAAAATATATACTTCTTTACACTACTGAGAGTTAAAGAACCTACTACTTATATAATACTCAGTGTTGACTTGAACAGTTAATACATGTTATCAGGTGTATATTCTGGTGTAACTCAGGCATAGACCGTTCATTGTCTATCCCCGTAATTACGTTCTTTGCCGTAAAGAACCTTGAGTATTTCTATACAAACGTACATACAAATTTAAGATTCTCAAAGACATTGCTACATACCTAGCTAAACCACGGGAGAAACATGTCAACATTCTACCTAACAGAAATATTCAAGACCTCAAAATAAACTCCCGCAAATATTTGACTTGCTGATAAGTTCATTTTGTTTGAGCTAAGGTCTCATGACAGATTACTAAGGGCGAACAACTAATCTTGATTATCTACTACGACAAAATTGAGGGATGCATACCAGATATCTAATCCCACCCACAATCTGAAGAAACTTTCAACTGGCCAACGCTTCTGAATGCTTGGCACTTTTCCATCATGCTTCTTAACCCCAGTAACGATTTATCATCATTATCTGGGTTAAAATGACTATAGTAATGATTCCAGGACAAAACCATACTGTCCAAGAAGTTTCTTCTGATTGTATTTCCTTGTTACCAGAATATTTTTCCTTGA
Organism: Schistosoma spindalis; assembly: GCA_946903255.1. Classification (NCBI taxonomy): domain Eukaryota; kingdom Metazoa; phylum Platyhelminthes; class Trematoda; order Strigeidida; family Schistosomatidae; genus Schistosoma; species Schistosoma spindalis. Next base: position 66,643,603 of record OX336420.1, on the reverse strand, counting down.
TAAGTTATTTTATTTTATGTTAGTTTGAACCCACTTTCATTTAGTTTGTTCACTTGCAAAATTTCTTCATTCCCATTCACATATTCCCAACTGATCGTGTTTTTGTTTACAGTATCTCAGTCCTGTAGATTATAAATATGTACAAATGTTAAAAACACCTGTACCTGCACAAACCTACCTCCCATTGGGCCTACATGAGATAAAGATATCACATCTAGTCAGTATTCTGTTAATAGGACTAACTGGGAAACGAACTTCAACACCAACATGTCCACCTTTTAATGAACGGGGTCCTTACACATATTGGATGGGATGTAAGTAAATGATATTCGTTTTCCTGTTTAGTATTTACTGAAAGTTGATGTTTAGATATGTTGAACATATAAAATAAGAATCTTTGGAGCAAAACTCGTTTCAGTTATTTTATTATATTCAAGAGCTGTTTTGAAACCACTTCAGTAACTCACTACATACATATCAGTCAGTAAAGGAAGAAAGAATTAGTTGGTAGAAAGAGAGATATGAAGTGATTTTAATCTCATAGTTTAGCGGAAGACAGAGAGTGTATACACCTCAGTCAGTCAGTAACAACGTGGAACTTCGTACGTACGTACATCAGTTCGAGTTGTCATACCACATTAGCACAGAGATTCAGTTATCGATTCAAATCCCGTAGTGGAAGAGGTAGTGATAGGGAACATTAGGGTTTGATGATGTTATTTAAGGAGTATAGTCCAGTGGAATTTGGAGGCCCCCAAATGCCCTGGTAAGGCCGAGAGTGGGGAGAGTCCGCTCTCCCTCTCGAAATGCTCTCACATGGCCATGCGTATATAGCCCCTGCCAGGGAAGTCCTACTCACTGCCTTCTCGTGGCGGGGGTGTTGTTTACAAAAATGAGAGGACGAAAAGCGAATGTCTGGCGCTTTAACCGGACCCCAAACCAATGGTGCACATGGGCTCCAGTATCCTGCGGGAACAAATGGCGTATGAACCAATCGTTGGTCACCGGCTACCATGGGACTGCATCTCCTCACGATGCTCCACTGCCTTGTGGGTCAGACGTTCAGGTCAAAGGCTCGGGGTGTGGCCCCCTAAGACAACCACCTGCCTCGGTTTGGGCACCCGGGCAGTATCACAGCCCTCACACAAATCAATTGAGATTTGTGTGGCGCATATGTATTTTGGTGCCTCCCTGTACCTATACTTATGTGTTAAAATAAATAAATAAAATCCAGTGGAATAGACTTAGACAAAAAATAAAAGACATGAAGAATTCAGAAGATTAGAGTTTGAGAGAACACAAAGAGTGGATGCACCTGCGCCATTGCAAACGATTTTCAGCCATGTCATTCAAGGTCTCTAACCATCGGTTGCTATCACCTCGCGGTCCCCAACCAAGTAGTCTACACCTACCAACATGGCTCAATCCACTTGTTAGTGACTTCATGGATTCGTGCCATGTTTTGGTCTGGCCGCCCCTAGCTTTCTTCCAACCTACTCCTACACCATAAAACACCGCACGTCGGGGCAGCCGGTGGTCGGGCATGCGCAACACATGTCCCAGCCATCTCACTACTTCATCAATTGATTTGCCATCCTTACCTAGTACCGGTTTCCTAACAATTGAGTTACTTACTTGGTGGTCCCAGGATATACGAGCAATGCTTCTAAGACTCCTATGGTCGAATACTAGTAACCTACGAATATCCTCTCCTCTTATCGACCACGTTTTATAGCTATAAAGTAGGACGGAACGGACTGCTGCGCAATAAACCCGTCCTTTGGTTGATAGACGGATATCTCGCCTACGCCAAAAATGACGCAAGTTGGCAAATACTAGTCGAGCCTTGTGTATCCGTGCTGAGATTTCGTCACGCACCAGACCACAAGGGCTGATGAGACTCCCAAGATACGTGAAGTGGTCGACACGCCCAATTACTCCACTCCCTATCACTAGTTCGGATGTCGACGCAACCCAATCCTGAACCAACATTTTGCATTTCGAGGGAGAGAGTCGCATCTCGAACATGCTTGCATTGTTGCTTACGGTGGTCAGCAGACTCTGCATTTTGTCAGCGTCTTCACCAAATAGAACTATGTCATCGGCATATTCTAAGTCAACAAGTGGATCTCCCGGTAGAAGTTCAGCTCCTAGAAATTTAGATGAGGAAAGTGTCATCTCTAAAAGGACGTCAACAACAAAGTTAAACAAGAATGAGGAGAGTGGACAGCCCTGACGAACACCACTTAAGGTAATCAGTTCTGATGACAATTCGCCATAAGCTCTCACTCGACCAGTTGTATCCCAGTAGGTAGCCTTTACAAGGATAATGTACTTCTTTGGTACTCCTTTCAGTGCCAAACACTGCCATAAAACCTCACGATCAACAGAGTCGAATACCGCCTTAAGGTCGAGAAATACTACTATTGTGGAGCGTCTGAATGTGTCTATGTTCTAGGACCTGAAGTAGTGTGAACATCTAGTCTACACAACCACGTCCAGGTCGAAAACCAGCCTGGTTTTCTCTAGTCTGCTCTTCACGAGCTTTGGTTGGTCGTCGAAGTATTATTGAAGCTAATATTTTAGACGCTATATTAGTCAAACTAATATCTTTGTGATTGTCACAAGAGGACTTTTGTCCTTTCTCATAAACTGGCACAATCAGTTATTGAGACCAGTCAGATCGGATTACGTCCAGTTCCCAGATTCTACCTAAGACCTCAGTCAATCTCGTTGCTAATACTGGACCACCATCCTTAAAAATCTCAGGAGTACACCTGTCAGGGCCTGTTGCTCTCCCGCGTTTCAGATTTCCTATGGCTCTTTCAACTTCGTAAAGAGTCGGAGGACTTATATTAACTTGCCATTCAGGTAGATTGGAGATCGTGGGAAACTGAAGTGTGGCTGAAGGTCAGTTGAGCTGACCCCTAAAGTGTTCTGCCCATCGATCCAATCTCCTGGATTGAGAATGAATAATATGTCCATCTTTCTCTGAGATTGTTTCGCTAACAGTTGGGTTCCTAATACCGGTTTCCTTAAGAAGTCTGAACAGTTGCCTGCTGTTACCTATTGCATACATACATATAGTTACTTTTATCTAATTACATTGTATTTCTACTCTAATTGTCAGTTTTTATATTAGTGATATATAAGGTCAATCTTCAGTTGTTATTACAAGCCACAATGTCCCGTCATGTTTTTTGCTGTATTTAGTTATAGCACATTTTGATGACGTTAGCTACTAAAAACTTACCTGTTAATTCAAAGGAAAGATATAAGATATTAAACGGTAAATATATTCATCTTTACACTTGTCTCATTCCATCAATTCCCATAAACATAACTGGTACAAAGAATGCCTGTCGCACATATTTTGGATATGCATTCTCTTTGCTCAAACAGTTGCAAGTGTTCCCTTTTAGTAATTCCACTCTCTTCTTTTTTTCCAAAAAAAAAACAGATTTCAACGGCTCTGAACAGTGTTACTTCGCACGCATGGACATAACATCACAATTTTTGATGATGGAAAATGAAAAACTCAAAGCCCCGGCCTGGATGCGTAGTCGCGAACATTCTGAAAGGTTCTTGCGCTGGTATCGCAGTGCATCCCCAACGGTTGATGGATTCAGTGTTGCGCTAGGTATTTTTCTCATGACCCTCACACTTCTCATAGCTCTGTACATCAAGGAGGTCATTAATAAGAAAATAATACAAATACCTGCACAAATGGAAATTTTATATACATCTGACAACGAAAGTCGTTTCGCACCTACATAAAAATTTGTTTTTGAAAAAGATGTACATACAGAATATATTCTTTTAGACAAATTTCACTTTCTTCGCAGCATTTGATGGGTGTAGAGCACTTCGTTCTTGCGCAACCTTCTGAGCCTTTTCAACCAGACTAGTCAGTTGGCCGTTTTCACCCAGCATCTTGAGAAGCTCCACGATAAGTGGCAAATAGTTGTGTCGACGACGAATGTTTTCTGCGCGATACGCTGCAATTTTCTTCTTTTCACTGGCGATATTATTCATTAGTTCTGTTATGTAGGCAGATTCTGGCTACAAAGCAGGTGTTGTAACATGACAGGATTAATTATTATTATTATTATTATTATTATTATTATTATTATATAACTAAGCCTCACATTGTAAAGTGCTAATATGTACCAAATATAGATTGTATTTACCAATACAACGGTACCTAAGTAAAGTAATGGTATCACAAATTCAAAAGCTTTTTGAAGTTTCGGGTTTTACAAACCTTACATGGGTGACAGTCATACAAATAATATTTTCCCCCTAACCCTGATGAAGGTTTCAAATATGAGACTCGACGGTTAAAAGCTCGTATAAATACTTGTCAATCACATCTCGTACGATTAAAAAGTTTGGCAAACAGTAAGTTGAGGGCTCCAAAATGCTCCCATTTAATAACGCATAAATACAATGCAAATACTGCGGGATCTCTTTTTATCTTCACTTTCAGAAGAACGGGAATCAACACATTTTGCCTGTTATCTGGGGACTTTTTGACTTTCAGGATGCAGATTTTATTCAAGCTATGCAACCCCCACTTAACCAGTCTACATTCGGATCACACTGCAAAATCGTGTATGGAGGACAGTTGACAGATGCATTCCAAGTGAAGACCGGTGTCAGACTGGCTTATGAAGACCTCCACATGTCAGTAGAAGCACGGACTACACTGGACAGCTAAGATGCAGCTAGACGATTTAGACAGATGACCCATCTCTTTATTCCATACATACCAACAAATGCAGGTGAAGACAAGCGGTGTAGCAGTAGTCCTCAAAATACACAGGAACAATTTATTATTTTTATTTGAACACATAAATATTGGTAGAGGGGGGGCACCAAATATATAAGCGCCACACAAAACAATGAGAATTTAAAGAGAAGGGAAAAAAAGTAAGGAACGTAGGGAATTATGAAAAAAGAACAATAATGGGGGAAACGAAAAGGTGCAATCAGAAGAGATCTTTCAGTTAAGGAAGAAGCAGACACTTTTTATGAAGAAAGTAGACGAAGGTTACAGCACGATCACCACTGGCTTCTATTCTGAGCCATATCTGATAACCTCTCTAGCCACTGTGTTACACCATCTCTCAGACCCCAGCCAGGGAGTCGTGAAGGACCAACACAAGCCAGCCCTTTGCAGCTTTCTTTCATACCACGACACCATGTCATATATGGTGACCGCCTCTCCGCTTATTCCAACCAGTGCAAATGTCGAAAATAATGCACGACATGGAATTCTCTGGGACGACATTCGTAGAACATGTCCGAGCCACCAAAGTCGGTGTTTCAAGATGGTGACACCAATTGCATTATCGTCTCTGTGCGCGAACACACGATACCAAACCTCTGCATTACTGACATGGTGTTGCCACTAGATTTCAGCAATCCTTCAGATACAACGATGATCGAACACAGAGAGTCATCTAACATCCTCAACTCGGAGAGGCCTGGTTTCATAAGCATAGAGCAAAACTGCTCTCACCGACGCGTTGTAGATCCGACCTTTTACAGCCAGACTGACATCACGAAGGCGCCAAAGATGGCTTGGATTGGCATAAGCCGCTCTGGCCTTCACTATACGTGCATTGATCTCATCACTCACGCCACCACCAGCACTTATGCAGCTACCTAGATACACGAACTACTCGACTACTTCTATCTGCTCACCATCCAGGGTGAGTACAGGATTAGAATCCTGCCAGTCTTGTAGAAGTACTTTGCACTTCGAAGGTGCAAAGCACATACCATACCTACGGACATTGATTGCCAACTGATTAAGTGCGGATTGCATGGCTTAGGTATTCTTGCACAGTAAGACAATATCATTCGCATACTCAAGGTCGAGAAGTCTTTCTCCAGGCAACAGATCTACACCGCCACTACTTACATCCATCAGAGCTGTTTCCAGAATGTCATCAATGGCAAAGTTGAAGAGGAATGGTGAGATTGGGCAACCCTGCCTAACCTCACTGCTTGAATGGAACAATGGAGAAAGGTGGTTGTATGCCCTCACTCTGCCTGAGGTGTTTGTGTATAATGCTTTCAGGATGTTAATAAACTTCTCAGGCACACCCTTCTTCAATAGACAATCTCAGAGAACAGTCCTGTCCAACGAATCGAAGGCAACCCTGATGTCAAGAAACACTACGATTGTTGGCCAGTGATAGGACTTTAGAATCTCGCTCCATCGATGTGTGCTGCATCTTCGAAACACGCATACAGGATCCGAGTAGTGTCATTCATTTGACCTCACCATGTCAAAGTAACGAACCAACTCGATTTACACTTCGTGTATCTGGAAGCCCTGATGCTGCTTCCCGTGGCCTCGCTGGCGTAGGTATAGCATGAACTGTTTTGTTTTAATATGTTTCTAATAATCTTCAAAGGAAAATTATTAAATTGTAAGATGTTAATTATATTCATTTGTTCTTTTTGTTTGTCTTCCTCTGATGTGATGATCTTGTTAGCTCTTCTATAAAGATTTAAGGCTAGCGAGATCTTAGCACTGAAAGGATGTGCTGAATGGAAGTCAATGTAACGATTTGAGTGCGTCGGTTTTCGGTAAATGGTTAGGTTTAGACTTCCATTTGGATTTCTTTTTACTAAGCAATCCAAGAACGGTAGCTCACCATGTACATTTTCATTTTCATTCGTGAATTTGATGTCGTTTCTTTATACACAAATGTTCCCATTGATAAATGCTTAGAATTCATTAGTGGTTTACTTGAGAACGACAATACTCTTCCTGACAGATGTCCGTTGAGCATCAGCCTAATCATGAAATCATTAAAACTCTGCTTAAATTCAACGCTATTTACTTTTAACGGTATGTTATTCAAACAAACTAACGGTGCAGCAATGGGATCCCCTGTATCCCCGATTTTAGCCAACCTTTTTATGGCATACATAGAATCAAATATCTTCGCCCACAACATCATACCACGAATTTGGCTTAGATATGTAGACGATACATTCGTTGTTATAAAAAAGATTCATCTAAGATCTTCTTCAAAACGAATAAATACACTTTCATCGCACATCAAATTCACGGATGAAAATGTACATTGTGAGCTACCGTTCTTGGATTGCTTAGTAAAAAGAAATCCAAATGGAAGTCTAAACCTAACCATTTACCGAAAACCGACGCACTCAAATCGTTACATTGACTTCCATTCAGCACATCCTTTCAGTGCTAAGATCTCGCTAGCCTTAAATCTTTATAGAAGAGCTAACAAGATCATCACATCAGAGGAAGACAAACAAAAAGAACAAATGAATATAATTAACATCTTACAATTTAATAATTTTCCTTTGAAGATTATTAGAAACAAATTAAAACAAAACAGTTCATTACGTTATAATAATAATTCGAATGAAATGCCATGAATTGGCACTGCAGTTCTACCATACCGTCATGGCACAACAGAAGAAATCCAAAGAATCTTGAAACACCACAGAATTAAAGTATACTACAAAACAACGACCACACTACGTAATACTTTAGTCCGCCTAAAAGACAAATCCCTTTCATATACACACAGAACTGCGTCTACAAATTAGGTTGTATCGATTGTGATGCCTATTATATTGGAGAGTCATCGCGCGTAATCTTGACTAGAGCCAAAGAACATATTAGGTACACAAAGAAACCTCCTAACAATCCTGTAGAATTGAACCAACTTCAAATTAAATCGGCAATAGCGGTTCATGCCATTTTCAACAACCACCAAATCGATCATAAGAATATCAAAATATTGCAAAAAGGCTTTTCCAACTACAAAGAAAGGAGGGTAGCTGAGGCATTCCATATAATGCTTAATCCTACGTCTCTCAACAGAAAGGAAGGCCTTACCATACATCCTACTTGGACCATTTATCCTAGCCTTTCAGTCTGATCATATTTACAAATTCACACTATCATATTACAAATTTAAACTCTATCCTTTCTTACCATAAAGGTCACACAATTTTTCATTCTTAAACAATGCACACATACATACACACACAAATTTACATACATATCACTTATGAATCACCTTGACAAAAATAACATGACAGCAACTTGTTCAGACCTGTTTTTGATTGATCAAATATTACTCTTGCATTGTTCCGTTGTACTATTTAAACTTGGATTAATTTTAATTTGGTTATTTATTCTCTGAAGAAGTGACTTACACTAAGTCACGAAACGTCAGAAAATCTAATTTTCTACTCAGTGGGATATTACAAATATATTATTCATTTATAACAATCAACCCAATGCTCAATTTATTCGAAATCATCAAATCAAACCTTGGTAATGATACCAACTAGAAGAACAGTTAGGCAGCCAGCCATGTAAGTGATGCCCACCCTGAGGCAGCGTGGAATGACATCCGAAAAGCTGTAGAAACAACAGTGATGTCTGCAGGTACATTAAACCATACGGTTAGGGAGAAACACTGGATCTCAGCAGCGTCTACCACACTGATAGATGCTCGAAAACTTATTCCATCTGGCTCTGAATATAACGAAGAACGGAGTCAACTTAAGCTCAAGCTGACTAGAAACCTACTCAATGATCGTGAACAGTGGTGGGTAGCGAAAGCAAGAGAGATGGAAAAGGCAGCGGCAATAGGTAACAGCAGGCAACTGTTCAGACTTCTTAAGGAAACCGGTATTAGGAACCCAACTGTTAGCGAAACAATCTCAGAGAAAGATGGACATATTATTCATTCTCAATCCAGGAGATTGGATCGATGGGCAGAACACTTTAGGGGTCAGCTCAACTGGCCTTCAGCCACACTTCAGTTTCCCACGATCTCCAATCTACCTGAATGGCAAGTTAATATAAGTCCTCCAACTCTTTACGAAGTTGAAAGAGCCATAGGAAATCTGAAGCGCGGGAGAGCAACAGGCCCTGACAGGTGTACTCCTGAGATTTTTAAGGATGGTGGTCCAGTATTAGCAACGAGATTGACTGAGGTCTTAGGTAGAATCTGGGAACTGGACGTAATCCCATCTGACTGGTCTCAATCACTGATTGTGCCAGTCTATATTATTTATTTATTTTAACACATAGGTATAGGTACAAGGAGGCACCAAGTACATATGCGCCACACGAATCTCAACTGATTTGTGTGAGGACTCTGATACTGCCCGGGTGCCCAAACTGAAGCAAGTGGTTTTCTTAGGGGACCACACCGCAAACCTTCGACCTGAGCGTCTGACCAACAAGGCAGTGGAGTATCGTAAGGAGATGCAGTCCCACGGTAGCCGGTGACCAACGATTAGTTCAGTCAGTCAGTCAGCTGCAACGTAGGACCAGGCACGTATATGCATCGGTCCAAGTTGCCATACCGCATTAGCACAACAACATGAACACCGGATTCATAGGAGTAGTTAATTCAGTGGTGGTAATATATAGAAGAAAGATTGTGTATAAGGAGATAGTAAAGGAAGAAAGAATTAGTCCCTAGACAGATATGAAGCGATTTTAATCTCTTAATTTAAGGAAGACAGAGAGTGTATACACCGACGCCATTGTGATCGATTCTGAGCCATGTCACCAAGAGTCTCCAACCATTGGTTACGATAGTCACGCGGACCCCAACCAGGCAGTCTGAATCTCCCAACATGGCTCAGACCAGAAGTTAGTGACTTCAAGCACTGATGCCACGTTTTGGTTTGGCCGCCCCTAACTTTCTTCCAATTATCCCCTGCACTAGTCAGCATTGCGCGTCGTGGTAATCGGTGTTCAGGCATACGCAACACGTGGCCCAACCATCTCAGTCGATGAAGATTCATAACCTCATCAACTGATTTACCATCATTCCCTAATACCCTGCGTCTAACCTCACTATTACTTACCCGGTGATCCCAGCAGATACCCGCAATATTTCTAAGGCATCTGTGGTCAAATACTAGTAACTTACGAATATCTTCTACTCTTAAAGGCCATGTTTCGCAGCCGTATAGAAGGACGGAACGAACTGCCGCGCAGTATACTCGTCCCTTAATTGATAGACGGATATCTCGCCTTCGCCATAGATGACGTAAGTTGGCAAAGGCCAAACGAGCTTTTCGAATCCGTGCTGAGATTTCGTCAGACACCAACCCATTAGGGCTGATCAGACTTCCAAGATAAGTGAAGCTGTCGACGCGTTCGACTACTTCACCCCCTATCCTTAGTTCAGGTGTTGATGCAGACCAGTCCTGAAGCAACAACTTGCATTTAGAGGGAGAGAAGCGCATCCCAAACATTGTGGCATTGTTGCTCAGTGCTACCGAAAGACTCCACTTCATCAGCGTCTTCACCAAACAGGACTTGTCATCTGCGTATTCTAAGTCAATAAGTGGACCTCCTGGTAGGAGATCAATATCTGAGAATTCACTCGATGAGAGCGTTATTTCCATCAGTAGATCTATGATGAAGTTGAACAAAAATGGAGAAAGTGGACAGCCTTGGCGGACGCCACTTGAGGTTGCAAAAGCAGATGACAGTTCGCCATAGGCTCTGACCCGACTAGTAGTGTTCGAGTAAAGAGCCTTCACAAGGTTTATGTACTTCTGAGGTACGCCTTTCAATGACAGACACTGCCACAGAACCTCTCGGTCAACAGAGTCAAACGCTGCTTTTAAGTCAAGGAATACCATCATTGTCGGACGCCGATAAGTATGCCTGTGTTCTAGAACCTGACGAATGGTGAATATGTGGTCGATGCAGCCACGCCCAGGTCTGAAGCCAGCCTGATTTTCACGTGTTTGCAGTTCACGAGTCTTAGTTAGGCGTCCGAAAATTATCGAAGCTAGTATTTTAGATATTATATTAGTTAAACTAATCCCTCTGTGGTTGTCACAGGATGATTTTGACCCTTTCTTAAATATTGGGACGATAAGTGATTGTGACCAGTTAGATGGGATAACGTCTAACTCCCAGATTTTAGCTAAAATATTAGTCAACCTAATCGCTAAAACTAGACCACCATCCTTAAAGACCTCTGGGGCCAATCCATCTGGACCAGCTGCCCTTCCTCGTTTCAGATTAGCTATAGCCTTTTGAACTTCAGCTAGAGTTGGAGGACCTACTTCAATGTTCCATTCACACTGTCTGGGAATAGAGGGTAGTTGTAGAGTAGCTGAAGGCCAGCTAAACTGCTCCTTAAAGTGTTCCGCCCATCGTTCTAAGCGTCTGGATTGGGAGCAGATGAGTGTCGTCTTTTTCCGAAATGGTCTGACTTACACTTGATTTATGAATTCCAGTTTCTTTTATTAGTCTGTAGAGTTGTCTTGTATTCCCTATAGCCGCCGCCTTTTCCATCTCTTTTGCTTTCGTTGCCCACCACTGCTCACGATCATTCTTTAGACTTTTGCTTAATCTAGATTTGATTTCTTTACGCTCTTCATCGTATTCAAAACCTGATGGGATGAGTTTGCGAGAATCTATCAGTGCAATAGACCTTGACGAAATCCATTGGTTCTTTGTAACCCTGTGGTTTAACTCACTGGTAGATGTCAATGCTGTTTCCACAGCTGCTTGTATAACTTTCCAAGCAACATCTGGGTCAGTCTCGTTTTCAGAACTACCTAAGTGTGACCTCAGTTGTTCCTGGAACCTACTTTTGGCTTTCTCATTACTCAATTCGGTTCTAATGAGTCTTTTTTGCGTCCAGTGAAGCGCAAGTAGATGCGTGCTCGTACTAGAGCACGGTCGGAGTCCAAGCAGGTACTCCAGAATGAGCGACAATCTTCTATCGACCCTCTCCAACGATGACTGATGGCAATATGGTCTATTTGAGTCCATCGTTGGTTTGGTGCAGGGGGTCGCCATGTTAGACGATGTCTCTCCTTATGCTTAAAATTTGTGTTTGCTAAAAATAAACGATTGTCTGAGCACAGTTGCAGCAGACGATCACCATTATCTGTTCGCTGTGCCGGAATACTAAAATACCCACCTAAATGTCTTTCTGTTTCGTTTAAGCTACCTACCTGGGCATTAAAGTCACCTCCTACGAGTACTATGTCTGAACGTTTAGCTTTCTGAAGAAGTTCAGACAGATTTCTGTAAAATTCATCTTTCACTTCATCCGAACTGCAGTCAGTGGGAGCGTAGGCAGAAACGACGAAAAGGCAACGACGTGTGTCCCTATCCTTTCGAGTTCTTACGGAGCCGTTTAGCCGAACAGCGCATAGACGACTGTTAACGGGGATCCACTCTAATAGCGCTTGTTCCACCCTCATGCTTAGTGCTATGCCTACACCTGCAAGTCCACGAGAACTAGCCATCGGGTCGCCAGATACACGGAGGGTGTATCTCGTCGGCACTCCGTTTTGCCGAGGTGAGGTCAAGTGAATGACCACACTAGGATCCTGTATGCGTGTTTCGGAGACACAGCATACATAAATCGTACGAGATTCTAAGGTTTTAGCCAAGGAAGCCTGCTGACCGATTTGGCATAGTGTGCGTACGTTGAAGGCTCCAATGTGTAGTTTGGAGCGAGGTTTCAGTAGACCTGAGACGGTGTTTTGAGCACTAGAATCGTTGGCTGTGGTGACACTTGAGGAGGAAGCTAAAAGAGGAAGTTTAGTGTATAAAGTCGATGTAGGAGGAATAATAGGAATTGAAGAGGTAGGTTGACTATGAATACAGTGGTCTTGAGTGCTGTTAGAGGTATGAGGGCGGTTATCACTTCCCGGTTGCCCACACCGTGGAAGGGTTCTTCTGAAGGTACCTGAAAAGGAAATTGGATTAGAGTTGGTCATAGTGACCTAAAAGCGTGGTATTTCCTTGTACTTATATTTATGTATCTAAATAAATATTTGTTACTACATTACTCTGAAACATGCATCGCTCTCAGTGTTACATTCTCTTAACTTTATTACTTCCACATCTCAGTCTACTCACCTTCGTTGCGGCACAAATCATATGTTGGTGTTTAGTAACTCCACTGTTTTAAGACTCTTTGACCACTATTTGTGAGACTGCAAGAATTCCAAGTCTTTGATATTTAAATTACGAAACGTTTTTGAGTAGTCACTCTCTCTTGTATGTGACAGGTAATTAGTGAAAACATAAAGTAACTCACTAAACGATGAAATCAGAACTTTATGTGCTTCGTATTCAACTAGCAATTTTAAGATTCCCAGAGTTGCTTTCGTAACGCTATCAAAACTTACAAGAAAGAAGGGATGCTCTTTATGCTGTCACAAGATGGGGATGTCAGTTTCGTTGTTCTTGTAAGCGTGAATATTATTACTAACTAAATGAATGACAAATGATGTGTTATATTTAGTGAAATAAGTGATTATAGACTAACACTGAGTCTAAAAAACACAGAATGTTCATCTGTTTGAGTCTAATAGCTGGGTTTATATCAACAATGTTTGAAATGTGCTCGTAACGTAACTTAAAATAATTCGGAGATATATATTTGCACTCATCCCTCAACATCCCATTTTGGATTTACCTCACTAAGTTGTATTTTTCTCACACTCACAGTTTTGATTTGCAGATACTCAAAACAGGTAAACGAGTGACTCAAATGAATTCTCACAGAATCGTAAGTTTCTGTTGAGGAATCGTAACATAATGCGAATATATCATTCTTCTTTCGTAGCTTTTTTTAAAAATAGAAGGGAATAGTAAAAGGGGAGAACAATTACAACTATTACGTATGGTATAGTTCTTTGAAGATCCTGTCGAGTAAAAAAGCAATGTTCTTAGGATTACCCTTCAGTTTGCGTTCACGTTCGCAGTTTTCAAGACAATAACTTTATCAAGTGACAAGAAAACGGTCACGTAAATGGTACCCACTGAAACGTAAAGTGTACAGACTTACATCACTTGAGTCCATTTTATATCGTGCCAACTGTTTTTCGTACATAACAAGTCGATTAGGGACTACCGCCATTATATTGAACTTTCCGTCTACACATTTCTCCATACGCTTCATTAGCAACGGACGAACCGAATCTATCCAAGATGAATTTTCAGGTAGTTTTCCGTGGTCAACAGGGCCGGGTTTTAAGCCATCTAATTCGTACAAAGTACCATTAATAGGAACATAACCAACAAAATGGTAAACATCTTCATTTGACTTAGGAGTCTTCTCATCAAACTCGAATAACTGATAACTAATTACATATTAGCAACACGAAGGAAAATTACTTGCTAAAGCTGTTATGTACGACTCTAATTTGATCAGAATTGCTTATTGCAGTACCCTTCATCTAGAAAAACTTGTTAGGAAGACATATGTCATACTGTACTGTCAAAGTCTGACACGAAAGACTTGAAATCAGACAATGTTGAGCCAATGGGCACTTTGTCATCAATATTTAGCAAGATATTAATAATTGCTTGAGTCGCACAAGCATTTGAAATTGTCTAACAGAAATGTATGAACAATTACTACGCTACTTGTTTCGCAAAAAATATGCCCCTGTTGCTTGCGTCAGTTACCACATTTCCAATCTCATCCTGTTTGTCATCATAGTTAAATAAGAAAATAAACCCAAGTGCGTCAGATACGTTGCTTGTTTCTGTCAGATCATAAACTTCTTCGCATTCCAAACTTTCTACACCTATAAACTAAATTAACCAGTGTGCTATGACTAACCGAAACCTCTAATAAGTTCAGTGAATACTCCGGGATCGCTTTCTATTAAACACCAATTACCACCACTCGACATTGTTGAAATTCGGCCTTCAGAATGAATTTCCCTGACGCATAAAAAGTAATGGTGGAGAAGATTTGTAGCTCAGGTGGATGATTTTGATGGAGTTTTGTTCTCTGAGCTGGATGGTTTGGTCGTGGAGCTTTCATCGTTCTTCTGAACGACATCATCAGCACAAACTTCAGATAGATAGCTCAGCGAACAAAACTCCATCAACAGAAAAAGTAAAATAAGCTCACCATTTAGTGAGGGATACTGTCATGAACTACCATTTCCTTCTGATAAAAAGCTCAAAATTTACAGATCAAACTGTTTTAGCACAAAACTTATGTTTATGCACCCTGCATATTCTTGTTATCAGAGGTACAAGCATATCTCATCAACCATGTTATTAGGTCTCTCTAAGCGGAGATTCAGCTACTTGGAAGTGTTCACTGATGGAGTTGATACCACTTATTCGGATAGGGCTCTCCAGTCATTGATCACTCTGTGAGAAAACGGGAATCCCGCTCCGAGTTTATTTGATCGCGGTTTTTGAACCCTCTCTCAGAGGTCTCACAGATGACTAGTTCCAATGGTGGAAAAGGACCAAGCACGTTAACATCTTAATCATTATTTAAGATCCAGAGTGCCAATATAAGGTTACCGCTCGTTTTACGGTAAGGTAAAGCGAAAAGGTTTGAACTTTTGGTCCCTTATCATAGGAGAATCAGGAAAACCCGTTGACAACCTAATTTTAACACTTTGAAAATGGTGAGGTGTGGTAGAATCCTCAATAAGACATGGATTAGCTTCCCGGATCCATTATTCCAAGTGGACTATAAAGTCTGAAATACATCTGAAACACATGTTCGAGTGCTTAGTGTAGTGACCATAGCACTCGAGAATCTTTGGTACTTTCTTCATTGCAAGACATAGTTGTTTTTAAGTCACAACCCACTATTACGCATAAGTCTTTTGTTCCTGCACGCGTGGAAGCGGTTGAGTATTACTGTCTCAGGAAAACTTGGTAATTTGAACCCATATTAAGGATTGTGTTCTGTGCGAATTCTGAGCCAGCTTTCTCAATGAACAAATGTTGTTGTAATTTTTTTAAAATTTTAAACGCACGTGTACGATGCTTTTTTGTGAATAACGTGAAGTTTGGAAACTAGTCCATCCCAAAAATTATCCCAGCATTATTAGTTCATTGCAAATCGTGATACGTTTCGCACCGTTTTTGATATTTTTCCCTTATTATCCTTTTCTTTCTTACCTTTTATAACTTTATTTTGACTTTTATATTTCACACCTAAATATGCGCAAGTGTTTGGTGGTCAGATTGTTCAGGGCGTATTGTGCTTGTAGCGGTAAATAAATCCCCAAAATAAATAGCTCTGTAAGTTTTCGACATTGGATGCTGACCACATTAGTTTTAATGGACTCATCTAGCTGAAGGCGCTCGGTCATGCATCCGCACAAAATCACGTGTGGGAACGCCGTGCTCAACATCTACTGCAATCGCTAGCCAGATTAGTTCAAACGATCCTCGATATATCGGTAGCTTATCAAATATATCTTCGAACCTCCTCGCTTCTGTCTTTTGATTTTACTTGGTGGGTACGCTTCATATTAGAAGGTGTTACTGGTTAAAGCGTTGTCAAACTCCGAATACCTGTTGCATCTTCATACTAGTGTAACACATGGATCTGAGAAACTTTGTTTTCCTGTTAGATCGCCCGAGGTTTTACAGTATATCAAATATTTAAAATGTGAAGTTGTTACCATGATAACAGTGACGGTTCTCCAAAATGTGGGTCGGCATTCTGTCCACACACAAGCAAAATATGGTACGATGTGGAATTCGTGATAAGTCACTGATAGCGGAAGAAATTCCGAAATTATAAATTGAGTTTTGTGAGAATTTCTCCAATCAACGTTTTCTCGTATGCTTGTAGGGACAGTGGAGTACTGTGGAAACCCTTTAACGCGACCATGGGGTCGGTGATATGTCACTGGGCCCTAGCCAAACCAAGCATGTCAGGTCACTGAATATCAAGGGCTTCATTGACTTCCTCCAGGGTCGAAAATAATCAATGAGCGTTAGTCAGTTTCACTCTACGGATCGGCACACGCGGCAGTGATATCACTTTTTTTATTGCGCTTATTCTTACTAATGAGTTATTGTTATGTCGCTCTGTGAGTTCCTTAAAGACATCAAAGTAGTTATAGTGCCTGGATTTGATGAAAGGATGGTCCACGTTATTTGTTGTGCTGCATGGTAGTCACATAATTTCTGTCCAACTTCAGTAGGCTCCGATCCTCCACACAAATCACCTAAGTTCGTGATTTACACGGCCATGCGAACTTGGTTTATTTCTATTAGACAAAGGTCCTAGAAGACCGCAATTTCTTCTGCCACAATACCATCAGGTTTTACAAACGTCTTGGGGTTTCGATATAAATTAATATACACACACCAGTCATCATTGTCATTTTATTATATTATGTTGGTGGTCTAATACTTACTTACGTCCGTTACTCCTCGTGAAGGAGCATAGGTCGCTCACCAGCATTCTCCATTCAATCCTGCCCCGATCAATCCTTTCCAGTGCTTTCCAGTTGTTATTCATCCTTTTCATATCTGCTTCTATTTCTCGACGTAATGTGTTGGTTGGCCTTCCTTTTTTCGCTTCCCTTCAGGATTTGCGTAATGTATGTCCTATCCATTTCCATCGTTTTTCCTAATTTCTTCTTCGGCTGAAAACTGGCTTGTTTGTATGCGATAGGATGGCTAGGTCATCTGTAAAGTTCAAACCATCTAATTGGTTCTGAGCTGTGCATTTTACGCTGTGTTTTCCCTCAGGCGTCTTCGTAATTCAGTCGGCCACCAGAAGAAAGAGGAAGGGAGAGGATAGACAGCCTTGTCTGACTCCGGTCCTTATTTGGAATTCATCTGTCCGCTGTCCTCTATGCACTACTTCACATTGTAGTCTGCCATGTGAATTCAGGATAATGTTGATAATTTTCTTAGAAACTCCACAATGTTGAGAAAGATTCCATAATATTCTTCTATCTACACTGTCAATCGCATTACCATAATCAATGAAGCTACTGTTTAGTGACGAGTTTCATTCAGTTGACTGTTCAACGATGATCCGTAGTGTCGCAATTCGGTCTGTGCGCGACCGATCCTTACGGAATCCAGTTCGTTGATTTCGATGTTGGGCATCTACTGCGCCTTTCATCCGGTTTAGCAACACTGTGCTAAACGCTTTCCCTGGTACTGACAGTAGTGTGATGAATAATGGTGGTCTAGTACCACAAATATATTGGATGATGCCGACACCAGACTTAAGTCTGATGCACTCTACCAAATTAGCCTCGTCGTAGATCAAGAGATCAAACTCTTATTTATGTATGTGTAGAGTGCTAGTAGAAATCTGTTTTTTGTCATTAACATTTCGTCAAGAAATTTGCATGCAACAAAATTGTAATATAATACAAAAAGCAGATCAAGAAACAAGCATAATTTTTCACTAGTGTGTCAGTGAAACTCCAGATTTAATCTTAGTTATCTTCAGGTTTTCTTTACGTAGCTAAAACATAATTTCATTAGACACAACATTTAATCTCAGGAAATTTGACACCAAGTTATATGTTTGTGCTATTTCCTTAAGTTGCTACAAATGCTCACGATTTTTCGAGTTCCCACCCAGCAAAATCGTGTACATTTATGAAGCATAAGATAACGAACGGTCTGTGTCCGCAAGACGATCGAAGAATAACTCGCTATCGCAGCTCTCACTCCATTTTCACATATTGCTTAGCGAAAATGCCACATGTGGGGCGATCCTGAAACATAGATGATTACGAACTGTTCAGTGCTACTTCCAACACCGTTTAAACGCATCGGACGACGACACCAGTGTATGTAGTTTACAAGTATTGTGTACAAGGTTTCTTCTACATGGGTTCCACTCGAAATGTCCTAAATCAGCCAGACTAGAACTCATCACAAGCGTAGAATGTCTCATAAAACTTGCTGCTGAAGGAAAATAAATGATAAAATCTGGAACAACTTGCCATAAGGACAAAGGTCAATGTCAGGTTATAAGAGTCTAGGCGTTAGAAATTTTCTGTTAAACATCAGGTCTTTTGCGGCTTGTTTGTTGACTTCGGGGAGGGAATGGTTCTACGAAATTAAAGCACTGTATAAAAAATCAGAGGACAACGATGACTGTCATCCAAATGTTGACTGTCAACAACTTAATATGAAAACCACGCCAAATATTTACACCTTACTGCACATCCGTGACTCAATAATTACTTTAAAACGTACAACTGTCCTTTCAAAAATTGTCTTCAATAAGGTGTCGGACATACCATTGATACTTAAAGCATTCTCTCTGCAAAACAATGCGGCGACAATTCTCAGTAACCTAGAACCAACCATAATTAAGCTGTTGCTCGCATTCTGAAAACTAGTAGATTTCTATCGGTGACTCATGACGAATCGCGCGTCCCTTATGATTTTCTCAACAGACCAAGGTTGTGGAAATACGAAATTCATCGATCTGGACAATGACGCAATAAAGTGTTCTTCAAAATGGAGGAAATTATTGCGAAGCAACTACACTCGAAGACCGGGACATCAGAGTCTATATCGGCATTACCGTAGGCGCACCCGACTCAACGATCCGAGGGGTGCTACAACCATGGGTAAACAACACCTGACAACCTATGATATTCTCTTCGAAACGATTGTGGGACACTGAATCGAGTTATAGCGTTTCCGGCAGGAAATTCCTAGCCATGTATTGTGCCGTATGGCTCATTCAACACTTTGTTGGAAGCAGAGAATCCACTCTGTTTGCCAACCATAAACATATTCTCTTAGTTCATGTTCAGATGAGCGTTGTCATCAAATAATGCCGATAACTGAATCTCATCTCTCAGTTAACTTCAGATATACAACATATATCTGGAGCAAGCAGTGTAGTTGCAAACACTTTTTCTTGTATAGCTTCCTTGAACAGTTTCCAAAGTATTGACCTGCTTAGGCTCTCCTAGCTTCAAGAAGAGGACAGATCTTCAGCACGAGCTTTCTTCGATTACAACTAATCTCTTGACCAAAGTAATGGGAAAGAGCGAGCGTATTTTGCTGTGTGACACATTTACAGGTAGGATTTGTCCAGTTTTACCAGAACGTTTCTGACGCAGTTTCCTCAATTATTTACACAAAGTTTCGCATCCAGGTGTTCAAGAGATCAATAAATTCGCCTAAAATCTCTTCTTTGTGACTACGAGCAAAAACAGAAGTTAGTGGCCATGTAGAATTATGCATTAATATGATATTAGTACTGCTCTAATGATAGACCTAATCCTAAAATTGTAGATTTATCATGATGTAACTGCCTAATCTATAAGATCTTACGTGGAAGTTACATCATCGTCAACACCAACTCATTGTATTGTAGCAATTACTAATACATGATGGAGAACAAGCTTAGACTAGAGACGGAACAATATCTTTAATATGAATAAAATATATAAGGAAAAATTCAGGAGGGACCACGCCTGCATGGTCGAGCTATGCCATACGACCAACTCCAATTTATCTAATTCACTATTCCCGCCTTTCTTCATTCTTCTGTATTTCTTCGCGTTAAATGAAGAATGTCTATTTCCCATATTGTCTCGTGGTAGGGCCCAATGCCAATACAGCCACACTCCTGTGTAGGCAGCCTGTAGCCTAAGGAGTTATGAAAGACGTATGTCCCTTGGGTTGTTTCACAGCCCCTAAAGATCTCCTCGGCCACGTCCATTTTAGACTGATAGGATTCCGACTAGGGCCGAAGAACACTTTTATCCGCTTCACATGATGACCAGAACAAGTACCACGAGACTCTAGATCACCACCCACCATCCACAAGCTAACTGGTTGGCAGAACGATTTCACCAACGTTAAAAGTTTCACTCACAGCTGCAAACGTACCATATTGGACTGACGCTCTTTCACTTGTGCTACTCGGCATGCGCAATGCAGTGAGGTCTGACGCTGAACACACTACAGAAAAACTCATTCACGCGATGATACTTCAACATCCAGGAGAATTCTTGGATATTTCGTCGTCTTCAATGAGTATGTATTTGCATTCTCGTACGAGGAGGCTTGCAAACGCGATGTGTTTGGTTACTACAGTTTTCAATCGATCGCGGCTAACTGATATGTTCGTTTAACATGCCTAAAAATTTGGTACATGCATTGATGTATGTTTCAATACATAGGGCGGACCAATAGGATGTGATTGCGAAGAGCCCTATAGATATCTCCATCGTGAATCCGAATTAGATACCATCGACAAGAATAGAACTACGGGTAGCATCAGTATCGGTCGTCTTAAGGCCTCTCATTTAGAAGCAAACGAATTTTCGTTTGACCAATTCACTGGGAACACCTCCTCCTGGAGCCCCTCTTGGAGCATTGCCGGTCCCAAGCTCGAATAAAGGAGCGGGGTTGGACATAGGGTTAGCCACACTATCCCGTAGAAAACTAACTCACTAAAATAACGCTAGCCAGAAAAGATTGTTCAAACCATTTAACCTCTACTCTGGAAGTTAGAAGGTCTTCATTTAGAAGAAATATGACGCCTCATCGTGAAAGCCGAATTCCTTCGGAAGCCGCGAGGCTGATGTCCTTTCTGATAAAGAAAGCAACCATTTTTTAGATACATGGAATTCTCATACAATGTGGGAGACCAGGAGAGTTTTCCAAATCGCTGCAGAAATGAGGAGATACAACCTACAGATGCTTGGGATCAGTGAAACACATCGGACGCAAGTTGAACAACAACGACTAGATTCAGGGGAGCTTCCGTTATACTCCGGACATGAACATGAAAATGCCCCACATACACAAGGAGTTGCATTGATGCTGTCCAAACAAGCACAAAATGCACTTATAGGATGGGAATCTCATTGGCCAAGGATCATCAAATCCTCCTTCAAAATAAAGAAAGAGGGCATTACAATGAATGTCATCCAATGCTACGCGCCTACCAACGACTACAATGAAGACGCTAAAGATCAATTCTTCGATAGGCTGCAGTCAATCGTCGAGAAGTGCACAACAAAAGACCTGACTATTCTGATGGGAGACCTAAATGCCAAGGTTGGAATTGACAACACCGGATATGAAGAGATCATGGGATGACACGGACTGGGAGAAAGGAACAAAAATGGTGAGAGATTTGCAAATCTATGTGCCTTCAATAAACTGGTCATAGGCGGGACTATATTCCCACATAAACGCACACACAAAACCACATGGACTTCACCGGATCACACCACACAGAACCAAATCGACCATTTCTGCATCAACAAAAGTTCAGGAGGATGATGGAGGATGTGAGAACCAAGAGAGAAGCCGATATGGCATCAGATCATCACTTGCTGGTCGCCAAGATGAAATTGAAACTCAAGAAGCACTGGACAACGGGGAGGACAATATCACAAAAGTTTAATACGGCTCTTCTTCGGGACACTGACAAACTCAATAAATTCAAGATAACCCTCAGCAATAAGTTCCAGGCCTTTCATGATCTACTCAATGGAGACGGAACTAATATGGAGAGCAACTGGAAAGGGATAAGAGGGGCAATCACTTCAACATGTCATGAAGTTCTAGGCCAAAAGAAGCACGATCACAAGGATTAGATCACGGTTGATACACTGGATAAGATTCAAGAAAGGAGGAAAAAGAAGGCAGCAATCAATACCAGCCGAACAAGAGCAGAAAAAGCCAAGGCACAGGCTGAATACACAGAAGTAAACAAGTAAGTGAAGAGGAGCATCAGAACCGACAAACGTGGAAGATTTAGCAATGACGGCGGAAAAGGCTGCAAGAGAAGGAAACATGAGACAATTGTATGACACAACAAAGAAACTCTCTGGAAATCACCGTAAACCAGAACGACCAGTGAAAAGCAAGGAAGGCAAGATAATCACCAACATTGAAGAACAACGAAACAGGTGGGTAGAACACTTCAAAGAACTCTTGAATCGACCAGCTCCACTGAAGCTGTAGTGGCATTGAGCCCTAACACGAGACAAAATGGAAAACAGACATTCGACAGTTAACGCTGGGAAATACCCAACAATGGAGAAGGCGGGAATAAGGAATGAATTGAATTAATACGAGTTGATCAGGTGGCATGGCTCGGCCTTGCAGGCGTGGTCCAAGCTGAATGTTACCTTGTATCTTTTATTCACACTAAATATATTATATCTCTAGCCTAAGTTTGTTCCCTATCACGTACTGGTAATTGTCACAATGCAATGAGTTGGTGTAGACGATGATGTAACTTCCACGTAAGATCTTATAGATTAGGCAGTTACATCATGATAAATCTACAATTTTAGGATTAGGTCTACTATTAGAGCAGTGCTAATATCATAGTAGACCATAATTCTACATTGGTGAGCCCGACTTAAGAAACGCAACCTCTTATTCTTCATTCATATTTCCATGGAAAGTTAAAGTGCTTTAACTTTTTCGATAGATATTTACTTATGTAAATCCATTATTCTAATAGTCCTCTGATCAATGCTCATATGTATTATCTTAACGCTATATTGATCATTACTCATAACTTACTAGCTTAATCAATAATAAAAACTGGTCATCTACATTAACTAATTAGCTTTTGATGGTTCGTTAACAAGCTTTAGTAGCATTTACATGCTTCAGCGAAACAAACTTGTTTTAACATCAAGCTCTAGCAAACATGACCTGTAAATAACCTAAATATACATTGGCTAACAATTCAATCAATGACTAAATAGTTATCTGGATCTGATTCTTAGTGTTCCTTCACTTAACACATTCTATTTTTAAACTATACACTATCCTGCAATATCTTTTCTTCCGACCATTGCCTGCCTAATTTCCAATTGCTGAGTTCCATGGCCAAACAGGATGCAAATGCCAGAAATTTACGGTAAGTTTGAACTATAAATTTCCTGCAATCTTAGATCTCGTTTAGACTGTTCATCAGGCAATGCTACATATTTGGCTTAAATTAATTTTGAACTTACACAAATCCAGTTTTCAATGCTGGGTTAATCCAAGAATTTAGTCGACAGTATCTCGTGTATAGCCCAGATTCGAACTACTGTCCAATTCAAATCATCATTACTTAGAAGTGAAAACAACCCAGGCGAGTTTTACTTTTTCCCTTTCCTGGTTCATTTATTATGATTTAAGTACTTCTTAACTTAGATTTTTTCTGTTAGACTGGTTTTGTATATTTCATACGAGCCACTCCCAGGACTAAGTAGAAATATTTAATACTTTTATACCACAGCATTCTACTAAGAAAACGTGCTGTTTAAAGGCATTTCTTATTTTTAGTTCCCTTTGCACACATTTATACATAACACTAGGTTAACTACAGCAACGTCTTATGTCAGGTTTATAACTCGTCATATTCCTAACTAAAATTCCATAAGTCGTCTCAACTTTAAAAAAAATATTTTTCATTTTGGCCATGTTTATTATTTTTAAATTGTCATATACCTCAACAACCTGCATGTTGACCTGGCCCGTACGTGCGTTGCATTATATCTTTGTCTTTTAAATCTAAAAATCTCAATTGCCTCTAATATTTATCAATAAACCCATCATAGTCGTTGTTGCTATACGTATATATGTTTATAAATTGGTTTATCATACTAGCAGCCTAAAATACGAACTTAGTTTAAAAAATAAATTTACAAATTTAGGTACTATCAACTGCACTAGTATGATAACTAAACTCTTAGGTAGTTGTTCGACAAACATTTAAAATTAAATCTCCTCTTATTAAAATTAACACTAGACGTATATTTTTGAATCGAAATTTATAATATAGTTAGGCAGCTCAGTTTCCTTAACGCTACAAATTTCTGATAATTTCGAATCACCTAAAGCAATAATACCTATTTTTTCACTGGCTTACCCTCAATCAACACTATAATTAGTTAAACATAATGGTTTCAAGATATCGTCATAAAGCATTGTCATATCTTGACAATCACGTAATATGATCGATAAAACTGACGAAACTATTAACAAAATCGGTCAGCAAATTGACTTGTAATTATCATTAGATAGTGTTGTTTTCTCGGTATCTTCATTCATTACAGATGATTTTCAGTATGTTTCTCTATCAGTTTCCCATTCAGTAAATATCTCAAAACCTTTTCAGTCTAATTGGAGGTTTAGCGACACAATCATGCATGCAAATAATCAGTATAAGCAGTCGAGCGAATCTCCTGCAAGTTGAAAACATCGATGTCGAACTTACCCCAATACTGACTAAGGATCAGGCCATTATCATAAACGTGAGTTGGGAGTGTACTCTTCTTGGTTACAACTTATGTTCTGCCTGATAATCACATGAGCATCACTCACTGCCAGTCGTCTTGTAAAGACTTATTTATTCAAAGTCAACTCGCGGCACTACATCACACACAACTTATAATCACTATATCTCAATCAAATCGTATTCCACCTCATGCTAAACTGCATGCTTGTAAATAACTTGTATGCACCATCAACCGCTAGGTATAGATATAAATAAATAGTCTATGGTAAGTCAGAACATTGAGTCTAGAGCATGTTTCTTACGAATACACTCATGTTTAACGAATCGCTCTTATCTATCTGTCCGAAATCCACATGATTATCACTTTTCACATATTAAAAAACTTTTCTTTTTGATAACCATTCATATGTATTAGTAGTATCACTAAATTCTATCACGGCCAAGTAAAAATGAGGTCGAGAAAATCTCCCCATAAATAAATAAACCGTATCAAACTAACTAGAACACAAATTGTAATTCTTCTCCATGGTAACACTTTTGTTCTTTCAGTTAACCTACTAATACAGATCCAATTGGAAATCAACTCATATGGGCAGCTTACAAGCATAAACGTTATTTAATTTCATAATTTAAACCAAAACTAATACCAATATTAGCATTTTTACAATATGGATTGCTTTTAATATTTATAAACATAAAATACTACCTATAAGTTAAGTTATTAACCAACGGATATTAACACGCATCTTACGTTCTATTATTATCATTACGGCGACTCATTAAAATATCCCTACATGGTAACCTCCAACGCGCGACAATCCCACTCAAATTGGTATCGAACCAACGTCACGTTGATTCTGGTGGGACAGTAGTGTAGTGGTATTGAGCCCTAACACGAGACAAAATGGAAAACAGACATTCGACAGTTAACGCTGGGAAATACCCAACAATGGAGAAGGCGGGAATAAGGAATGAATTGAATTAATACGAGTTGATCAGGTAGCATGGCTCGGCCTTGCAGGCGTGGTCCAAGCTGAATGTTACCTTGTATCTTTTATTCACACTAAATATATTATATCTCTAGCCTAAGTTTGTTCCCTATCACGTACTGGTAATTGTCACAATGCAATGAGTTGGTGTAGACGATGATGTAACTTCCACGTAAGATCTTATAGATTAGGCAGTTACATCATGATAAATCTACAATTTTAGGATTAGGTCTACTATTAGAGCAGTGCTAATATCATAGTAGACCGTAATTCTACAAACCCACCCAACATCGAAGCAGCACTCACGGACCTCCCATCCAATGCTGGCCCACCAACATTTGAAGAGATCAGCATGGCTATCAGACAAATCAAATGCAGCGAAGCAGCAGGACCAGTCAATATTCCAGCAGAGGCACTGAAAGCAGACGTAGCGGTTACTGGAAGAGTACCCCACATACTCTTCAACAAGATTTGGGATGAGGAACAGATACCGACAAACTGGAAAGAAGGACTTCTGGTCAAAATACCAAAGAAAGGCGATCCAAGCAACTGTGACAACTACAGGGAATTCACTCTTCTCTCAATACCAGGAAACGTCTTCAACAGAGTATTGTTAAACAAGATGAAGGACTCCGTAGACGCCCAACTTCGAGACCAACAGGCAGGATTCTGTAAGGATAAATCGTGTACAGACCAAACCGAAACTCTACGGATCATTGTGGAACAATCAATTGAATGGAGTTCATCACTCTTCATCAACTTCATTGACCACGAGCAAGCATTTGATAGCATGGACAGAACAACCCTATGGAAGCTTCTTCGACACTACGGCGTGCCTCAGAAGATAGTCAATATCATACGGAATTCCTATAATGGATTAAACTGAAAAATCGTTCATGAAGGACAGTTGACAAAGTCGTTCGAAGTAAAGACAGGTGTCAGGCAAGGTTGCTTACTCTCACCCTTTCTCTTTCTCCTGGTGATCGGCTGGATCATGAAGGCGTCAACATCTAGGATGAAGATGGACGATCTAGACTTTGCAGATGATCTGGCTCTTCTATCGCAAACGCAACAACAAATGCAGGAGATGACCAGTGTAGCTGCAGCCTCAGCAGCAGTAGGCCCCAACATACACAAAGGGAAAAGCAAGATTCTCTGATACAACACAGCATGCATCAATCGAATCACACTTGACGGAGAAGCTTTGTAGATGTAAGAACGTTTACATATCTGGCCAGCATCACTGATGATCATGGTGATTCAGATGCAGATGTGAAGGCACGTATTGGCAAACAAGGGCAGCATATTTACAACTGAAGAAAGTCTGGAGTTCGAAATGACTGTCAACCATCACCAATGTCAGAATTTCTAATACAAATGTCGAAACAATTCTACTGTATGGGGTGGAAACTTGGATAACTACGAAAGCCATCATCCAGAAGATACATGTGTTTATTAGCAGCTGTCTACGCTAAATACTTCAGATCCGTTGGCCAGACACTATCAGGAGCAACCTGCTATAGAAAATAACAAACCAGATCCCAGTGGAGAAAGAAATCAGGAAGAAGCGCTGGAAGTGGATAGGACACACATTGAGGAAAGCACCCAACTGCGTCACAGTGCAAGTCCTCACATGGAATCCTGGAGGCCAAAGGAGAAGTGAAGGAACTAAGAACACGTTACACCGATAAATGGAGACAGACATGAACAAAAATTGTATAGGACTGGAAAGGAAGGCTCAGGACAGAGTGAGTTGGAGAATGCTAATGTTCCATTTGGAGTAACAGGCGTCAGTAGGTAAGCAATTCACTGGGCACACGAATTACTAAATCCATACGACCACGTTGCAATCATTCATTAACAACTATAACAACATAACGTTGGTGGAATCTGGCAACCATACTTAGATGGTGCTCTGTGGGAGGACTGTTGCATCGTAAAGCATTTTGACGATTACTGCATGCAAGACGCTTTAAAAGTTTTTAGTATTTAGTATTGTTCTCTATGTTCTACAACCAAATGATTAGGCCTTAACTTTTATTGTATTGAGAACACAAGATCAAAAAACGGCTTCTTAAAATTTCTGATTTCTACATTTATTTAAAAAAACAAGAAGAAATCCAAAGTACTTTGATGTGTATTAGAAGGGATTTTGTGGATTTTACAGTAATTTTAGTGGTTGATATCATGAGTGAATTGAAGCTAGGCCGTTACTGAAAACCTGGAAGTATTGAACGGCAGTTTTTTCATAGTGTTGAGGAGTCTAACCATAGGACAAATAGGCCGTCCAGTGCTTTCAGATTTTCCATGGTGGTCTAGCTTTAATTCACTCATGATCTCAAGTACCGAAATTACTTTTGATAAGTTTAACTGTGTATATACATTTCAATGCCCCCAAAACAACTTTTTCATGTGTAATTTTGTTCGCTGCTGCATTTTGTATATATATATATCGGTTACCCTTGCCCGTTTTACTTGTTTGCGTAATCACGACTGTATTTTGACTGTATTTTCTTTGTTGACATTCCAAGAACTACTTAAAAAGATGAAAATTGAACACAATCAACTTTTTTATAACATATTGACGAATATTATGTACCACATTACTACGTACGTCTTTGATGAATCCTCACGTTTTTCGAACTACATTCATGTTGTTTTGGCTGACATCTACTTATGATTGGCGTCATATCGATTGGCTTTTTTTATTGTATTTTTTTCTGTTGACTGGGTTCATTCATTTTTTTATTGTGGAAACATACTGTGTTGTAACGAAATTAAATATTATTTTTCAAACAGTTTGTACGCAATCTGTCCAGAAACGATGAAATAATGTTCCTATATTGATGGAGATATTTATTTGTTGGATCGTAACTTACTTTGTTTTAGCTTTGACTGAGCATTATCACGTATCTAAAATAACCTGATTACTTATTTATCACTCCAAACTGACTTAGTGTGAAAGCTACGTAAAAGATATTTGGATGATTCCGAATGTTCATTTTACGGTGGCTTACTTGACAGTTTGAACTACACTTACAATATCCTTGGCTTGAACGTAGATGGAAGTCACTATTACTATTACTATTACAGCTTAAGTTGGGTGGTTAAGAGTTGATGGAGAACATCTTGCTAATATCAAAACAACAAACACCAAGTATTTGTTTACTTCTTAACTTATTGGAATCGTTAATTTTCCTTTTACCCTTCATTGAATGTTGACGTTTTATGTGATCAAAAAGCATAACCTCACACCCCAATAGTTCTGTTTCACAATCTAAATAAAATCCCACGACATGGGAATCGAGGAGTAACTGCCAGCTTTAAGTTGGTGAGAACAGTCCTAAGCTCAAACAACAATTTTTTTATTTAATTGTCTCATTG
The DNA here is from genome assembly GCA_946903255.1 of Schistosoma spindalis. NCBI lineage: Eukaryota > Metazoa > Platyhelminthes > Trematoda > Strigeidida > Schistosomatidae > Schistosoma > Schistosoma spindalis. The sequence goes on along the minus strand of OX336420.1, from coordinate 66,614,184 downwards.
TAAAAGTACTCTGTTTGATAAATTAGTATGGTAAACTTTGATATAAACTCTCTCTCTACATATATATATATATATTCCATCGTACAATATTCGTGTTGTAGTACTGTTTTACTTCATTAATATAATGTTAATGCATTCTTGTGAACAAAATGTCAGACCTTATAATGATTGAAAGCCCGGGAGATTAGTAAGTCAAAGGCTAATAAAAATATGAAAACATTTTATGCAGTTGATACTCCAACGAGGATAAAACGAAAGAGTTAACGAAACGCCAAGACAAATATATATAAGATGTATGAGTTACCTTTTATTTTCGTAAGGGTTGCTATAACTGAGAAGAGACCATTGCTAGTTCATAATAGGTCTTGTCACATGTAGATCCTGCACAATGCTGAACTGTTTCTCGATTTTTTATTTGAAACGTTAATGAATATGACATTTTTTGTTACTAAAGACGGTCTTTAAAGTAGGGTATTTTTTCATCAACGTTACCGAAGTTTCCACGGTAGGTATTTACAATTTCTTTGTGTATCTAATTCATGTTCCAATAAAATTTCACTTTCTTTAAACTGGAGTGAGAACAGTGGGTCGCTAGTACAAAGTCACCAGATAATGTATCTCGGGAAGAGACTATTTCTGTGACAGTGACGTTCATAACCACAGTAATATTCGTAGCTTGCCTCTAGTAACTAGTCACAGTACACGGTTGGCTGTCAACAAAATTATATTTCATCGAATGTCCAGTATTTCATAAAGTACTTGGAAATTGAAATTCAACAAAGTCATTTACCTGAGTATGGTAGTAAGGGCAAGAATGAACACGAAATATGGATGCATAGAAAGCTATATATATTGTGCTACCAGCATTCATCTGATGATAACCTAGATTGTCGACGCCTGTTTTCCTAGTAGTTATATACACGAAGCGCTTACGTTGGTAGTATTTTCTCTTTATTCATGATGTAACTTTATGGCACAACATTTCCACTCTCTTCATATGTAAAATTCACTACTTTCACAAAACTGGAAGAATATTGGACGAATATTCTCTCAGCATCTGATAATTTTCTCGGGTTATTGGTAACCGTCAAGCTGGCGGTACAAGAGTGGTTGTGTATGGTGTTGGAAGATACTATTCCATATACCTCAGCAATATAATGAGCCCTTATTTTAGACTGGAAGCTCAAATATTTACACCCAAAGTAACATATAGATTTTATGAAGTTACCACTTGTTGCGAAGTTGAGCGCTTCAAGTGGAGCTCATGATCCCGATAGTATATTGGTACAGTGTACAGTGAAACTCCATTTCACCAAACCTATCAAACCTATTAAGTAACTATGTAGCTAGTATGGTACGTCTGAACTGTGGGTTATTAAGTTATTCCCATGAATTCCTAAAGGGTTTGTTGAAACTGCATTCATGTAGAATAGTTTAGAGACCTTGAGATTCTTTAGAAAACCTCACAGATATGATAAGATTTACATCCCGAATCAGAAACTTTAGAATTGGATTTGTAGTTTATTGCCAAATTAAACGCTCAACAAATGACTTATAGTATCTGATGTAAGAACATGTCATCAATTAATTGAGCTTATACTCCCAGTCTCTGGCTCTAGTTGGTAGGATCTGTCTCCGACAAGTAAAGTTTTGGCGAATTTTCAGACATGGTCCGATAACTCATCATAACCCGTGTTAAAGAATGCGATTGAACTGAGAATCCTAGTCATATTAACATCATTGTAAATGCTCTTTTGGACAAGGCATTTTCCACATCATCAATAACAAAGACTAACTGTATGGTTTGCTTGCAATTAAAACAAATGGGTTTTATTACACAGGTAATTTTAATAAATTCGAAATCTCTGCCTGTATACTGTACTCGAGTTTGGGACGAATGAATACTGTGTACAAACTCAAAAGGGTTTAAGCATCGAAATCGCCAAAGACCATAGGCAAAGATTATAAGGTTCCTAAACTTTTGGCGGCTTTCGCACGGCAGTGTGCAGCTGTTTTACGTTTCGGCTAACGAGGTCCCCTAAGTCACTATGTGTCTGAACAACAAGTGATTCGATGTTATTCAACATGTATGTATCTATATGTTGGTGACCAATAATCATTATGGTTCACTTGGAAGCATTTGTCAACAAATGCCAAATCCTAGGCAATTCGAATGATTTCTGTAGTTAATTTTTAAGCTACAAACTATCGACTTTATTTTTTACCTTTCCTCATATCCTGACATTGTCAGCATATAACAAAAGCGATGTCGATGGGAGACATTTACGCACAGGAGGTACAATACTGGTCCGAAAGCCGTACCACGTTTCAGTTAATTAAGCACTGTTTCTCAGATAGAAAAGTTTGAGTTTACCCGTACAGTTTGTTGACAAGCAACTAAGAAGTCCATATATCCACATAAATAAATTACCTCCACTGTTGATATCACCTAACATAAATAACAACCTGTTGTGTGGAATTCTGTCGAAAATCCTACTGAAGTAATTAAAGCCTACATTTATAGGTAACTTTTGATCTTCAAGAATGAATCAACTTTCACAGACCACTGATAAGTTTGTGAATAGCCTGTTCTGAAGCTATGTTACCTTTTTAAAAGAATCTGGTTTTCGTCTACATACCTTAGCAACTGTTCCCAAAGATCTTTTTTAAAATTTCAACAGCCACGTTGGTTGGGATTACGAGTTGATAGTCTGCGGGTTTTGAAGACGGGACTTACTAAGGCATTCTTCAAGTTTTTTGGTAATCTACTCTGGATTACAGGAAGATTAAAACATGTGCTCCGGGGATTTGCGATAAGGTTCACTAATTTATTTAGTTAGCTAAGATGCATCTAATCAGGTCCCATGGATTTTTCTATATCAAACTTACTTGGTAAGCTGAATACATCGAATTCTTTGATGGTCACAGTGTCCAGGGTGTGTTGGGAGTTTGTATGAGAAAAGAGGGGATCTGTATGGAATGTACATTGCTAAAGTAATCTGCGAATGCCTGAGTGTTTTCACATCCGTCCTCTTCTGATGTCGCGGCATTAATTTCCCCCGATAACGTTGCAGTTTCGCCTCTTCTCTTCGTTCATTGGTATGTGTGCGAGTGTAAGCGTTACAAGTATTCTCCACAACCCTTGATAAGCTTTACATAAAATCTTCCAGACTTGCTAAAGGTCAAGAAAAATATTTTGAGCTTCTCGTCATTGAGATCTTGTCTCACATTGTTTTCTTCCTACGGAGAAGAGCGTCAACCACCCTACTGAACCATGGTGGGAAGTTTCCCGGACTCTTTGGCATAGAACAAGGGATATACGGTGTAGTAACTTCTGTATACAAATTTTCGAACACCACCCAAGCCGTTTCAATGTGGGGATTTTAGTTCCACTGTGCAATCTACTGAGGAAACTGCGTGTACAGTTTCTTGTATATTTGCATTCCAGACGTTTGGTCTGGCTTGGGTCGACACATCGCTGTTGACAACGATATGGAAATGAAAACTGGAACTGTATGGTCACTCTTACCTATGGACGGAATACAATGTGTGATGCCGTACTCATATGAGATCTAATAAGGTTGCTTTGAAGTTCAGGTCATACCTGGTTGCTTTTTTCACACGTTGTAATATGGCCTATGTGATAACCGCGTCAACTAATATCAGCCTGGGAGAATTTGCCGACGACCCAATCCTCAAATTTTTTTATTCTGCCGTAGGTTTATTAAAGTCTCCTAGGATTAAACATCGACCTCCTGAAGACCAAGTGTTGAAACCGTTTAGAAAAATCTCATTCACTTCACAGTTTAAACTATAGTGTACCGAACCAATTAGCAGCTCTTGCTCTGTACATTTCAAGCGTTAACCAACCAATTAGCGCGTTTTAACCACACAGAATATATTATCGATAACGATAAGGAGGATAGTGAGTAGAGCTATACCTTCTTCTCTAAACTTCTGGATTTTGTCGGCTCTTAATATTGTCAAACTTTTAAAGCCATGTTCCGTACTGTCCACAAACTGAGTCACCACGTTTTTTTAATAATAATTTATTCTCAAAAAACATTTTGTTACATGAGGCATGCCAGTTTACAGGCAAGATCAAATTGTTACAAATGATACAAACGCCAACTCTAGTAAATTACTCAGCTAAGTCTATAATTTATAAGATATGAATGTAGAATGGTTTTAGTCAGTATCACAGTTAGCGCGCTTCATGAGAGTTGCGTTGCGACGTGCAACTGACGGTCGATAATAGATTCATGTGCAGTTGAGGGCTTCTAGAAATCGCAATCTTATATCCCTTTGGAATATTTGAGTCTTTAAGGATGGTGCAGGACGGAGTCACCCGTTCCGTATCTCAAGGGGGCTGAAAAACAGTGCAAGAAAACAAAAAAAGACGAGAAGCAGAGAAGACAATGTTCATGAAGAAATGGTTGAGGTATGACTACTCACTCTGATTCTTTTTCATTAAAGTATTTAGTAAGCAGGAGCATCCTAATATGTTAAAGGAAATAACTGTAGACAAGGTATGAGTGGATAATCAACTGACAAATGGAGGTGGTTCAGGAAGAAACTGAGAGTATGAGAATATGTAGTTATAAAATATAGTGCTAAAAGCAGTGTTATGATACACAAATGGCTGTCTCTCTTTTTTTGTCGACGCTATTGGAGCCTTTTTTGGATTTTATAGGGTCTTGAGTAGGCTTTGTTTTTTATTTTTATTTTATCGGATTGTCTAGTTTGCTTGTAATAGGATTACTGGGTAGGAAGTTAAACCAATTTAACATTCTAAACACGATTTAATGAAGCATTTTGCATGGTAAATCATCATCAATGCCACTAGTTCGTGACATTCGACAAGACCATAAGGAGCCGTAATTTAACAAAATGTTCTGCCCTACAGACATGGGTGGATTGAAGTTATCTCCCCGCCATCATGTTTGTTGGTCAGTAACGCCACTCTCCCTCCTTTTGTGATGTTAGGCTCTCTTACGTTTGTGGTAAGTATGCATACTGCTTTAATCAAAGCACATGGTTGGAATACACTGTATCTACTAGTTCCATGTTACAAGCAAATCATATAGTTAAAGTGTTCGTATTATGGGTTAGATGTCCATTTAGTATATCACACTGCTATGAAGATAACTATTGGTGAAAGATAGAAAAACCAGGTTAGATTATATGTGGTTTAAAGATAGTAGGACTAGTAGCAAACCAAATGATATGAAAGAGTATAAAATTGTAGAATTTTTAGAGTAAGAAAAATAAAACAGAGCAACTCACAAGATTTTATGATCAATTTTGAGCTTCGTATGATTGGCCTTAGCAGATCAGCATCCATAAGATTAGTGAGTTATCTGTCTACTTGGAATAGAAAACAAAAAGAGACATGACACTTAGGAAGAAAAATGTATATTTAACCAGTAGAGGGATTTGGGAACTGAAAGTGAGGGTTAGGAGCATTAGGCCTGGATTGATGCACAATGAATAAAAGGAAACGGCAAACCGTATGTCCTGTATGGATACAAACATGGCTAAATCCGTCTTTTTATTGCAGGTCGACCTAGCGTTGATGAGACATCTATTAAACAAATGGCCTACTAGGTTAAAATGAGTGAGAGTATCTCGAGTAAAATCGTTGTAACCCTCGCGGTTGTGATATGGGTTTAAAATGGGGGATTGGATGTTTTTCAGTAGCTCGGTATTTTGATAGCTAGACTTAGTGGGGGATGTATCAAATGAGCTAGTGAAGTTGATTGGGGAGTTTACCCAGGAGGAAAGGGCGGGAGTACTCTCTGATGGAAACTGTACGGGGGAAACGCGTTTATGTTTTGCATGTGGTTTGAAATAACTTGAGTTATATTCTTCAACAGAGGTGTCACTAGAGGTCGTATTCCAAAAAAATATTGTACAGGCCTACTGTGAAGTGTATGGTTGTTTGCAAAATAGTCTTGGTGGTTAGGTGCGTAGCTTCTGTTGTAACTATTTACGCTAGTGTGAGAAGAGTCTGCTGCGCGTAACTGGAAGGAGTTGCGACTATTATTGTACGTGGGAGTTGTTTCTATGTGGTGGGTTGGTACTCAAGGGTGTGAAAAGTTTTCTTTCTGAGAGTAGTTACAATTATGATCCTGGGGAATGTAGATAGAGTGTGAAGTGAGAAACCTATTATTACCATTCTTATTAATGGTTTTAAGCTTTAGGGGGTGCTTGGAGTGATCAGTACTCTGATAGTTTTTGTTGGTCTGCGTGTAAAAAGGCTTGTTACGCTGTAGCCCACTACCCATTTTGCAACTTAAAGGTGTTGAAGGCAAGTTATATGGTATCAGCGGTGAGAACCAGTTCACTGTTGTTGGGATACCTATAGAGCAGTTGGGTTCAACCTTATGTGTTTCCCTGCTCGGTATCGTGAGTCTTGTCATCCCACCCTTTTTAGTCAGAGCTGGAGTCTTTCGTTGTTTCTGTGATATGAAGCTAGGTTTATTCGAGTCAACCTGTGAAGTATCTTTAGGAGGACTAACTTTTAGGTTTATAGGTTTGGTTGGGTGCGTGTTGTCGCACGCCTCACATCTTAGTACGTTACTGAGCGAGCAGCTGGGACTAGACATATCGTTATGTTTTTTGGTGACAGTTGGGGTCCGTATCTTATCTAAAGGTTTCTGATCAGCAGACTCATCTAGATCAACAGAGTGATCGACTGTTCGTGGAGTGATGTCATGCTTATTGTTGCAAACTGACTCTGGCTGGTTATTCACTGTAATACTACCATGCAATCCTATCGCTTCACGTCTTCTTACACGACGTTGACAGGGCGTAAGGTCTGGAGTGACTTTTATACTTTTGTATGGAATGAGTGAGCTAATATTTTTTCTCGAATCAATAAACTGTTTAGCATCATTACAACAGCCAAACAAAAAACAGGAGGGGGCAAGTAGATCTGTCTGACTTTTTTCTAAGGCGTTTGACTTTGCAGTTAACGTTCAGCATACCGCATGCTCTAAGGCAAATATCCCTCAACTTAGATGGGTGTATGCGGTCGGGGTGGTTATACGCAACTGCATTGAAGGAGGACATCACTCTTTTCGTCACTTCTTCAGCCACAAACTCCAAAATACACTCAGCTTTAGTGAGTTGCTCAAGATTCCTATCAGTGTCAAGGCCCCATATGTGCGAGTTGCTGAAGTCTGCCGTTTATTTCGGCTAGAGAGTTTTGTAGTTGACGGATGTCAGTAATACATCTAACAGTATTTTCATGTGTATGAGACGAACTACTGGACTCTTTAGTTTTTGAAATTTTAGATTTAAGCCTTGGTAGAACGTATTGTCTGGTAGACTGTGCTGACGTTTCAATGCACATGGGTATAGTGTCTTGTATGTCAACCAGTCTTACCGTTGGCATACTGCACGCAGAGATGGAGGGGCAGTAACATGGGGATTCAGGTGATGTTAGTGACATTTGTGTACAATGCGCATATTGTTCATTTGTTAAAGGTTTGACATTGTCAGGTACTGAGTCGTCAGTCATAGGGGTTACGGATTTGGACCTTTTATTTGGCTTAGAAGTTGGTGAAATTTCTCTTTTACTGGAGTTATTAACCATGATTTCAAACTGGGTACAGAGCTCGTTAAATCAAATATAATAACAGAGTATTAGTAGTTGTTAAGTATTAACCTGGCTAATACAAGGATCGGAGACTATGAGTATATAATAAATTTTAGATCTATTTTAGACTTTAGTCCAAAATCGGAATAATAGAAGCTGGTAAGTATCCGTCGAAATTTTTTTTCAGGTAGAATTTACCCGATATACAAGATAGGATGATAGTCTTCGTATAATACACCCTACAAATGAACAAGTCGAAGAATTTCAAGACCACGTGAAAAACAGTTACCACTTTCAAATTTCGCGTCTATAAATCTGAAAGTGACGGCAATCACATCTGACTTGTTAATCTATCTGTTCACCTAACTCCGATGGCTTGTAGAGCAAGCTACGGACATTTTGAAAACGTTTAAGCGAATTAAAAAGGCACCAAATGTAGCCTCAGAATCATTCTCTGTTGAAGCCTCAACACCCGAAAATTTACAATTGCTTTGAAGATGCCTCAGATATTCGGAGTTTGACAACGCTTTAACCAGTAACACCTTCTAATATGAAGCGTACCCACCAAGTAAAATCAAAAGACAGAAGCGAGGAGGTTCGAAGATATATTTGAAAAGCTACCGATATATCGAGGATCGTTTGAACTAATCTGGCTAGCGACTGCAGTAGAATGGGATAAATAATAAATGACACTTGTGAAATGAACAATGGCAATAACCATCAACACTAAGGATTAACTTAACAAAGACCTAACTGCTTGAATGCTGAAGATAACATGGAATCGTCTGCAGCTCAAATTCTCATAAAAATGAATGGATATATGGTATACACCAGACTGGCTCAGTTCATATCTGATAAATCGATATTTCAAGATCAGGGTTCACTTCAATTTATCACGGGCTATAGAATGTCCTAGTGGGGTCCCCCCAGCGCTCAGTACTAGGACCTCTCCTCTTCCTGATTTATATAAATGATCTTCCTCAACAGGTAACGTCAGACTTATTACTTTTTGCCGATGACGTGAAACTTTGGAGAGAGATACGCAACCAAGAGGATATACAGGCACTTCAGGAGGATCTGACTCGACTTCAAAGTTGGGCAGACGACAACGGACTAACATTTAACACTTCAAAGTGTAAAGTAGTACATCCGCGACATGTTGCAGACTACAGTTACAACTGAGGACACTCCTCTCTAGTAGTATCCCGAGTCGAAAAAGATTTAGGAGTCCTGGTACCCTACGATTTAAAGTCTTACGCTGTGACAAAAATGCCTTTCGAGCAAACCTTGCACAAGTAACATTGAACCGCATTTTAGGCCAGTTTGACGAAAGAACTTTCCACATGATCTTCAACAGTTTTATTCGTCCCCATTTAGAGTACGGAAACATAGTATTTCCTTCCTCACTCAAACTTAAACCTTATGAAGAGCGCCTCCAATCACTTACCCTTTACCCATTAGAGTATAGGCGTCTTTCTGATGGCTTACAGTATCATTAACACTTCTGGACATCCCCTCAAACACCTACTTAAGCTTAGTCCTAATACAAACCTAAGAGGTAACACCCAGAAATTGGAGATACAACATAGTAGAACGGACTGCACGCACAACTTCTACTCCTTAAGAGTTGTCAAATGCTGGAATTCGCTGCCAGCTGGGCTAGTTCAAGTGACTTCCCAAGAGTCCTTTAAGAGGCGACTTGATCTATTCTTAAGGACTAAGGATGATACCTTATTATGATTTACCAATTCCTTTTTTCCTCTATTATCGTTAATATGCCTGGGTTTCTGCCTGAAGGTATTGGTGATCCCCTGCTACTAGACACGAAAGCCCGTTAAGCGAAAGCTTCTTCTATTCCGTCCACAATCATTTGAACCATTTGATGTATTTATATATTATATGCCGCCTGTCAGGCTGTTCAAGGTCGTTGAAACGAGACGGCGGGCTACTTTGAAAGGATTTGACTTTATTTACCGGGCTCAATTTTGAAGTACAGTGTCTTTAAGTGTCACTATTTTATTCCAAAATTGGTACTTGTTTTCGTAGATCTCAAATTGCTTTATGTATTATGTCTAGCGCTTGATCATGCTACATCTTTATTCCTCTTTTAGTCTTCAGTCTACAGTAATAAGGATAGATCTATCGACCTATATTAATCCTTGCAGTTTGTAATACTGTGGAGATCCAATCTCGTTTTGAATATATCAACAGAAGGTGTTGATATTACGTGTTCCGGTAGAGAATTCCAGTATTTCACTACTCGGTGAGAGAAACGAAACTCCATACGTAAACCATTTGATCTCGGTTTTTGAACATTTTTCTAATGTCCTCTCGAATGATCAGTCCTAGACGGAAGTAAAAGATAAGACATGTTAATACCAAGGTCATCGTTCAGTATACGATAAGCCAATATTAGATCACCCCGTATTCTGTGATGAGACAACGGAAATACGTTGAGGTGTCTCAGTCTGTCTTCATAAGATAGTCCAGATAGACCTTGTACCATCTTAGTACCTCGTCGTTGGACTCTTTCCAGCATATCTGCTTCATACTTAAAACAAGGACTCGCTGCTTCAATCCCATATTCTAAATGTGGTCGCACATAAATCGGGTATAATCATCTAAATATTTCATCATCTAAATACTGGAAACACCTACAAATAAACCATAATCTCTATAGCCTTTCGCGGCATCAGCCTTACAGTGACTAGTGTTTTTAAGATCACTACTTAATATGACTCCCAAATCTTTATAGTTTCTTACTTTGGGTAGTACGAATCCACGTATTGTATAGTGATACGATTCATCATTGTTATTTAATTGCATCACCACACTCTTATTAGGATTTACTTCATGTGACCACCTATCCAACCATGCCACCAATGAGCTAAGATCATTCTGTAATCCTATCCGACATACTGTGTATGGGTCTACAAATTTTCATGTCATCAGCGAAGAGTAGAATGGATGATTTTGCTACAGTTGTTAATTCATTCACATAAGGCAAAAAGAGAAGAGGACCGAGGATTGTACCTTGGGGAGCCCCACTTTTTACAGGTACCCACGAGGAAAGAGCCCCATTAACCCTTACCGTTTGTCTCCTGTCATGGAGAAAGTTACTTGTACAATCTACGACTGTATAGTGGATTCCAAAGCGTTCCAGTTTCAATTTAAGACCAGAGTGGGAGACCTTATCGAAGGCCTAACTTAGATCTATGAAGATCACATCTACTGAAATATTCTGATCTTTTGCAGCAGCCCAATCTTCTCTTGCAATTAGATTTCTCAAGCACGATAGGTCTCTCCGAAAACCATGTTGTTCCCTGTCAGTCAGTCAGCCGCAACGTAGGACCAGGCACGTATATGCATCGGTCCAAGTTGCCATACCGCATTAGCACAACAACATGAACACCGGACTCATAGAAGTAGTTAATTCAGTGGTGGCAATATATAGAAGAAAGAGTGTGTATAAGGAGATAGTACAGGAAGATAGAATTAGTTCGTAGAAAGAAAGATTTGAAATGATTTTAATCTCTTAGTTTAAAGGAAGACAGAGAGTGAATACACCGACGCCATTGTGATCGATTCTGAGCCATGTCACCAAGAGTCTCCAACCATTGGTTACGATAGTCACGCGGACCCGAACCAGGCAGTCTGCATCTACCAACATGGCTCAGACCAGAAGTTAGTGACTTCAAGCACTGATGCCACGTTTTGGTTTGGCCGCCCCTAACTTTCTTCCAATTATCCCCTGCACTAGTCAGCATTGCGCGTCGTGGTAATCGGTGTTCAGGCATACGCAACACGTGGCCCAACCATCTCAGTCGATGAAGATTCATAACCTCATCAACTGATTTACCATCATTCCCTAATACCCTGCGTCTAACCTCACTATTACTTACCCGGTGATCCCAGCAGATGCGAGCAATATTTCTAAGGCATCTGTGGTCAAATACTAGTAACTTACGAATATCTTCTACTCTTAAAGGCCATGTTTCGCAGCCGTATAGTAGAACGGAACGAACTGCCGCGCAGTATACTCGTCCCTTAATTGATAGACGGATATCTCGCCTTCGCCATAGATGACGTAAGTTGGCAAAGGCCAAACGAGCTTTTCGAATCCGTGCTGAGATTTCGTCAGACACCAACCCATTAGGGCTGATCAGACTTCCAAGATAAGTGAAGCTGTCGACGCGTTCTACTACTTCACCCCCTATCCTTAGTTCAGGTGTTGACGCAGACCAGTCTTGAAGCAACAACTTGCATTTGGAGGGAGAGAAGCGCATCCCAAACATTGTGGCATTGTTGCTCAGTGCTACCGAAAGACTCCACTTCATCAGCGTCTTCACCAAACAGGACTTGTCATCTGCGTATTCTAAGTCAATAAGTGGACCTCCTGGTAGGAGATCAATACCTGAGAATTCACTCAATGAGAGCGTTATTTCCATCAGTAGATCTATGATGAAGTTGAACAAAAATGGAGAAAGTGGACAGCCTTGGCGGACGCCACTTGAGGTTGCGAAAGCAGATGACAGTTCGCCATAAGCTCTCACTCGGCTAGTAGTGTTCGAGTAAAGAGCCTTCACAAGGTTTATGTACTTCTGAGGTACGCCTTTCAATGACAGACACTGCCACAGAACCTCTAGGTCAACAGAGTCAAACGCTGCTTTTAAATCAAGGAATACCACCATTGTCGGACGCCGATAAGTATGCCTGTGTTCTAGAACCTGACGAATGGTGAATATGTGGTCGATGCAGCCACGCCCAGGTCTGAAGCCAGCCTGATTTTCACGTGTTTGCAGTTCACGAGTCTTAGTTAGGCGTCCGAAAATTATCGAAGCTAGTATTTTAGATATTATATTAGTTAAACTAATCCCTCTGTGGTTGTCACAGGATGATTTTGACCCTTTCTTAAATATTGGGACGATAAGTGATTGTGACCAGTTAGATGGAATAACGTCTAACTCCCAGATTTTAGCTAAAATATTAGTCAACCTAATCGCTAAAACTAGACCACCATCCTTAAAGACCTCTGGGGCCAATCCATCTGGACCAGCTGCCCTTCCTCGTTTCAGATTAGCTATAGCCTTTTGAACTTCAGCTAGAGTTGAGGGACCTACTTCAATGTTCCATTCATACTGTCTCGGAATAGAGGGTAGTTGTAGAGTAGCTGAAGGCCAGCTAAACTGCTCCTTAAAATGTTCCGCCCATCGTTCTAAGCGTCTGGATTGGGAGCAGATGAGAGTGTCGTCTTTTTCCGAAATGGTCTGACTTACACTTGATTTATTAATTCCAGTTTCTTTTATTAGTCTGTAGAGTTGTCTTGTGTTCCCTATAGCCGCCGCCTTTTCCATCTCTTTTGCTTTCGTTGCCCACCACTGCTCACGATCATTCTTTAGACTTTTGCTTAATCTAGATTTGATTTCTTTACGCTCTTCATCGTATTCAAAACCTGATGGGATGAGTTTGCGAGAATCTATCAGTGCAATAGACCTTGACGAAATCCATTGGTTTTTTGTAACCATTTGGTTTAACTCACTGGTAGATGTCAATGCTGTTTCCACAGCTGCTTGTATAACTTTCCAAGCAACATCGGGGTCAGCCTCGTTTTCAGAACTACCTAAGTGTGACCTCAGTTGTTCCTGGAACCTACTTTTGGTTTTCTTATTACTCAATTCGGTTCTCATGAGTCTTTTTTGTGTGGATTTTTTGCGTCCACTGAGGCGCAAGCAGATGCGTGCTCGTATTAGGGCACGGTCGGAGTCCAAGCAGGTACTCCAGAATGAGCGACAATCTTCTATCGACCCTCTCCAACGATGACTGATGGCAATATGGTCTATTTGAGTCCATCGTTGGTTTGGTGCAGGGGGTCGCCATGTTAGACGATGTCTCTCCTTATGCTTAAAATTTGTGTTTGCTAAAAATAAACGATTGTCTGAGCACAGTTGCAGCAGACGATCACCATTATCTGTTCGCTGTGCCGGAATACTAAAATACCCACCTAAATGTCTTTCTGTTTCGTTTAAGCTACCTACCTGGGCATTAAAGTCACCTCCTACGAGTACTATGTCTGAACGTTTAGCTTTCTGAAGAAGTTCAGACAGCTTTCTGTAAAATTCATCTTTCACTTCATCCGAACTGCAGTCAGTGGGAGCGTAGGCAGAAACGACGAAAAGGCAACGACGTGTGTCCCTATCCTTTCGAGTTCTTACGGAGCCGTTTAGCCGAACAGCGCATAGACGACTGTTGACGGGGATCCACTCTAATAGCGCTTGTTCCACCCTCATGCTTAGTGCTATGCCTACACCTGCAAGTCCACGAGAACTAGCCATCGGGTCGCCAGATACACGGAGGGTGTATCTCGTCGGCACTCCGTTTTGCCGAGGTGAGGTCAAGTGAATGACCACACTAGGATCCTGTATGCGTGTTTCGGAGACACAGCATACATAAATCGTACGAGATTCTAAGGTTTTAGCCAAGGAAGCCTGCTGACCGATTTGGCATAGTGTGCGTACGTTGAAGGCTCCAATGTGTAGTTTGGAGCGAGGTTTCAGTAGACCTGGGACAGTGTTTTGAGCACTAGAATCGTTGGCTGTGGTGACACTTGAGGAGGAAGCCGAAAGAGGGAGTTTAGATTTGAAAGTCGATGTAAGAGGAATAATAGGAATTGAAGAGGTAGGTTGATTATGAATACAGTGGTCTTGAGTGCTGTTAGAGGTATGAGGCCGGTTATCACTTCCCGGTTGCCCACACCGTGGAAGGGTTCTTCTGGAGGTACCTGAAAAGGAAATTGGATTAGAGTTGGTCATAGTGACCTGAGAGTGTAACCGCAGTGCCCAAGGGACAGCTGCTTGAGGTCGGTCACACACGACCTTTTTATGAGTAATTTTTGTGTTAGCTCCATACTTGTTGAGACCTTACCGCCGGAGACGGATATCCGTGGGATAAGGCGAGGTGTGCATTTTTAGGGTTGACCTTTTCTAACCCCTCCCCTCCTTTTGGGAAGGCAGCATCGCTGTCATGCTGGTTGTCTGAAGGAAACACCTTACTGCTGTCACACCTCTGTACAGTCAGCAGTACGACTTCGCCTTCGGACCTTGGTTTTGTTGCTTTTAGTCTTACCGCTCTTCAACCGACCTGTCTGGCATGGTAGGACCTTGAGGAACGGTTGTTCCAGCCAGTATAGCTCAGTTGCTTCATCACGATAGGCAAGCCCGACCACCACGTCAAGGTAGCAACAACGGTCAGGAGAAATGATTATGCCCTTCAACATAGTTTATAACAGATATCCGAATGATTTTTTCCATCAGTTTTACAACTGCACTAGTTAAGCTAACGGGTCTATAGTTACTAACTAAATCCCTACTCCCCAGCCTTATACACCGGACCTATTATAGCCTCTTTCCAGTCTCTGGGCAATCTGGACTGCCTCAAAGACATGTCAAACAGTATCACTAGTGAATCAGCAATTACATCTGATATGGCTCTCATAACCCTAGGATGAATATTATCAGGACTGTTGGACTTATCAGGTTTGAGATGCTGAAGTAACCTTAAAACAGTATCTTTCTCAATGACTACAGGGTCCATCAGCGAGCCTCCACAATCACAATGAATTGTTGGTCGTTCCTCATTAGTGATAGAAAACATTTTACTAAAATATTCCGATAAAGCTTCAGCTTTTTGGGTATCATTTTTTGCTAAGATTAACGGATTTTCTTATATCAAAAGTGGTGGAATTCCATCACTTCTCTGAGTTCGCCTTTTTGTATACGAGAATAAACGTTTCGGATTATATCTAGAATCTCTAACCAATTGCTTTTCGTATGATCGTCTAGTCTTACTTATTAAAGATTTACAGGCATTCCTAGTCTTACAATAACTGGATCGGTATTGTTTTAAGCCAGTAGAGATGAACATATTCCAATGCTTCTTTCTTCTAAGAAGTTTCTTGACTGGTTTGGTTATCCATGGTGTACTGTTATTCGGTCTACGCGGTACCAGGCATGGTATGAACGAGGACGTAACTAAACTAAACTTACCTTTAAATACAGACCATGCTTTTTCAACTGATAAGTTAGTATCTATAAACCAATCTGTCTTGGCAGCGCATTCCTGAATGGCTGATATGTTAGCTTCCCATACATTTGGGCGGGGTGTGACCTGATCGTATAACACGTCCCTAGTTCTAAACGTGAATGACAAAACAGTGATCGCTGTTCACTAATGGTGGAAGAATATTTAGGTCGACAATATCCTCAGTCTCATGAGTGATTACCAAGTCCAACAGAGAAGAACCTTGATTAGCACCAAAACTTGTGGGTTTGGATACATGCTGCACTAATGCATGTTCGATTATTGTTATCAGAAACCTACTATCAAAAGAGTTTATAGATACTTCCGTGGTCATCTCAGTCCAACTAATATCAGGTGCATTAAAGTCTCCTATTATCAAGCATCTGGTATTGGTACTCCAAAGATGAATGTGTTCTAAAATTAAGTTATCATCTAAGCAGATTAAGCTGCGATAGATGACACCGAGCATAAATGTACTACATCCGATAGCCAATTTACAGCTAATGACTTCACAAGTACCGCTGTCATGGGATTCGATAGCAGAGGAGCGGATATTTATATTATTGGCTATATATCACAGGCGCCACCTTTTCTACATCTATGTCTATCGCTCCTTAGGTAATGGTATCCGGATAATTCTGGAGTAATGTCTAAGTCATGGACTAACCAAACTTTCGTCACTGCTACAGTGAATGGCCTTAATCTGTCCACCAGTGCTTCTAGTTCATAGAACTTGTTTCTTAGGCTACGAGCGTTGGCATATAAATCTCCTAGGTAGAACGGCCTATTCACACAGGCCTTGGTAGCATTCGCTTCCAAGACCTGACTATCCGAAAACCCACTAACCGGAAAATTTCCGCACCGTTTTGTCGACGGATTTCTAGTTCAGCTAGTGCTTTCTTTCTTTTTATTCTATCTTCTAGAGACATTTCAGGTCTAACTCGGATATCGGAATTTTCGTGACAACGAGCGTTACTTAACAGGAGATCCCGTTGCTTCTCTGATCCTAGGATTACCTTAAGGAGTCTGCATGGTCGGGGTTCAGCATTGTCCTCGGTCCTCTTGCCTATTCTAACCAGTTTTTTGACATGAACTCCTTTAGAGTTATCTGGTAAGATACTTCAAATATATTCTCCCAGCTTCTTTAAATCATGCGCGTGTCTAATTTTGGGATCAGGGTCGTTTGACTCCAGTGATTTGCTCACAGCAATATTCGATGATATTAGATTCTTCTTTTTATACACGCCAGGGTGGGTTTCCCTCTTACCATCAGATTCTGGCAGTGCATTTTGTGACTCACAATGGGAGTCCATCAATGACTTGCTAACCATCTGCGTACTGCCCACAGCTTTTTTCTTTTAGCTTCGTTTTTCCGTACTGTAGTCCATTTTTCATCTCTCAGGACACCGGGACTATTTGGAACAGTGACGGTCTTATTCAGATCTTCAGTTTCCACTAGAGGTGCATGGTTACCGATGTCAGTTTCAAGTGGTGCTTCTTCCCTCGTTAATGTTAACGGGGATTTCACTTTTCCGTCAATCAAAGTCGGGTGTTTGAGGCGTTCACACTGCATTCCTTCCTCTACAGGAAACAGACAGTGTGGTTGTCCACATTTGTGAGTACTACCAACCATTTTAGTCAGATTGTGTAAAACACAATATGATCACAGTGTGAACACAGTTGTCAGTCAATGAGTAAAAAGGTACCACAAGACAAACTTTAGCAAGATTTAAAACCTTAACTAAAGTGCTTTAATACAGACCAATAATGCTTTTGATGCAACAACTACACAAAAGCAAAGATAATCACAAGAAGTACAAAATCACTGCCATTTTTGTAATAAAGTTAGTTCATTTCGATATGAACACTGAACTAGTTGGCGAGTATATAATTTATGGACGAAGCCATCACGTAAAAGATAACATGTCTCAGATTTCGGCGCAAAATTCATCCATCCATTAGGCACAATACCGTTTTAGCATCCTAGCTGATGTCAATTCGTGACGAAAACCCTAGATCTAATTCATAACCTTAACTATCAATTGTAAGTCATGATTCTAATTCCTCACACAGGTTCATGATCTTCATTTTGTCCTAGTTATCAAGTGGAGCTCCTCAGGGTCACTTAGGCGTCGCTCAAAATTCGTCCATAAATTATAGTCTCACTAGCTAGTCAACGAAAACAGTATATTAAAAATCAGATGCGAAACTCTGGAGTCTTGTAATATCTGACCCCACCTTCTTTACTTTTGGCACCCCGTTTGGTCTTTTTGCTTACTGGGCAGTAATGAGTGCGAAGTTACCGCTTGGCACTAAAACCGTGCCTCATCCTATTTACTAAATACTATAATGTTGGGCTATTTGGAGTAGTTCTGTTAATAACATTAAATGATTTGCTTAAAGTCATTAAGATGGTGGTTGGAGGTAGTCAACAGGAAACCCTAGACCTAGGTTTCGTGCTACTTGGCACTCGTCAAATGGTTGTTTTATTTATTTATTTATTTTAAAACATAGATATTGGTACAAGAGGGCACCAAATATATATGCGCCACACAGATCTCATTTGATGTGTGAGGGCTGTGATACCTCCCAGGTGCCCAAACCGAAGCAGGTGGTTTTCTTAGGGGGCCACACCCGAGCCTTCGACCTGAAGATCTGATCCACAAAGCAGTGGAGCATCATAAAGAGATGCAATCTCATGGTAGCCGGTGACCAACGACTGATTCATACGCCATTTGTTCCCGCAGGATACTGGAGCCCATGTGCACAATTGGTTTGGAATCCGGTAAAGCGCCGGACATTCGCTTTTCGTTCTCATTTTCGTAAACAACAGTAATGCCACGAGAAGGCAGTGAGTAGGACTTCCTTGGCAGAGGCTATATACGCGTGGCCATGTGAGAGCAGGAGAGCGGACTCTCTCCACTCTCGGCCGTACCAGGGCATTTGGGGTCTCAAATGGTTGTGGACGGAATAGAAGAAGCTTTCGCTTAACGGGCTTTCGTGTCTAGTAGCAGGGGATCACCAATACCTTCAGGCAGAAACCTAGGCATATTAACGATAATAGAGGAAAAAAGGAATTGGTAAATCATAATAAGGTATCATCCTTAGTCCTTAAGAATAGATCAAGTCGCCTCTTAAAGGACTCTTGGGAAGTCACTTGAACTAGCCCAGCTGGCAGCGAATTCCAGCATTTGACAACTCTTAAGGAGTAGAAGTTGTGCGTGCAGTCCGTTCTACTATGTTGTATCTCCAATTTCTGGGTGTTACCTCTTAGGTTTGTATTAGGACTAAGCTTAAGTAGGTGTTTGAGGGGATGTCCAGAAGTGTTAATGATACTGTAAGCCATCAGAAAGACGCCTATACTCTAATGGGTAAAGGGTAAGTGATTGGAGGCGCTCTTCATAAGGTTTAAGTTTGAGTGAGGAAGGAAATACTATGTTTCCGTACTCTAAATGGGGACGAATAAAACTGTTGAAGATCATGTGGAAAGTTCTTTCGTCAAACTGGCCTAAAATGCGGTTCAATGTTACTTGTGCAAGGTTTGCTCGAAAGGCATTTTTGTCACAGCGTAAGACTTTAAATCGTAGGGTACCAGGACTCCTAAATCTTTTTCGACTCGGGATACTACTAGAGAGGAGTGTCCTCAGTTGTAACTGTAGTCTGCAACATGTCGCGGATGTACTACTTTACACTTTGAAGTGTTAAATGTTAGTCCGTTGTCGTCTGCCCAACTTTGAAGTCGAGTCAGATCCTCCTGAAGTGCCTGTATATCCTCTTGGTTGCGTATCTCTCTCCAAAGTTTCACGTCATCGGCAAAAAGTAATAAGTCTGACGTTACCTGTTGAGGAAGATCATTTATATAAATCAAGAAGAAAAGAGGTACTAGTACTGAGCGCTGGGGGACCCCACTAGGACATTCTATAGCCCGTGATAAATTGAAGTGAACCCTAACCTTAAAATGTCTATCTTTCAGATATGAAATCAGCTGATCAGTTAGAGGTGGTCTGATACCCGATTGTCTGAGCTTATTGATAAAACATATATGGTTGACCCTATCAAA
This sequence comes from Schistosoma spindalis, assembly GCA_946903255.1. NCBI lineage: Eukaryota > Metazoa > Platyhelminthes > Trematoda > Strigeidida > Schistosomatidae > Schistosoma > Schistosoma spindalis. Next base: position 66,594,445 of record OX336420.1, on the reverse strand, counting down.
AGATTTTGAGAAATCAAGGTAAATGGTATCCACCTTCCCCTCGCGATCAAGGATGCTTGTCCGTCTGTCCACCTCAGTCAGCACGTTGGTTATACAAGAGTAGCCCTTCTTGAAACTATGCTGTTGGGGTGAGAAAAAATTTAAAGACAGTAACTAGTCATGTATACCATCGTATATCAGGGACTCCATGATTTTTGAAGGTATAGAGAGAAGAGCCACCGTTCGGCAACTTGGGGGTTCGCTGCGTCGACCTCCTTTGAAAATTGGTGTCATGTGAGCCAGCTTCCAAATTTCCGGTGGTTTGCCTCGACTTAGCGAGTGTGAGGACATCACGCTAAGCGGTGTTGCCAGGATTGAAGCTGCTTCCCTTAGTATAGCAGAATGGACCATATCTGGGCCGGGAGTTGTCTTTTCTTAGGTGCTGTAGTTTCCGGAACACCAAGTCAGCGCTCAGGTTCACTACGGAAAGTCCTGCGCAGTTGCAGATGAAGCTGTCATCAGTATAGTTGATGTGGGTCGGTTGAAATGCCCGGGAGTATTGCTCAGCCAGAAGGTCAGTGGCGTCGCCGTCGTTATCGGTCGGGCCGTTAAGACCTAGCAGTTGAGAAACTCCAGTTTTGGCTTGACGAAGAGAGGCTGCATAACGAAATAAGCTTTTCGAATTGGAGACAAATTTATCTATAAGCTTTATCTGATACTGTAGCCTGTCTTCTCTTATAGTCTTCGTGCATATGTTCCTGATAAGTTTGTATTGCCTATACACATAATATTAAGGTAACTGATACTCCCTGACGTATTCGATCCCATTACATTACATTTTCAGTCAGTCAACAACAACGTAAAACATCGTACGTTCGTACATCAGTTCGAGTTGCCATACCACATTAGCACTGAGATACGATTGTCAATTCAAATCCCGTAGTCGTAGAGGTAGTAGAAGTATAAGCATTAATCGGAAAAATTAGGGTTTGGAAATGTTATTCAATTAGTGTAATACAGTGAAATATTTTTAGAAGGAGAAAAAAAGGACATGAAGAATTCAGATGATTAGAGTTTGATGGAACACAAAGAGTTGATGCACTTGTGCCATTGCCAACAATTTTGAGCTATGTCACTCAAGGTCTCTTACCATCGGTTGCTATCGTCTCGCGGATTCCAACCATGTAGTCTACACCTACTAATATGGCTCAGTCCACTTGTCAATGACTTCATGGATTTGTGCCATGTTTTGGTCTGTCCACCCCTAGCTTTCTTCCAACCTACTCCTACACCATAAAACACCGCACGTCGGGGCAGTCGGTGGTTGGGTATACGTAACACGTGTCCTAGCCGTCTCAACTGATGAAGTTTCACTACATTTTCATTGTTTAGAATTCATTTAAATACTCCATTCTCATTAATTGATAGAATTTTGAATAATAGTTAATCTCTTCACTTATGTTATGAATTTTATCGCTCCCTTCTCTGTATACACTTTGTCTACAATTTAAAGAACTGTAAATCAAATCATGAGAGGAAAGTCGAGGAAGCGCAGCTCAAAGGCCATTATTGAGAAACAGAAACCAAAAGTTTTCAAGACAGTTTCTGAAGAAGAAAGTCCAATATCTGATTATCCGATTTCCGATGAAATCCAAAGGCGTATTTCAATGATTGGTCAAGGATTTCATCTCAAGTGCTCTCCAGACTTTCCATTGTTTTACGAGTTTTGTGAAACTCTTCGTGCTGACGCCCCACTTGGTTTGAATGCAAATTGAGCTTATTGAACTTTGTTTTAGAAGCACTATTGGATGTCGGATTTCGTCTGGTTGGTCCGTTTGAAATACTTCATTTAGGATCCAAGGAGCCAGTCGAAAAAGGCCAATGGTCAAATTATTACCGTTTTTATCACGATCCTCCGGAGTTTGTGACAGTGATTATATGCACTACTGAACAATACCATATAGGCTACTTCCGGTAATCGACAACTTTCTAATGATGTTTCTAGGGATTCATGTGAATCTAAATCATTTCTTGCCAAATCAACGCCTATGTCCAATGGAGTCCTAGAGTATTGTGGTCAGAATTTGTTTGCTTGTCTAAGGTTCGGAACTTAGGTTATCATCAATCTTCATAGGTCTATTCTGCAAGAAAATAAATGTTCTGAATCTACTGACTTGCTGAAAAGTCTTATTGAATTTACATCTTTTAAAAATATTCCAACAGATTTATCATCGTTTTGTAAGCTATCTAGAATTTATGTTATATGGCTAAAGATATGAAGGATCGAAAGAAACGTCAAGTGTGTGCCACAACAAACCATATAGGTTTAATGATCAATGTGACTAAGAATGACATTGGATATCGTCCTTTAAATATTTCTTACAGTAAGTTAAAACCACTTTTCCCTGTGTAACTTGGTATTACTTGGATTCTAAAACTTAGCGAGTTTTACAGCTTCATTGTGTTTGAGAAGTTTCGTTTCTGACGGTTGTGGTATAGTGATAGTGTGAATCATATCAAGTGTTTTATTTATCATGTTGAATATATAGTAAAAAGTGATTTTCATAGTCTTATTTAGTCGTATACCGTCACATAACTACTTGAATTTTGGGATTTGAATACTATTTTGTTTTCTTATCATTCCTGTTTTATACTTAATATAGAAGGGATTAATATAAGGTTGTTTTGTGTCGTTTAGATTTTGGATGTAATTTTATAACTATTGGATTAGTGGTATTATATACGATCCCGATGCTATTTTCTTTTGACAGCTGAACTGAACAAAAGACTGGAAGATATTGTCAATGAGAAGTCAAAAGAACGGCAGTTAATTAAATTTGCTCCAGTCGATGAGTTGATTACCTGTGTTCAGTTTGCCAACGATGAAGGAGATTTTGGTCAAGGTTTAGAATTGGGCTTATCAATCTTAGCATTTCATCCTAAAGGTAATAAGTATTATGAAAAAACTGTTAAGTCGATTATTTAAGCGATCGTGTGGAGTAAAGCAACGCTGTCAACATAACTGTAGTCGATTCACGAGTCAAGGTGTGGGGGTAAAATTAAACTATTTACTATTATAATACAGTCAATTCATGTTAATGCTATTCAAATGAAAGTTAATGGAAACTCGATTGTTCGAGTTAAAATTAACGAATTTGTTCTGAAAATGTTTTAGGTTTCTTTGGATTATAGTATGAAGTTAGTTTGAAACATCGAGAATCTTGCTTACGATAGTTTCTCCTTCAAACAAGATTTGGTTGGGACATGAGTCCAGTGAGTTGTGGTAACGTTAGTAAAATAACTGCAAGTTTATTCTAAATGTTATTAAATGAGATACAGCTCATCATATATACAAAGTCTACCTAAAATGAATACTAGTACGACGTCAAAATCCTAGACTTAAAAGAATACATATCGGTATATGGAGTGAAACAAACTGATTGCGTTAGTCATATAGTCATCTGGAATGTTGATCACCATCTCCACATTTATGAACTCTTATCTTTAAGAGGGTCTATCAGATTTTCACCTAACTTAATAATGTTATATCCTTACCAATTGTAGTACGTTTTTCACACTAACAATTTTATTTTATTTTAGCTCAACCGCTAGAAACAGCAAACATATTTAACAATAAAATTAAACATTTATTGTCTGTCGGTTATACTTTAGCCAATAGAAAGGAATTCAGTCAAGTAATTCAGTCTCATATGGATGACAGACGTATTGAACCACTAACTTTCACATAAATTACCTTTGCTGTATTTATCTATATGGATCTCACATAGGTGTCATCTTACACATGCATTTATTTTTATATTAATTGTGAAAATTTCAGAATCTGGTGGTTTTATTATTGTAAAGATTTTAAATTAAGACTTTTAACCCATTGTTTTTTACTTACTGTTGTTTTTTATTCCATGGGATTAGGTGTTTTTAAATGATGACTTGAAGTCATTTACTGAATATTGTGTAATATATATGTGATCCAGTTGGCTGCTTTTGTTTTCCTAATCGTCACCAACTTTTGATAAATTTGAACGACTTAACGCTTAAATAAGTTTATGAACCGCTTGTAATTGATAAGTAATATCTTTAATTTGTGAGGGGTAACTTTCAGTGGATTTTGAGGTATTCTTACTGGGGAATTAGCTTCCCCTAAGTACAAGACGGAGATTTTAAACTTTTTTCTTGTACATGAATAAGTCGGCGCAATACGGTAACCGAATACATGCCTCTCTGTCTGTTACTGTGCTGTACTTATTATGCAAGAGTTAAAGTCGTACTGAAATAGAACTTGGATTCACAAACAATGTTTGAAAGTAGGTATCAGTGCCAAGGTTGGACTTGATAGTTTCAAATAAATTGAACATTGACTGGAATGTTAATAATAAATTAATTTTTTGTGATATCCCAGTTAGTAGAAAATTGTGTTTCTGACGTTTCGTGACTTAATGTAAGCCACTTCTGAGTACAATCATACTGTTTAAACTTGTTAGTTTTATTTCGGTTGTGTATTTACTCTGAGGCTTACATGAAGTCACGAAACGTCAGAAATTCAATTTTCTACTCATTAGTATATTACAAAAGACGTTTGAAAGTGTAGTCCATACAAAATAGGACTACATCTCTAATCGTTATTTGCTATCAACATAGGTATTCACCTCAGTAGAGTTGTAGGGGGTTTTTCTAGTATTGTTGATGTGCCGTGGATGTAAGCAGAAAGGCACTTGCGAGACTGAAAGGAACATCAGTAACCTGTTAACAATTTTTCTTAGTGCTCACTTTGATGTTCCACTGTATCCTCTAATATGATTCCCTGTATGGTATTGACTTTTTAATTGGTCAAGTAATTCACAAACTTTAATCTCTTTCTTATTTGTTTGTTTAAAGCACAGTATGTTATTACCACTTTGTCCTCATAAAAAGGATACCATAGTGGATTCTGATTTTTTCTCCTACTTGTTCATTTGGGTGTCACCATTTATAATTACTGTATAGTTATAGTGTTCTCAACCTAACAACCCTTTCATAATGTTACAAAATAGAGAAGTCGGTATAACTATTGGGGTTAAAGTAATTGGTTTAATGGTTGTATTTAAAAGTGTGTCATATTAATACCACTAGAAAGAAACGTCTTCTCCAAGAATCAATTCATGTTGAATTAATCCAAACGAAATAACCCACGTCTACCAAGATCATTCAAATGTGTAACATGTTTTACCGAAAACAAGTTACACAGAAAAAATGCGAGGGTACAACTCGAGGCACATCAAATTCAGCAAGTTGGAAAGTGTATTCCAGAAAAATAAGAACCGGCCAGTTATTCAAAACTAATTATTTATAGCAAACGCTTTCAACTAGATGATTTCCTGAACACCATTGAAAGCAAGCGTTTAAACTGAGAAGTGCATTGTATGTGCTCAGGAGCTTTTTTCAAAACTAAATGTCTTATAATGCAAAACAACAGTAAACGAAGTGTTTGTGTGTTTAAATTCAAAGTGATGCTGTCGTCTAATGATGACCGTTGTGTAAGTACTTTTTTTTTAAGAAAAAAATTGTCCTTCGGAAAGCAGACACTAAGGATCTACACTTAGATGTTAAAATTATTTCAAACATTTATCTTTATAGGGGTCAAGCTTTTGAGGGCCAATGAAATCATTCCATGTGGAATGATTAACTTCTTAAGATGTATGTAAGCTGGGCTATTTAGGATGTAAAGAAGTGTCTCACTGATACTGTGGTGTGTGCTATTTACGTAGACATAAGTAGTATATGATTTTTGTTGTGAACAGAATGTCTGGCAGCAGAGAGACAAGAAGACCGAACAGTAAAGAATGAAGACAGCATGCAATTTGTGTGAAAATGCAAGAACAATGAAGTCTGAGTCATTTGAGACAATTGATGGACATTTTGCAAATCGAACATTTAATATATGGCTGTTAGATTTTACTAACTAGTTCTGTAATTTGTTGTCAAATACATTCGATTGTCCCCATTGGTGTTCTTGTTCACTACAGTACGATATGCATCAAAGTAGTATTGAGGTAATAGAAGATTGTATCTCCTCATTGGTCATTTGAACTTACGTCGTTTTGTATTCTATAGCGTATTTATAAAATCGAGGTTGTTTACTTTTGAAGACTTCCTATTCAGAACTTCTTTGAAGAGCAAAATAATGTTCATGCGATTTCCGAAATATGTATTATTTAGTGACTTCAATTTGACTGAGTGGCGCGTTTATCAGTTTCATGGATTTCTACATCATTTTCAAAAAACAAGAAAACTATCCAGATAAATTTACAAGCAACCCGGAAAGTAACAAGCTTGTAATGAACAGAACTAATGAAGTCGTCATAGGAGTTGGAATCCTCTAACATACTGTTAATAAAAAGCCACTTAGAACGGTGAGAGTGCAGTTAATAAATTTGATAGTAAAATCAGAGGCCATTAAAAAAACCCAGACTGCTTAAATAAGCCCACATATCCTTACTTATTTAGTGCATTCAAATCAATGTACTATCCGGACACCGATTTACTCCATACGATAAAGTATCTGTGCACCAAGTAGATATTTAGCAAATACTCTCATTTTAGAACAAAAGTTTATGCCAAATATCAGTCACGAATTCCAACCCGTAAGGAGGATTCTTGTAGGTAATATGTGTACGCGAGATAAGAGCAATTATATAGAAACTCTCTGTTTAATATAGTCTGGTTCCACAGTCATTGTCCGGTTTACATCCATTTCAGATCAGTGTAAACATTCTACTGTATTCCTCTGTTTTATTACGTATATGCATTGATTGTCACTACATACATTTAGAGTGGGTATTATGTCGTGTTTATTTTTTAGTTCGTATTAATTTTCATATCATCCACGAACTGAGAGGCATCAATGTAATCAGTTTGTTCATACTAGAATAAAGCGTTTACTTCAATCATTAAATTGAACTAAAGGAATGTGTTCATCCGATATATATGAGTATTGTTCTTAATAACTGAATCTGTCCAATCTTTGTTAATCGGTTATAGCGTTCTAACTGCGTCTGTTTAAGGCAGTTCAATTAAGTTGGGTCTCGCTTAGGTTTTTCCTGATCTTCATACAGTAAATTACAAAAAAGTACTTCATTTAGTGGTCAAAAGTAAAAAAATTCGCTATACTTAACAAAGTTGAGAAACAAATGTATATGGATGGTGTGGTGTTTGAACTACTAACATTGAATTTTTTCAAAGGGATTTGAGTGAAATGCAGGAGAACAGTCAAGGAGTATATATAGGGAGCTTATTTTAATTAACACTTTCTATGTTCCCAATTTTGTATACGGAGATAGCGTATTTTTTAAGGTAGATAAGTGATATTTTCTGAGAATTGATCTATTTTTACAGGACACTATATCAGTTATAAAAGCCTGATACATAATTCTAGAATTCTTGTTAAATTAGAATTCAGTGTGCATGGACGTCACTCTTAAGTTAACTCCGTAGTTGGTATTGAGATAAATTAATTCCACGTAATTATTTTACCTACTTGTAAGTAGCTCAAAGACTACATTTATTCTTTATACCATAAAAAGCAGGAAAAGATAATTAGCTATTCGGAATGTATGCATAGGTGGACTTAAAGCAGTTGATTGGTCTATGATAACTACTCTAATGATTTTTGTTATCTTGATTTTATTTTCATGTAGGCGTGGAGGGGATTAAACTACCGAATTTTTATGTGACACATCCTTATCTCTCTCTTGGCCTTAATAAATGAATTTATTTATAATTGCTATTATTATTTTCTTTCCAAACTTTCTCTTCGTTTATTATATTTTCTCTTCACCTCCTCCTACCATTTTATTTTGTTTCCTCTCAAATATACGTTCCACGGTTCAATTATCTGAACACTTCTTATTACGTCATCTTATAATAATTTTTATGAATATTATTTCAGTGTCTATATTTTTTCTAATCACTGACTTGTTTCCGATTATGTAAAATTGATTTGTGCCTTTATTATTCCTATCAAAATCTAGTACACCTGTCATCACACTATCAATTTGTACTTTTCACTTATTATGTAATCGTTTTATTCATGGTTATCATTGACTCATAAACTACCTTGATTGGTTTAATAATTTCGTATATGCATATAAATATTACTGTATATTAGAGTAAAGCCTAATGAGGATCTAATCGAAAACAATATTGTTCGCTTATATATGTTGTTCTAAATTTACATTATGGGAATATTTCAAATTTTTAAAGCCATTTTTGTTGTAAGGTTTTGATGAGTGAATAATGAAAGAAAAAGATTTATAGAAGTATTGAAAAATATAACTAAGTAATGTGATTGGTAAAGCCCCATTTAATGAAATGATAAGTTCCTAGTAGTTAAATAACGTTGGTCAAAAATAATTTGATGATATTAGTATCCTAGTTTTCTGAAAACACATTTTGTGAACGTGATATTAATTATTACATGGCCCTCTGGCGTGTTGTAAGTATTGAAATACCATAGCAGACGACAAAGCATCCTGAATAAGAGATGGAAATATTGTTTTAGTTTCCATGGAACGGTTAAATGTTTATGGGAAACAGGTGTGAATAATAATAATGTACTTTGAAAGTAATATGTAATCTGTTTTAGTAGAATATTTCATGCAGGTTTAAGGATTCCTGTGTAGAAATAAACATTATTACATATCTAAATAAAATACTGCATTTTTCCATCATCTATACAGTTGAGGGTTTAAATTACATAAAATAAATATTATGGACGATCTGAATTTTATTTTTCTTAGTTTGCATGCTTAGTCATTTTTAGTAAGTAATCAAATCCAACTTAAAAGTGTTTGTGGCCCCATGCGTATATTTTGAGAAATGTCTTAGGTTATAGTTATCTTTAACTATATTGTCTTTTTAGAAGGAACATTGAAACAGAAAGAAGCGCATATAATCTTATTCGAGAGCAATCTAATGAAACATTTCTATTATTGGATTTTATGTAGAATATCAGGAACTATGTTTTTCATTTGATTATGTTATTCGCTGTTGATAAAATTAGTTATCTTAGAGGTTCTATTCAACATTAAGTGACCCAGTAAAAAATGTTAGGACTGATCAATTAATGTGATTTTTCTGAAGTTTATTTACCATTTTTAACCTGGTTTGCTTAGTTTTTTTTTTTCAACTGCTACTGCAAGCATTAAGGACACTAAAGATAAAGGGGTTTAACGGCATTATACTAATTTTCTATAATATTTTTGACTTAGTGTTAAAAGAAATTAGCATCTAGAAATTCTGCTGGTACTACTAATGATCCGTTGTTACGTTATGCCCCCGATCTTTATAAGCACTCAGTTGGTAATCCTACAAGTACAAAATAAAACGGGCCCAGATGAAATGATATATTTTAAAAATGATGGGAGTTTTTAAGGCGGGAGGAAACAATTAGATCCATATGCAAGTTTCTCATGGTAAAAAACTATTGAGGTAGTCACAATGAGCCATATATTTATGAAAACAATTACTTTTAAAAGTTGTCTATCGTAAAATATATACAGAGTATTATCAAATGTGTTGCTGCATTATATGCATCCTTTACTAAAGAAACAACTAAGCTGGTTTGTAACATTGAATTGCAAGCCTTTAATTCTTTTATTTTATGTACTGGAAACACTATCTCAAAAGTTATTTACTTTACATATAAATAATTAAAAGTTTAAATGTGAATTAATATATCTATGATTTTTCACTTTTAATTATTACTAGTGATAGGATAATTAGTTAATTTAAACTGAAACTATATCAAGTTTATTTATTTGATGTCTTGAATAGAAATCAATATTTTAGACTATTGATCAATGAAATGGAATTCGCCCTACTTCAAATTTCGAGTTATAGTCTTTCAAACCACTTGAAAGAAATTATTTATTTTCCACTTGTTATTTCAATTTAATTACAAAAAATGTATATAAACAGTGGTATTTTTTTAGTAAGTATAGACCAATAATCTAATATTCTTACAACTCAAAAGGTATAAGTTACTAAAGAAGTAATCATATTTATTATCGATTCATATATTGTACTTTATCACTACACCATAAATCTGTTCAGTCATTTCAATATAGAGAAATTCATAAAAAAACAAACAAACGAAAAATAAAGGGATACTAATAAGAATGTTGCAAACTTATTCCTTTACATATTTTTTTTATAAATTTAAGTATCATAAACACTTAAAGTTATAAACACACTCCATACATTAATTGTGAATCACTTTACTAATGATTTATTTTTATTTTTTAAAGAAAGTAGAAACATATTAACTTACAATCTTTCTATATTTACTAAACTATAGAAAAGTACAATAATTTATATGTTAAAAAGAAAATAAAAAGATTTTGTATTTCTTTTCAGTGAGAAAAAAACATATGATCCATGTTTTTTTTATTTTTTTTGTGTTTTTGAAAATAAAAGGAAATCATAAATCAAATCATTTTTGACATTTGGAAAAAAAAACAAAAAAAGAGAAGAAAAATTCTGTAGACTACTAGTTTATTTTTAAAAAAAATTTATTTGTAAGAATTAATTTAAGAAATATTCACATTTTCACCTAGAAATTAAATTAATTTTCCACTTTGATGTAATGTAGAATTAAATTATATTCAATTTGTTTAAATGTTCTATTCTAAATAAAATGTAGACACTATAGTAACAATACATATGATTATTGTATTCATTAATAACTGATGGATAAATTAATTTAGATTAACCGGCTAACATTTTTTTGTTTTTTTTTTAATTTCAAGTTGATACAATATGTCCTGATTTATTTTACAAATTGTCAATCCCAATTTTCAGTCCTAGTTCAATGTATTATTAGTGAAGTTTCTAAAAAAATTTCTATTACTTAAATGAATATCTTTTAGCAGTCAAAATATTTTTAACCTTTATACAATAAAATAAATGATAATAGATATCAATATTCTTTGAGAATGAAACGATTATTATAGCTATGATAATACAACAAATTAATATGAGACTTATACAAATATAATAATCTTGTATCTATAATCTCTGAGATTGAAATTTAAAATAATTCCAACATTTCGTCCATTAAAATGTTCACATATAATGACTTCTTTATACTTAGCACTCAATTATTGTCGAACGGTTCTTTCTAATCTTGACAAATATTTGTATATATAATCTGCACATGTTTTTATAAGTAAAGACAAGAGTTGCAATTATTATTACGGCTCAGTGTGCAAGAAAAGTTCAGTTAATTAATATCAAATAACGATAATCAATGAAAATTTTATTATCAGAAGTGGTTTTGTGGATATTGTAGTAATTCCAATAGTTGGGATCATGAGTCAATTGAAGATAAACCAATGGTCTAGAGTTTAAACATTCTCGCACGAAAATGATAGGCCCTGGGTTCGAATCCCGCGAGGCGGGATTTTGATGTGCACTGTTGAGGAGTCCCACAATAGAACGGAACGACCGTCTGGTGCTTTTAGATTTTCCATGTTGATCTAGTTTCAATTAACTCATGATCTCAACCATCGAAATTTTATTGATTTTGATAGAATACTTTTTTATACTGAAATTAGAGTTTTGTAATTTGTAGGGATTAGTTAAATCTCAATACAGTTTGTATTATAGACTAACAAAAAAGTTTGAAATGAACTTACGAGATCCTAATGTAAAACTGTAACTTTTAAAGTTTCACCTAATATGTTTTAACATAGTAATTCATCAATATAAGTTGAAATTGAAATTATAGATTGAAATACAGCAGTTTAAGTGTATCGTATTATATTATGGGTAATATACTAATAAGAAGGACAATACAATTGTCGAGTGATTTTTCGTTTCCAATTATTCTCTAATTGACATTATTTTATGAGAAAAATAATGATCTGAATATTGTTTTTATTTTTTAAGTAAATTGGTTTTTCTTTAATAAGAAATAAACCATTTTATTGTAATATAATGTATAGAAAATTTATGTTGCAGTTCTAATTGTAACTTTGTATTAAAGATATTGAAAGTATGATGTTACCTTTACCATAAATTATCAATATATTTTTCATAGAAAAAAATATATACAAATGTTAGCCAGTAGAGAAAGAAATTACTATAATCTATAGAATTATGTATGTGTGTAGAATGTTTAATTTTGACTAAACTTGGGAAAATACTTTTCAAATAGTTCAACATTTAGTTTAAACTATAGTGTCAGAAGGGGTTTTCTGGAGATTGCAATAATTTCAATAGTTGAGACTGATAGGTCCTGGGTTCGAATCCCGTGAGCAAGACTGTGTATGCGAACTGCTGAAGAGTCTTACAATAAGACGAAACGGCCATCCAGTGCTTCCAAGTTTTTCATGGTGGTCTAGCTTCAATTGATTAATGATCTAAACTATTGAAATGAACTATAGTGCTTTGGGACATTAAAGGAAATAATTAATTTCCTTGAAAAATCTTGGATCAGATTGTTAGGTGAAACATTGAATTTACTTTAAATTCATTAGCTGAAATGTTATAAATACATTCTTCCTCTTTCATGTCTCACATCAACTCGGAGCCCAAACGTTGTGAAACTGTTCGATCAAATTTAGATGAAAGTTCTTATTTATAGTGCTTTGGTTTTTAAAACTAAGCTCTTGAAACGAGAATGACTAATTTAGATTCAATAATTTTCAGAATATGAACCATAGAATTTTATAAAATAAAATTTAAACTTGGTTTTTATTAATGCTTTAAATTATTGGTCAAAATCTTGGAAAAATGTCTTGATTTGTTCTATCGGAAATTGGGAATATTATGATTCAATCTATTTTTATTCTTAAGTAATTTGGAAATTAGTTTATATTATGAACATTTTCATTCGAAACATTTCAAAGATCAATGGTAAGAAGTTTTTCGGTGAGACTATAATTTATGGACGTCATTTGAGCGACGCAAGACTGACCATGAGAGTGTCCGTCTAATACCTAGGACCAAATAAGGGTTATGAACCTATGTGAGGAATTAGAATTATGATTTACAGTTGTTGGTTAAGGCTAGGAATTAAATTTAGGGTTTTCATCACGAGCCGACATCAGCTATAATGCCAAAATGGTATGTGCCAAATGGATTAGTGAATTACGCCTCGAAACCTAAGACCAGTTAAATTCACTTGGTTTTGTTTGGCTTGTATCTTCCCATTGAGGTTTAAGACTGCAATTGATCAGTCTGTTATTGGCATATGTGCATAATGTGCGTATGCCTCGATATTGCCTTAATTCACAAGCTTTTTGTAGTGTAAGCAATGATGGATAGTGGCTAGCAGTGGAATACAGGACGCGCGTTTCGTCCTATTTGGGACTCGTCAGCTGAATGTACCTGCATCTCAGAGTTGATGTTCACTCTGGGACCAGTTATCTTTTACATGATTGATTCGTCCATAAATTATAGTCTCGCCAGTTTTTCATTATAAAATATGAGGATATTGCAAAGAAACTCCAAAAGGCAATTTAAAATTTGTGTAATGGAGGATTTAAAGAAAACATAGTTTTTATTGCCTGAGCGAAAATTCGGTAGAAAAATATGTACATAATTTGTTAGCTTTACAAATGTGGACGATTTACAAATTATGAAAAATACAGTGAATGGTTCCAAATTTTGTAAATTGTAAGTTTAAGAAGTCGGAATTTGTTACTGTTTTCGTTAAAACCTTTAACTGATAATGAAAGTTTCGCATTCGTGCTAGTAAATATAAGGATATACTCATTTTTTATATAATATCGTATATCTACCATAAAGAATATAATATTCTTGAGTTGTTCATTTGTACTATTTAAACTCGGACTAATTTTGATTTGGTTATTTGTTCTCTGAAGAAGTGATTCACACTGAGTCACGAAACGTCAGTATATCTAATTTCTCTACTCGTTGGGATATTACAAATATATTAATTTGTTTATAACAATTTACCCAATGCTCAATTTATTCGAAATTATTAATCCAAACCTTGATACTAATATCTACATAAAGAATATTACTTCAGATGTAATATATATTTACTTACCTTATAGACATCTATTAAACATTCGATGAATGTCAGAGGAAAGATGAGATAATAACTGGAAATATTCAAAATTTCAGTTATTTACATAATATTTTAAGTGTTTTTCTATATTCTTGTATATTATATTTAGTTAAAAAGTCAACGGAATTGAGCGATGTAAAATACGGTAGCTTATACATGTCATCACACTAACTGAACATTGGGTAGTGATGGAAATCCAAATAGCATTACAAACATAAAGTTGTTAAAGATAATAGATACGCTTTGATGAAGTGTGCCGACCAGCTTGAGACCTAAGGGTAGGAAGTCTATTGATTATCTTCAACCCCTTATCAATGAACATATCACTACTTTGAAATTTTTCCTTGGAGAGCGAATGGATATATACACGAAATCATAAAAATTCTTTTCCTTCATTTAGAAGTCTCATCTAATTATTTGTCTTATGCTTATGTTTTTTCTCTTTTTATTAACTAAACATTTGAATATATTTTATTCATTTTACGTCTAAGAATTGATGTTTCAAATGCTAGACTGGATGAAAATGCGTTACGAATGAGGAGTTGATTTTTTTGATAAATTATGACAGTTGTTCACAAATCAAACTAGCATGTTATCTTAATGACAACTACTATGACTTACTATTACTATGTTAGAGACTTTTAAGTTAGAATAAATGATTGTTTTGTATCTTTTTTTCTGTATGCTACTTTTTGTTATAGGTACTATTTTTATTTTAGGGAAATGATAGAAGACAGTGGTTTTGTCGTAACAGTTAAAAGGTTCATGTTATTCACTTAAGAATTTTTGTCTTATAGAAATTTAGCAAAATAACTGATAGAATTTAACAAACATGTGAATTAGTGGTAATATCTGGTAAGCATTTAAATATCTTATAAACTTATTAACATTTTTTTAGTCACTATCATTTGTTATTATTTATTATATTGTACACAATTTCAAATTCTCTAGAGTTTCTGAAAGTAAATCTGATAAATTGAAATATGGTGTGGTTTATTACTTAAGGCCAGTTGATGTTCATCGATTTATACTGTTCATAGTATCAATGAAATGTGTACATGACAGTAAAACACAGAAATAAAATGATAGTATATTATATCGCATTGTATTATGGTTAAGCTGATTTATTGAAGTTGATAACTTTTTATTATCTTTGAGATATAATATAATAATATATTCTCAAAATAATAATTACAGAATTCACTCGTTTACAGACATGATTAATTTGATATAAATAGTAGCATTAGATGTAGAGAGCAAATATGTGATATAAGATTGTTTTAAGTTTACTAGTTCAATAATTGTTTAGGTAGTACATTAATGACATGTATTACAGTAATCTAATGCATCAGCCGAGAATTTTTAATTGTTCTTAAGTGGACAGCCTGTTGATTTGTGAATGATATATTTAAGGTCATTTTCTGTATCAGAACGAATTAATAATAATTATCTACAACAAGAGAAAGTAAAATGAAAACAGAAAGCACGGAACAACAAAGCAAAATTTACTAATATATGTCAATCAGGTCTACCATAATTCATGTGTCATGTGACTTAGTGATATACTGTACATGTTAGATATTATTCAAATTAATTAAGGTTGCTAGGGACAGTGTTGGCGTAAAGTGACAGCAGGTAGATGATTTTACTTAGGGAATTCACTAATAAGAATGGTTATTGTGATATTACAGAAACTAATCAGAATTAGTTAAACTTCATAAAATAGATACATTTACATGTTATCAACTTTAACTTTCAACTAGCATAATGCTGTATAAGAAATTTCGTGTAAATTTGATCGAATAATTTCACAATAGTTGGGCGCCGAGTTGATGTGATACATTAAAGAGGAAGAATGTATTTATAATATCTCAGCAAATAAATTTGAAGTAAACCCAACGTTTCACCTAGCAATCTGGTGCAAGCTTTTTCAAGGAAATCTAGTCAAACATCAAAATTATCGAACATAATGTTACGTACATAAGTTTGGTTGGTTTTAATGGAAATTTCTAATTTAATGTGTTTAAAGAAAAACTTAAAGGACTTACTACAACTAGAGATATATTTAGAATTTGGTTTTTATTTCAAAAAGGGTTGAACATCTATGAACAATCTATCTTAAGAACTGTTATAGAGTGGTAAACTTACGGATTATTATTTTTTTATCTCTTGAGAATGAAGGCCTTTAAGAAAAACATTGGTGTTCCAAGCAAATAAATATGGAGTTATCGTCTAAATAGTTTATTATTATTTGCACCATTATGATCACGAATGGATATATGTTACAGTTTAAATGGATTGTTGTAAATCATTAGGATAATTTGTTTTGTACTTCACTTTCAGGTAACCGTCTATATCTTTTTTCTATTCGAATCTTCTGGATCACTGAAATCTAGTCAACATATACGATATCAGAGCTATTTGTAGTCAATTTTCTTAAAATCAAATTTTATATGATATCAACGAATTCATAAGTTTCAATAGTTGAAATCATGAGTCAATTGAAACTAGACCACCATGGAAAACCTGGAAATACTGGACGGCCGTTTCGTCATAGTATGGGACTCCTCAGCAGTACGCATCCACGATACCCCCTCGCGAGATTTGAACCCAGGACCTATCAAATTCGCGCATAAGCGCCTAACCAGTAGACCACTAAGCCGGTGTCAATGTCTAACTTCAACTAATCTACGACGTTGCGCCGTACTAGGATGAAACGACCGTCCGGTGCTTCCAGGTTTTCCATGGTGGTCTAGCTTCAATTGACTCATGATTTCAACAATTGAAATTTCTAAAATTTCCACAAAACGCTTTCTGATAAATTCATAAATGTAATATAAACTAAGCAACCATTGATATACAAGTACATAACTAACAAAATGTAGTTCATGGATATATACAAGTGTACATCTTCATTTTAAAATTGTAACTCAAATTTATAATCATAACTTTGTTTCAAACATATTTTATGAAAAAAACAAACAAACAAAGTTATATAATTAATTTCATTCTTGGTGATCATATTTATATTCAGACATATACCAATATTTGTTTAATATCCAATAGCTTACAAGTTCTAATTTATTATGAAACTATGAAATTCGTCATTCATTTTCATTTTCTTTCTTGTATCTCTTGTTGAATGTATATACATATATAAGTAAATTATACTGAAACCCAATATAATTTCATAAATTGAATTTATATGACATTTTTGATAATAAAAAAATAATTTCATTTGTAATAATTCACTAGTTTTATTTAACTAATTGAATCATATTCTATTGTGAAAGTAAATAGATTATAGAAATCTTCTATGAATAAACTTTATTTTATTTGAAATACCCAATTTTATACTGAAGAGAAAACAAAACTATTGAGTAGCGATATTTTATGGTAAATTCTTATAAGAAAGTAATTGTTTTATGAATAACTTTAATTGTTAATATATGCATTTTATATCAGAGATGAAATGGTAAGTTTTGATGTTACGTAGGACTGTAGGACTGAGATGTAATCACAATTGATTGGTCACTGGGTGGTGATCAATGTCATGTGTGTCGAGTCCTTCTTAATGCAAGTCGAATGCTATCGACCAAGTTGGCTACCTTCAACCACCATCTTATCTCAAATATAGTGCCATTTCTCATTTTACTGTCTTCCAGGTTATTATTTTACTAAGAAAAACTGTAAATTGACAAAGCGATCTCTTTTTTGTTTGGGAATTTACTTTGAGTGTACTGAATATTTTCGAAACCACAGGAATTTTAGAATTTATGACTTGATTGAAAAGTGTCCATTGAAACGTTTATAATTTCAGAATCTTTTTGTGGTGATTTTGGTTAGCTGAACACAACTGCGACTTGACAAATACTTTCTAGTGGGGTATATATTATGCGAATATCATAAATGAACTTCAAGAATACAAAGTTAATAATTATCAAATAATCGAATCAATCCCGTTTTAATGAATTATATAATAATTAGCATAGCCGTCTAAGCATGTTTACTAATTAACCTAGTTATCTGTCAGTAACAACAAATTCTGTAGCTTATCGGGAATGACATAAGTATTTGATAACCAAAACAGCATGAATTACTTCGTGAATACTTGCAAATTTTAGACTGGATCTCACTAACACCTTACAATGTAACTCGGAAAACTACATTTTCTAGATTGAATTCATAATTTATACAAAACATGGGTTTATAAAAGGTCACAGGGAATCCATTAACTGAAGTAATGTTTTGGGAATATTGATCTGAGGTTAAGATTAAGATTTAATTAAATACTAAGTATTTTAGATTATAATTCATGAAAATAACTTAGAGGTTTTGGTCATATATTTTATGGCCAAGTAAATTCAATATTTATAGAGATTTTTCACTTATTATCATTTAATTATATTTTTAGTGTTATTATCATCTCGATAACTTTAATATTGCTTTTTATTAGTACTGATTACTGTTATAAGTTTATCTACTTTGCTAACTGCAATTTACATACATTCTATCTGCTTGAATACCCCCCACAAATTCTCTCACTTAATTTATGTCTAAATGAAGTATATTTGTATAATTATGAAAAGTGGATAATTCACCATAGTGAATAATTTAACAAATATCCCTTGCAAACTACATTTATAGGATTACACTTTATTTATTATTTATATTCTTATATAAAAGATTTTAGGGATATAAAAGGAAATGAATTCACTCAATGAAACAATGTTATATTTTTGTAGATTTTAGAAGCTTAACAAGACGAATTAACTAATAGGAAAGTTTTCATAACACCATATTTTTTATTCATGTTTAAGTTTATTTATTTAATTCTAAATTGTAATTACTTTTCTGCGTTAATAAACGTTGTTCACTAAAGTACAAAAACGGCAAAATAGCCCTGTACAGAGAACAGATTAATAAAGCAATACAACCTGTTAGAAAAATGTATTGAAGCAAACTGGTACAAATTTGGAAATAATATCTTAAATTAAAAATATTTAGAATTAAGTTACATAGATTACTGCACCACTAAGTTACAGTTCAGTGATTCATAATTTTTAACTTCAGTTAATTCATGAAATAGCTCTACCTTCATCCAATGTTATGACTAATGAATGCTTCATGATCAACATATCCGAAATCTCTTGATGGTAATGCTTTATTATTTAAGGTATACATAGTCAACAGTTTCGATTATACACGAATATTTCATATTTACATATAACCAATACAATTTAACAATGTGAATAACATTAAAAGCATCTGATAACGATCTGAATATATGAAACCATTTCATTGTATAATCATTTCAATACTATTTTGATCTTAATAAACTTTTAAAAAAATGAATAAACTGTATCATATTTCATTGAGCTACTTGGGGAAAAGTAATCATTATTAATTAGGAAAACAATTTTCAATAGTTTATAAAAAAATTTATCGAAATGTCTTCTTTAACTGTTAAAGTTATCATATTAACAGAAACCTTAGATTGTATAAAAACCACATTTTGCGTAAGAGAGTTTAAGCAGATTCTGAAGCTTCCGGTTGAATATAACATGGTTATAAGATACATAAATAATTGATAAAGTGATTATATAGGAAATAGGCTTTGTTACAAATAAGCTCAAATTTATACAAGTAGTACTGGATACATGACTTTCATTGAAAGTATTTATTGATGATTTCTTTTTACTTGAAGTGGTGAAAATAAATGGTAAATTTATTGAGCCGTATCACGTGTATTGAGTATTGAAACAGGAGTGCAGTCCAGTTAACAGTCTATTTACTTAGTAGATTGAAGTGAACTTTCAACTTGTAAAAAGGTTTAGCAGTTTTTGTTTGATTGAATTAATATAATTGTAGGTTGACTACATAGGAAGATAATTCAAAAGTTATTGAATTGTTTTTTCAAAGATAACTGAGAAATTGATTAAAGGCTTGTTTGTACAATTTTGGGTGTTGGCAAATCAAACTAACTACCAAAATCTTAGTACGAGAACAGTTGTTGAGAAATACTATACAATGGTTAAAAGTATAGTGCTCCAGAATGATCGAGTGGTATTAATTTATCTATAGTAAAATTAGTTAAATAATAACTCTGACTATAATTTCGAGATTTCTTAATAATAGTAAGTTCTATATTCAGAAAGAAAAGTCAGTACAATCCACAACAAAATGCAACATATTCTATATTGTAATATATTCTAATCGTAAACATTACAATCCGTTTATATAACAATGGTCATCTAGCATTCATCTACAGATGTAAACATTTTTCGGTTATATACATATAATAGAGGAATATTGTATCTTAAAATATTCGTATCGTTATTTAGACTTGTAAATTTCTATGCATATCACATTTAGTTAAAGGGCAAACAAGAAGATAAATGCCCAGACAACAACAATATTCATATTTGACGTTCTGATTATTTAAAATCATAAGTTATTTTCAAATATAGAAAAACTTATCCGCAAGTAATGTGAATAATCGGTATGTTTCGTCGGTTCAAATTAATCATTTCATTTATATCATTGGAAGCTATGAAGTTCAGAAATTAAATTAAATTCACATTCTATTGAATTGAAAATCTAGAAATGTACATCTCTTTCAAGAGCACTTATAACGCCATTTAAAATTGTATCAAATATATTGTTTCAAATTTTTATAACTTGATAATTTTACTGATCTCTGTTGTCAGTATAAAAACTCTAGGGATTAGTGGGCTCTCTTGTTTACTTATTTTATTAGTA
Source organism: Schistosoma spindalis (assembly GCA_946903255.1). Classification (NCBI taxonomy): domain Eukaryota; kingdom Metazoa; phylum Platyhelminthes; class Trematoda; order Strigeidida; family Schistosomatidae; genus Schistosoma; species Schistosoma spindalis. The sequence continues at coordinate 66,573,612 of OX336420.1, read as the reverse complement.
AATTAATAGATTCATCATTCATTTATTTAGATCATAGTTAGGTTTACGATTTGTTCTCTAAAACCATAACGAAACAAATTAATGCATGTTCATAACTATCACTAATTCTTTCTAACCACCCAACTGATAAATTACACTTCGCTAAGATTCGGTAAACCTAAAAAAGAATTTTATTGATGAAAGAAAGAATACATTCTTTATCCACTGATTCAACTTGTTTCCATATTAAATATTGAAAGGTACAGATCTAAATTTAGAGCTAAATTAAAAAGCCCCACAAATTACATATCCCTTCAAGTATTTATTTCTAATTGTTTCTCTTAAATAATTTATTATTCTTCTATATATAGAACACCAACCTGGAATAAGCAGTACACGAATTTCCATAGCTGGGTCCCACTGAGTAGAAAGAGGAACTTAGTTCATTCTTTATCCCCAAGGATCAAGTGAACATGTTCCACCGACACAATAGATGAGGAACTATTTCAACTTCGACAGACTCTCGTTAGAAATGGTTATCCACCTAGATTCGTCGACAGCAACTTAACACCTAGACATCATCATAAAAAAGTATCGACAGTACAAAAGAAAACCCTTTTTATGGATATGCAATTTAAAGGAGACACGGCTGTTGAGATCTTAAATAAGCGGGTTTCAAAATCGTTTAATAAAACGTTCTACGCAGTTAAGCTCTGACTTGTTTTCTCAAGCCGGCCTATCATTCATGGATGTATTAAGGATAAACTTCCGCTTTGGGCCACATCAATGTGTATCTATAAATTTACTTGTCCATGTGGGGCAGGTTACATAGACCACACAAAATGATCACTTTCCAAACGCATATCAGAACACTATCCGGCATGGTCTTAAAAAGGAGTACGTAAAACAAGTACTAGTTCTATACAGGAGCATTTAATGAACTGTGGACACGTCGCCCCAAAGGAGCCTTCATTTAAAGTAATCTACACAGTCAAAAGAATTGGATCGAAGGGATATCGAATCAGTATTTTATTCACTGCTGAGACATTGGCAATCCATGAACTCAAGCCCGAACTTTGCGTGCAGAAACGATTGGTCCAACCTCTCATCCTTTCATAGTCCTAATTCCCCTTTATTGCTATGTTTTGAGTTTTTTCCTTTCTTCACTTTGATTATAATTGGATCTGTTTAAATTATTGTTTTTGTAATTTTAAACTCTGATCAATTATTATTATTATTATTATTATTATTATTATCTCTAAACAAATTTTCTTGATTATTATTCAGCTTATATTGTTATGACCTTTATGTTTGTCGTTTTTCTTCATATTTGTCAATTGGACAATTATCTGACCCATAAATTACTTTCTTCCTTACCCCTTGATTAGTACTTAACCTCATTTGATATTTAATCTCGAATTAATTTATGATGGAAGCTATTTTATACTCCTATATATATATATTTTACATATAAGTATAAATACGAGTGTACTGTTGAGGCGATCCAGAAAACTCGCAGAAGACAAGAAGGGCTCAGGAAACACCAAGAAGCATTTTATCTAATCAGCGTACGCTTGAAGTTTAGCCAGAAACATCAAGAAAGTAAAGAGTTACCTGTAGAGTTGCTGATTGGCTGGTTACTATACTGCTACTATGTTTAGTAGCATTCCAGAATTTTCGGGAGACCCAAAAACATCTAGAATACTATAAAAACTCTATATTTCTGTACAAAAACGAACCTTTGGAGTAAAGTGCTTCTCGCATATTCTACGCCTTTTCTCTCGTGTTCAGGTCGCTGTGTAGTTCTGGCTTGGGGGTTACGAGAATAGCTTAGGAACCGAATATAGCGTTCAATTAACAAGACTTATCATATACAGCTTGAGTAAATGATTTCGTCGAAAAGAAAATTTGGCGAGACTATAATTTATGGACGAACCAATCATGTATAAGATATCAGGTCTCAGATTTCGGTGCGAAATTCACTCATCCATTTGGCACAATACCGTTTTGGCATTATAGCTGATGTCAGTTCGTGATGAGAACCCTAAATCTAATTTCTGTACTTAATCATCAACAGTAAATCATAATTTTAATTCCCTATGCAGGTTTTCAACCCTCATTTGTTCATGGTTATTAGGTGGACACTCTCAAGGTTAGTCTGGCGTCGCTCAAATGTTGCCCATAAATTATATTCTCACCGAAAATTTTCTTCACTGAATTGTCTTTTTCCTTATCTTTTACTGTCTGCTTTTTGAAATTTCTGTATATTCATAGTAATGTGTTTAGACAATGTTTTTTCTGACATAATAGTGATCATAAGAAAAATTTGGTTTTGAAGAACTAGCTATATATTACATATCTCGAACTTTTCAATGACATTCTTAACTATTTTTTTGCAGACAAACAAAGATTTTTAGTACAACATAATCTTCTATACTTCTTATGTCTATCAACTAAGTAATCAAGTAAAACAACTTTGTATTCTAAAACAAACAAACAAACAAACCTACTATCAAACGTAATTTAAAAGAATACCAAATATAAGAATATAGACAGTAAATCAATGTTGTGAATAACAGTATACATTTTTATTAACTAGAAAAAAAAGACAAAATGAAATAAAGAAAACCATATATTATTCTAACTGAATACCATTGTAAATTATTGAACACTAGGGAATAAATAGATAAATAAATAAAACTGTCAATCATTTTACTAACAGGGGATGTATTCCTTTATTTTACTCTTTAATAAAATCATGTTCTCTGGCAAAGTATTAGTTCAAAATGAAATTGATTTCTTCCTTCTATGTCAAATTGGTATGGAGGTTTATGCAAATTTTCATCTCAATGATAGATATAATGTATACTACAGCCAGAGTAAAAGGTGTCTGATCCGATAAAGAATATTCATCAGTCTTCTTTTGTTTGTCCAAAGAGACCGTTATTTTTTCTATCATTGTCAAGCTTCTGTTTTTTCTACTTTTATTTCATTATTTAATTTTCTAATTGCATATAAATTCTTGAGATTATTGTCTTAATCAATGGTCGGTAATTTCTTAGTCTCATTTACATATTTATAACGAATAGAATGATACAAAAAAGTTATCGGTAAGCTTACTATAAGTTTAAATGGACTAACGTTCTTCCGATATACGTACATACATACATACATACATACATTCAATTTAGTACAGGTATGCATTTTTCATACTTTTCGCGCTTTGTTTTATTTGTTGAGAAAAAAATCAAACAAACAAACAAAACAAAACAAAATTACTTATTTTGATCTTTTGAGATCGCTTAGATTATTTTCAATTTTGTATTGTTATTTATAAGTGATTTTAAGGATTGGTATAATATTGAATAATTATGTATTACTTTGTATATATTCTTGTTGATTAGGAAATCGCTAACTAGTTTTTTTCTAACATTTACTTTATTCTATTTCATACCTAGGGAAAAAAAGAGCAGATAAAATTGAATGGTGAACAGTTAAATTAATCACTTTAAAATATGAAACGATAAAATAATAAATTTCTTAGTAAGGAAATTCATTCTTAATTCAATAAATCATTATATTTAAAACTATAATTATGTAGCTAGATGTGTACATGTATAATTTCAAAGTAAAATTGCTAATGATAAGGGATTATATACAAAATATAAATGAAATTCCAGTCTATTATGTAATGTAAAAGACATAATGATTGTCTCCTATTGTCGATATTCATTTACCTTTCACTTGTTTTTAAAAAGGCTGATTTTAACATGAACACGATTTTAAAATGACAAAAAATAGAATTAGTAAGACATAAATCATAATACAACAACATTTTTAATCTAAAATTTTCTTACATTTAAATTCTATGGATCAATCTAAAATTAAATACTAAGGTTTCATTTATTGATATTAATACATGTATTTTTCAGCAAATGTAACTATTAATTTTATCATTTCGTTACTTATCGTAACTGGTTCACTGGAACAAACCAACAGTTACAAACAGTCGTCAAAGAATTTATTGATGAAGGAAATAAAATATACAATATGTAATAATAACAGTTTTGATAGGATCCTGTTTGAGCTTAAGGAAATTCCCGGAAACTGACGATTAAAGTTAATTTATCACTATCGAAAATGTAATATAACTTATTATTGAAATCAATTTTTTAAGAAATTTTTGGTAATAGCACGATTAAACACATTAATGTCTTAAATTGATTCATGCACTAAGATTCATCCACATATGACCAACATAACTACAAAGTCCGTTTGTTAACATCAATAGTGAATAGCTATTTGAAAACTGACTGAATATAGATTGCTATTGGTTGAACTGTAAGTAAAAACATTTATATAACACAAATGTATCTTTCATTTCCTCTTTAGTTTCGACATAGCGTATTAGGGACACTAAAGGATAAGCTGGCGACTATTTGCTTACCAATCAGGTGAATATACATGCTAGATGTTTACATTTATAGTCACAGAACCCAAAGTAAAACTACATAGAAAGAAATTTCAATTACTCACTATTTGAGCTTGTGTAACATGAAACATAACATTTATTAGACACATTTTCATTTCCATTAAACATGTATGCATGTATTACACTTCAAATTATGAAAGGAAAGTAATCTTAAATTTTGTCGAAGCCTGAATCTGTGATGGAATGTGGCAGCAACCAGTTGTTTATATTCACCGTCTCATGTTTCTAACTGTTCAAAATACCATAAATAGTTTGAGTCAAAAAGGCAAAATAGCGATTCGTAAAGATTACAGTAGCCAATATTGATAGCTTGTTTAAAAACTACTTCACGAAAATTGTATAGTATACTCAGGAGGTATTTCTTAAAAATCACTTCCTAAAATCTATTTATGTCTTATGAACGTGTGAGTGTTTTTGAAGCAAATTTAGTAGATTTTAAAAACAATTAACAAAACAATTACTTATATATTACTTACTTACTTACACCTGTTACTCCAGATGGAGCATAGGCCGCCGACCAGCACTCTCCAACCTACTCTGTCCTAGGATTTCCTTTCTAGTTCTATCCGACTGTTGCTCATTCCTCTAATGTCTGTCTCCATTTCTCGACGTAATGTGTTTTGTAGTCTTTCTCTTTTCCTTTGGCCTCCAGGATTCCAAGTGAGGGCTTGCCTTGTGACGCAGTTCGGTGCTTTCGTCAATGTATGTCCTATCCACTTCCAGCGCTTCTTCTTCATTTCTTCCTCCGTTGGAATCTGGTTTGTGGTCTCTCACAGTAGGTTGATGTTGATAGTGTCCGGCCAACGGATCCGGAGTATTTTGCGTAGACAACTGTTAATAAACACTTGTATATTCTGGATGATTTCTTTCGTAGTTCTCCAAGTTTCCGCCCTATACAGTAGAACTGTCTTGACATTTGTATTGAAAATTCTGACCTTGGTATTGGTTGATAGTTGATTTGAGTTCCAGATGTTCTTCAGTTGTAAATATGCTGCTCTTGCTTTGCCGATCCGCACCTTCACATCTGCGTCAGATTTACCATGTTCATCAACGATGCTGGCCAGATATGTAAAGGTTCTTACACAACAAAGCTTCTCCGTCAAGTGTGATTCGTTTGTTGCATGCTGTGTTGTTACGGAGAATCTTGCTTTTCCCTTTGTGTATGTTGAGACCTACTGCTGCTGAGGCTGCTGCTACACTGGTTGACTTCTTCTGCATTTGTTGTTGCATGTGCGATAGAAGAGCCAGATCATCTTCAAAGTTTAGATCGTTCAGCTTCATCCTAGATGTCCACTGTATCCCATGCTTCCCCCCAGATATTGACGTTTTCATGATCCAGTCGACCGCCAAGAGAAAGAGAAAGGTTGAGAGTAAGCAACCCTACCAAAGTCTTTATCAGTAATTTACTGAACCTAAGAGTAGGTTTAGCAATAAAGTAATTTGTATAGAATATGGTTATTCAACACAATCCAGGAAGATTCAAAAAGAAAACTCTTAACAAACAACGTAATAACGGATAAAGGTTAAATTCAAAATTTTACTTGGAGATTCCACATTGTAAGTTCGAAATTTATTGATGATAGTGTTTTAGAAGTGAAATTTTAACATTCAATCAGGTTTCCTCAAGTTCAGATTCCATTATCATTCCATTATCACTGTGAACATAATTAATTTATCATTGATTCTTACAAATAACTCAATATTTTAAGATTAATTTAGTGGAAATTGGTAAGAAAACTTAAGATTCATGTAAATGTTGTTGATCCATATTTAATGGTGCTTCAAACTGTTACCTTATACTTGAAGGCTGAAATTTTTAACCATTTATTGTTAAATTCATATCGTATATGATTTATAATTAATTGACCACTATGTAATGACCAGTGTTATGTCATAATCTGATTTCAACCAACCTAACTACCCGCTATCTAGTAATCAACTCATTCTAAATATCTCAATCCTACAGGCAATCAATTGTTACTTGAATAGTGTAATGATAAAAAGTGCCAACTAGCCAGAAACCTTGGCTCAGAGTTACTTATTGACCATCTTCAACAATCTAACAAAGTTCTGATTCACTATAACTAACATACATTTACAGTATACTAAATACTAAAAAGAATACAATAGATTGTAACAAAATTTTTCAATTGAAGTATTATTTGTGAAACATATGACTTCAGTAAAATAACAAAATAGGAGATACTAGTGAAAGATTTTGCTAATCGGTAGATAATTTTCAGTTTATTAATTTATTCCATAAGCTTAATTAGATCATCATCAGGCTTTACTCTAATATACAGTAATACTTATACGAAAATTTAAACAAATCAAGGCAATTTGGGTCAATAATCTATTATTTGTTTGTAATTTTCCGCCCCTTTCCCTTTGTATTCTTCACTATCTAATTATTTACACATTTCTTATTATGTAATGATTTTAATGTTTTGTAATGACTATTCCAAGTCTATTTACCCACGTTTGACCTTCTATTTCCAATGTTTAACTGTTGATAAGACTTTTGTTATCGTATTTTATTATTCTCACTACTATATATACACCTGTCTTTCTACTATCAACTTGTACTTTTATCTATTATATGTGGTGACCTATTCTATTTCCTTCTGATTATTGACTCAAATAGTCTTGATTGGCTTAACATTTTCATATAAATATCCATGTATATTAGAATAAAGCCTGATGATGATCTAACTGAAAACAATTGTTCGCTTATATGTGTTGTTCTAATTTTCACAATGGGAATCTTTAATATTCCATAAGCTTGAAGAAAAGTAAAAAATATACATACTTACTTACTTACACCTGTTACTCCTCCTGCTCATGAGCATTCCCCATCCAACCCTGTCTTGTGCAATGCTTTCCAGCTCTTTCCAGTTCTTATTCATCTATTTCATATTTGATTCCATTTCCCGACGTAATGTGTTCTTTAGACTTCCTCTTTTCCGCTTCCCTTCAGGATTCTAAGTTAGCACTTGCCTCGTAATGCAGTTTGATGATTTGCGTAATGCATGTTCTGTCCACTTCCAACATAATTACTCAGCTGGAAGCTGGTTTGTTCTCTCCCACAGAAGTCTGTTGCTGATGGTATCCGGCCAATGGATATTGAGTATCTTGAGTAGACAGCTATTTATAAATACTTGTACCTTCTTGATGGTGGTTGTTGTAGTTCTCCAAGTTTCAGCTCCGTACAGTAGAACTGCCTTGACGTTCGTATTGAAGATTCTGACTTTGATATTGGTTGAAAGTTGTTTTGAGTTCCATATGTTCTTTAATAGAAGGAATGCGGCCCTTGCTTTGCCGATCCTCGCCTTCACATCTGCATCCGATCCTCCTTGTTCATCTATGATGCTTCCCAGGTATGTGAAGGATTCCACATCTTCCAGAGTTTCGCCATCAAGAGTGATTGGATTGCTGTTCTCCGTGTTGTGTTTGAGGACCTTGGTTTCCCCCTTGTGTATGTTGAGACCTACTGATGCAGAGACTGCTGCTACACTGGCTGTCTTTATGTGCATTTGTTCGTATGTATGCGGTAGAACGGCTAGGTCATCTGAGAAGTCCAAATTGTCTAATACGTTCTGAACTGTCCATTGTATGCCGTGTTTTCCCTCACATGTCGAGGTCTTCATAATCCAGTCGACCACTAGAATAAAGAGGAAGGAAGAGAGTAGACAGCCTTGTCTGACTCCGGTCCTTACTTGAAATGCATCTGTCAGCTGTCCTCCATGCACTACTTTGCACTGTAGTCCATCGTATGAGTTCCGGATAATGTTGACAATCTTCTCAGGAACTCCGTAGTGTCGAAGAAGTTTCCATAACGTTCTCCTATCTACACTGTCAAATGCCTTCTCATAATCAATGAAGTTGATGTAGAGTGACGAGTTCCACCCAATTGATTGTTCGACGATGATCCGTAGCGTCGCAATTTGGTCTGTGCACGACCAATCCTTACGGAATCCAGCTTGCTGATCTCGAAGTTGGGCGTCAACTGCGTCTTTCATCCTGTTCAGTAACACTCTGTTAAAGACTTTTCCTGGTATTGACAGTAGTGTAATGCCTCTGTGATTTTCACATTTGCTCAGGTCTCCTTTCTTTGGAATCTTGATCAGATGTTCTTCTTTCCAGTCCATCGGCACTCGTTCCTACTCCCAAATCTTCTTGAATAGAAGATGAAGCATGCTTGTAGTTACTTCGATGTCTGACTTCAGTGCTTCAGCTGGTATATTGTCAGGTCCTGCTGCTTTCCCGCTCTTGATTTGTCTGATGGCCATTCTGATTTCTTCGGTCGTCGGTGGAGTGACATCTATAGGAAGATCTGTGAGTGTTGCTTCGATATCCGGTGGATTAATTGGAGCTGGCCTATTCAGGAGTTCCTCGAAGTACTCTACTCATCTGTTGCTCTGTTGTTGAATCTCAGTGATTGTTCTTCCTTCTTTATCTTTGACTGGTCTCTCTGCTTTACTATATTTCCCTGTTAGTTTCTTCGTTGTATCGTAAAGCTGTTTCATATTTCCTTCCATTTCAGCTTTCTCCGCCGTCGTTGCGATTTCATCCACGTATTTCGCTTGTCGGCTCTAATGCTCTTCTTCACTTTCTTGTTTGCTTCTATGTATCTAGCTTGTGCTTGGACTTTTTCTGCCCGTCTCCTGTTGTTGTTGATAACCGCTTTTTTGATCTTGTCTTCATGAATTTTGTCCAGGGTTTCTGTAGAGATACATTCCTTGTGATGATGCTTCTTGGGGCCCAGAACCTCTTCACACGTTGAAGTTAATGTTTCTTTGATACCTTTCCAGTTATCCTCCATAGTAGTTTCTTCTTTCTTCAGTAGATCTTCTAAGGCTTGGAATCTGTTGTTGAGAGCTATCCTGAATTCGTTGAGTTTGTTTGTATATCGAAGGAAGGCCGTATTGAACCTTTGCAGCGCTGTTTGTCCAGTTGTCCAGTTCTTCTTTAGCTTCAGTTTTAAATTGGCTATAACCAGGTGGTGATCTGAAGCTATACCAGCTTCTCTCTTGGTTCTCACATCTTCCATTGTTCTTCGCAATTTTTTAATGATGCAAATATGGTCTATCTGGTTCTCCGTGATGTGGTCCGCTGAGATCCATGTAGCTTTGTGTATACGTTTGTGTGGAAATATTGTACCGCCTATGACCAATTTATTGAATGCACACAGATTTGCAAATCTTTCCCCGTTTTCGTTTCTCTCTCCCAGTCCATGTCGTCACGTGATATCTTTATATCCGGTGTTATCTATTCCGACTTTGACGTTTACATCTCCCATCAGAATGGTGAGGTCCTTTCTTGGGCACTTCTCTATGATTGATTGCAGTATATCGTAGAACTGATCTTTAATGTCGTCGTTGCTATCATTGGTGGGTGCATAACACTGGATAACACTCATTGTAATTCCCTCTTTCTTTGTTTTGAATGATGCTTTGATGATTCTGGATCCGTGAGATTCCCATCCTACAAGTGCATTCAGTGCTACTTTGGACAGCATTAGAGCAACTCCCTGAGTATATGGAGGATTCTACTGTTCGTGACCGGAGTATAGCAGCATCTCTCCCGTATTTAGCCTTTGTTGTCCAGCTTGGGTCCAATGGGTTTCACTGATTCCCAGTACTGCCAAGTTGTATCTCCTCATTTCAGTTGCCATTTTACTTGTCTTCCCGGTCTCCTACATTGTCCGGACGTTCCATGTACCTATAAAAATTGTTGCTCTGGTTGTTAGAAGGGACGTCTGTCTTGTGACTTCCGAAGGAACTCGGCTTTCATCCTGAGGCGTCCTAATTCTTCCTTCAAATCTCAGGTCAAAGTTTAAATGGTTTAATTTGTTTAATCTGGTTGGCGTTTTTTGCATGATATTTTTTCTACGGGATGGGGACGCTAACCCCATGCCCAACCCTCCTCCTTTACCCGGGCTTGGGACCGGCAGTAACTCCAAGAGAGCTACAGGCGGGGTTTTACATATTGGGAAATGGAGTATTCTTTATAAAAAAAACTATTATCTATTTACAGATTAAGAAGATTGCTTAGTATTTTCTAGAAACAAGTTATGAATGAAGCATTAATGTCTACGGTAAATGATCACATGAGTTTTTACGTATGGAAGTAGTATGTTTGATACAATTTTTGTAAAGAAAAATATATATTCTATCTAAGAAATTACAAGTTGTATTACTTATTAAGATAAAAATATCTCAGTTCTTCTGAAGTAAAAATAACCTATTATTAAGTCATATTGTATAATTGTTTTATGCTTTAACTTTTCACATAGATATTGAGCTAATATTATTATTTATCATTTAATTATATGAAATATGGTATATGATATTAGAAAATGAAATACTACACAAATTATGGATAACATTGAGAGGAGAAGGGAGTAAGTTGGAAGAGAAGGAACAATAAATAAAATAATTTACAAGAAAATTATATAATAGAAGAGATAGTTCAGTTAATAGTACAAATTATGCTATTCAGAATTCTTTCAGTTAAAGAAATTGCTCTCACATATATGAAAAATGTGAAAACAGTTATAAGAAGATCCTCACGGGTTTCTGTTGTGGGTCATGTCTAACAACATCTAAAGCCAGTGAGTTGTATTATTTTTCAGATCTAAACCAGGAAGTAGTGATAAATCGATATATGACAGTTCTATAGAACTTCGTTTCATATCACGATGCCATGTATAAAACTGACGATTTCTCTACTTTTTATAAATTATTCCAGCTTAAGCAAATGCACATCTGATAAAGGTAAAATATACCAATACAAAAAGTTTTATTAAAAATACATATTTAATTACTTTGATCTTGGATTTGTAACTTGATTTTATTATTTAAAGAAACTAGTATTCGTTGGTTTTCAGTGATGTTTTATAGGTGAAAGCTTTCAGTTATGAAAACTGCTCTCAAATTAGTTAGGTCGTTATAGATAATTAGAAATCTAAAACTGAATATTCCTACACTTCAATATGTTTAACTGAAAATTTTGTGAGAAATTCATGATCTATGAATTCATTGGAATAACGAATAAAGACGTGTACACTCAATGATACTGAATGACCGTCACACATTGTCACTTAATACTTGATCTTGCAAAAACCCACCGAAATCTGATTGGATCTAGGTTGATTACTTTCTTTTTAACCGGTTATGCAACAGAATCTATGATCATAACATGATCTAATTATATTTTTGATATTAGGTCATTTTCTGTAGGTTTAGTCGTTCAACTAGATTTAATATTTATTTCTTGTAAGCATCCCAGCCATACATCATTTGACATTTTGAACTAGATTCATTACCATAAAAAGTATTAAGTGAATTTTATTATCACTTCGTATTATATAAATTAAGGCCAGGTTATCTTTTGTATGGAAATAAAGGTTGATTTAACGATTAGATTGTGTGTTTTAAAAATACACAGCTTAATAGTTCTGAATTTGTGGGGCTCTTTATTTAGACGTCAATTAGATCGAACGATGTTGTCGACGGGCTAACCACTTTGGTGGCCCAATATCTGACTCCAGTTAGGTCATATGTTTGATTGTTATCGATAATATATACTCGTATTATTCTCGTATATTATTATTGACTTAATCTGCGTTTGTGAATAACGGAATCAAATAAGCCAAATATGAGAATGAATTTCGAATACATATATTTTGTACAATCGTTGGTCGAAACAGACAATCAGAGAATCGCAGTGAATGGAGTGAAGAAGAAAGAGCGGAGCGAAATGACGCTCATTGGAGAAAGAGTGTGAGCCAATTTCATTTAATCAAGCGTTAATCAATATACTCACACAAAAATAAGCTACAAACGTGTGATAAGTAGGATAAGATATACACACACATACGCTCATATAAATACAGTCAGGGTTGATAAATGAATAATTAACAAAATCAAATCGTGACTCAAGTAGACTGGATAAATTGACCTGTCCAGGAGCTAGAATAAGTTATATGGGCTTAACATAGTAACCGATACTACAAATTTAAAAGATAAATATCAGATACTATATCGAAACCAGGGAAAATTTTGATAAAAATATATGATAGAAGACCGATCATGTTAATAAGCTTAAATCTTTAGTTAAAATGAAATGTTTACATTATATGTGAAAATTATATTTTAAATAATAATTCCAGCGTTTCGTCCAGCTAACTTGTTTGGACTTCTGGATAATAATCGAAATCATCAAAGACGTATATAGCTTTTTAACTCGGCGCCCAATTCCTGTTAAACTATTCGTTCTAATCTTGACGAATATTCGTATGAAGTGTTTACACTTTCATTATCTCTCGATTGAACTTATTCTAAAATCCAATATACAGAATGGAGTTGTTTAAAACATTTCATTTTACAATTCAGTTGTTTATTAATTATTGAAGACATAATCAACTTTTAGTCAACTACTTTTTCAATACAATAATTATTATTATTGAAATTATTGTGATTGATTTTTGATGAAAAAATATATTTCCTTTTGATAATTCATCATCTATTACTGTCAATCATTTGCTGTTTACGACTTTATTATTTCCAATGACACTGTTTTCTTTTACTGGTTGGTTTAAGCTTTATGATTTCTGATAAGTATACTATTTTATTGATCGAAATCCCCTTTCTAAAGAAATATTTAAACACATTTGATCATCGGGTATCATGTATGTAGAGGATTATTGTAAATATGTATTTGTTTTATTTATCTTGTGAAATTTCATGTTCAAAAAACTGTTATGGTGTCATGTTACCAGTAGTTTCTATATATTTGTTCATTACTCTCCAACGTAATGGATTTATTATAGCTATAAAATATCTTTTAAATTAATAATATGACATAATTCGACTGAGAAATAGAGTATTGGGCAATTTATTTTTGAATAAGATAGATATTCTATTTTCTTTTGTTTTCTATGAAGTTCTTTATTAAAATAATGTTCATGTACAGAAAAGATGTCATTTAAATTCAGGTAAAACAAGCTGTACTTACAATAGCAAACTTTGTAAACTAACAACTGACTGGCCTGGATTCTCCCTTTTGATAGAATTATCTTGTTTTGTTATCCGGAACATTTTCATGGTTCTGGTCATGTTTCGTCATCAGAAATATCTTTCGTAATTATTTACATGATTTAATAAGCTAATGTAAGTGGAGTACAAATCAAGTAATGCTCACTGTAGAGAATTAAACAATCCAGCAATTCAAGCCTGAACTCTATGTACCAAATAAATATATTCAACCTTTCTTTTTGCCATAGTGTTAATATATCTCCCATTACCAATTTCATTCTAAGCTTTTCTTTTTCATTTCCGTTAAATGAAGTATTATCACTCGTGCTTCTAGTTTAAAACCTATTTTCTATTTATTATATTTCATCAATCATCTGATATCTGAAACATTTAAAAATCAAGAAAGAGACCTATAGTATTTTTTAGCAGACCACTACATTCAACTGGAAAAATATTTCTCCGAATTATCTTTATTTATTAGTTAAAGTAATAAATTGATGTATCTAAATACTATCATTTTATATTCAAACAAGTACACTGTGTGCCTATTAATTCCTCAAAATTATTGTGAATAAATAAATTTCGATTTCGTGGACTAGTTGAAGTTAGACATTAACACCATTGGATGCCGGTCGGCTCAGTGGTCTAGTAGTTAAGCGTTCACGCGCGAGACCGATAGGTCGTGGGTCTTGGATGAGCACTGCTGATTATCCCACATTAAGACAAAACGACCGTCCAGTGTTTCCAAGTTTTCCATGGTGGTCTAGCCTCAATTGACTCATCATCTCAACTACTAAAATTTTATTTCTTTAAAAGACTAAATGTCACAACATACCATCATAATGATAATAAACTGATTTACACAAATGAGGAGAGAATCTATATTGATAAAAATATTCAAATTGGATGAATACATAATGATTTATTCAGTTATATATGAGGGACGAAACAATTTACATTCGTCAAAGAAAGTAATCATTAATATATAGTATATTACTTATGTTTCCAAATGTTCAAAGTAAAAAGTGGCCATAAATTTTGTTTAATTCATAAAAATGATTATTTTAATGAAAATTCTGTCCGTTCATTATCATTTATAGCATTGATATTAGTTGTACATTTTTGTTGATTATTTAACCTGACTTTTCCTGTAACATTGAAGAAAATTTGAATTCTCAAGTGAAACGTTATCATTATATCTTTTTCATTCATATATAATCTGGTTACTTCTAGAAACTATTAAATAATCAGTGTATTCATAGTACAGCTAAAGCATATCATGTTTAAATTATTATCGTCACTGATATTCACATAATGGATCTTCATTTTAGGGTATATTTGAACATTCATCTAATTAGAGAAAAAGAATCAAATTTTAAACCGGACATAATGATGATAGTTGTACTATAAGAGAAATGTATTATAATAATCACTGCAATAAATTCGATTAAACACATGCATCATTTTACATTTAATTGTTTATGTCTTACATACATTAAATTTGATTTAGATTTATATGCATGAAAAAAGATTGATTACTGGTTATTGATTAACTATTATCAAGGAAACGAAACAGTAAATGTCAAAGTTGTTACCCTAGTTTTATGTATTTTGACTAGATTTATTTCAAACCCAATTTGGATGTGTTTATGTGTTGTTTTTTAAAGAAAAATTCATGAATACTAGTTGAAAAACTGTAGATTTCCCATATAATAGGAAGATACTGGTAGACATAAATGTATACATTTTTAAGTGGATTTATAGTATGCATTTTAAGAAAAGTATTTTTAGTGAAAATAGATTTAATTCATGTTTAGAGTACTGATATTTTGAAATTTTAGATATTTGGTCTGATTATATCATAATTCAAAGATGAATAATAATAAATTTGACAATTATTTTGTGCATTCATATATACCAATAGTCTCTTTTGTTAATAAATTGATCAAAAACTATAACTTATTAGGAGACTAATTAGATCAAGTAACACTAATAGTTGATCAAGTCAAACGTTTACCCTTGTCATATTATTTCAATGAATTCGGATTTAATTTTAATGTACTCAATCGATTTGAAATGGTTAGTATTATTACAAATTGCACAATATATTTAAGAAGGCTTAGCAACCAAAGAGAAAGCCTGGAATTTAATTTATCTTGCTGTACAATTAAATATACACATATGCTAATCCGTTGCTTGAATTTATCAACTAGTTTTTGATTACATATCAGAATTTTACTTAACAGTGATCAGCTTAATCTTCATATCAATTCGATTATTCTTGTTTGCGTTTTGTAGTTGTCTTTGAAAATAATCAAATTACACCCCGGAATACCCTGGTACAGCCGGCAGTGAGAAGAGTCAACTCTCTCTCTCTCTCGAAATGCTCTCAAATGGCCTTGTGCAACTGTCAAGGAAGTCCTACTCACTACATTTACGCGGCGTGGGTGTTTTTTCTCACGAAATTGAGAGGACGAAAAGTGAATGTTCGGCGTTTTAACCAAGTTTGTAGATACGGAGGATCCACCTAGGAGAGCTGAAAAACTCTGGTTCCAAACCGACGGTGAACATGGGTTCCGGGATCCTGACAGAACAAATGGTGTATGAACCTATAGTTGGTCACTAGCTACCATGGGACTACATCTCTTGGCGTTGCTCTGCTGTCTTGTGGATCAGACCTTTAGGTCGAAGGCTCCGGGTGTGGATCCCTAGGAAAACCACCTGTTTCGGTTTGGGCATGCGGACAGTACCCCAGCCATCACATAAATTGATTAGTTTATGTGACACATATCTATTTGACGCATCTTTGTATCAATGTTTATGTATTTAAGTAAATAAATAAACGAGTTAATTACTTATTTAACTAGTCACATTAGTTTCATTAATACCACTATTATTTTCATTAATAATTGAGTTATTACTTAATTAAATCGGGTTCTAAGCTAAAAGAAAGTGTATGTATTGGTATTATTTATTTGCAGTCAAGTATTTTTCATTAATATTAATAAATTCATAACATTTTAATGCTATCATAACAATAATCCAATATATACACACATATATACATGAATATAGAAGCATTTATAATCTTAAGAAAAAGTAACATTTTTTTCTTCTATTAAATAAATTCAAAACGTTTTTCTTTCTTTTTTTTTCAAAATATTTTGGTTAAAACAATTTTTAATTATTTCTAATACAATTTATCAAAATTATCCTAAAATCACCGTATATATATGAGATTATGTTATTACACCCCCTCCAGTCCCCACTCCCAAATTCACTTAAATTATTACACAAATGTTAGCACATTGAATATAAAATGTTAATTTATATATATATATATATATATATATATATATATAGATTCTGTCAAATAAATATTCATATAAATTTTCCAATAATAATTACCTTCAATAAAAATATAAGAAGGAAACCTACTCAAAATTTTCTCTACTCTTTTATTTAAGTAATGACATGCTTTTTTTCCAAAGAAAAAAACAAACTCAGATTGTTAATCAAAATTTAATGTATTTATTAATGAAAGTAAAGCATTATATTAATTTCTATTGAAAAGAAAGGTAAATGTAATTAACAGACATTGAGGCATGATTTAATTATTACGTTAAGTAAACAATAATTGAACGTATACTGATACGAATATTTATATAGTAAATAAAGTTTCATTGCTACCCTTTAGAATTAGTAGTCTGTTAGTATTATAAAATATGTGTTTGATTTTATAGTTTATCAACGTGATATACTGAAGGTGTTAAGTAAATGCATGGTTGTAATTGATATACAGATTATATTGTTACTATGGAGCAAGAATTTGTGATGTATATAAGTGAAATTTTGGCAAAAGATAATGCAACGTTTAGCTTTAATGTATTCAATAAATGTGTGATATAAGCTGTTAGGATCGTGAAGTGTTACGGGCTGTTTTTAGATGTGACAATCTAAACATTTGTTTATTTTCATTTATATCATGATTTTAAGTGATATGTATTAAGACTACAAGTATAGTGCAAAATCAGAACGAACAGTGATTTCCCACGTTATTGAAAATATTTGAAATATTCCCTCTCTGATGGCCCTTGGTCAGTAATTTGTTGTTAAAGTAGTTATTAATGAATTTAAATTTGGAAAACAAACTAGCAAAGCGTTAGGAGTTAGAAGTTACGAAATGACAAACTGGTTCAAGAGTTTAATTTCTAAGGACTTCAGAAGATATTGGAAACAATCGGTACAGTGGTGAAAGACATTTATTCCCACCTCATTGAATTTATTCGGTGTAGAATAACATTTTAAATATTGCGGTTTGTGTATTTATTGAACAGATTACATTTATGAAAATCCGTTTGTGTGATTACTGCGTAATGCTATATTGATGGCACTAACATGATTGATCAACGTGATAGTTATGTTATAAAATGCTGTCAAGAAATTTAATTGTATTGAATAGAATGTATACTAATGATAATATTTTATATCACAATTAATTGTTGCTACATAAGATAATTGAAAAGAATTCCAAAAATCAATTGAAATGGGCTTTTTTGAGACGACTGAAAAATATAAATTCACAGTTTTTTACGTTATTAGCTGTTTGAAAATCATTCAGTATTCTAGATAAAATCATTTATTGGATAACATGGTTTTTTTAATCCCATTGGACACGAAAGTGTTATCGCTAACTAGGTATTCGTGGAAGAAAACACTTATTAGTAAATTTAATGTTCAGTGAATGTGACTGTTACATTTCACGATAAAATGAATAAAATACTCAAGCTGTTAGCTGGAAGTAGAAAGCTGTAAAATTCATGTATTTTACAATGGAAAGTCGTAATACAAAACGATAAAATTAATTTAATAAATTGAGATCAAGAAGCAATCAATGTTGGCCCGTCACTGAAAACCCAGAAGCACTGAATGGCTTTCAATGGTCGTCTAAAATTGATCGATTTATGATCTCAATTAAAACGTAACAATCTTTACAGCCCTATACAGATGAATTCATTTGGTATTGTTTGTTTGAATCTTCCCATTGATGTTTAGGACTGCAATTTTTCAGTCTCTTATTAGCATATATGCATCATGTGTGGATTGACTCGATATTGTCTTAATTCACAAGCATTATAAGCAAAGATGGTTGGTGGCTAGTAGTAGAATCCAGACCCGCGTTTCGTCTTATTTGGGACTCGTTAGCTGGATGTAATGAATTCCACTGTTAGCCACCAACTATCTTAGCCTATACTGATGATTAAGGTGGAATGACCTCTTCAAAGAATAAAATTTTCTAAAATGTAGAATCAGGTAAAGCTTTCGACAGGTGTAGTTGAAAATATTGAAGAAATACAAGTTATTTTAGTCCAGTTATGCAGTTCATTGAATCATGTGTTGTTAACACCATAATTCAAAACACTTCATATGCTTGAAATTTGTAATCAATTCTATGTATTGTTTATTATGTTACTATCTGGAGACAAATCCATAGTAAAAATTGAAAAACAAATTCCAATTTCTAAAGTATCCTGTTAAACAGTGATCCAGTATTTATTTATAATAAAAAATGGAATATAAAACAAAATTCATATCTAAAACAACAATAAATTTCAATATTAACGTATTTTGTAATTCTGTTTACTTATTTATTCATCTACTTTTACATTCGTTTAAACTACAAATAATTTAAATTGTCTATTGATTTTCATCTGAAAAAAAAGAAGAAAAAGAAAGAAGTAAATTGGCAGGAAAATCATTTAATTCTTTTTATTTATTTAATGTATTAATGTCTATTCGTGTTTAAGTATTTTGAATAAATTTAACAAATTTATGCAAATCAAGTCAGAAGTTTTAAAAATAAATATTTGCGTGTGTGTTTTGAAAGTTTTATTTATAATTTTCAATCTCTCTCTCTTTCCCTCTCCCTTCCTCCCTCTCTCTTATATATATATATATATATATATATATATATATATATATATATATGAAAAACAATGCATACTTGAATGAAAAGAAAAATGGATAAAGAGAAGAACAGGAAAAAAAGAAAGACAAAAAAACTACAGAAAAGGAATACAATCTTATTTATTAAGTACTTTTCATTTAAAGAATATGTGTTTGCTCAGAGATTTAAACTTTTCATTAATAAGAGAAAAAAAGATAGAGAAAACTAATTTACTGTCAAGATTAGTTTCAAACGTATTTTGTGATTGTTAGTTATTCTTTTACTTGGTCGCTTGCCTGTTTGCGTATATATATATATATATATATATATATATATACTCAGATTTTCTTCTCTCGCCTTTGTCGTTACACATTCTTATTGTTGCTTATCTCTCTAGTTGATCTTGTTTCTTTGATTAAATCATCCAGTTTATTCTTCATAAATTTGTTTTCTTTTAAAAGAAGAAAATTGAATAATATTCATAATTATTATTATAGTTATCCTAAATAGTGTATAAAACAGACGGTATAAAATAATGAAAGGAATGTTATGTTTTAAAAAAAGTTGATTATACCAGTTATTGACTAATTTAATGATTTGCAATTAAGACCAAATCTAAAACTGATTGTAATTGAATTTAATATAAAAATAAAACGTGATTATTGTACATTTTGAACAATGAATCTATTCTGTCATGATTTAATTTAAATAACTTAGTGTTCTGATTATAACTTAGTAGTTTAGTGAATAACTTCTTGGTGTTTGGGGGATTCGGTTTATGGTTGGACTATGAGTTTGAAAATTATTATTGAAACACAGAAGCATTCACATATATATTCGGGTACAAATTAAACAATAACCATCATTAATAATACAGGTATATTTTCTACTGTGTGTATTTGATTTTGTACATTTTATTTATTTATAATTAAAAATACAATAATGAGAGACTGCCATATGGTTGTAGACATTGATAATTGTGTCTACACAAATTTATATTTTGCTTTTAGAATAGATCATTTTGCAACATATTGTTAAAATACATTATATTGTAATATTATGTTTAGAATTCAATTTTTTCATAGACTAAAAAGTAAATCACATTTTCTGAAAATTTAATTTCAGCTCGTTATACAAAATAATGAAGAATGTACGTTGTCAAATCCAAGCACTTAAGGAAAATAGCATCGAAACTTTTTCTGAGTTGTCAGAAATTTTAGTTGGGTCCTTCATTTTGACGTCAATTAGATTAGATGATGATGTTATCGACAGGCTCACCACTTTTGTGGCCCTCGAACATCTGACTCCAGGTAGCTCGTACGAATGAATGATTGTTATTGAAATATACATGTCGCTAATCCTCGTATATCATCATCGACTTAAATCGCGTTGGTGAATAACGGAATTAAATAAGTCAAATACGAGAATAGATTTTTGAATATGTATAATTTGCACACTCATTGATCTGGACAGAAAATCAGAGGAATGAAACGAAGGAGGTGAAATAACGCGCAGTGGAGAAGGCGTGTGAGCTAACTCCATTCAGCCAAGCATGAATCGATATTTATAATCGGACAAAAGTAAGTTACACACATATGATTAGTAAGATAGGAAATGCACATATATGGGCTTACACAAAAGCAGTCAAGGTTGACAAGCGAATAATTAACAAGGTCAAAATATGACTCAAAAAGAATGAATAAACTGGTCTGTCCGAATGCTAGAATAATCTCTGTGGGCTTATCATAGCAACCAACACTATAAAATAATGAGTTTAATAAGTCAAATTAAAACCAATAAGCTTTACAAATATAACAAAAATTTTAAACAGGAACGAATGAATATTCAATATTAGCCGTCGTAGTATAATGTTCAAGTAGCCATAACGGTTATTATACTTAAGTATTGTTTGACCTAAAGGTATCATTTTCATTAACTGATGTTCAACATTTTCAAAATGGCAGCCAGAAATTCATTTCGTCGTATATCGGTAGAACTGTTATAAATTATTCGATAACATTTATTTTTAAAATGAATAAATCATTATCCATCTGCTTAATTACTTCTAGTGAATAGAGTTAAATCAGATATCCTGATGACAATCGTGTATTTATATGTGGTAATAGAGATGAGATGCATACGGTATTATGTTTGTTGAAGGTGAAAAATTCTCATCATCCGTTAGTAAAATGCATTATATACGAGCATTTATCTTAAACATAACAATCATTTACAAAATTATCTTGACATTTAGTTATGAATAGATGGAAGACATTTTACTGCTGATTTGAAAAACTGTCTAGTTTTATGAAAGAATTTACAGTTTTTGAGGTCATCGATTTATGTAAGTTTGCTGAACTCAAAGGGCGTTGAACATTTGTCCAATACTAGTATGGGGCTACTTAGAAGTGTTCATTCAAACCTCCACAAGAGACCTTACTTGTAAACTTTAAGTCTTTGAACTTCAAAACACTGATCTGGCATCCAGAGTCCCGTATATTTAGATTCGACCAATTCAATATATCACGCACACACTAGTGACCAACCTCGAGGAATTCTGGTGTGAAGGTGTGATCAGTAGGGTTTAACCGCATCGGGTTTAGGATAGCTAACAGCTAAAGACAATGAAATGTGGCTGCGAAATATCATGAACTGGTTTGAAATAGGAATATATTCCATTTGATTACCCTCTAGTGGTCTTAAGATTAAAGACTTGAAGGTTCTGAGTGTTCCTATACAAATATGAAACAGCTGTCTGGTGCCTTTTGGTTTTTAGTGGTTACGTAACTTAGATTTGTTTATATTCTCGATGGCACTCTGTAATATTCACAATCGTCTATACTGATAATTTAGTAGTTATCTATGTAAAAGTTGCCAGTGTTAAATTCATACGGCTTGAATATATAAGCCAAATATTAAGCATGTAATCACCTGAATAAAAGTGAACACTATTCAAATAATAGGATTCCAAAGAGAGTGCTTTAATCTAAAACCTAAGATGTGGTCACTATAACTTTATTGATCTCAAATCATTTTTCCATATGGATCTTTTGAAAAGTAGTTTTTAGGCATTTTGTTTACTTTAAATACAGTTCGTTTTGTTTCATTCTCCAACAGTAAAACGTTTAATGATGGAAATGTGAATTTATCCTGATACTATCTTTCAGTAATTGAACATGCATTTAATGAACGTTTAATTAAACAAGTTACAACTTGGATGGATTTATAAATCTTGGTTATTGCTTTAGCACTTAAAATTTAATCTCTTTTTGTTTTAAATTGATTTATTAAGAATCATGAACAAAATTAAACATCATTTCTAGTTTATATTTTATTCATCTAATTCTATTATGTTATAACGTTAAGGGAAAGCCAAAAATTTCTGATAAATATGTACTATATTTTCGTGAAATGATATTTTCTTGATGATAAGTTACTAAAAAAACGGTGATAAATTCATAACAATTTACATAATGGTGCTTGAGTTATGAATGTATATATATATATAGTACTTAGAAAACATAAAATAAGATACAGTGGAACAAAATCAATGACCTTAGCATAAAACACATAGACACAAAGTGAACATACGCCCAATGTTTCTTATGGGTTTAGTTATATGTCCTCTGTTTTCAGTGTGGCGAAAGGAAAAAACGAATAAAGTAATTGGGTGGAATTAGAGGAAATTATAGAGTTTATTCTAACCTAAGAACTTTTAATTTTTGTCAAATTTCTTTCTTATTTCCTGATGAGTTATTTTAATAGATTCATTTTTCTATGTATAACCATTTTTTTCTTTTAAAGATAAGGAAATGTATATTATTAGAATTAAATAAATATTACATGTTTACAGGTCAATGAACATGTCATTAGTGTAAACTAATATCAATGATTCATTGGGAATAAAATTTCAAAAATATTATACTTATACCATTGTCTACCACTTTTTATAGACCAAGAATTCATTAAACACATTTACTTTTATTTGTTGAAATCATGAGTCAATTAAAGCTAGACCACCATGCAAAACCTGGAAGCACTGGACAGCCGTCTCGAGCTATTGTGGAATTCCTCAGCGATGCACATCCACGACTCCATTTCGCGAGATTCGAACCTAGGACCTATCAATCATGCGTGGGAACACGGCCATCCAGTGCTTCAAAGTTTTCCATGGGAGTCTAGCTTCAAATGACTCATGATTTCAATTATTGAAATTACTAAAATCTCCACAAAACCCCGTTCTGACATTTAGTGTCAGTCCATAAACGGCAGTCATGATTACAAGTGTATGCAAATTGTGATCTATCCTTTTGATTGTCAGAATATCTGTTATATCGTTTTTAAAAACAATTATTAACATTATTGTTTATTAAAACAGATAAGATTGGCTGTATAATAAGGATGATCAGTTGGTTTTTTCAACATATTTAGAATATTTCAATAGTTGAAGTCGTGAGTCAATTGAAACTAGACTACCATTAAAGACCTGGAAGCACTGAATGACTATTTCGTCCTATTGTGGAACTCCTCAGCAGTGCGCATCCACGATCCAGCCTCGCGGGATGTCTAACTTCAACTAATCCACGAAATTGAGCGACAAATCCATCATTGTAATCAATGATTTACTATCTCACAACAGAATATTTTGTTTTATATCATTAGAATGGTAGATTGTTTCAGAATTAGGAATTGACAGAATACGTATCACATGCATATCGCAGATTATTATAAATTATGTTGTAAGAGATTTCCAATAAATCATAAGAGAATCTAATAAGTAATTAATAACAATTTATAGCTCATAATATTTTAGCAAGGATAAATTAATCTTAGATTAGTACATGTAAAGCAATATTTAATGTTAATGCTAATGCACATTAAAGTCTGACTTAATTTCTTTCGATTAGTAAATGCCTGTTGACTACCTGTTAGTTATTTTATTTTCTAAATTAATAATTTAGGGATTCAGAGATAATTATTTACACTATAAATGACTGTAAAGTAATATAAATAGTAATAATAATCATGCATAGTACTTCTAATACCACTGATAGCTTAATTGTAAGACCAATAGAGAAGCGAACATAAGATGTTAGTTTCTAAGTGATTAACGTTCACTTCGGTTGCAATAACTACATATGATCATTAGCTCTTACACAAATAATGTGCTGCATAATTACTTACTTACTTACTTACGCCTGTTACTCCTCGTGAAGGAGCATAGGCCGCTCACCAGCATTCTCCATCCAACCCTGTCCTGGGCAATCCTTTCAAGCTCTTTCCAGTTCTTATTCATCCTTTCCATATCTGCTTCTATTTCCCGACGTAATGTGTTCTTTGGCCTTCCTCTTTTCCGCTTCCCTTCAGGATTCCAAGTTAGCGCTTGTCTCGTAATGCAGTTTGATGATTTCCTCAATGTATGTCCTATCCATTTCCATCGTCTTTTCCTAATTTCCACTTCAGCTGGAAGCTGGTTGGTTCTCTCCCACAAAAGGCTGTTGCTGATGGTATCCGGCCAATGGATGTTGAGTATCATGCGTAGACAGCTATTAATAAATACCTGTACCTTCTTGATGGTGGTTGTTGTAGCTCTCCAAGTTTCAGCTCCGTACAGTAGAACTGCCTTGACGTTCGTATTGAAGATTCTGACTTTGATATTGGTTGAAAGTTGTTTTGAGTTCCATATGTTCTTCAGTTGAAGGAATGCCGCTCTAGCTTTGCCAATCCTCGCCTTGACGTCCACATCTGAACCTCCTTGTTTATCGACGATGCTTCCCAGGTATGTGAAGGATTCCACATCTTCCAGAGTTTCGCCATCAAGAGTGATTGGATTGCTGTTCTCCGTGTTGTGTTTGAGAACCTTGGTTTTCCCCTTGTGTATGTTGAGGCCTACTGATGCAGAGACTGCTGCTACACTGGCTGTCTTTATCTGCATTTGTTCGTGTGTATGTGATAGCAGGGCTAGGTCATTTGCGAAGTCCAAGTCGTCTAATTGGTTCTGAGCTGTCCATCGTATGCCGTGGTTTCCCTCACATGTCGAGGTCTTCATAATCCAGTCGACCACCAGAAGAAAGAGGAAGGAAGAGAGTAGACAGTCTTGTCTGACTCCGGTCCTTACTTGAAATGCATTTGTCAGCTGTCATCCATGCACTACTTTGCACTGTAGTCCATCGTATGAGTTCCGGATAATGTTGACAATCTTCTCAGGAACTCCGTAGTGTCGAAGAAGTTTCCATAACGTCCTCCTATCTACACTGTCAAATGCCTTCTCATAATCAATGAAGTTGATGTAGAGTGACGAGTTCCACCCAATTGATTGTTCGACGATGATCCGTAGCGTCGCAATTTGGTCTGTGCACGACCGATCCTTACGGAATCCAGCTTGTTGATCTCGAAGTTGGGCGTCAACTGCGTCTTTCATCCTGTTCAGTAACACTCTGTTGAAGACTTTACCCGGTATTGACAGTAGTGTGATGCCTCTGTAATTTTTACACTTGCTCAGATCTCCTTTCTTTGGAATCTTGATGAGGTGCCCTTCTTTCCAATCCATCGACACTTGTTCCTCCTCCCAAATCTTCTTGAATAGAAGATGAAGCATGTTTGTGGTTACTTTTATATCTGACTTCAGTGCTTCAGCTGGTATATTGTTGGGTCCTGCTGTTTTCCCGCTCTTGATTTGTATGATGGCCATTCTGATTTCTTCGGTCGTTGGTGGAGTGACATCTATAGGAAGATCTGTGTGTGCTGCTTCGATGTCCGGTGGATTCATTGGAGCCGGCCTGTTCAGGAGTTCCTCGAAGTACTCTGCCCATCTGTTGCTCTGTTGTTGAATCTCAGTGATTGGTCTTCCTTCTTTGTCTTTGACTGGTCTCTCTGGTTTACTGTATTTCCCTGCAAGCTTCTTCGTTGTATCGTAAAGCTGTCTCATATTTCCTTCTCTTGCAGCTTTTTCCGCCGTCGTTGCTAGTTCTTCCACGTATTTTTGCTTATCAGCTCTAATGCTCTTCTTCACTTTCCTGTTTGCTTCTATGTACTCTGCTTGTGCTTGGACTTTCTCTGCTCTTGTTCGACTGTTGTTAATTGCTGTCTTCTTGTTCTTTCTTTCTTTGATCCTGTCCAGTGTTTCTGTAGAGATCCATTCCTTGTGATGATGCTTCTTGGGGCCCAGAACCTCTTCACACGTTGAAGTTAATGTTTCTTTGATACCTTTCCAGCTATCCTCCATAGTAGTTTCTTCTTCCTTCAGTAGATCCTGTAAGGATTGGAACCTGTTGTTGAGAGCCACCTTGAATTTGTTGAGTTTGTCAGTATCTCGAAGGAAGGCTGTATTGAACCTTTGTGGTGCTGTTTGTCCAGTTGTCTAGTTCTTCTTTAGCTTCAGTTTCAATTCGGCCACAACCAGGTGATGATCTGAAGCTATGTCCGCTCCTCTCCTGGTCCTCACATCTTCCATTGTCCTTCGGAACCTTTTATTGATGCAAATGTGATCTATCTGGTTCTCTGTGGTGTGGTCCGGTGAGATCCACGTAGCTTTGTGTATACGTTTGTGTGGAAATATTGTACCGCCTATGACCAATTTATTGAATGCACACAGATTTGCAAATCTTTCCCCGTTTTCGTTTCTCTCTCCCAGTCCATGTAGTCCCATGATGTCTTCATATCCGGTGTTGTCCATTCCGACTTTGGCGTTTAGATCTCCCATCAGAATGGTGAGGTCGTTTCTTGGGCACTTCTCTATGATTGATTGCAGCCTCTCATAGAACTGATCTTTAACGTCGTCGTTGCTATCATTGGTGGGTGCATAACATTGGATAATGTTCATTGTGATCCCCTCCTTCTTTGTTTTGAATGATGCTTTGATGATTCTGGATCCGTGAGATTCCCATCCTACAAGTGCATTTCGTGCTACTTTGGACAGCATTAGAGCAACTCTTGAGTGTATGGAGAATTCTACTGTTCGTGACCGGAGTATAGCAGCATCTCTCCCGTATTTAACCTTTGTTGTCCAGCTTTGGTCCAATCGGTTTCACTGATTCCCAGCACTGCCAATTTGTATCTCCTCATTTCCGTTGCTATTTGACTGGTCTTCCCGGTCTCCCACATTGTCCGGACGTTCCATGTACCTATAAAAATTGTTGCTCTGGTTGTTAGAAGGGGCATCGCCGTCGCGGCTTCCGAAGGAACTCGGCTTTCACCATGAAGCGTCATATTACCTCTAACTCCCAGGGCAGAGTTTAAATGGTTTGAGTTATTTTTTCTGGTTAGCGTTTTTTTAGCGAGTTAGGTTTCTACGGGATGGGGACGCTAACCCCATGCCCAACCCTCCTCCTTTACCCGGGCTTGGGACCGGCAGTAACTCTGGAAGAGCTACAGGCGGAGTTGTGCTGCATAATGGGGTTCATTAATAAATACTCGACAAATTAGTCACATCTTGCTGAGCTTGCCGATTCGCATTATGTGCAGAAGCATATACACAGCAAGAGGCAATTGTGATTTGTATATTAAGATGTCTGAATATGTGCCAAAAAGGCTGAAAAAACAGACAAAACCAAATGACTTGGCACGATTAGATGACAAACATCCATCTTACTTCAAGAAATACAAAGTAGTAACATATAATAAATTCGTTCTTAACTCAGCATATTCGGTTTTATGTAAAAGTTGTCGAGGGTGAATACATAGGCTTCTTTAAGACCTTATCACACAAAAGTTGAAATCTTGAATACGTGTTGGAAAAAGAATTTGTGCTTACATCAAACCTACCCTGATGATTTTGATTTATTACTCAGAATGATGTGATTCATGTTTTCCACATTGTTTTTACTTACTTTCTTTGTTATTTCTTAGTATAAAAATGTCTTAATAAATATATGTGTGACCAGACTGTTCAAACTTAATTGCGCTAATATATCATGCAGTTCTTATGAACGTCATTTTATCATTGCATTGTCATTTCAGTTGAATGAAATACACACTTTCATTAAATGTCCTATGATTTTTGTCCTTTTTACCATAAAAGATAAGAAATTCAATCGAACTTTATTTGTAGTTTTGGTTAAGTTGGTTTAATAAATTAATTTAAAAACAAACCTTTGTTATATGTTGTATAGACAATGCGGTCATTAAGTACTGCTGAAATTGGTTTGTATCAGTAAACTAACTTCTCCAATGATGATAAACTTACATACGTCTGTTACCCCTCCCCGTGGAGAAGCATAAGCGGCTCATCAGCATTCTCCATCCAACTCTCTCATGGGCAATCCGTTCCACTTGCTTACAGTTTTTGTTCATCCTTTTTATGTCTGCTTCCAATTCCCTATGCAGTGTGTTCTTTGGTCTTCTTCTATTTTGTTTCCCTTTAGAATTCAAATTAACACTTGCCTCGTAAGGCAGTTTGATGATTTCCTCAATGTGTGTCCTATCCACTTCCAGTGTCTTTTCCTAATTTCCTCCTCAGTTGGAAGTTGGTTTGCTCTCTCCCACAGAAAACTGTTGCTGATGGTATCGGGTCAACGGACATTCAATATCTTATGTAGATAATTTTTTATGACTACATGTTCCTTTTTGATTATGGTTCTCCACGTTTCATCTCCATACGGTAGGACTGTTTCAATATTCGTGTTGTTGTTGTGTATGGGATAGAAAAGGACTAGATCATCTGCGAAATCCGAATCTTCTAATTGATCTCAAGCTGTGCATTATATTCCGTGCTTTCTGTCAGATATGTGGAGATTTCCATAATCCAGTCAACCACTAGAAGAAAGAGAAAGGGCTAGAGTAGGCAGCCTTGTCTGACTCCGGTCCTTACATGCAGTGTGTCTGTCAGCTATTCTCCATGCACGATTTGCAGTGTAGCCCGTCGTACGAATTCCGTATGATTTTGACGATTTTCTCAGATACTCACTCCAAAGTGCCGAAGACGTTTCCTCAATGTCCTCCTATCCACACTGTCAAATGCTTTTTCATAATCAAGGAAGTTGATGTGACGAGTTCCATTCGATTGATTGCTCAACAATGATTACTAGTGTGCCAATTTGGTTTGAGCACGACCAATCTATACAGAAACCAGCCTGTAGATTTGAAAGTTGAATGTCTATTGAATCTTTCAGTAACAGTGTTGTAAACCTTTCCAGGTACTGACAGAAATGTGATGCTTCTGTAGTTCTCAGATTTGCTCACATGTCCTTTCTTTGATATCTTGATGAGGTATCCTTCTTTCCAGTCTGTCCGTCGGCACTTGTTCCTCCTCCCAAATCTTCCTGAATAGAGTGTTTGAAGTTACTTTTATGTCTAAGTTCAGTGCTTCAGCTGGTATATTGTCAGGTCCTTGTGCTTTCACATTATTTATTTGTTTGATGGTAATCCTGATTTCTTCAATCGTCGGTGAAGTAACAGCCATAGGAATGTCTGTTTGTACTGCTTCGATGAAGCTTGTCTATTTAAGAGTTCCTCAAATTATTATACCCATCTGTTTCTCTGTTCTTGAACCTCAGTGATTGACTTGCCTTCTTTGTCTTTGATTAGTCGTTTCAGTTTTTTTATATTTCTCTACCAATTTCTTCTTTGTGTCATGCAGTTGTTTCATATTTCCTGGTGTTGTAGCTTTACCCACTATCGTTGCTGGGTTTTTTTTACGTATTTTTGCCTGTCAGTTATTAATGTTCCTCTTTACTTGCTGTTCTGCTTTAGTGTATTCAGCTTGTACCTTGATTTTATCTGCTCCTGTTCGACTGTTGTTAATTGCTATTTTCTTGTTCTTCCTTCCTTAAGTTTTGATTGAGATCTATTCCCCGTAATGATGATACTTCTTGTGGCTCAGAACCTCTTGACACATTCAAGTTAGTGCTTCTTTGATCCTTTACCAATTGCCTTCTATAGTAATTCCATTATCTTAGTGATGATAAAAATTGATTTAACTTGAGATGTTATTTTTTTTCAAAAGAATATTTACCACAATAAGTTCTAAAGTCAAATCAAAATTCATAATAAGCACATTTAGAAATTTTTATTTTTTATAAATAATAAAAAAATAATTTTGTATTATTGATCGGTAACTGTATAGAAATTTATAATCAAAAAGATTTGAGTCAAATGTCATAATGTACAAATGATTAATTGAATTATTATACTGAGGAAAATCTTATTTATAAATGAAAATTGGTTTTCACACGATAATTTGTTAGAATTGCTTTAAATTTTTTTTCACATTTCGTTTATATAATATGGAATAGATATTGATTAATGTTTCTTGATTAGGTATTTACTAAGTTGAAAGTTTATAGAAAAAATATATGCCAACCAATTAAGTACCACATAGTTTTCATCTACTATTCAATGTAGCAACTTTCGTAAACATTCCTGTTTGTTTTTGATTCCAAATAGTGATCTTAATTAGTTTCATTAGTTGAATCAAAATGATTTTCAACAAGGCATATTATATGTTTGCATGAATATATATATATATATATATATATATATATATATATATTAGTGTTTTGATGAGGACCATCAACTAAGATAAAACCCAAGTGTACAGCTCTTTCCTGAATGTCTTTGATTACCTAACATGTAATATATCTATGTATATAGCTTGCCTTGTAATTGGTTCGATAATAGTTTGTAGCTTTAGTATATCATCAAAGATTTTTTGGGACCGGATTTTGAAACGATATTGAGGAAGAATTCTAAAAATGAATAATAAATATAGATAGAAGTTACTGTATCTTTATCTATATATTAAAAATAGATAGCTTACAATAAAACAATTCAGAATGAAATGTGTGCTTTTAATACTAAGATAATTTAAATAATTTAGTAGTTTACGAATTACGTTTTTCATTTTAATGACTCAGAATAATAAAAATTGGTTCATTTCATTTATCAGTACCAATACAGTGTTACATAAGATTTCTAAAAGATTATCTACAAGTATATGAATCTTTTTTGTTACTAACCAATAGTGTTTTATTTCAATATTTATGTAAGTTGTAGATAACTAACCTCATTAGGTTATTGATTTATGTATAGTGTATGATGAGTACACACTTTATTCTTTTAAACTTCTCCAGAAAATGTCTTGTATAACTAGTTAAGGTAGTGATGTTTGTTTCTCGTATGATATTTATTCTGTATAATATACAATATTCTTGTATTCCATTGACTATGAACTATACTCAGCATTTGTTATAACTGTGAGTATTTTTCATGTATGTGATTTTATTCTAATTATTAATCAAAACGGGTGTACAATCAATATATAAACGAGTATATTTTCTACTAAAGGGACTTCGCTCATTTTCTGGTTGTTGCAGAATATACTTCTTATTTTAAGCTTGGACTTCTCCCTCTTGATAGCGGGGCTGGGGCGCAGCAATAGCTAGCTCACTGGTCATTGGTCATCGAATCTCGTTCTCGTACGCAGACTACGTGAACCCGTGATAGCTCTCTTTTTCAAACCCTAACAATTGGCGACGGGGTAAAAAAAATACAATTCAAAGTCAGCCGGTTCTGATTAAGAAAAAAAAAGACTCTCCCTTCCGATCGATTACAGCTGCTGTTCGAGCGACAATTGGAGTTCTTAGTCAATTTACGCACACAGCTGCGGAATCGCTCATGCTTTGAAAATGCGACGGAAGTGGATGGATTAATTTTTCAATTGCGCACCGAGCTAGAAAATAATTGCAGCCCTCATGAATCATTAGCAAACCGTATTTCAAACGATACAGCTGTCACTCAAGATCCGATCGGTGGTCCAGTACTCCCCAATTCAGAAACATGCCCGGTAATGGATCCAATCTCCATTATCCCCGAAACAGCATGTAAAGACAGTGATGCATCCAGCTCACAAAAGGACGCCCTGCTAGATGTTCATGGAAGTGTTGCAGTAACCACCCATGAAACAGAAAATAAATCGAGCAGTACAATGAAGGCAGCTGCTCCAAATGGTCCTCATCATTATGTGACACAAGTTTCTGACGAATCTTATTATCGAGATTCTGTTTTACCAGAACATAGATCAGATGTTGATTATCTTAATGATTCATCATCTACAAATGAGGCTCCCAATAAAATTGATAACAAGATTTCAGGAGATTCAAACTCTGATGACCTCAAATTAAATGGCGTTTATCCTCACTACCCGGTCCATTTTACTGGATTCTCTGCTCAATATGTTTTAAATA
Source organism: Schistosoma spindalis (assembly GCA_946903255.1). Lineage (NCBI taxonomy): Eukaryota > Metazoa > Platyhelminthes > Trematoda > Strigeidida > Schistosomatidae > Schistosoma > Schistosoma spindalis. Next base: position 66,540,975 of record OX336420.1, on the reverse strand, counting down.
CAGTCAAGCTAATTGTAATTTGGGTATATGAGGACCCAACACTGTTTCGTGGGGGAGGACGAACTAGGAAAATTTAAATCCGGATATCAACTACGGATCTTCAAAAAAAAGGGAGGTGATATGATGGGAGGAAAAATCAATATTCGATTGATTTACTTAATATGAGTTTTATTCATCATTAAATTCTTTTGATTCAATGTAATGATTACGCAATATAATATTTCTTTTCTTTTCTCGTATGATATTTATTCTGTATAATATACAATATTCTTGTATTCCATTGACTATGAACTATACTCAGCATTTGTTATAACTGTGAGTATTTTTCATGTATGTGATTTTATTCTAATTATTAATCAAAACGGGTGTACAATCAATATATAAACGAGTATATTTTCTACTAAAGGGACTTCGCTCATTTTCTGGTTGTTGCAGAATATACTTCTTATTTTAAGCTTGGACTTCTCCCTCTTGATAGCGGGGCTGGGGCGCAGCAATAGCTAGCTCACTGGTCATTGGTCATCGAATCTCGTTCTCGTACGCAGACTACGTGAACCCGTGATAGCTCTCTTTTTCAAACCCTAACACTATTTTGGGTTGGCTCAGATATTTTTTTTAGATTTTAAACTGGTATTATTGGACCAAAATATAAAGAACGTTTTACAAATAGATCAATAATAACTTTTATTTAGTTTCAGAGTTCATGAACTTATGCTCAGGTCATAGTGTAAAGAGTGGAACAGATTTCTCTTTGTTGATTTACATGCGATTATTTAAATGTCTTTCATGTTAATTTAATACTTTAGAAACTTCAGTGAAAAGTTTTTGAATCGATTTGTTCCCTGAGATATAGTTTATTTATATGCATAAAGTTTCAGCGTTTTATCATAATTATACTTCCGTGATTTCAATAAAATGCTTTCCACTTTAATAAAATGAGCCCGATGAAATTTCGGCCGTATTTATTAGAATAATATACACTTTAATAAAGAAAATGGGTCGATAAATCTGAATAATTCGAGATGATTTTGTAAAAATATTTAATCAGTACAGTGATGTGAACATATATGGACTAATTTCAAAGCAGTTTTAACACTGTTATTTGAATAATTATCATCTATGTTTCTAGTTTAGTCTGAAAACAAATACTACATACTTCTGTTTGATTATCACAAGAACATTGAGTCTGTTTCTTAGAGAATAAAGTTGTAGAAGTAAAATATCAATTCAGTACTTTAGTGAAATATTGGAATCGTGTCTAATAGTACATTTTCTAAGTACACCATAAGTAAAACACTGGCGAAATAAAGTATAGGAATTAGATTCCTTACTATGACCATTGACAATATTAGTGATATAGTAAATTTCTTGTATGTAAACCATCTAACTTTAAAAATTTAAAGAAACAAATGATTTTAACTTACAAAAATGTACTTGTCTGAAATGTTCTGATATTTGCCATTCATTATATCTTCTAAATAAATATGTAATCTTTACACCGTTTATTTCATTCAAGGCCTGCTTTAAGTGAAATCAGATAACTTTTTAACTACCTGTTAATTTTTATTTCCCTATTATTTCTCCCTTACTATATGTTAATAGTGATAACCTGTCTGAAATGCTTGTTTTCTGTATTTTTGATAGTAATTCTTTAAAAATATCTAGCATTGATGAAACTATTTGAAGATTGATTCTACGTTTTCACTTCATAGTATTAAGTAATTAAGATATTTATTTTTGTAAACATTTATTTGTGGTAAAACTTTATGTATCTTATCAAATTCTAAAGGTATATGAAGACAAAGTTACTATAAAAATTAAGCTTTCTATAACTCTATAAGTCCTATATAAAATTTTTATACTATCATATTGTGGTGTGAGCTAATTATATGCACATAAATAGTATTTAACGATGATCAGACATAGAATGTGTTTCAGTGGAAGATCGATAAGGAAAGAACGGGAACGGAAAGCAATTAGTATGAAAATGCATGAACAATATAATCTTAAACGATGGACTGATATTTGCAAAAAGAACATTTAAGTTTCAGACAATTGACTGATATTTTACAAATTAACTATTCACTATATGATTCTCAGATTTTAGTGAGATGTTCTGTAATTTTGTGTTCAAATACATTCTATTGTACCCAGTAATGTTCTTGTTCACTACAATATCGCTGAAATTACAAAGATATATATGTTTACGAAAAAGGGTGTTTTTATCAACTGAACGATATAAAGAATAAACTTATGGCAATTAAAAGACTAATATTTGAACAAAGAATATGGTGGGAATCTTTAAACAATTTTGGCAATTAATTTATATTTTCTTTCTAAACACAACATTTATTAACTTGATATAAAGCTCATTGAATAGTTTAAAAAAATTTACAAGATGTCATATGTAACATATTCTTTTATTATTTCACAAATAATTGATTATTATTCTTAAAATTGTAATTCCAAAATATCATCTTGTAATATTTATCTCAGAAAAATTTTTTTCAAATAAAATGGATCTAATCAACATTAAATAAAATAAAAAATAAAAAAATAAAAGAAAAGTAATAGACAACTAAATAATTCTCTAAACAAACAAACAAAAAAAACAAAAAAAAAAGAAACTAGAATAAATTTATTTAAAGTACAAGAAATTTCACTTTATTTTATGTAATATTATTTAAAACTTGTTTTATTCAGTCAAAATAACTACTTTCTATTTTTTCTTTACTCTTAATAATTTAACCAAAATGAAATAAAGAAAAAAAGTTCAAAATTTGCGTGTACTATTTTATTGAACTATCTGTTCATTGATCTATTTAAATTTTATTTTTTATTTTATTTTTATAAAAATATTTTTTGACGTAAAAGGCATAATTTTTTTGTTTTGTTTCGGTTTTCATTTTGATTGTCATTATTGTTGAATATAATATTCAATTGTTTAATAGTTAACTGAACTCTTGTTATGAGATGTTTAAGAACCATTCAGATCAACGAATAATACTTCATCTAAAACTCTTGTTATATTCGATCTTGAAAATTGTAAATAATAAGATATTTTTGACACTTTTGTATAAAATGTAATAAATATGAGATGATATATAAAAAGAAAATACACTGATCATGGTAAATGAAACACAACTTAGCAAACAGAATTCAAGAAAGCATGCTCTATGATGTAAAGTGTCATATTCTTCTGAAACTATACTGAAAAATTTGATTCAGATTATCAATAGATGAATGTTAGACTACCATTGAGAACCTAGCCGTTTCGTTCTAGCATGGGACTTCCTTGCACGAATTCAAATGCGGGATTCGAACCTGAGACTTTCGGTCTTACCTGTGAACGCACAATATCTAGACCACTAAGCCAATATACCCATAATGGAACAAGATGGCTGCTCACTGATTCCACGTTTTGATTGATGGTCTAACATGGATCGCGTCATGATCTCAATCAAAAACTCAACAATCTTCATAACACTATACTGATATCATGAAATAATTTGTTTATAACATAAAGTACACCAATATCTGAATCCATCTAGTCAAAGAAGATAAAAGGATTGATAGAAAATCAAGAGACGTCAAAGGAAAAACAAGTCAAAAGGTTTTACGGATTAACTGATGCTGTAATAAGACATCTAGTTTGGTAAAATGTTTTAAAACCTTACTACAATTGAATTATTTAATCCAGTTTACAAGATAGAAATTAAATTTTTATTTGAAACTAGAGAATGTCAAAACAGTAGTTAGTGAGAATGGCGGAAAGTTAATTTCGTAATATTTAGTGAATTTTGTTGTCATTCACTTAAAGGCTTGACAAGATAATATACTTTTATTCAAAGTCAGATAGATGTTTAGTATATGGTTACGTAAAGTGTATCTGTTAAGCATCCTGTATATTACGTAAGCAGTTGTTCAAAATTTTTGTCTGTAAAATAGTTAAAAGTCAAGGTAATAATCTACTAATATTATTTCTACGCATTATTTAATAGTAATATGAAGAAACAATTTATAACAAGTAGTGAGTCAGAATAAACTATATAATAACGATTACCTTCATGAATGGCTAAACATCTATTTAATTTACATTCTAACCTAACAGTATTTATTGACTTCACAAATGGATTGATGGATTAATTCAGATTAATGTATAATAAAAATTTTTGGTAGAAGTAATTTGAGAAGACTGAAATAACTTTTTTAAATTACAAAAAACGAACTTTTATGCTATATATTGTCCGAATTACCTTGAAACATCTTTAGGTCCTGGCCTTATTCATATTGATTTAGTCTTAGAAAAGATATTTTTCATCTAAAATTATTGATTATCTTTCATAGTTCATGTCTTTTATGTAAGCATTACTTCGTTTAATGAATAAATTTTTCCCGAAGTTTGGAGATCTACGCATTCCGTGAAACAGTCTACTTAAAGCAGTGCATTTAATATCAGAGAGCAGTAAATGAATTTTTTCCTGGTTGCTGATTTTACACCAGTATTCAACCATCATCTTTTATGGGATCTCGTGTAAATTTTCAAATGACACAAAAATTACAATACATATACCTTACTGTTACAGAATCCAGGTATTTGTATCATCATCTTTATGAAATTACATTGATTGTGACAACGACTGATTGGTATCAACTATCAATGACGGTTTCCTAATAATCGATTTTACAAGTTGAAACTTCACACTATTATTTTAAGAAATTAAATTACAATCGATTCATTATTGAGCTACTGAGTATTGGCTAGTAGAGAATAGTTTGATTTGAATTCTGTTTTAAAACTAATTTCAATTAGATAGATGTATTAAGAATTGACAAGTCCCTTTCGGGGGGCTACTGCCGGTCCCAAGCCCGGATAAAGGAGGAGGGTTGGGCATGGGGTTAGAGACCCTATCCCGTAGAAAACTAACTCGCTAAAAAAACGCTAACAGAAAAAATTATTCAAACCATTTAAACTCTGCCCTAGGAGTCAGGAGGTCTTCGTTTAGAAGAATTATGACGCCTCGTGATGAAAGCCGAGTTCCTTCGGAAGTCACGAGGCCGATGCCCCTTCTGACAACCAGAGCAACCATTTATTTAGGTACATGGAATGCTCGCACAATGTGGGAGACTGGGAGAGTTTTACAAATTGCTGCAGAAATGAGGAGATACAATTTAGAGGTGCTTGGGATCAGTGAAACACATTGGACGCAAGTTGGATAACAACGACTAGCTTCAGGGGAGCTGCTGTTATACTCCGGACATGAACAAGAAAATGCCCCACATACACAAGGAGTTGCATTGATGCTGTCCAAACAAGCACAAAATGCACTTATAGGATGGGAATTTCATTGGCCAAGGATCATCAAGGCCTCCTTCAAAACGAAGAAAACGGGGATTACAATGAATGTCATCCAATGCTACGCGCCTACCAACGACTACAATGAAGACGCTAAAGATCAATTCTACGATAGGCTGCAGCCAATCATCGAGAAGTGCCCAACAAAAGACCTGACTATTCTAATGGGAGACCTAAATGCCAAGGTTGGAATTGACAACACCGGATATGAAGAGATTATGGGACGACACGGACTGGGAGAAAGGAACGAAAATGGTGAGAGATTTGCAAACCTATGTGGTTTCAATAAACCGGTCATAGGCGGGACTATATTCCCACATAAACGCACACGAAACCACATGGACTTCACCGGATCACACCACACAGAACCAAATCGACCATATCTGCATCAACAAAAAGTTCAGGAAGACAATGGAGGATGTGAGGACCAAGAGAGAAGCCGATATGGCATCAGATCATCACTTGCTGGTCGCCAAGATGAAATTGAAACTCAAGAAGCACTGGACAACGGGGCGGACAATATCACAAAAGTTTAATACGGCTCTTCTTCGGGATAATGACAAACTCAACAAATTCAAGATAACCCTCAGCAATAAGTTTCAGGACTTTCATGATCTACTCAATGGAGAAGGAACTAGTATGGAGAGCAACTGGAGAGAGATAAAAGAGGCAATCACTTCAACATGTCATGAGGTTCTGGGCCAAAAGAAGCACCATCACAAGGATTGGATCACGGTCGATACACTGGATAAGATTCAAGAAAGGAGGAACAAGAAGGCAGCAATCAATACCAGTCGAACAAGAGCAGAAAAAGTCAAGGCACAGGCTGAATACACAGAAGTAAACAAGCAAGTGAAAAGGAGCATCAGAACCGACAAACGGAAATATGTGGAAGATTTAGCAATGACGGCGGAAAAGGCTGCCAGAGAAGGAAACATGAGACAACAGTATGAAACAACAAAGAAACTCTCTGGAAATCACCGTAAACCAGAACGACCGGTGAAAAGCAAGGAAGGCAAGATAATCACCAACATTGAAGAACAACGAAACAGGTGGGTAGAACACTTCGAAGAACTCTTGAATCGACCAGCTCCACTGAACCCACCCAACATCGAAGCAGCACTCACGGACCTCCCAATCAATACTGGCCCACCAACATTTCAAGAGATCAGCATGGCTATCAGAAAAATCAAGTGTGGCAAAGCAGCAGGACTAGACAGCATTCCAACAGAGGCACTGAAAGCAGACGTAGCGGTAACTGCAAGGATACTCCAAACTCTCTTCAGAAAGATCTGGGATGAGGAACAGGTACCAAAAGACTGGAAAGAAGGACTTCTAGTCAAAATACCAAAGAAAGGCGATCTCAGCAACTGTGAGAACTACAGGGGAATCACTTTTCTCTCAATACCAGGAAAAGTCTTCAACAGGGTATTGTTAAAAAGGATGAAGGACTCTATAGACCCACGACTTTGAGACCAACAGGCAGGATTCCGTAAGGATAAATCGTCTACAGACCAAATCGCAACTCTACGGATCATTGTGGAACAATCAATTGAATGGAATTCATCACTCTATATCAACTTCATTGACTATGAAAAAGCATTTGATAGCGTGGACAGAACAACCCTATGGAAGCTTCTTCGACACTACGGCGTGCCTCAGAAGATAGTCAATATCATACAGAATTCCTATGATGGATTAAACTGCAAAATCGTGCATGGAGGACAGTTGACAAAGTCGTTCGAAGTAAAGACCGGTGTCAGGCAAGGTTGCTTACTCTCACTCTTTCTCTTTCTCCTGATGATCGACTGGATCATGAAGACATCAACATCTGAAGGGAAGCACGGGATACAGTGGACATCTAGGATGAAGATGGATGATCTAGACTTCGCAGATGATCTGGCTCTTCTATCGCATATGCAACAACAAATGCAGGAGAAGACAACTAGTGTAGCTGCAGCCTCAGCAGAAGTGGGTTTCAACATACACAAAGGGAAAAGCAAGATTCTTCGATACAACACAGCATATAACAATCCAATCACAATTGATGGAGAAGCTTTGGAAGATGTAAAAACCTTTACATATTTGGACAGTATCATCGATGAACACGGTGGATCTGATGCAGATGTGAAAGCGCGGATCGGAAAAGCAAGAGCAGCATATTTACAACAGAAGAATACCTGGAACTCAAAACAATTCGCAACCAACACCAAAGTCAGAATTTTCAATACAAATGTCAAGACAGTTCTTCTGTATGGGGCTGAAACCTGGAAAACCACAAAAGTCATCATCCAGAAGATACAGGTGTTTATTAACAGTTGTCTACGCAAAATACTTCGGATCCGTTGGCCAGACACTATTAACAACAACCTACTGTGGGAGAGAACAAATCAGATCCCAGTGGAGGGAGAAATGAAGAAGAAGCGCTGGAAGTGGATAGGACACACATTGAAGAAAGCACCGAACTGAGTCACAAGACAAGCCCTCACATGGAATCCTCAAGGTCAAAGGAGGAGAGGAAGATCAAAGAACACATTACGCCGAGAGATGGAGATAGACATGAGGAAAATGAACAAGAATTGAATGGAACTAGAAAAGAAGGCCCAGGACAGAGTGGGTTGGAGAATGCTGGTCGGCTGTCTATGCTCCATTGGGAGTAACAGTCGTAAGTAAGTAAGTAAGTGTTCAAGGTCTCTCAACTTCAATCTTTTTAAATTAGATTTACCATTTGGCCACTGTACAATTTTGAATATAAGATCTTTTATGAGTTATTTATTGTGTGACTATATAAGTATGTCTTGAAAGAATAAAGGTATAAATTTTCGTAGAATGACATTTATAGAGATAATATAGTATGAACTTGAGTTCATTACATTCAGAAAATTACTGATTATTAGACGCAGTCTACTGACTTCTTACTAACAAATAGTGGGGTGTTTTGTGTGTAAAATTAAAGCCATCTGTCGATTTGATGATACTTTTATAGTAATATGCAGTTTAAAGTGAATATTTTACCTGTATACGATTAACATCAATCTAGAATGGAAAGTGTCATCAAATCAAATGTGAACCTATAAACTTAACACTGAATAATAGTACTATTGATTTCACTTCACAATAAAAGAAGCATTTCTGTTAAATAGTTCAATACATAGGTTTATATAGCAGAGTACTTTTACATGATAAACTACTAACGATACAATCCAACTTTCGTAATTTCATCTTATAATATATTTTAAAAAAAAAAATCAAATTTCACTTCATATACAATCATTGTTTCATATTCATATCAACTGTAGAAAGGACTGGTAAGTTTAACAGTTTTATTTTTGGAAAAAATAATTAATTATAATTTAGTTTACATTTTTTAAATATGCTTAATTAAAATCCAAGTGATATATGATCACATGTTGTTAAAGAAATAATTGTACAACTCAGTTCATCAGTTATGACTGTTCATATAGTAAGCTATTAATTCGTTGATATTAAACAATGCTCAACTCTTCTTGTATAAATCCACTACTCTAATGTGAAATAAATCATATAAAGATGAATGCATTGAAATACCATGTTAAATTTATTTTTGGTATTAAATAAATTCTTATCTCCCGCCATTATTTTAAAGTTTTCCTGTTAAATGATCAGAAGAGACAAGAGACATAATATATTAGTTATAAGTACTCAACAATACTTATTGTCATTATATAATTTTAATTTATTCTGTAATAGAAAACAGTTAAAATCAATCAATACGTAGCTATTTTCTATGAAGAATTGCAAACTGTTACCGAGTGTGTAAGCAAACGAGTTAAACTCATCATTTAATCTTAACGTCAGTGAACAGAAAGTTGTAATGATAGTTAACAAGCGGTATTTCTAATTAGCATAGAAACGTTATGATCAGTGAATAATTTAATTTGGGAAATGATAAAAATAAATTTGTAGACAAAGATTAATTAGATGTTGTATCTTAAATCAAATCAATTTTTTCATAATGAAACAAAGATATGCTTGATATGTTGTACGGTTCTCACATTGAATAATAATCATTCATTTGCCAAGAGGTCAATAACAACTAATCTCTCATTAAAATTAAGGCAGTTTTTTTTAATAGTTGAGATTATGAGTCAATTAAAGCTAGACTACCATGGAAAACCTGGAAGCACTGGACGGCCACTTCGTCTTATTGTGGGACTCCTTAGCAGTACGCATCCACAACCCCGCCTCGCGGGATTTGAACCCAGGACCTATCGGTCTCGCGCGCGAGCCCTTAACCATTAGACCACTAAGCCGCCGGCATCCGACGGTGTTAATGTCTAACTTCAACCACCGTACACCCTTGTCTTCAGTGAGCTGAATCTCACAACTGACTGATTTCAAGTGACATTTTCTGGAGTTCTAGTGAAAAGCCATGACCCATGGGATTCAGCCAGGTCTGTTTTGAGATATCAACTCACTGAAGACAATGGTGTACGGTGGTGTGATCTCGTGGATCAGTTGAAGTTAGACATTAACACCGTTGAACGCCGGACTGCTCAGTGGTCTAGTGGTTAAGGGCTCGCGCGCGAAACCAACAGGTCGTGGGTTCGAATCTCTCGTGTGGCGAGATCGTGGATGTGCACTGCTGAGGAGTTCCATGCTAGGACGAAACGGCTGTCCAGTGCTTCCAGGTCTTCCATGATGGTCTAGTTTCAACTGACTCATGAGCTCAACTATTGTAGTATAAATTATTGAAAAGTTCAAAAGTTATATATATATATATATATATATATATATATATATTGATTCATTTTTATAATTTCAATGTGAAAAGAATGAAATTATTATAATATAAATATTTATTATTATGAATCAATTAATTAATAAACCGCCTTATTTCAAAATATCAATTCAGTGATTGTTCTTTTTTTTTTCTAGAGTAAATGATTCATTATAACATTTGTGCATTTTATTTACAATTAAAGAACAAAACATATGTTAATTGTATATTTTATTTTAAAATTGAATAATGCTAATTGAAATACTGTTTGATTTATTTTATTCCTTTTCGTTTTGTTGTTGTAATAGCAGATTTGAATGAAATTGTTTATGTATTTAGAAAGATCAGTAATTTCTTTACCTTTTTATTATAAATATTATACGGGAGAAAGAGGAAACACTTCCATATTTATCAGTATAGAGTTGTGAAGATCATTAATTTTTTTATTCAGATCATGAACAGATTGATGATAAACCATACGTGTCCGGTAGAGACAATTATCTACCTCAGTAAAACGAAAGTTGATCGCACAATTTCGTGGATTGATTGAGATTGGACAAACACCGTTGGATGCCGGCTTAGTGATCTACAGTTTAAGCGTTCGCGCGCAAGAGTGAGGGCCCTGGGTTCGAAACCCGCAAGCGGGATCGTGAATGTGCTCTGCTAAGTAGTCTCACAATAGAACGAAACGGCCGTCCAAGTCTTTGATTCCGGTCTAACATCAATCAGTTCATGATCTTAATCAAAAACGTCTATATTTAATTGATCATAGAATTTATTTCATAACGATGATAAAAATTGAATGATATGAATTATTTTCTACCAACTTATTATTTTATGATTACGTAGTTTAGACTTTTAATTAAACTCCTTTCATTCATTAAAGATAACTTGTAAATAGATTACATAATTTTTTATTTAAATGCACAAAAATACAATGTAAACGTTGATAAAATATGAAGTAACTATTTTATGCAAGATACTTATTTTATACCATTTATTTACTATTACATAATCAATATTATTTTATAAGCTTTCATTACTTTGCTGGTGTATTTAAATAAATATTGAATAATGCTTTGAAAGATTATTTTATAGCCATATTTACGGATATTTTTGTTGATTAAGATCATGAACCAATCAATCAAAATTCAACAATCTCCACAACTCTATGTGAATAGTTTTTTTATTTGGACTGAGAAATTACTAAAAGCTGAGTGGAGAAGTAATAGAGAGATATTTTATCATATAGAGATAATTTTCATAAATAAATATTAACAATACCGCAATCAATCAAACTCACAAGTTCCATAAGTAGTGTTAGAAAGATATCTTTGTACTAATGATTAAAACGAAACATTGGCAAAACTTTCCTCTTTCAAATCAAAAGTACAAGGGTACTATTATGATATATCTGAGGTTTGGAAATACAAAAAAACTTGCTGAGAACCGTGCAAATTACAGACTGAACCATTTTAGTCATTTGTTTTAGATGGGTGTAACCAGCAATTCTCTTATCAGACACTAAGCATCCATTCCGTTCATATTTTTCTCCTTGTATATCTTCTAGTAGATCCAGACATCAATATACTAGAATCCATGCACGCAATTAAAGGTATAAAAGCTGTACATTACTTTAAATAGTAAATATACTATTTGATGAACAGGTTGTTAGAGCTGACCAAGTCAATAACTTGTATTCTTAAACATCTTTCGAATTAAAAATATTTGTACATATTCACATCTTCTAAAATACATTTCTTTTAATTCCATGTAGTTTATCTACTTAACTTATGTACTTATATATGCGATTATCAGTTACTTTCACTTTTTTTATAAAACGTTTTGTTTAAGAAACATCTTGAAATACTCTGTGTTGAGAATCCTATATTGTACCAAGAATATAATATTAGATAAATCCAGTAATAATAATTATACATATTATCATTTCGGCGAGACTATAATTTATGGATGAGCTTTGAACGAATCTTAAGTGACCTTGATAAATACTTGCCAAGCAGCAAACAGTAAGTATAAAGTAAAAATATATTATACAAAACCAAAGAAATAAAGCGGATATACTTCTTATACGTGGTTCAAAAACTTGTCAAGGATAGAAAGAGGTTCAGAGGTTCTAAAATCGTAATGTATGCAGTAGAGAAATCATCCATACGGCTACAGAATAGTCGGCCTCTGGAGTCATGATTAAGTCTCAAAAACTCTTTCAGCCACGACCACATGACTTAAATATTGTTTATGTGCACTCAGGTTGTTGAGTGCACAAAATGCCAGTTGTGGATAAAGACAGGATGCTCATAACCAAGCCTATGTAGGAGTCTGTACGCTCTCCAATCTTCCTTATGTATTATAGTACCTGGCTGAAGCCAGTGTTACTGGTGCTTTTATTATCCAGTCATAGTTTGCCTTAGTTAGGAATTAAATATAGGGTTTTCATCACGAACTGACATCAGCTATAATGCCAGGAATCTATTTGGCCAAATAGACGGAAGGTTTTCGCGTCAAAATCCGAGAACTGTTATCTTATACCTGATTGATTCGTCCATAAATTATAGTCTCACCGTTTTATTTGTCATAGCCGCTCATTTATCACGTTTCGTACAAAATTCCCTGGGAAACGATCGTACGTTAGCATTAAGCACTGAAGTTGGCGCCTTGACCTTGAAATCTTTCAAACGCTTCTGATTGGCTCGTCCATAAATTAGAGTTCCGCCATCATTTCCAGTCCATAGTTTAGTAGAGAATAAAACCGTTTGTCAGTTTATGAGGTGGCAAGCTAAAATTTTTTAATTATACGCGCGTGTGTGTCAAAACTTTGATCTGAAGACATATGACTTACCTTTAATTCAAATAATTAATAAATCAAAGTGATTTCAGATTTACTGAATTTCGATGAGTGAAAACTATATATTGTACAAAAATTAGTGTGTAACAGCAAACTGTTACTAAAATTCAAGAACAATACGTCAAGTTATTTACATGATGACAAGTAGTTTTAACGGAATAATTTGATGTGTTTTTCAAAGTATCTGTAATTTGTAAACATTTTATGAATCAAAGTAAGTGATGCAAAAAGCAAGTATTACAACTGTTGATGTTTATGTCAAGTAAAACATGACAATTAACTATACTTTGAAAGTATTTTATTCCAAGTTATAGAATCAAAATAAGATAAACAACTTAACAGACTTATCCTATGTTTATGTTTTATTCAAGAATTTGGCTATACTACTGGTAAACATCAAAGAAACCATTACTTTCATGCCGATAAAGGTAAAATAGAATATCATGAATTAACTGAAATAGTCTTGTATTATAGTTACGTTGTTCAACGACAATCGAGTTGAACAGCAGTTTTATAAGTGTAACAGCTTACTTTATGGCACACTAAACTTATTTACTCAATTAATCACTGTTTTGTAATAAATCCTTCCAGATTTCTGTTGGCGTTTGGATTTTATTTTATTTTCGACCATTAACAATTAATAGATATGCTGCCTTTTTATTGACTGTCAGTATTAATACATAGTGGTACATTGACTTTTAATCCTTACCGTGAAATACAGATTTATATTATTTTAACTTTTTTTAGAGGTGAACTTGTTTAGGTTCATTATGGAAATTGTATTCAGCTAAAAAACGTTCTACTCATCATAAGCAACTATATGAATAGTGGCAAAAAATTGCTATTCTTATCAAAAGTTTCAGCGAGAATCTATGAGTGAAATACTTAAATACGGTGTATTTACGTTGATGAGGATTAAGCATCCAAAAATCAATCGAGTGAAAGTCTTGCTTATAAAACAGAACCATTGTTTACCTTACTAAATAGTATATTAACAAGAGACTCATCAACCATTAGACAGCGAAACGAGTTTATGGATTTTTCTTTGTCAGATACCGAAATTAAATATGATTTAGTGCAGCTTGCTGAGGCACCGAATTTTTTCCACTGATTGTCGTCGATTACACCTCCAAATTACAAAGTAATAAGCAAAATAAACTTCTGATCATTCTTTAGGAGTGTAAATTTCATAAACGCGATTTAACTATTTACAGTGATAACTTACCCTCCTTAAGTCGTGTTGAGCAGGAAGAAATAGAGATAGATAAATAGTCATTACAATGCCAAAAGTTTACCGTAAAACGTTGATCCCAAAAATCTCGACATTATTTTATATATAAAGAAAAACATGAATGTGTATTTGAGAAAATGATTGGATTTTGAGTCGGAAATACTTTGTGAAAGCTGTAGAAACTCTTAAAGTTGTTAATTCAAGTTAATACGGGATTGATAGACCTTCTGAAAAAAAAGCGTATTAACTAAGAGAACGAAGGTTATTTCATTAAACGGTTAGAAATCAATCGAATATAATGTAATCGATATTAGTGTTAATGAACATGAAGCTAAATAGTTTAACAAACTAGTACTTTATTGCAGATACATTTCCCTAGAATGATGGTAAATTTTCAGAAATTATACATTTCAACAAAGTGAGCATAAAAATTTGGATCATGTTAACCAGTTTTTTTCAGAAGGGGTTTTATGGAGATTTTAGTAATTTCAATAGTTGAAATCATGAGTCGATTAAAGCTAGACCACAATGGAAAACCTGGAAGCACTGGACGGTTGTTTCGTCCCATTGTGGAACTCCTCAGCAATGCGCATCCACGATCCCGCTTCGCGAGAGATTCGAACTCAGTATTTTGTTGAAATGTGGATTTGATATCTAATTTTTCTTGAAAAAAAACAATAAAAGATTTAATAAGAAATAAATGGTTGTGTTAACAGCATGAAATAATCATATGTTTAAGTAAATGTATAGGTTTATCAGTTACCTAATCATTTTCACCTTCTTCCGTATATTTTCAGGTCATATAACATTTTCACGGTCAAGGTTTCATGGTTAACACATGAAAGAATAACACTATTTTGACTGATATAATAAATAACACATAAGATACATTAGCTTATATTTTATTATTAGTAACTAAGTGTTATTCTCTTTAACGATTTATTTATTTTGCATGAGAAAGTCAAACCTTCACCAGCAAAAGAAAAAGAAATAAGATTTTATCGGAACTAAAACCATAAATGTTAGGACAATGATTGTTTGATGGGTTTGTCTAGTGATGAAGTTTAGTAAATGAATTTATACAAGCTTTCGAAATTATTGAAATTAAATATAACCATAGTGAAATTAAGGGATTTTTATCATGACTTTTACAACAAATGCCAAATATCTGACGAAACAATGAAAGGCATCTAATATTGCATCATATGAAAGATGAATAGAAAATTATTTTCTAATACATAGATAAGAAATTTAGAAAAACAAATGATAGTCAAATAAGAGAATTGGTTGAAGTTAGACATTAACACCGTTGGATGCCAGCTAACTGGTCTAATGGTTAAGCGCTCAGGCGCCAAACTGATAGGTCCTGGGTTCGAATCTCGCTGAGGCAGGGGTGGAATCGTGGTTGCGCACCGCTGGAGAGTCCCATACTAGAACAAAACGGGCTCCGAGTGCTTCCAGGTTTTCCATTGTGGTTTAGCTTTAATTGACTCATGATTTCAACTATTGAAATTTCTGAAAATCTCCACAAAACCCCTTCTGAAAATAAGAGATTAGTCAATTCGGTTGAGTTGTTTCTAATTAATAAGTTATGATAATAAACAAGATAATAAAAAATCTTACAGAATTTTATAAAAATGCGTTTAACATTTTTTGATTACTTTAAATTGTAACAGATTTAATGTAAGAGATTTAAAACTTTTAGTTACTATCTGGTGGAAATCATGTAGACACTTGGTTTTAACATTTCGATTGTCATGTTAGTATAATCAAAAAAGAAAAATAAACTGAAGGGAGAAAAAAGAAACTGTTCATGTTCCTTAGATATCACATGTTTCTAGTAGTGTAGTACATTCATTTTATTAAATAGATTAAATAATATATTAGTTTAGTTTGACAGTCCAACTGACCCAGAATAGTTACGAAAATATTTAATGTATACTATATATATATATATCGAATGTATTTGAAGTTTTTATAAGTAGAGATATTAAGAACTTGAAGGTTTTTTATCTCTATTCAAGAGGTATCATGTCCTCTGAAAATGTCTGTTTTTTACTAGCATCGTATAAGAGTGATCGTCTTAGAAATAATCTGAAACTAGTCACCTTTGTATATATTGAAATGAGTTATACTATAAGAATCTATTTTTAAAGCTATTAGTAAGTATTATCATGAGTTGAACTTATTTTTAAATATCAAAAGTGAGAAATAAATGATAAATGGTGTTTTTTGATTTATAAAATATAGTTTCGAACAAAATTATCACTTCAAAAATTTCTTTGAATAGCTATATGTAAATTATGGAGTGTAGTATCAAAGTATTATCTTATCATTATTAAAATTGTTTTGAGTTTAACGTATAAAATGACTTGGATTGGCTAAAAACATAACAAAACACTAATTAGTCTATCAAAAGGTGGTTTTGTAGAGGTTTTAGTAATTTAATAGTTGAATTCATGAGTCAATTAAAGCTAGGCGACCATGGAAAACCGGATTTGTTGTGTGATAGTAAGTCAATGAAGAAAATGGTGGACGGTCGCGCAACATCGTGGATTGGTTGAAGTCAGATATTAACAACATTGGATGTCAACTCAGTGGTCTACAGGTTAAGCGTTCGCGTGCTAGACCGATAAGTCCTGGATTGGAATCCCAGAAACGAGATCGAGGATAAGCACTGCTGATGAGTCCCATACTAGGACTAAACGGCAGTCGAATGTTTCCAGGTTTTCCATGGTGGTCTAGCTTTAATTGACTCATGAATGTAACTAATTAGTTTAATTAAGATACTCTCCATATGTTGGGCTATAGTCAAACCCTTAAACATTTTATTAGGTTTTAGCCCTCTATCAGATGCTAAACAAATGTTACTTTGCGGAGAGTATTTTTATGTTCATTAAAAATATTGCTCGACTAAGTGTAATTTACCACATGTATTATTGTATTTAAAAAATATGAATTTATCTAATTTTTAAAGTAACAATATAGATTCGTGCTGTTTGAAAAACCCTTGAAGTCACTAAGAATTCATTAAACAAAAAAAGGACTGTAAGCAGAAAATGACCTTTTATTTCGTTTGATTTATAGTTTCCTTACATTTCGGAAACAGAATCTAAACAGGTTTTAAAAATTACCAACTTGAAATACTTCATTGTAATATCATTTGGATTACGTAGATATTAGATAATTTAGTTTAAGTTTTGTAAATATACTGAAAACAAGATAAGTTCACAAGTATAAGACTGATTATTTACTGAGTAATAAAAAATGTTATTCCTGTCTAGTACGTAGAGCTAATCAAACTCTAGCAGCCGAATAGTATTGTTATTACCTGTTTAAATGACTCAACATTCCTCATAATATTGACTGGCGATTACATCCAGCTTAAGTTTTAAGTTTCATACAGTACATACAGTTATAAATCACTAACACAAACACTTGAAATATAGAATAGTATTTATAAATTTCTACAGACACTTCACATTGTGTTCCAGCATTTCTTCGGTTTTATCATATCAAATGTGTACATACAATGGTTGATCAAGACAGTATTCGTTAAGCTACAGAAAACTAACAACGAAGAGGACCTATTACATCGTTAAACAAACTGAAGGGATTTGAACAAGAAAAATTTCTTTCTGATGACGTTAATTACTAGAGCTTCACAGCTGCATTTATATTTACTTTTTACAAGTAGTATTATATGGTAAAATGAACAGGAATTGTATCACTTAACAAGGCTACCAAAATTTGTTAAAAGTTATTAGTTATCGAGTATAAATTTGAAAAGATTCATAGGAATGTAAGAAGAATTTCCCGTTTTGAAGATGAAGAATTAAATAATGCACAACCACGCTGAAATGAACGATTGGATATTTCTTAATTAATCATAGATCATGCTTGAGTTTATGATTTACCAAGTCTCTATATTTGATAAATTTCAGGTCTAAAATCTCTTTGAGAAAGTTCATTGGAATTTTTAGACAATTTTAAAAACTAATTCAAGCAGTTGCACGTGACCATAATTGATCATTTGGTCAAGGGTTAATCTGTAGGTTGATTTGGATTCCCATTTATATAGTCATACAGACGGGTGCTCAGATATGCGTTTTGTGAGTGCTTGGATTACAAAGTTAATACAGTGTTTTTTGAGATGGCGGGTGAACTAATAAATGCATATTAATTTCGGCTAAAACAACAGTTTAGCCCTGATACTTGTCCAAACGAGAGTTTCATCGATTTTCTTCAATATCCTATTTATTCACAATAGAATACCAATACTACAGATGGAACATAACACTTCTAAAAATATATTTGATGAACGTACTAATCCAAGTGGTCTTTGGCAAAGCATTTGACTTGATCTACTATACTAGCTGTAACACTAAGAATATTACAGGATCCTTTCCTTTATATAAATCTTGTAAGGAAGATTTATTCGTAATGGTCGCAAAATTAAATCATGTCCGAGTCGATGCCGTTTTATAATGATGTTATTCAGTATTTATTGATTACAGTAACTATCGAACAAAAAAAACATATCAGTTAAGCGCGAACTGATAGAGAATTAATGTGATTGTACATTATAGAGAAAAAAAAGTCATCATGAGATAATTGATAAAAATTAATGTTAGACTCATCAAAAATTACAGTAAAAAAAATTACACCGATTTATGTGAAAATCAACTGAATGAAAAACAGATTTAAAAATCATTGCACAATCTTGCTTTCTTATCTCATCCTAAAAATGTTTATCTGAAGACGTTCTCTGGCATGTTAGTTAAATAAAAATTATTTGACTTATAAGGTAATCATTTTTCTGTTCTATTTTGTTGTGGTCATCTTTTAGTTTAGTATTATGAAATGAATAAACCCGTACGTATAGGAATTCCAAGGAATATGTTAGTTCTGAAGTGTGTTTATAAATACACTGGGTCACAGAGCCTCATTATAGACTGTCAGATAAAATCGATGTAAAGGTATTTTATCCAACATGGCACTCGAAGTATTCGTTCATACGAGATTAGTCAGCTGCATTATTATGATAAATTTTCAACAGAAACCGTGTAGTGAACACAAACACGAGTGGGGACAATCGAACGTATTTGACACGAAATTACAGAGCATCTCAATAAAATCTGAGTACTATATTACTTACTTACGCCTGTTACTTCCAATGGAGCATAGGCCGCCGACCAGCATTCTCCAACCCACTCTGTCCTGGGCCTTCTTTTCTAGTTCCATTCAATTCTTGTTCATTTTTCTCATATCTATCTCCATTTCCCGGCGTAATGTATTCTTTGATCTTCCTCTCCTCCTTCGACCTTGAGGATTCCATATGAGGGCTTGTCTTGTGACGCAGTTCGGTGTTTTCCTCAATGTGTGTCCTATCCACTTCCAGCGCTTTTTCTTTATTTCTTCCTCCACTGGGATCTGATTTGTTCTCTCCCACAGTAGGTTGTTGCTTATAGTGTCCGGCCAGCGGATCTGAGTACTATATAGTGAATAGTTAATTTTTCAAAATATCAATCCATCATATCAAACTTGACTGTTCTTGTTGCAAAGATCAATCCATTGTCTCATATTTCATTGTTCATATGTTTTCATACCAATCACGTTCCCTTCCCGCTTTTTCCTTATCGATCTTCTACTGAAATACGTTCTATGCCTGACCACCCTTATATATTACTTGTGTGGATTTAAGTAACCCACATTACAACGTAGTAATATAGATACTTTATAATTACAATTGAATATTTTATTCATTATCACAACAAAATCCATTTTGTTGGTTCAGTTAATGATAATCCAAGCACTTATTTTCAAATGATAAAAAAATTCAGTGGAAAAAAAAGCGTCTAGAATAATAATTATAGTCGATTTGAAGAAAAGGTACTTAAAATGTCTTGATCAATGAATTTCTAAACTTTCAATAATTTAGATCAACAAAATTTAATTGAATCAATCTTTTTCTGGACCATAATGTTTTTTTCATCATTGTAATCAAGTCTATGCTTACTTTAGATATGTTAAAGTAGTATAATTAAACTGATTATTTATAACCCACTCCCTTTCATGCTTTTTCGATAACGACTGGTTTATTTTTAAAAAAAGTTAGTTGAACGGATACTGATTATTTAAAGTATTTATATTTAAATCTATGCATTTATGTATACATTAGTAACTTAAGCAAATTCTACAATAACATTAACGTATTTACATATTAAGTGACTATAACAGATAAATGTCCATCAAATTGAAATGAAGTTACTGTTACTTTAGTAAATTGGGTAGCTTTAAAAAAAACAGATTTGATTGACGAATGAAGAATAAACTGAATGTATAAATGGTTTTTTTTAAAAAAAATTTAGAATAAGTTAATGATAAGAACATGAAATATGATAAGATTGTAAAATTATAACAATGAAGAGTATTACTGAATATATTTAAGAATGGTAATATAGCCATTTCATTATCAGGGACTATATGTATTATAACCGTTCAACAATTAAAATGACTTTAGTATATACACAAAATAATACAGACAGAAAATGGGAAGAATTCATTCAAACAAATAAAACTGCATAATAAACCTAGAATTAAAATTATTCTATGGCTATAAAGTATTTAATGTCACGCTCATCTATTCATTAGTGAAGCTAAATATTGTTGTATTGTTTTGATGTTAGGTAATTGGATACAATCAACAGAGAGCGTTAGGTTCAAACAGGATTAAGCTGGTTAACGGTTAGTGTTTACTTTTCATAAATATGTGATCATTTGGATTTGTTATTTGATTTGCCCGATGATTGAGATAAACTTACAAACAATATATATATATATATATATATATATATATATATATATATATATATTTAATTGTTATAATCACCAATATACATCACTTAATCAGCTAAAATTTGATATCTTAAAAACAGAATAGATAATCCAACAGAAATATGAATTTCTTGAATGAACATAAAAACGAATAAATAGTAGTAGAAATGAATTATATACGACCGAATTTCATCATTTTAAGCACTTATCACTTAAAGTTCATAAGAGTTGTCAAGATATATATAGTAAGCAAATACTTGAAGGTTAGTATTACATAAATACTTCATATGATTTGGTTAAATTTGACATTTTGACAGTAATACATATAAGTTTAAGAACTTAGATTCAGACTAAACGAAATATGGATCACGAGACGGAATTAATGCAAATTAAATATCACGAAAATTCTATATCTGTTATTTATTCAGAACTCAATACTGAATTAAATATTAATGAGTGATGTGTTATTTTACATGATCTCTCACATATACTACTTTACATTTTCTTCTAGATATTTTCGATAGCTTTTGAAGGATATAATGTTCAGCATCATTTTCATCTCTGTTCAACTATAGACATGTACGCTATGCATTTTAAGACATAATTATTTTAAAAACAATGTAGTAAATAGGCTATTTTGGTTATAACCTATTTATATGGAAATCAATTTCAGTCACTTTTATAGTAAATATAATTGGTTAATTCTAATGATCTAAAGTAATTATTATAAAGTTCTGCACTCATTCGTTTAATAAATTTTATCGTAAGATTTAAACCTATGCCATCAGTGCCACAATCAGAGGTATTCTTATCGAGCTATCGGAGAAGCTAGTGATTTTACACAGAACGGGAATATTTACACCTAACAATGTTCTACTATTACATAAAAGGATTGAAACTGCATTTTAAAATAAGAGGTTAGAAACAGTTCTTTAAAAAACATGAATCCGGAAAATTAAAACTAATAGACTGTTGGATTTGTAGATTGTCATTTCTATTCTTTAATTCCATGTACAAAGTTAAAATGGTTCAAGGTTTTACAAATTGTGATATAGCTTGATGTGACGATAAATATCGTCGTCTAGTTTTATTTCTCTTAAAACCACAATCCCGACTTTATTTAGCAACTTATTAGTATATTTTCAATATAATTAATTTGAGTTTATAAATGTTTTCGTTTTCACGAATATTCGTCAAGATTAGAACGAATAGACTGACAGAAATTGGGCGCCGAGTATTGAGAAGTCATTATATGTGAAAATTATATTTGAGATAATCTTAGCAATTGAAATTTAAATAATTACAACGTTTCGTCCATCCAACTTGTCTTAACTTCTTCGGAGTAATAATCAGTATTCAAAATCATCAAAGAAATATATAGCTTTTCAACAATCAAGTCTATACTATGTTAAACAAATCACACATACAATTTATTATTCAGTTAATTATTTCCATGTAGTTGAATTTTTTGACTCCTCCTGTAGCTCTTCCAGAGTTACTGCCTGTCCCAAGCCCGGGTAAGGGAGGAGAGTCAGAATGGGGTTAGCGTCCCCATCCCGTAGAAAACTAACTTGCTAAGTAAACTTGCTAAGAAAAAATAACTCAAACCATTTAAACTCTGCCCGGAGAGTTAGAAGATCTTCATTTAGAAGAAATATGACGTCTCAGGGTGAAAGCCGAGTTCCTTCGGAAGCCATGAGGCCGATGTCCCTTCTAACAACCAGAGAAACAATTTTTATAGGTACATGGAACGTCCGGACAATGTAGGAGACCGGGAAGACAAGTCAAATGGCAACTGAAATGAGGAGATACAAATTGGCAGTGTTGGGAATCAGTGAAACCGATTGGACCAAAGCTGGACAACAAAGGTTAAATACGGGAGAGATGCTGCTATACTCCGGTCACGAAGAGGAAAATGCTCCACACACTCAAGAGTTGCTCTAATGCTATCCTAAGTAGCACGAAATGCGCTTGTAGGATGGGAATCTCACGGATCCATAATCATCAAAGCATCATTCAAAACAAAGAAGGAGGGGATCACAATGAACATTATCCAATGTTATGCACCCACCAATGATAGCAACGACGACGTTAAAGATCAATTCTATGAGAGGCTGCAATCAATCATAGAGAAGTGCCCAAGAAACGACCTCACCATTCTGATGGGAGATCTAAACGCCAAAGTCGGAATGGACAACACCGGATATGAAGACATCATGGGACTACATGGACTGGGAGAGAGAAACGAAAACGGGGAAAGATTTGCAAATCTGTGTGCATTCAATAAATTGGTCATAGGCGGTACAATATTTCCACACAAACGTATACACAAAGCTACATGGATCTCAGCGGACCACATCACGGAGAACCAGATAGACCATATTTGCATCATTAAAAAATTGCGAAGAACAATGGAAGATGTGAGAACCAAGAGAGAAGCTGGTATAGCTTCAGATCACCACCTGGTTAAAGCCAATTTAAAACTGAAGCTAAAGAAGAACTGGACAACTGGACAAACAGCGCTGCAAAGGTTCAATACGGCCTTCCTTCGAGATACTGACAAACTCAACGTATTCAGGATAGCTCTCAACAACAGATTCCAAGCCTTAGAAGATTTACTGAAGAAAGAAGAAACTACTATGGAGGATAACTGGAAATGTATCAAAGAAACATTAACTTCAACGTGTGAAGAGGTTCTGGGCCCCAAGAAGCATCATCACAAGGAATGGATCTCTACAGAAACCCTGGACAAGATTCATGAAGACAAGATCAAAAAAGCGGTTATCAACAACAACAGGAGACGGGCAGAAAAAGTCCAAGCACAAGCTAGATACATAGAAGCAAACAAGCAAGTGAATAAGAGCATTAGAGCCGACAAGCAGAAATACGTGGATGAAATCGCAACGACGGCGGAGAAATCTGAAATGGAAGGAAATATGAAACAGCTTTACGATACAACGAAGAAACTAACAGGGAAATATAGTAAACCAGAGAGACCAGTCAAAGACAAAGAAGGAAGACCAATCACTGAGATTCAACAACAGCGGAACAGATGGGCAGAGTACTTCGAGGAACTCCTGAAAAGGCCAGCTCCAATTAATCCACCGGACATCGAAGCAGCACACACAGATCTTCCTCTAAATGTCACTCCACCGACGACAGAAGAAATCAGAATGGCCATCAAACAAATCAAGAGCGGGAAAACAGCAGGACCCAACAATATACCAGCTGAAGCACTGAAGTCAGATATAAAAGTAACCACAAACATGCTTCATCTTCTATTCAAGAAGATTTGGGAGTAGGAACAAGTGCCGATGGACTGGAAAGAAGAACAACAGAGGCATTACACTACTGCCAATACCAGGTAAAGTCTTTAACAGAGTGTTACTGAACAGGATGAAAGACGCAGTAGACGACCAACTTCGAGATCAACAAGCTGGATTCCGTAAGGACTGGTCGTGCTCAGACCAAATTGCGACACTACGGATCATCGTCGAACAATCAATTGAGTGGAACTCGTCACTCTACATCAACTTCATTGATTATGAGAAGGCATTTGACAGTGTAGATAGGAGAACGTTATGGAAACTTCTTTAACACTACGGAGTTCCTGAGAAGATTGTCAACATTATCCGGAACTCATACGACGGATTACAGTGCAAAGTAGTGCATGGATGACAGCTGACAAATGCATTTCAAGTAAGGACCGGAGTCAGACAAGACTGTCTACTCTCTTCCTTCCTCTTTCTTCTGGTGGTCGACTGGATTATGAAGACCTCGACATGTGAGGGAAATCACGGCATACAATGGACAGTTCAGAAGGTATTAGACGATTTGGACTTCTCAGATGACCTAGCCGTTCTATCGCATACATACGAACAAATGCACATAAAGACAGCCAGTGTAGCAGCAGTCTCTACATCAGTAGGTCTCAACATACACAAGGGGGAAACCAAGGTCCTCAAACACAACACGGAGAACAGCAGTCCAATCACTCTTGATGGCGAAACTCTGGAAGATGTGGAATCCTTCACATACCTGGGAAGCATCGTCGATAAACAAGGAGGATCGGATGCAGATGTGAAGGCGAGGATCGGCAAAGCAAGGGCCGCATTCCTTCAATTAAAGAACATATGGAACTCAAAACAACTTTCAACCAATATCAAAGTCAGAATCATCAGTACGAACGTCAAGACACTGAGTCCTACTGTACGGAGCTGAAACTTGGAGAACTACAACAACCACCATCAAGAAGGTACAAGTATTTACAAATAGTTGTCCTTTTTTAGAAAAATCAACATACCTTGACAAAACGTTGGAATTATTTAAATTTCAATTACTGAGATTATTTCAAATACAATGTTCACATAGAATGAGTTTTCGTTTTCATTTACTAGACTAAACGGTCTATATTTATTTTTGAAGAAAATAATGAATATTATTAGATTATTTTTTATTGTAAATTGCCATTCTTTCAAAAGAATATTGAAGAGATTGTACAATCTTATTCTATAATAATTCATTGAATTAAATATACATTACAGTGATGATTCATGTTAAAGAGTTTAAAACCTATAAAAAACTAATGGTTGAATGTCATTATGTTGACTTTTTTTCTTTTCTTGAAGGATCTATCATTTATCTTTAGATTTTATTGATATCAATCCGTTGTGTAATCACCGTAAAAATCTAGATTGAATAGTATTTATTTCAAACTTTGATTAAGGTGACATTGTTGTTGATGTGAACTTAAAAGTACAATCATATATTTACGCAATTGTCATATTTCACATCCAAATCAGACAAAAGAAACCTAGGTTTGGGGTTTCTTATAAATTCAACTATTTAACGTCAAAGATCCATAACTGTAGTGATCTGACTATATATAAAGCATGAAACAACGTACATCAAAGTCCAAAGCCTAGCAAAAGTACAGTTATTAACTTCGTAAATTGAATAAGAATCAGTTTATTGTAAACCTATATGGTTGGTTGTTTGAAAGGCAGAGATTTGGTTCCTATGTTACTTCTATACGATACTAGACACGCAAATAAAACGGAGTGTTTTACTAAATTAGTTGTCACATAAAATATGAAGTTGATAAGTGGGATTTCCGTGGTTGAATGAATTAATAACAAATGAACGAAGATTACTGATGTAGGTAAATATACACTCAGAAAAATACTCAAAAATGAACATTCAAAGTATTCGATGCTCATCCCATAGTTTATTATTAAAAATGTTTCGTAGTCATTACTAACGAACAGTCAGCCTACATATTACTAAATAACCAACTCGAGGCTGCACAGTTTTGCATAATTGTAGAATTATGAAAATGTTTACGGGTATTTATGCATATTATTGAGGTATGTTCTAATGCATTTATGAAATAGTAGTGGTTATTATTTTCCAAAATCAATTTTCACTATTAATCCATAAATACTTTCCAGTGAAATATCATTGGGTTGTTCATCCGGCATTAATGTTCCATTATATCAGACACGTAATTCCGTTTTTATCACACCCAGAGTTACTGTCGGTCTCAAGCCTTATATAGGTACACGGGATGTTCGGACAATGTGGCGACCGGAAGGACCAGTCAAATGGCTACAGAAATAAGGAGATACAACATGGTGGTGCTCGGAGTAAAAAAAAACCACTGGACGCATTCTGGAAACAAAAAAAATTTGATTCGGGAGAGATACTGTTGTACTCTGATGAAGAAGAAAATGCTTCGCATACACAAAGGCGTTGCACTGATGTTGTCCAATGAAGATATAATGGGACGAGATGCACTGACTGGCAGAAAGGAGCGAGAATGGTGAAGCTCTGAAGTCCGACATATAGGTAACTGTAAAGATGCTCCACATACTGTTTGGGAAGATTTGGGAGGAGGAACAAGTGATGACAGACAGACTAAAACAAAAAATATCTCGTCCAAATACCAATTAAAGGTGATCTGAACAAATGTGAGAGCTACAGAGGAATTACACAACAATCAGTACTGGGGAAAGTTTTCAATGGTGTTGTTGAACCGGATCAAAGATTCAGTGGATGTTTAACAAGTTGGATTCTGTAATGATCTATATATATATATATATATATATATATATATATATATATATATATATATATATATATATATATAGAGAGAGAGAGAGAGAGAGAGAGAGAGAGAGAGAGAAAGAAAGAAAGAAAAAGAGAAAAGATCAAATAGACAAATTGAAGGTAACTGGAAACCAAGATAATAAAGAAAATAACGTTAAAATCAATGTCAAACTCACCACTCTGGATAATAAAACAGTATTCCCAGGGTAGGTTAAGGATGCGAACAAACTGTTCAAGAATACATAAATCTTGAGGAAATTGATAATCCGTGTTGGACTTTTTGATATAGCATAACTATACTGTATCCGGTCAATATATACTGAAAGTAAAGAATTTATCAAATTTTTCCTCTGCAATAAATATTCATTTGTATTAATTGTTTTGATGGCGTTTGAAGCTGGCGGTATTGAATTTGATTCTCGGAGTGAAAATCAACTGTGGGGTGCATGTACATCCAGCTGACCAGTCCCATATCGGATGAAATATGTGTCTCACTTTTCACTATTAGCCATCATCTATATCGACTTATAATGCTTATAACAAAAATGGTTTAAATTGTTTTTCTCATACTGTCATCAAACTTAAGGTTACTGTAAAATGTATCAAAATGATATGTATCATTTCAATACAATATGAATCATATTTTTTTAGAGTGATATAAACAATAACTTTGCATTCTCTCAGCAAGATGTTCTAATAGTTA
The DNA here is from genome assembly GCA_946903255.1 of Schistosoma spindalis. NCBI lineage: Eukaryota > Metazoa > Platyhelminthes > Trematoda > Strigeidida > Schistosomatidae > Schistosoma > Schistosoma spindalis. Next base: position 66,513,118 of record OX336420.1, on the reverse strand, counting down.
TAAATGTCAAACAAGCTTGACATTTCTTTGAAGAAAAAAGATGATTTGTTAATAAAACTCACTAACAAACTACAATTGTCATTTTTAAAGCCTTGAAAGAGGAAATATACTCGACATATGTCGCCATTTAAATTTAACAAAAATTCGAGTATTGCATGTCAAGAAAGGAACAAATGTCATATAAGTAGTTTGTGAGGTATTTTATTACAACTAAATTTATTTGGTGATTTTATCTATTCAATGTGTAGAATGTTATTCTGCATTCAATAAAACATCAACTAACATTTTTGTTTCTCATGTTTATCCGACTCATTGGTAGTTCTCATTACAATTAAGTGCTTTCTCATAAAAAATCTCTTCTGTGTTGTTCAATAATAAAATTAATAACTTATGTTCTCAACCACATACACTTAGATGTAGATACATTCAACTGAATTATAAACAGTAAAATGAAAAAGTTAATCCTTAGTTTTATATTGAATTAAACAATTCCTATGGGTTATCTTGTCAGTTTATTTATGATGATGGAAGAATGAAATGTTTTATAAGTACATTTCTAGAATAATATATAGGTCGAAATTCGTCTCATACATTTCTTGAATGCGCCTGATGAGTGAATGAATAACTTTAAAATGAGTTTAAACTCTATCCCTTCGTTCTATCTACCTTTTGAAAAGAAGAATAGAGAATGGCATATTGTATTGAGATAAATCTTTCAATTGTTTATCCATACTGTCCCAAAATAACGTGTATGTATATTATATTGGATAATTTAGAATGAAATACTATAATTTAATTATCTTGAAAGATAAATCGATTTTCATCTTAAATATTTGGATATATATATCCATATATCATTGAAGTATAATGAAAAGATGCTTTCGAAATGTCTATCAAATTATGAAATATCTCAGCTACATTTTCTGTACACATGACATTCTTCGAATGATATTCCATTTGTTATAGAAAGAATAAAAGTAGGAATGATAGAAATTGTCTAAATATCAAGCTAAACAAGTTGACTTCACTAAACTGTTACTATAGAAACTAAAAACCAGTCTACCTATAAGATTTATGGGGCCCTTTATATAGATGTCATTTAGATCGGACGATGTTCGTCAAAGGGCTCTCCACTTTAGTGGCCCGGGATCTGACTCCAAATAGATCGTGTGAATCATTGCTGTCGAAATATATATGTCGCGTATTCTCGTATATAGTTGTCGATGTAAGTCAGAAATAAGTCAAATAACGAGAATGGACTTTGGAATACATATATTTCGTGTATGAAGCAAATGGAATAGAGATAAACGAAACAACGCACAGTGAAGATGGCGGGTAAGCCAACTTCCATTTATCCAAACGTTAATCAATATTTATAGTTACACAAAAATAAGTTACAGACATATGTTGAGTAATGTGATAAGAAGTGTACACACACCTACGCGCTCATATAAAAACAGTCAAGGTTGATAAACGAATAATTAACAAGGTCAAAATGTGACTCAAGTAGAATTAATAGATTGGGCTGTCTGAAAGCTAGAATAAAGTACATGGGCTTAACATAATAAGAGGCTAATAATTTTGAACAATGCATTAGTAAGAAAACAAATAACTCAACTATTACATCAAATTAGTCGTAAAATGTAGGATTTAGACATGATTTAAATAAAAATGTATATAAGTACTCAATGAAAAATGTTTTATAACTATTTCAATTACACACAAATATCGATTCTGAGAAATGAATATCAATTTGATTACACATTAGTTATGCGTTTTGGAAACTATGAGTAATTATTCGATTAAATACGTTTGATTTTAGTTTTTGGACTAGATAACAGATTTTGATCTAAAAACACTTATTGAAGACCAGAAAGATCTACTTTTGACTTTATTCACATAATCCAGACAACGAATCCCACAGGTATATAATTGAACTACCTTTCACTATAGAATTCTTCAGGGATTCACAATTTAAAACATATGTTACGTGGAACGATATCATGTGTTAAATTCCTCTAGCGTAACAATAGGATTTTCATACTTCTCTCTTATGTTTACATAATTTTATGTTTTAATTTATTTGGTCATTATCATGATCATTTTATTTAACATTGGTTCTACCAAAATTTGTTGATTACCATTGATATAATGTATCTCCTTAATTTCAATTCTTATGACATAAATTTACTCACTCTAGAGAATAAATATTTCTCGAATCTTGTCATTCTGCCCCCTTTATTTTTTCAAAACCATTTAGTCAAATATTGGATCATAACTCAGTAGGTTGTAACGACTATGCAACTGTTAATATATATATATATATATATATATATATATATATATATATATATATATATATATATATATATATATATATATATAATTTTTAAGTGGTTTCTTTAAGAACGATACCTACAGTTAATGAACTATTGTAATATAAACCAGTTCAACTTGTATGTTTCTCGTTAAACTCAATCTATTACATGATATTTATGAAAAATATTAGTGCTTATTTTGGTTATTCTGATGTGTTCTCATGTATTCATTGTATTTTTGATGTGCTTTAAATAAAACATTTAAGCAGATCCATTGCTACTTTCCAGCTGATATTTAGATTTCAAAGCAAATTTGAATGTTAATTTTAAATGGGAAAATTTAGGTGCATTCCAATAGATTGCATAATGGTACAACTTTGTACTTCTGAAGTTTGAGAAATAACTATGCTCATACAGTTATAAAATCTGTTATTTGGATAGAATATATTATGATGAAAAGTAGTGTCAAAGAAATATATTACAGTATACATGTATCAATAATCAATCAAAACTCACTTTTACTGGGTGTATCAGTTATCGAGGGGAATAACGTTAATGAAAACTGTTGTCCAACTTATTGTGCATGTATTAATGCTTCATCGAGAACTGATGAAATATTGTGTTCTATACCTATTAGTATTCTTAAACATATTTACAAATTTATCATGGCATAATTTTTCAGTTATGGAATGGATTTAATTATTCGGAATTTTTATTTTTATAACACTTGATTGGTGAACATCTAGAACATTTGATTATTCTTAGATTTTAAATAATTCTAAGTAAACTGATTAAAGATCAAATGCAAACTTGATTCTGGCTGACTTATTCAAAAAAAATTAATGAACAGTTCATTTATGGTCTTTTAATAAACAATCACTAGTGATAACAACTGATGAGATTAGTGATGAAACCGTTCTATGCTACCGAACGACCCATGAATTTGGACCTGCTTAAACGAACAAAAAGCAATGTACTTAAGACTTATTTTGAAGAGATGTGGGATACGAATATGTTATCTCAACATTGTAGCTAATACTAGTTCCTAATGAAAACTTTGACTCTAAATCCTAATACGAATTCTTAGCCTTATGTTGTTACGTGCTTGCGACCATAAAACAGTTCACACAGTCACTATTGATTCATTTGTATGTTATAGATTCGCTGAAATAAGCTATTATTTATTTTGCGGATTTTAAAAGAGTGCATCAAGTTATCCATGAAAAGAAATTAAGATATTATTCGCACTACAAAGTTTCTATCAAAACTAGCATACGTATAATCACTAGTTATCTATAATACAGAACTTTACGCTTATCCATGATATTTGCGTATATATATATATATATATATATATATATATATATATATATATATATTATAGTAGTAGGATAATGCTAATCAAGTCGCAATGTTACATAATAGTATTGTAATTTCACAAATGTCGAGTGATTACCTAAGTAGTGAAAAGAAAAGCTAATTATAATAATCCAAGATATTATTTGTAAAGGTTGAAGTCATATTCCTCAACAGGTGACAAATTACATAAAATATTTTGATAAAAGGTCAGTCTAACAGTAGCTATTTAAAAAGATGAGTATTTAAATTACATAAACATACAGGAGTGAAGTTTTGAAGAAAATAACCGTCTTGGTATAATCTACTCTGATATGATTTATTTGAATAGTTAAGGTAGAAAGATGGATTATGTAAACTTCTTTTGGGTTTAAGGATTAGATTTTTGACTATGAATTTAGGTAGTAATAAATAAAAGGCGAATCCACACACTATATAGTACATTTAATGCAATAAAATGGATAGCATTAAAGGGTTTTCTCGAGTCAACTTGAGATTCCGAGTCATTCAAGTGGTAGTAATAAAAATACTTAAACAGCATCAACTGTTCCTCACTTAATCTTTGGTATTGTAATCGAATTCTCCAGCCTACATAACTAGTTCAACAATAGTGACTGGATTGATGAGTATGTATAAATCAAAACAAAAAATCAATCTAGGGTAGTATTTTTAACCCAGCAAAACGTAATGTATAACATTTTTCAGAATCTTGTTTGACATAAACCTTCACAAAATTAGTTTATCTATGTGGATTTATAAGCGGATATCCTAAAATTAAAAGGATAAAACATGGCCCGACAATAAAGAATGTTAGGAAATAAATTATTATAGTACTTTACTCCATTTAACTTGTATTCAGCATTTATTTATTTAAACAATCAAGCAGGATATAAGTTGAACTCAAGTCTGAACCTTACGGTTAACTTTTAGCTACTCAAATTCAGATATTTTGTACTGTGATGCTGCTTTACTAATGGAGCATGGTACACATCTACTACTAATATAACAATGTCACTAGTCTTTCATAGCCATCTATTCATTACCAACCATTATTTAATAGCTATCGGTCGAAACTCTCTTAATGTTTTAAGTATTTTGTTCAAACTGTAGTCCATTTTCATTCAAGAATTAACATTTAGATTAAATATTCAAGGTTGTTTTTGGATGCATAAGTTAATTATGTTGTTGGGGATAGTCAACATGTGATTTCTATGACAATCATTCACACAATCCAACTGGAGTCAGATCTCGGGCCATTAAAGTGGTGAGCCCGACGACAACGAACCTAACGCAGCAAGTTACGTCGATGATAAACATTCCGCACTACATACTCTCGACGAACGAACTCAGCGAAGCCAGCTCTATCGATAAACAACGCAGTTTTTGATAAATACAATCAAATCAGAGAGAGATCACGGCACCATTAAAGTGGTAGGCCTGATTTCGAACTAAACTCACCCTACAAATCTATGCAAACGGTGAACATCTCGAACTATACCGTTCAACAGAAGAGCAACTCAAACGACTCAATCTCTAGTTCGGCGCATTGATCAAAGCCAGTACAGCTGCGACTTGGACATGTTTGGATCGTTTTTTCTTATCGATACTTTGTCCTTGTGTCACATCTGCTTACTGATCCATCTAGAGGATCGTTTTATTAAGATTACAATAATAGTTATATTTTCAGTATTACACTAATGTCATATCATGACCAAACGTGGAATTATTACGTCACATCACTCACTGAACAAATTATAATTTTATGAACATTACATTCACGTTATTATTCAATAACATAAATTTATCCTGCTCTAAGTGTTTTATTATTACATACATCCACATAGTTGAAGTCATTTTCATGTTGTCATATCACACATTTTTTTCATTTCGATATCGTCACTTATTATATTTGTGAATGCCTTTGATTCTAATAAGCATTTTGCTAAGATCGATCATCTCTATTTTGTTCTGGAATATTTATCATATCACTGGCTGAATTAATATCGTTCATTTTGTGAATATATGGTTTTTGTATGTTATATACTTCTGATGTCTTTACTAGCTATTTGTGCACCGAACAACCTGCAACCTGTTAAGTAAATTGGTGGTCTAGCGGCCCGTGCATGCACACGAATCGTCAGTCTATGAAGTCAAGCGAACCTTTAACACGCTGGTAACGGTATGGTCGCAACTACCTAACGCTGGTAATAGTTAGCAAATCTATTATAGACATAAGTTTGGAGTCATTTCCGGTAGTAAGAAATTATGTTCCCAATTTGAAACTAATATTCATTTATCACATTTGTATGCGGCGATTGCCGTTTCCCACTTTTTTCATAGTCAATCTAAGCCGAACCTCAGCCATGTTTTGTTCAGTCGATGATGCTTACTTTGATGTCCATACACATATCAAGTATTCGACGCCGCATTGCTAGCCGATTAGTAACGTATATGTTCATCTTATCAGTTAATTCACATGCATAACTGCATGCTGCATCATTCATTACCCATAAAGATGTTTATTTACTGTAATTAACACTCTGTTTCCGTCACACGGTATATCCGAACATAGAGTTTAAAGCTAGTCTCTCAAGGATGCACTCTTGTTCGTTACATCAAAGTCGATTGCACCTGCCGTCATAAACAAACATATGTATTGGTATTTTTTATCACGACTTAGTACAGTTTGGTAACGAATGTGGTCGAGTGAATATCCTTCAAACAACATAAGCCACTCTAGGTTTCCTGACCGAAAGGAATATGACTCCTCATATCTCGTCTCCGCATCACTATTCTGTTCCTCTAGTCATTCTACCAATAAATATTTAACGATGACTCTATGCATCTGTTTATGACACAAACGACAACGTACACTATCTTCGCATTCTGTGATTATCGTCAAATGCAGTACAGCAACGAATGTCACCCATCAATACGGTTATCATCTTACGGTTGGATTACGCTTATCCCATATAAACTCAATATAAATATCAAACCATTAGTAGCCGATGGATGCCTTTCACTTTAGTGTGGTTTATTAGAACCTGTTAAACACTAATTTATTCTTTATTTTTATATTCTGTTGGCACCACAGACCAATTTGTTATATTCTACTCTATTTATTTTCGCGACTTATTCCACTGTCATATCATACTATGTCTTTGAGCCGCATATAGGAACGTGTTATTCTATAGTCCAGACAGTCTTGACGTAAATGCATGTTGACTTTTTTGTATGTTTGTTAATTTACTCATAATCACATGCTATCATTTTTATTTTTGTCCGCGTCTTTATGATATTCATGCATCCCTTTTTACATATGTATAACACTTTCTTATAATATATTCACCCTTCACATAACACTGTACTCTACCATATAGTACAAATTTTTTTAACTACTTGTTAAGGTTAACACCTACCTCTTCAGTGTTATTTTCGAGAGCAGACATTTTTTCTCAAATTAATGTGCTATTAATTTGATTTTGTTTTTGAATGTATATATTCTTCTCCTTTATTTATTTTGCGTACCAGTGTTTCCTCCGGACACTCTGGAGGGAGCTATGTGAGGGATAGTTAAAAAAGACTTTTTGTAATTAGTTTTGGAACTATTTGCATTTCTCATCAATTCTTACAACTTGTAAAATTACTATTATTGCCTGTAAAATTGCAGTTCCAAATACATAACCCTTGACCTTCCGCTCCGGTCTGTGAACCCACATAATATGACCGATTGATTATCGCTAACAAATACGCTACTGCACACAAGCTATTCTTGTTTCTGATCAGATCAATCTATTCATTCTTCTCAAGTCACATTTTAACCGTGTCACTAATTGGCTCATTAACCCTGACTCTTTTTATATGATCGTATATGCGTTGATTACTTACCCGATTCATTATGTATCTGAAATGTATTTTTATTTAAGTATAAATGTCGAGTCACACTTAATTATATCGAGTTGGTTCACTTGCCTTCTCTAATATGCTTCTCTCTTCTCTCTTTGTTTTGTCTCCGTGATTACCTATTCAAATTAATGAATGTATGAAATATACATATTCAAAATCGACTCTCGTATTTGGCTTATTTAATTACGTTATTCACTAACGGGGATTAAATCGACAATTATATACAAGGATAGTTGACATATTATTTTGATGACAATCATTCATACAATCCAAACGGAGTCAGATCTCAGATCACTAAAATACTTTGTTTAAAAATTCTGTCATAAAGTACTAAGCATGATAAAAACTAGTAGTAACTTAAATCTTACAAAATGATTACTTAGATGGAAGCTAAAATAATCTTTCAAATAATTGTTAAATACTAAAAATTAATGAGGCGTAAAAACAATATCATACAATAAATACACGCTATCTTAAATTGCTTTATAAATGTTTAATACTGCTTAAAGTTGAAGTTACACGTTTCCACTAAACACAATAGTGTGATATAAAACAAAAACTTTTATTGATCATGTTCAATGAACTAAATAGAATACAGTTTGATAGATTTTTGTTGAATTTTAGAATATCATTTTGCAAATTCTTATGATGAAAGTATTCAGTGTTTTAAATATGAAACTTAAGATAAAATGTAAAGAAACGTGATTATTGGAAATTATGGTTTTCTAATAAAACTCAACAAGGAAACAAAATCTAGTTCTTTTGGATAATAAAGCTAACAGAGTACTGGTAGGCGGATAATTATTCTACTGTTAGATTTTATCATTAATGAAGTTTGCTTATTCTCTAAATAGAAAATAAATATCAATTATTATTTGAAATAACGAGAATAAAATTTCCATACGTATCGGGAATTGTGGTTTAAACCAAATTGATTGTTATCAAAAATAAAATTACGAAGTAACTAAATTATCTTCGGCGAAACTATTGATTATGAACGATCTTTGATTAAATCTTAAGTGACTGAGAATTTCATCTAATCAAAAAATAGTCGCTATGGAGTAAAAATATACAATACAGTAACCCATCCATGTGACTGGATAACAGTCGACCTCTGGAGCCATAATAAGGTCGCAAAGATTCTTTTGACCTCGACCACGTTGCTTCTACACTATTTGTGTGCACTACGGTGCTGGGGATCGATGACACGATTAACATAACGAAGTCTGTGTGAACATCGGTACGCTCTCCAGTCATTTGTGCATATGATGGATCACGGCTCCACATACTCTCGTATGATCTTTATTATAGTCGTGAATTTACAGTTTCTAACGCGTTTTAGGTCTCCTTTTTGAGATGATCTATCGTATATTCTAAGGACTTGTGAACTATAGTCATGAAAGTGCTACTAACCCATTCTTCCTTAACACTTTGTTCTCAATTGAATTTTCGTTTCTAATAACCGTTTCTTTTATTTCTGCGATTCTTCCAAACAACTCATTCAGACTTGTAATTTTTACCGCTCATATATCGCAACATACTCATACCATTGAACTGCCATAGCTTTGGTAACATCTGCCATGGTTGCAGTCAGTGTTACTGGTACTTTTGTTATCCAGTTTGCAACAATTATCATAATTTGCCTTAGAATCAGTCAGGATCGATAGTCTGCACAAGGTCCATAGGTCATTTGATTACCGCGATCACAAATAAAGGAACTTTTTAGTAGTCCCATTTGTTGTATCCGCTCAACTGTAACTTCGCAAAAATCCGCTATAAACCCAACATACTTGAGCAGTGAGTACTGAAATGGGCACCATGACCTTTAAATCGTTCAAACGCTTCTGATTGACTCGTCCATAAATTATAATTACGCCTAATTTTCTTTGGATGCTCTCAAATATTTCATATAATTTACTGTAAATGTTTATTGTTATTTATGAACTTTTATTTGTATTTCATGTAAATTATTTCTACAGTTTTGATGTTAATCTTCAGTTAATGACGAATAAGTGACCTATTTAGGAATTATCACGTCCAGTAAGGAAATATTTTAGTAATCATCTCAGTCACCTTACATACCTTCTCATTTATTTTTATCATGATAAATAGTATTCGACATAGTAAGTGATTTCTGACTTAAGTGTGGCTTCTTTATAATTGATATTTTTCAAACCAAAAATCAATGCACAACTTTCTGACTAACAGTTTAAGTTGATAATTTAGCTAACCAAAAAAATCTCAATCACATTATCTGTTAGATCTATAAATGTTTGGCAACTTGTTGCTCTATCAACTGTAAAACAACTTTACTTTCATTTCATGTATTTACTCACATTTTTGGAACGTATGTATGCAATTTTTTTCATTTAATAACTTTTTTGTTTGGTTATCGTTTCATTATTTTACATGCACTCAGATGCAAGTTTTGACTGTATACAGTTTTTTACTTCCCGTCTAATTAGTTCTTTCTGCTAATATGATTAACGTTTCTAAGCAGGTGGTAAGAACACACAACATATGAATACATGTCATTCCGTTTCAATGGTTATTTTTGTTGCATTTAAAATAACATGAAACAGATGCTCATACATACCAGTGCGTATAAATGGTTTACTACATTTATCATGGATTTATAACACCGAATATATCTCTGAATTTAAAAAATCTTGACCATTCTAGATCTATGGTGGATGGTGAAGTATAGTGCAAACATTTGTTAGCGTAGTTAAACAGGTTGCTTCATTGTCTATGTAATTACAATCCTTCAGATATACTCTAGCGAACACTATTCACATATCACTCTCATTTTCCTGCTAAACGTCTGCTTTTATTGTAGTTTGGAATATCCGTAGTTGTAGCATTATGTTGGCCTTGAGTTGAAAGGAAGTTTTAAGTAATTACAAAAGATACTGGATTTGATTAGTATATTCAGTTTGTGGAGATTATCGAATTTTCTTCGTGTCCCATCACTGATTGATCATAGATATGTAAATACCGTACGACCATCCACTGTTCGTCACGGGATTAAAGGTCCTGCGTTTGATCCCTGGCAGGGTCGCAGGTGTATGGTGATAAGGAGGCTTACACCAATACAAAACAGTTGTACTGTAGTTCCCGATTTTCCAATCAAAATCAGTCTGTGAAATAAACATAATTACTCACAGTATTAGTAATTGGAAAAATATTTTTAAAGTATAGTTTCAACTGTGTCCATACGTCATATACCTCCTGATATCGTAGAAAAGCCAAACTAATTAATTCAATAAACCTTTATCTTATTAGATTGTTAAATATAATGATTATCTGGCGAGACTCTAATTTAGGGACGACCTTTGAACGAATTTTGAGTGACCTTGAGACTAATAGACAATCAGAAGACACCTAGTATAACGTACAAATATATCAGAAGGTACTAATGGATTACAGTGAATATACTTATTTTGCATGATTTAAAAACTTATCAATGTTTGCTAAAGTTTCAGATGTTTTGAAATCATATTGCATGCGGTATAAAAAGTCATAAGTTCCAAGTACCTGTCGAGTATATTTACGGAAATGCTACTTACATAATCCTACTTTATACTACGTCCCCTGTTGTATTTTCGCTTTCTCACTGCGTTTTATCTGTCTGCACGATACATCCTACTCCTCCGAATGATTGGTGTACAAGTGTTATTTTAGTTGCACGGCAGTACTCATACCACTGGACTGCTGAATTTTCATAAACAACTGCAAACGCCGCAGCCAGTGTTACTGGTGTATTTATTACCCAATTTGCAACTATTATCATAATCTGATTCAGTTTCAGTAGCAATCGAGCAAAGAAAGTCCCCGTTCTTGTAGACTTTCTCCTCCAACATGAAGGACAACGAAATATAATCTCACCACGGTTATTTGCACACTTTACTGCAGTCATTTGATAACCGCAGTCTGACGTACAAGAAGGTTTTAGTAATTCTATCCCTTGTAGCCTCTCAATAATCACCCTTCTCTAAAATCCGCTGTAAACCGATCATATGTGAGCATCAGGTGTTAAACTTGGCTCCGTGACCTTGAAACGTCTCAAACGCTTCTGATTGGCTCGTCCCTAAATTAGAGTCTCGCCGATTATCTATATCAATTTAGAACCTTTTCAATTCTCATAGTTGTAGACATCAATGTACAACTCATCAGTATTCTGATAATATTGACGATCAGAATAACTGATAATTAGTTTAATAAACAAGAAATATGAGAAATTCATAGCCCATGAGTCGCATGAAACCTATAATATGTATTCTAAATCGGTGATATAAATAAATAATATATTTATAACAATCAACCCAATGCTCAATTTATTCTAAATTATCAAACCAAACCTTGGTAATGACACCTATAAATCGGTGATAGTTAGAAATGAATTTTTTAATATATAAAATATGGCAGTTAAGTTATTGGATTGCGCAAGTACTTATATAAGACCAATGGTAAGCATGTTAAAGAATCCTTATATAAATGTATATTTCTTTACTATCAACTAGTTTGATATGTAAACTAGACTGCACTATTATTTCTTTTTTTTCTTCTTTTTAGTCTACTTAAAATAACTTTCAATTGATAAGTAGTAGAATATATTTAATTGCCAATTAAATTACTATCTCACCTTGTTATAGGGATGTAATTTTCCACCAATCATATGTAAATAAGCTAAAAGAATTGTGATTGGTCAATTTTCGGTTGGCCATACGGAATGTTTAAACAGCATGTGTTATATTAAAATTTCAATGTATTATTATTATTATTAATAAATATACAAATGCATATGAAATCGAATGATTACACAAAAAGAAAATATGTGATAAACTATCTTAGGATTCTGGGATATTATCGTCTTTATTAATTTTTCTTTCGTAAAATAACAAATGCAAAGTGATATTGTTTTTATTTCGAAAACATCAATTTTATGAAAATGTTAATATATTCAAATACAAATTTGTAAAAATAAAATTTGAATTTTTATATAATTTTACATGTTTATATTATAATTCAGATTATTTGAAACAAAGAAATTTGTATAAATACATTTATAGATTATTATTATTATTATCATTATTAAAGTAATTTCTATCATGATATTATAAAATGGAATATATATGTACAAATGTTCAAATCACAATTTATTTTCACATCATTTATTCAATCGGATTATCAACCTGATAAACTGTATTCCTTAAAATCATTATTTTTCTCTTTATCAAAAGTACGTTTAAGTTATAGTTTTATATTGATTTTCATTATGATATACGATATCTGGTTTACTACCTCTACAAAAATATTAGTCAATAATTCTATTGATAATTTAATGGTTAGTAAAATTGTAGATAAAGAATTATCTGATAGATTAGTTATCAGATCTACTTCTATTATGTATGATAACTCACAATCATCTAGTGTTTCAAGTCCTATCACATTTAATGTAAATGAAAATACACCTATTGGAACAATTATCGGTTATATACCTGAATTAATTTATCCTACACCTTTAGCAAATATAAAATTCACTCTTCCGCATAATACATTTTTTGAAATTGATTATAAAGGTGCTCTACGTGTCATTGGTGAGTTGGACAGAGATGATAATCCATATTTATGCCTTGAACCTGGTTATCCACAACATTGTATATGGAGTAGTTTTGCTATTACAACTGATGGTCAATACATAGGATTACGTATTACTGTCAACGATTTAAATGACAACATTCCTAAATGGCCACAATCATTTATTTTGATCAATGTACAAGAAGAAATTAAAACAACTCAAACATTTGAATTGCCTTTGGCCAGTGACCCGGATTATGGAATAAACTCAATACAAGAGTATAGACTGAAAACTGATAGGATGGAATCGAAATATTTTAAATTATTGGTGGAAAAACATAGCATGGAAAATTTAAGTTTATACAATTTTCATTTAGTATTAAATGTTATTGAGTCGTTAGATCGTGAACGGCAAGCTTGGTATAACTTAAGTCTGTTGGCTATCGATGGAAATAAACCATATCATACAGGTACGTTGAAAATAACTGTTCATATAACTGATGAAAATGATCATACACCAATATTCTCAAGTAAAATATATCAAGCTGTAATATCCGAAGACTTAGAAATAGGAAGTGTGATATACTTAACCGAAAACAATCAAACGTTCAACAATGTTGATCCGTTAGGTATTCTAAGTGATGATTCATCATCTAAACTTCGTATCAAAAACCAGTTGCATGCTACAGATCCTGATGAAGGCTTAAACGGGGAAATTGAGTACCACTATGCTGCTTCAACACCAAAGTCTGTCCTTGAAAATTTCGAGTTAGATAAACATACTGGACTTTTGTATATAGCTCGAACGTTAAACTACGATATTGGACCAAATGAATGGAATTTTCAAGTAATTGCTTCAGATAAAGGACGTCCACCTAGATCAAGTACAACTACGGTACAAATCAGTCTAAACGATGCAAATACTCACTCACCAACAATCAAGTCACGTATACAAATGTCAGAAAATTATAAACAACATTTATCTAGATTGAACATTAGTATTACGTTAAATAATCACAATATATTACACATTCCAGAAAATGTTCCTCATACAAATGATGCACTGGTTGTCTTAACAGTGAGTGATCAAGATACTGGGTTGGGTGGTTCTTTTGAATGCAACTTGGAATCAAATGATATGAACACACTTGTTAAAAGCAATATTTTGTCAGCCATGCCTAGTAATCATGACTATAAAGACGATATTACAATTCCGTCAGTAACAGAACAATTCCATTTAAATTTCACTGGGAAATTACCAAGGTGGAAAATATATAGTATATACGCTACTACAACATTCGATCGTGAACTTGAACCTACACGTCTTCTGCATATAGTATGCACTGATGAAGGGACACCAAAAATGACTTCCACTTATACACTTACTGTGATTATTGAAGATGAAAATGATAATGCTCCAGAATTTACTGAAAATCAGTATGAAATTCATGTAAGTCAGATGATTATTTTATTTTTGTTTGCTACCTTGTATAACCCTCAGTTAACTTTTACAAATGTGAAGCAGAACTGTCTATAGATTAGTTTGTTTTGATGGTGAGTAATTTGATGAAATCATTCACTTTGAAAATGTATTCATTTAGTAAAATACGAATTACTATAAAATTCGAACTACAAATAGTGCGATTTTTTCAAACTGAGTGATTTTGCTTTGTAATTAAGATTTCTTTGAGTATGAAAATAGGTTTAATACATATAGACACCGTCACTGGTTTCCAGATCGATGAATGAAATATTAAATCTATAAATTGGAATACTGAACTTGTAGTGACTTGACTTCGTTTATCAATCACACTGATACCCGTTATTAGATATATCCAACAATGTGATTAAGCTGTAAATCTCTTCCATCATTTAGTACAGAAATTCTAAAAGTGATAATTCAAGAAATGAACACATAACTAAACGTCCGTTACATAAAGCAATTCATCAGTTCTGAAGGTATGCCAAACACAAGATACGTCTGTATCCAGTTGTTTTTTATAATTCGGTATTGCTTGAATAGCCACTAGGAATTTTAAAATGTTTGAGCAAGAAAATTTAGCAGGTATTCCATTATTGAATAATCATAATAAATCCTAATTTGTGTATAATTTTCTCATAAGATTCTCTTCTAGATTTCACTAGATACTGATTTCAAAAAATATTATTCATTGTTTTTTTAAATATCGCAACGCATTAAGAATTTCATCACAAAATCTTCAAAAATACAAAGGAATAATTTCATACACGTTGAACAATTTAGAGGTTCTGTGAACATTGTAAAGTAATAGATAACGCGTTGATAGGTAATAGGTTCGAATCTTAATATGAAGATCAAGCTGGAATGTAAGTCTATCCTCTTGACGTGCCCATAAAACAAAAGGTGTGTTCTTGATTCTACTTTACTTATAATAAGTTTTTTAACATATTGCTATTCGACTCTAAAACGTTTAATATGATAAACTGATATCGTATAGAAACCTTTAATGTGTTGAGTATGTTTGGTTGCATATTTATGTTGATCTAGTGTTCATATGAAACAAATTGGTTATTAAATTTATAAGGTTAGTGATAAACTGAATTAACGAACTCTCACTTCATTTCATTTTTAATGAACAACATGTACTGAAATGTGGAAAAGTCGACTACTTATTTACTTACTTACACCTGTTACTCCCAATGGAGCATAGACCGCCGACCAGCATTCCTCAAATGTTTAAACACTGAAGACTTATTAACAATTAATCTTATGAGTAAACATATTTCATTAATACAAACAGATTGTAATTTAATATTTTTTCAAGCATGAAGACTTGACATTCTATATTATCATTCTCATTTATTTATAAATTTGTGAAATATGAATCTATTGTGTAAAGTTTTGACAGATCTAAACATCAGATCATCGGATTCAATACAGAATCTAATGTATAATGAAATATATGATATTACCAAATACAACACAATTTCGTGTCAACTAACATTTACACTGAAAGAAAATAACATGTAGAAATGTGTTTTCTCATTACAATAATAATTTATCTTCATATTTTAATTTTAGCCTAAATAGTTGCGATAGTGGATGAATAATAAAAGATTAAAAATTATGAAGAAGACATAATATTATTTTTTTATTGAAGATGGTAATCATTCTAGATAACATAGTGCTGAAATTTGCTAATATATACATCCTCTTTCATATAGTTACAATTGTTTTATTTGCTGTAGAATAAGTTTAGTTTAAACAGGTATCATTGTTTTAAGACGGTATCTAACATGGATTCACTCTATCCATGGTATTGTTTAAAACCATGAAGTTATAGTTTAGGGGAACTCAGCAGTTAATGCTCAAAATAAGTATCACTAAATTTTAATCCATGATACCTGAAAGTTTCAATTCTTGACATGTCTGTAGGTGTACGCTGTTGAGAACTCATAGCTAAGATGAAACATATACTTAATTTTCTTCAGATAAGTCAAGTTTATAGTAAAAATCAACACTACAAAACAAATCAATCTTCATAAAATCCGTTAATGAAATATCCTACATGCCTAAGAATAAAATGATTTGAAATTATTTTCTGATAATTCTGTCACACATATAACTAGAGAGGATATGCTATGCGTAGTGAGATAATGTTAAAATCGAAATCAACTATAGTCAGTAGGGTCATAGAAACAGAAATAAATCAGTTGGGTTAAATGTTTAATAGAGAAGAAAATAGAAAAGGAATAGATGGCTATGATGGAAGGAAGTAAAAGATTACGAAAGATTAAAACCATGGTAAGATAAGAGGTTGTTTCTTTCGTACAAATAATACTGATTTCGCAAATGTATAGAAAATGCTTTGGTAATCCTAAGAAAATGGAAGCTAACATACATTTGTCAAGACATTTATATATCAAAAGTAATAAAAGTCAACTAAATAAAAGTTCAAATATATATATAGTAACATTTGTAAATCAACAAGAGAAAATGATTAATATAATATGTATACTTTGATTTTTTATACAAGTGATCTCGATTACTTTCCATATATACACGCCTTGGCAAGTATATGGGGGGTCAGGTTTTTTCTATATATAATACAAGTACATGATATTTTTCACATCAACTCTATCCTTTTACTATTCTATTAAAATTTCATAAAAGGGACTAATTACTGAATATTTACAATTACCACAATGAAAAGGTATTTCCTTTAAAGATTGACATAGTAATACAGAAAAGAAACTTGTTTCATATTTTTTTTAAAAATAAATTCTTAAATATTTTATTTTACAAATTAAATTCAAAACTGATAAAATAGGATTTTACAAGACTATTCGTTGTTAATGTTTACCCGATTGCCTAAATTCATTTGTAAATTAATGATACAGACATTGAAGATATACCATTTTTAAAATTAGATTTATGTTATCCAATATATGAAGAATGGTCTCAGTTAATGGACAAATATAATAAAATTTAAGAAAAAGTAGCCATATTTTTCTTCAGAAATGAGGGTTTTGTTCTTCATTATTTGAAAGCATTTTATTTCTTTTAAATGATGAAATTGAATGATCATACACTCCCCCCCCCAATAAAATGATTTAAAAGATATTTTAGATCAATTATTTTTTTCATCATGTCTTTACACTAGTATCTATAGGTTTTGGATAGTTAAAATAAAGAGGATGGTAGTGGAATTGTCTTAGGGTGAATTATGATAACTTTCATTTTATGTGGAAGATGAACTCTGTCCTATCAATGACTGATTAATTTTAATTGTTAGTTTATTTACTTATTCATTATAGAATATGATCCTTTACCTTATGAATTGTATTTTACGAGGAAATCCAAGTATAGATGTTTTATATTTGAAACCGTCGTTAGTATTATTAATAGTGTTACATTTATATGAAACTTGATAATTACAAATGTATGAATGATATAAGTTGAACATGGAAACAGCGTAGTATACTATGATCTATATTGTACAGTTAGTTGTACATTAATTTTGAGATATAAGGACTTTCTAGTCATATTAAATTGCTTAAGTTATTTCCGTAATTTTTAGCAATATAACCAAATATTCAGTTATCCATTAAAACTATGAATAATATTACTTTGTTTTATTTTGCAATTAAAGTCAATTATACAAATAATACATTGAACATAAGCTTTAAAAAAAAAACAAAGTTTGGAAGTTTTACGTAAAGCATTTTAAAGAACAGTTGCGGAAAATAGTACTATGGTAACCCATTTAAAAAACCAAAGATGGGACTAAGTAAAGAAAATAAAGCCTTTTTTAAAAATAACTTACAAAATTAAAAAATATATATACAAATTTTAAACAACATTCATTTCAATAATTGAGGTATAGAAGAATTAAGATTTGGCTGGGTTGTAGAAAAAGAACGAAATGTTATATTCTGAATGCACATTTTCAAACCTCCCACTATGTTTTAAACAATCAAAGAATTTATTTACTTGATGAATATAGGAAAAATGTAGCAAAACAAATGTTATCCAAATGGATTTCGCTTTTCATATTATATACAACAGTAAACTCTAAAGCCTTGTTACCTTCATTTAGTTTGGGAGAGTATGGTTGAACATGCATTTCATGACAATATTTAAACTCATTCTTGTTATATGTGAATATCAATGATGTTAAGTGGTTGTATGGAACCAGCTTTGAATTTAGGTTTCACGCTGATTTTCAATTGTTATGAATATGTATTTACAATCGTTAAATATTTGGTTCTCCCTATCTAATTCAAATTCATATTACCAAGTTTCACAGGTATAGATTTTACAAGTGAGTAATTATGATCTTGACTGTTTTCTTGTATGAATGAAATATCTCATTTAATGATCATTTATTAGAAAAATGTTTTTTTTTTATGGTCCACAGAACTAATCAATAGAAGCTGGTCGTCAATATAGATTAAGTTAGATAACACTTGTTAGTAACAGAACATTCCGTTAGTGACATTTTACAAATAAATGAAATAAAATAAACCATGCTTTTGTATCGCTCAAAATTGTTAGCTACATACAATAACATTGGACAGAGAATTTTTATGGCTAACAAATTTTGTCCTTTATTTAATGTTCTACTTTAGGATACTAAGAAAAGTTTACCTTATCTACTCATATTGCCACAAAAGATTACTGATAAACGTTAACCAGAATAAAGGCGAATCAGCGGGTTCTGAAAAACCTTATATAGATCGAATCATTACATTTGAATATAACATCGTTTATCGATTTTGCATTATTTATTATACTTACGCAATACTTTCAAAAAAATCCAAATAGAAGACACTTAAAGATAGTTTTCCGAAACAGGGACAACACTAAATATAAAATAATATTGTTTTTAACCCACCCGTCTGATTTTGACCGTCACGAACTTTTCGATTTTCTAGCATAAGGCATTAGATCATTATCATAAAGAGTGATTTTGGCCTTACAAACAATAAACGATCCTATGAAAAATTAAATTACATGTATTTGCTTTAAAGATATCCAATTAGATAAACAAATAACTGATTTTCACTGGATATATACTTTCATATAGTTCAGTGTATAAATAATTATTTGGCTTATGATATAACAAATTAAACTTAGATAAAATTAACTGAATAAAACTGGCATTACGTTTGCCATAGTGACAGTGACAAATCTTATGACCAACCTTTATTTTTAAATATAATTATTGAATTATTGTTTTTTTGGTTAGCGCCTTTTTCTAACGAATTAATTTTCTACGGAATAGGGTTGCTAACCCCATATCCAACCCTCCTCTTTTATCCAGGATTCGGATCGGTAGTAACCCCAGAGGAGCTCCAGTAGGAATTAATTATGATCATCAGACACTACAATCATATTAAAAAGTTTAGATTTTATTGTCTTTTGTAATTAAGCAGACTATTTTCTTTTGAATGATCACAAAATGAAAAATACCCAAGTATTTACATACATAAAAGAATGATACAGGTGAAGATATGGAACAAAATATTAACAAATAAATTTCATATGAGAAAAAAATTATTGTTTATATAAATGTATTACATTTTCAAATATTCCTCTGGGAATTTATCATTTTTTTTTTGTTAATGAACAGGAATTAGAAAAGAAAAAAACTTAGAGATTGACAGATAAAAAAAGAGGCATTCTTTAATGTGCAACTACATATTACAGTAGAATGACTATATGCATATAAACATATTCATTTAATTGATAAATTAACACATTTCAGCAACAATATCAATGTGGAATAGTTCTAGTGAATTTTATGTACCAAGAAGTTTGTGAACGTGCACTTAGTTTTAAAAGCGATCGAAAACTAGGAAGGACTGAAAATCTGTTTCATAACTGTTCAAGAATCTTTAGCAGTGCACACTCAAAACTTGTTGGAGATAGAAATTAGGGATTTTCTGTCATATAATGATTAGATTTATGTGGAAAATTAATTTATTTTACAAAATCAAGATTCGTTTGATATATGATTGATATTAATCATAATGCATAAGAATAAATGATATTAGGTGCTAATAAGGAACAAAGGGTGTATGCTTTATGTTGTAAATTATAATCGTATAGAAAAAGTAAAGTATTGCAATACAGTTTGATTTAGCATGACACAATCGGGTATTGTAAAGTTTCCAATCGTTTAATCAAGTGAAATGTATGTGAATTAGATGTACTTCATATGATTTTTGTATAAATACAGCTTATTCTTATTGTTAGTAGTCTTAGTTGATGTAAGATTAAAATTCATTCTGTCTAGGTAAATACGGTACTCGTAAAGCAACCTTTCAATGGGTGTCAATTTTAATACTTCAAATTTCATGATCATATACATACACATATATATTCATCTCACTAATATCCTTTAGATTAGCATCACGATGTGTATTAAGGACAACGTTTTTGATGCATTTCACGAGACAGATACATTTTTTTTATTTAGTACCTTCAACATATGTATTTAAATTACTTCCTTAGGATTAATTATGTAAATTATTTACACCTTGACTGATTTTATTAATATGGATATTCGCGTAATGTTTAAAATTTCTGTAATGACACATATAGCGAGTTTCTCATTCCATAGCCAAAGTGCGTTCCTAATTGTTTTTTACTGCCTATGTTTTCCCTAGTTTCATTGAAAAGGCTATTCTCAATTTATCATGATTTCTAGTAGGTTTTAAACATGAGTCAGTTTACGATATAAGTCAATATTTGTTCATACATATAAATTATTTCGTTTTTTAAACACCCAAATTAGAACCTATTACCACTCCGAAATATATATATATATATACATATATATATATATAGGCTGTTCACCATTTAAGTATCATCAAAAGTGGTTTATTTCTTTAAAGGGCCGAAAATCATTCTATTCTAAAGCTCAGTGTGTTGATTTAATAAATGGTTATTTATCATTCTGTTCTATGTTAGTTTGATACGGTAATATGGAGAAAAAACATTTAGTAAAATTCAAAACATTTTAGCAACATGAGAGTTAATATTCTGATTTTACTAAATCCATTAATAAAATGTCTTTTTTCTTAACGTATAGAATTATAATAGACTAATGATTTATTCAACCTTAAATATGTTTATCTATACTAATCTAATTACTAATTAATACCATAAATATTGAAATCATATTTTAATCGATCTTGTTTTTCAATACATACATTTCATAAATGATTTAATTTTGAGATCAATTATTATTATTTTTTGTTTTGTATTTTTGATAATTTTTTTTTCTTTTTACCTAACAACTGTTTCTTTTAAAATTTTAATAGATTTAGTTTATTGAAATATAAACCAATCATCTATGTATAATTATTCTAAAGTTTAGTAAAATTCATTATGTAATTATGATTGATAGTTTCATTTCACTCCATATATAAATAACCTTAACCTTGTATTATCAATTGAACATTTCTAGATGATTTGTGATAAAAACCCAATGGCCAATTTAATATATTATGATTATTGTTATTATTCTATTTAAAAGTTTAACCAGTGTTTCTATGACCTTAAACTGTTATTAATTTGAACAAAAAACAAGAAAAGTATATAAAGTCATTTAGAAGGAAAAGAGAAACTTTTGTTTGTTTTTCCTTTGAAAAAAATAAACGTTTTAATAACTAAATGTAAACTCAAACATTCCTATGGAAAATTTAAAAGTCAGTTTTACACAATTATTTGATATAATGTACTAGATAGAGCTAGTTCGTCAATCAACATAACAATATATGTATATTCTGTAAAGTAATATTATATAGACAAGTATATGTTTTGTGTTTACTCTTGTTTAAAACAAAATACTAATAAATGACTTTCAAACAACGTTATACTACTAATACTACTATTAATATTATTTTTCCGATTATCTATACTAGTACTATTACCATTATATATATATATATAATGTTGTTAGTAAACAACATGGAAAACCATACATTTTGTGTTATGACTGAAAACATATAGTCACATATGTTATTTTTGTGTTTATGGTTATACATTCTATCGTCTACCAATGACTGTTACCAACATATTTTGACTAAATTGTATTAAAGAATGTTTTTTTACTTTTTAACAAAATAGAAAAGCTATGGATTTCAACCATGCTGCTAGTAATTGTTAAAAAAACAATCATTAACGTTGAAACATCATCAACTGAAGTAAATTCAACTATGGTTTACAAGAAAATGTAAGAAAGAGTCAAGCAAACAAACATTTTTATTCAAAATGTAAAGCTTAGTACATTCTATAAATTAATTCATGGCATATGTTCAATAATATATAGAAACGTTAACTTCAGACCTATGTTTTTGACAATAATGACATTTACAGTCTGTAGGATATGCTCTTCAAATAACAGCTAGTCTGTAAATGATTTAGCTATACAAGCACTGAAACTCAAAAGCTAAATATCGATATAAACCTGAAGTGAGCACGCTTGATTTCATGTTTATTTTGTTGTTGTTTATGTGATGATGATTTGATACACAACGTCAAACTTATAAATAATTACCAAAAACTAACCAGTTTCATTACAAATAATTAGATTTTATCTATTTCTAATTACGAAATGGAAAGATTAGTAAAAGTTTATTTTAAATCTGTTTAGTATCCACTTAATTTACTTTATTTAAGACAAAATGTTCTTGATAATATGTTAGATATTCCAGCTTGATTTTAACTTCCTCGCACATCAACAAACTATGGAAAACTCTACTACTGGTCAATTGTTTGCAACGTTTTCGATCTGTAATATCATAGACTGAATAAGCTGTATTCTTAACATTCATAGTTAATAATTTTTTACAGGGTAAGTTGATTTAAATAATACATAGTGGAATATAAATGGTGGAAATATTGTGAAGAAACTAAGTGAAATTTATTTGTCAGTAAGCTAACTTCAAGATGTCATATGTTTTATTATTATCACTATAACTATACTATACTACTTAAAGAGGAAGAATGTATTTGAAAAATCTCAGCAAATGAATTCAAAGTAAATCCAAAGTTTCGCCTAGCAATCTGGTTCAAGTTATTCAAGTGAATAACCATATACTATAAAACTGTCGCAAGCGAATACATCCTTGTGAAAATTCATCTTATTTAAATGAAATAAACAAGAATATCTATAAACCGTTGAACTATTATTATTATTATTATAAATTTTACCATAATGCATGAACAGTAAGGCTTTGAAATACAGTTAACTGGTTCGAACACGTCATTTTTTCAATAGAAATTATTCCGAAGCAACATAAATGACTATTTATTTTCAAATATGTTTCTTTTTACCCTTGTCGGTTATATGCTATATCTAGTATCAATTAAGATATCAGAATTCATTAATTACATAAAAGTAGTGACTTAAATTTGAAAGGAATACAGTCTACAAGTATAAATGATGAAAACACTTGAATAAATATACACGCAATCGGGGAAGTTATTCAAATAACAAAGAGATTAAAATATTTAACTAACATTTCTGTGTATCAATATTGATTTTTTTTATCAAAGAAGTTAATCGGCTTTAGTTTATCTTTTAATTTTCTACACTGATGTCATGAAGAACACAGGTCTCTGTGATTAATAAGTAAATTCTTTGATTGATTGATAACTGTTTCTATATTTACAAACAAACATTTTTTCCGAACATTTATTATTCTGGAAATTTGTAAATTTGCCATAGGCTTTCTGACTAAAATATGCTCTATTGTATATATGACATTATATTTAGTATAACTTTTGTTTCCTCTTCTTCAGTCAAATATATCTTAAATTGTTTTACATTAATTTTGAGCATTATTTATTTTTTAAAACTATTTTCGATATTAGAAGAGGTTTTTGTGGATATTATAATAATTTCAATAGTTGAGATAATAAGTCCATTAAAGCCAGATAATTATGAAAAACCTGGAAGCACCGGATAACTGTTTCGTCCTATTGTGAGACTCCTTGGCAGCGCGCATTTTTAATATTTTTAATGTGTCAAATCTTAAATTTCTCATTTTTTCTCTGAACAAAAATGTAACATAATTTTGTGTTAAAGTTATTCAAAAAAACAAAGAAGGTATATTCACTTTTTTTATAAAAAAAAGAAACATCTACTTTTCTTAATTTCTAAACTTTAGTTTGTTCCGAAAGTTCTCATTTCAATAATTTAAATTGATGAAAGACATTTTATTCAACTTGGATCAACGAATTTTTTTACATGAACAAAATTTATCATAATTATTCATTTATTTTCTTAAAGTTAAATAATTTAAGAGTATGAAAATAAATCGTGATTAAGTTTTGTAATTAAAATAGAAACAAATAAACAGTTTTTTCCTCTCAAACTCTTATGATATTCAAAGTCTAAGAAACAAATGTGTTTAAGTTTATCTTCAATAATAAAATAAAACAGTACACTTAGCCACAATGACATCAAATGAAAATTAATAGGGAAAATTTGAAGTAATAAATTATGAGTCAATTGAAACTAGACCACCTTGGAAAACCTGGAAGTACAAAACTGCCGTTTCGTACTCAATGTAGCGCATCCACTATTGTGCCGCATGAGATTCGAACCCAGGACCTATCGGCCTCTCACGCGAACGCTTAACCTTTAGACCACAGAGCTGGCATCCAATAGTGTTAATGTCTGATTTCAACTAATCGACGAAATTGAGTGACGCACAACCGTGAATACGCACTGCTGAGGAGTCCAACAATAGGACGGAAATTAACAAATAATGGTTTAATATATTTTTACAAACCTTACTAATAATCTCACAAATATTGTACACTTTGATCAAGTTTTATTACAAATAACAATAGCATTTAAAAAAAACGAATAATTGAGGTTCAAAAGTGTAATTCAAAATTTAGTCATTTTATAATTTTTTTACTGTGAACCTTAGGATAAATCAATCAAGCTTACTGAATGCGTATCTATTTTGCTCATAGGGTGACAAGTGTTGCAGTGTATTAATTATATTACAACACATTATTAACACATTCGCAAACTGAAATAAAATTCAGACAAAATAAATTTTGATTGAGATCATGAATTGATCAGTCATAGACAACTATTGAAAACCTAGTATGGGAAACCTCAGCAGTGAGCATGTACGACTTCGCTAGTGGGATTCGAACCCAGGACCTTTAGATCTTTAACTTTTTAACCACTGAATCGGCATGAAACGGATGCTTCCAGGATTTCAATGGTGTTTTAACATTGATCGACTGATGATCGTTAAGAAAACTCGAAAATCGTCACAACTCTCTACTAGCCAAAACAAATTAAGTTCTGATAATTAAATTCAGAAAATTCGCATTCCTTATACTCAACTCATACAGTAATCAGACAATAAAATACATCACAACTTACTTCCTTATGCATGTCACCCCTCATGGAGGAGCATAAGCGGCTCATCAGCATTCTCCATCCAACTCTCTCATGGGCAATCCGTTCCACTTGCTTACAGTTTTTGTTCATCCTTTTTATGTCTGCTTCCAATTCCCTATGCAGTGTGTTCTTTGGTCTTCTTCTATTTTGTTTCCCTTTAGAATTCAAATTAACACTTGCCTCGTAAGGCAGTTTGATGATTTCCTCAATGTGTGTCCTATCCACTTCCAGTGTCTTTTCCTAATTTCCTCCTCAGTTGGAAGTTGGTTTGCTCTCTCCCACAGAAAACTGTTGCTGATGGTATCGGGTCAACGGACATTCAATATCTTATGTAGATAATTTTTTATGACTACATGTTCCTTTTTGATTATGGTTCTCCACGTTTCATCTCCATACGGTAGGACTGTTTCAATATTCGTGTTGTTGTTGTGTATGGGATAGAAAAGGACTAGATCATCTGCGAAATCCGAATCTTCTAATTGATCTCAAGCTGTGCATTATATTCCGTGCTTTCTGTCAGATATGTGGAGATTTCCATAATCCAGTCAACCACTAGAAGAAAGAGAAAGGGCTAGAGTAGGCAGCCTTGTCTGACTCCGGTCCTTACATGCAGTGTGTCTGTCAGCTATTCTCCATGCACGATTTGCAGTGTAGCCCGTCGTACGAATTCCGTATGATTTTGACGATTTTCTCAGATACTCACTCCAAAGTGCCGAAGACGTTTCCTCAATGTCCTCCTATCCACACTGTCAAATGCTTTTTCATAATCAAGGAAGTTGATGTGACGAGTTCCATTCGATTGATTGCTCAACAATGATTACTAGTGTGCCAATTTGGTTTGAGCACGACCAATCTATACAGAAACCAGCCTGTAGATTTGAAAGTTGAATGTCTATTGAATCTTTCAGTAACAGTGTTGTAAACCTTTCCAGGTACTGACAGAAATGTGATGCTTCTGTAGTTCTCAGATTTGCTCACATGTCCTTTCTTTGATATCTTGATGAGGTATCCTTCTTTCCAGTCTGTCCGTCGGCACTTGTTCCTCCTCCCAAATCTTCCTGAATAGAGTGTTTGAAGTTACTTTTATGTCTAAGTTCAGTGCTTCAGCTGGTATATTGTCAGGTCCTTGTGCTTTCACATTATTTATTTGTTTGATGGTAATCCTGATTTCTTCAATCGTTGGTGGAGAGATATTTATAGGGAGGTGTGTGTAATACTTTGATTTCGGGTGGATTCAAAGGAGCCATTCTATTCAAAATCTCCTCCCTAGTATTCTACCCATCTGTTCTTCTGTTCCTGAACCTCAGTGATTGACTTACCTACCTTGTTTTTAACTGGTCTCTCTAGTTTATTATACCTGTCTACCAATGTCTTTGTTGTGTCATGTTGTTGCAGCTTTATCCATCGTCGTTGCTGGTTATTTTTAATTATTTTCGCCTGTCAATTTTAATGTCCCACTTCAGTTGCTTGTTTGCTGTAGTGTATTCAGCTTAAGGCTTGACTTTCTCTGTTCTTGTTCAGCTGACGTGGATTGTTGTCTTTTTGTTAATCTTTTCTTAAAACTTGTCCAGGTTTCCCATAGAGATCCGTTCCTTATGATGATGCTTCTTGCGGTACGGCATTTACTGACAAATTGAAGTTGTTGCTTCTTTGGTCTTTTTCTACTTGTTCTCTACAGCAGTTTCTTCTTTCAGTAGTTCTTATGGGGCCTGGAACATGTTGTTGAGGGCGATATCGAATTCGTTCTTTGTCAATATCTCGAAATAAGTCTGTATTAAATCTTTGTAATGGTGTTTGTCCAATTTTCTATGGCTTCTTTAGATTGAGTTTCATCTTCGCAATAACCAGGTGGTGACCTGAAGTTTTGCCAGCTCTTCTCTTGATTATTACATGTTCCACTGTCCTCCTGAATATATTAATGATAAAACATGATCTGATTCTATCTAGTGTGATCATATGAGACCCATGTAACTCTGTATATGTATTTGCTTTTGAATATTGTGCCGCCTATCATGAATGCACATAAATTTGCAAATCACCATTCTCGTCCCTTCCAGTTAGTGCATGTTGTCCCATGATATCTTCATACCCAGTACTGTCCATTCCTACTTTGGTGTTTAGATCTTCCACCGGAATGGTCAGGTCTGTACCTGAGCACTTCACTATGATGGAGTTCAGCCTCTCGTAAAACTGATTTTTGTCGTCATCATTGCTATCATTGATGAGTGCATAAGATTGAATAACATTCACCGTGATTCCCTTCTTGTTTTCTTTGAAAGGTACTTCGATGATTCTGGATTAATGAGATTCTCATACTAAAGGTGCTTTACGTGTTTTTTGGACAATATCCGAATAAATCAATGCATGTGCAGAAGATTTTATTTTACATGATCCGTGTACAGCGGTATCTCCCGGACCTATCCTTTTCTATTCATCTTGGATTCGATCGGTTCCACTTATTCCGAGCACCACCAAGTTATGTCTTCTCGCTTTCATAGCTACTTGGATAGTCTTCCAGGTCACCTACATTGACAGGACATTCCAATTGCCTATAATAATTGTTTTTTGGACGTCAGTAGGGACACAGGTGCCGTGGTTTCTGAAGAACCTTTGCTTTCACCTTGAGATGTCATAATTCGTCTAAATAAAGATCGTTGAACTCCGAGTGCAGATTTTAAATGGTTTAGAATTTTTTTCATTCTGCTTAGCGTTTTTTTTTAGCAATGCTGTTTTCTATGGAATAGGGTTGGTAATCTCATGCCCAACCCTTTTCCTCCTTCATCCAGTTTTGGGACCATTAGAAGATCTAAAAACGTTACAGGTGGAGTTATATACACCATAAGGTATAGATGAAAAGAAATAATATTTCATAAAACAGTAAAATGGAGCGAAATCTATAGAACAATAGAATTGTATAAAATTCATAAAAAGTTTACTGAATAATGATATTTATTACTATTCTTACTTTATCAGTTTCTAAAGTAGATTTATTTAAATTGCATCATTGTTTTTTCATCAGTTCAGGTTATATATATATATATATATATATATATATATATATATATATATATATATAGATAGATAGATAGATAGATAGATTTCAGGAAACATTATCCACTAATTTCTTTCTTTTTCTAAAATTCTTTTCTTTTGAAAATAATAAAAGTATTTGTGAAAAATTAGTTTGTTGAAAAAAATATAAAACTATAGTTTACTTGTTAATTTAGTTACTATAAGGATTTTGTTACTACCCATTTCTTCTCTTATTTTTCTGACGAAGTTTGATGATATTATAAGAATACAATTGAATGATAGATTTATGTTTTACTTTGATAATTTACCAGACCTATACGTTTTATTTTATTTCTGTAACGACTTTTAAATAAACTGAAGCTAAACAAGAGATATTTTAAATAAAACTAATTATTCAGTTAAATGAACTGAGATATTACAGTAGCTTGATTTTTAATTAATATAACACGTTAACATAAAGTAATTTGAATGATTCTATACTTACTTTTAAGTTGAAGTGATAAAAAGTTATAATTTGTTCAATTTCATACCATTAAGTAAATCAAATCCTATTTGGTAAATATATAAATATGACCTATAATCAATCATGCGTTGGAATTCTTAACTGTTTAAAAATTAAAGAAGTTTATTTATTATGAACTGACTAGTATTAAGCACTAGGATATTGGTAGTTCATGACCTATAGATGATTAGGTGTTGAGACAATCTGAAGAATTTAGTTGTTTTCTGTGAGCTTAAGGAATTATTAAAGATATAGAACGCTCTTACTTGGAACAAGGTCAACCTAAAGCTTTTTATAAATTTAAGTAATAATCCTTCAAACTCTCAATAAATTTGTTGATGAATTCACGGAGTCAAAGATAGACATTCTTTAGATGTATCTAAAAGTATACGTAGTAAATAATAGAATGGTATGTGCTTGCCAACTTCATGAATAGTCTTATCTAATAAATTATCAACTATACACTTACATCAACAAAGAAACAAAAGCGGCTCGACTTAGGTTTTTTATACCAACCTCTAAATTCATCCAATTTTCAAATAACTTTAAGTCCAACCTGATCGTTCTGCTTTAAACTATGTAGATGACAAAAATAGGTCCAAAAAAACTCAGTTATCATCTGAAAAAAAGATGCAACAGAATAAAATAAAAACTTAACAGATATAACGAAATGAAAAGTCAAAATTACATTCTTTTACTGATTTTGACTTTTGTTTAACATTACTTCCGTTTTTAATTCAGTATAGCATTAATTTATTTCATGCAATTAGTTCCCTTTACGAATTTAAGTAAATCAAAAACAAATATTGATGCAGAATAGTATGAATTCATAGTATTTCGAGGTTTCTCATCAGCTAATATTTGGTTGTAAGCAGCTGACGAGAAACCTTGAAATACTATGAATTCATACTATTCTGCATCAATATTTGTTCTTGCTTTATTTAATTTATTTGAATGTTATGTTTATTCAAGGTACGATATTCTTGTATTAAATTAATGTGAATTATGTTTAATTTGACATATAGTGTGTGGTTTTTTTAATTCTGAGTAATTTTTATATGTATAATTTCATCCTAATTAATTATCGAAATAGGTGAACAAATCAATATATAAATGAGTATATTTTCGACTATGATTGTCATTGCGTTTTGGGGTTAATAATGTTTTACTTATGTACTAGTCTTAGTGTTCTTATTTCGCGTCATGGTAATTGCAATGGTTCTTAGTTTTTTTTGGCATAAGTAATAAGTGACGAGGACATAACACCACAACATCTTCGTTCAAAGGTATTTTGATCACGTTGAAAATTTTAAAAGTGAATGTGAATTAATTTTAGTGTAACCATTGAAATCTTGAGAACAAAATATGTAAGATTTATTAAAAACATCTTGTAGACCTAAAGATGTCGAATTGTTATCCCTAACCCTGGAAAAGCTAAACATAAAATAAATAATTACAATCTCAGCGATTATTTCAATTAAAAAAATTATTCGCTTGTTTAAAGAGTCTATGAGTGTAGAACTAAGGTCTGTTTAGGGTTTGCTGTTATTTTACTGTATCTCAGATAGGTAAGTTGGTAATTTAGATCATTTTCATATTGAATATCACAAAAATGCCTTATTCATTCTTTTACAACTGTGTAAACTACACATTGGAGGGTTATCATCGACCAGCACAAGTTACATCTCAACTCAAACAGCTTCAGATGCACATGAAAGATAATTTTGTCTCTTGTTTTTGTAAGCATATGATTGGTAAAAGAAAAATTAAGGTCGATAATAATATTATTTAGTAAATATAATGTAAGATATATAAACAATTATTCAATGTCGAACATTGTTATTAAATAGGATTATAAGTGAAAATCTTCTGAAAGTGTATCGCTATTTCATTTCGTTGCTTTCATCTTGGTATTGTTAGGCTTTAATCAGTGTGTCAATGAACTTTATGTTGATTACTACATATATATATATATATATATATATATATATATATATATAATCTGAATATTTATGCTACATTTCATTTTGTGTTAGCATACAGATATGTTTATTACGAACAGGTTTACATAGCATTGTTATTCTTTATTTTCACCTGACTAACCAAACCATGTAATGCAAAACTTTAAATATAATTCCTTGTTTATAGTGTTTGTACACCCTTTCTCTCCTTCTTATTTTATTCAATCTGCAAACGTTTAAAGATATTATTGATATTTTATAAATACTTACCTATTATCTGATAATTAATCTATCAATAAAATATATTAATTTCAATGAATAATCTCAGAATCTACAGAGTCTTTATGTTTCAATCGGTTAAGTTTTAATAGCCATTATTTCTCTATTCAAATGAAACTAATATATTTATGATTATAGTAAGTTGATAAGAAGAAATTATAAATGTGTTTATTATCTAAATCTGAACATTAAAATATTTTGATAATGATTCTTTATGAGCCGTTGTTGTTTTACCATAAAGAATATAATCTTAAATTACAATTGAAGTATGACTATTATTGTGTAAAATTTGTAGAGGATCAGTTCGAAATATTATCTGATTTATTGATTGAGAAAAATATGATCTTACTATTTATTTTATGATCAGTTACTCGTTAGTCTGTGATAAATTTCTATATTTACTAATAAATTGGTTGATGTTTACTATGTATACTATAACAAGTTTATTCTTATATAATGAATAACATTTCATATTCGGAAGAATTTTGCGTAATCAGATTGATGAGAATCATACAGAATTGTGTATATTACTCAACATACTTATTAGAATGCTTCAGTGACTTGTAAAAAAGTTATTATTCTGCTGGTAGTCACTGCATTATAAAATTATAATCATTACGAATTAAAAATATGTTTTTTTTTGTTGTGTTTTAAAAAATACCATAATTTATCTTCAATGTGTAGGTGTGATTGAAACAAGGTATTATTAATTTTTTTTATTTTCAACTTAAAAAGAAATATCTTCTTTCATGTATCTGATACATGATTTATATAAAATTTCAAAGGGATTAAACAAAAAAGTTTTTTTTTGAATAAATCTCCAGATGTTTCCAGAATTTGTTTTTAGATTTCATAAGGACAAAATATAAGAGGAGTGTTTTTCTTAACATGTTTATTAAAATACTAATTTAACTTTAATTGTACATTCATTTTATGCCAAAAGTTTAAAACGAAACAGAATGGTCAGTGTTACCACGTCATTCAGTTATAACTGTAAGAC
Source organism: Schistosoma spindalis (assembly GCA_946903255.1). Taxonomy (NCBI): domain Eukaryota; kingdom Metazoa; phylum Platyhelminthes; class Trematoda; order Strigeidida; family Schistosomatidae; genus Schistosoma; species Schistosoma spindalis. Next base: position 66,480,260 of record OX336420.1, on the reverse strand, counting down.
GATAAGTGAATGAATAAGTTAAACGATAAAGCATTAAACAGACCTAGGTAACATAACCAACATTGAAAAACAAACAATATAATCCATATTTATTAATATTTTAAATGGATAATCATAATAATGCAATCGTAAGTTACAAAAATGTAGCTTATATTAAGGTACACAATTATGAAGTCAATACTAAAGATGATCATTCAGATGAATAAAAGAATACAGTTTTCTACACAATCTACATTTATTTTAAAAATAAGCTTTATGAATGGTGAGATTTCTTGTTGAATGTAGTAAATTCATAGAAATATCATGTAATACCAAGTATTATGACATTTTTCTAACCTTCATTTAAAGTTTAAATTCAGCAAGAAATTACAAGTGTCTTTATATCATATTAAGACTGATTTGACGAATTGTTTTTTCGTTTCCACTGTTCACTTTAATCTATCCTTCCAAAACAACTAACTATGTATCTGTTTATAGAGTGTGATATGGGGACTTTCGTGGAAATGTGTAAGATGTTTAAGTACATCAACAAAATGTTTATTCATTTCACAATTTACGTAAAAATTAAACATTTGTATAGTTTAGGTAGTCAGTCAACTGTGTATTTTTATTATAGAATATTAACAGGAGTTTTAATGAAATATTAACGGAATATGTTTAAGGAAATCTTTCTCTTCAAGTTAAACAATCTGTATAGTTAATTTTATTTTGTATAATTAATCATGGATATGAATATTGGTTGATAAAATAGCCGAATTTAACCAATATTATGGTAAAATCATTGATTGGTATGTTTTCGTGACATTCCTATTCATTCATCGGAAAAGAGATCTTTACTGACTATGAATGTGATTATTAATGAAGAAAAAAATTAATAGAAATTAAAGCATCGATAAATTACTTGAAATTTCATCCAGAACAGTATTGTCATATTTGTTTATTGTGAAAACAGACTAATACTTAAGTTATCCAAACGCTTTTTCCACTGCTGAAAATATAGTATCGCAAAACAGAGAGTGATTTTCACATAGCAACCAACTTTATAAAATTGTTTGTAGTTTGTCTTACTTACTTACTTACTTACTTACGCCTGTTACTCCTCGTGAAGAAGCATAGGCTGCTCATGAGCATTCTCCATCCAACCCTGTCCTGGGCAATCCTTTCAAGCTCTTTCCAGTTCTTATTCATCCTTTCCATATCTGCTTCTATTTCCCGACGTAATGTGTTCTTTAGATTTCCTCTTTTCCGCTTCCCTTCAGGATTCCAACTTAGCGCTTGTCTCGTAATGCAGTTTGATGATTTCCTCAATGTATGTCCTATCCATTTCCATCGTCTTTTCCTAATTTCCACTTCAGCTGGAAGCTGGTTGGATCTCTCCCACAAAAGGCTGTTGCTGATGGTATCCGGCCAATGGATGTTGCGTATCTTGAGTAGACAGCTATTGATAAATACCTGTACCTTCTTGATGGTGCTTGTTGTAGTTCTCCACGTTTCAGCTCCGTACAGTAGAACTGCCTTGACGTTCGTATTGAAGATTCTGACTTTGATATTGGTTGAAAGTTGTTTTGAGTTCCATGTGTTCTTCAGTTGAAGGAATGCCGCTCTAGCTTTGCCAATCCTCGCCTTGACGTCTACATCTGAACCTCCTTGTTTATCGACGATGCTTCACAGGTATGTGAAGGATTCCACATCTTCCAGAGTTTCGCCATCAAGAGTGATTGGATTGCTGTTCTCCGTGTTGTGTTTGGGGACCTTGGTTTCCCCCTTGTGTATGTTGAGACCTACTGATGCAGAGACTGCTGCTACACTGGCTGTCTTTGTCTGCATTTGTTCGTGTGTGTGCGATAGAACGGCTAGGTCATCTGAGAAGTCCAAGTCGTCTAATTGGTTCTGAGCTGTCCATCGTATGCCGTAGTTTCCCTCACATGTCGAGGTCTTCATAATCCAGTCGACCACCAGAAGAAACAGGAAGGGAGAGAGTAGACAGCCTTGTCTGACTCCAGTCCTCACTTGGAATGCGTTTGTTAGCTGTCCTCCATGCACCACTTTGCACTGTAGTCCGTCGTATGAGTTCCGGAAAATGTTGACAATCTTCTCAGGAACTCCGTAGTGTTGAAGAAGTTTCCATAATATTCTCCTATCTACACTGTCAAATGCCTTCTCATAATCAATGAAGTTGATATACAGTGACGAATTCCACTCAATTGATTGTTCGACGATGATCCGTAGTGTCGCAATTTGGTCTGAGCACGACCAGTCCTTACGGAATCCAGCTTGTTGATCTCGAAGTTGGTCGTCTACTGCGTCTTTCATCCTGTTCAGTAACACTCTGTTAAAGACTTTTCCTGGTATTGACAGTAGTGTAATGCCTCTGTAGTTTTCACACTTGCTCAGATCTCCTTTCTTTGGAATCTTGATGAGGTGTCCTTCTTTCCAATCCATCGACACTTGTTCCTCCTCCCAAATCTTCTTGAATAGAAGATGAAGCATGCTTGTAGTTACTTCGATGTCTGACTTCAGTGCTTCAGCTGGTGTATTGTTGGGTCCTGCTGCTTTCCCGCTCTTGATTTGTCTGATGGCCATTCTGATTTCTTCGGTCGTTGGTGGAGTGACATCTATAGGAAGATCTGTGTGTGCTGCTTCGATGTCCAGTGGATTCATTGGAGCTGGCCTGTTCAGGAGTTTCTCGGAGTACTCTGCCCATCTGTTGCTCTGTTGTTGAATCTCAGTGATTGGTCTTCCTTCTTTATCTTTGACCGGTCTCTCTGGTTTACTGTATTTCCCTGTTAGTTTCTTCGTTGTATCGTAAAGCTGTTTCATATTTCCTTCTCTTGCAGCTTTTTCCGCCGTCGTTGCTAGTTCTTCCACGTATTTTTGCTTATCAGCTCTAATGCTCTTCTTCACTTTCTTGTTTGCTTCTATGTACTCAGCTTGTGCTTGGACTTTCTCTGCTCTTGTTCGACTGTTGTTAATTGCTGTCTTCTTGTTCTTTCTTTCTTTGATCCTGTCCAGTGTTTCTGTAGAGATCCATTCCTTGTGATGATGCTTCTTGGGGCCCAGAACCTCTTCTCACGTTGAAGTTAATGTTTCTATGATACCTTTCCAGTTATCCTCCATAGTAGTTTCTTCTTTCTTCAGTAGGTCCTGTAAGGCTTGGAACCTATTGTTGAGAGCTACCTTGAATTCATTGAGTTTGTCAGTATCTCGAAGGAAGGCTGTATTGAACCTTTGTGGTGCTGTTTGTCCAGTTGTCCAGTTCTTCTTTAGCTTCAGTTTCAATTCGGCCACAACCAGGTGATGATCTGAAGCTATGTCCGCTCCTCTCCTGGTCCTCACATCTTCCATTGTCCTTCGGAACCTTTTATTGATGCAAATGTGATCTATCTGGTTCTCTGTGGTGTGGTCCGGTGAGATCCACGTAGCTTTGTGTATACGTTTGTGTGGAAATATTGTACCGCCTATGACCAATTTATTGAATGCACACAGATTTGCAAATCTTTCCCAGTTTTCGTTTCTCTCTCCCAGTCCATGTAGTCCCATGATGTCTTCATATCCGGTGTTGTCCATTCCGACTTTGGCGTTTAAATCTCCCATCAGAATGGTGAGGCCGATTCTTGGGCACTTCTCTATGATTGATTGCATCCTCTCATGGAATTGATCTTTAACGTCGTCGTTGCTATCATTGATGGGTGCATAACATTGAATAATGTTCATTGTGATCCCCTCCTTCTTTGTTTTGAATGATGCTTTGATGATTCTGGATCCGTGAGATTCCCATCCAACCAGTGCATTTCGTGCTACTTTGGACAGCATTAGAGCAACTCTTGAGTGTATGGAGAATTCTACTGTTCGTGACCGGAGTATAGCAGCATCTCTCCCGTATTTAGCCTTTGTTGACCAGCTTGGGTCCAATCGGTTTCACTGATTCCCAGCACTGCCAATTTGTATCTCCTCATTTCCGTTGCTATTTGACTGGTCTTCCCGGTCTCCCACATTGTCCGGACGTTCCATGTACCTATAAAAATTGTTGCTCTGGTTGTTAGAAGAGGCATCGGCCTCGCGGCTTCCGAAGGAACTCGGCTTTCACCATGAAGCGTCATATTACCTCTAACTCCCAGGGCAGAGTTTAAATGGTTTGAGTTATTTTTTCTGGTTAGCGTTTTTTTAGCAAGTTAGTTTTCTACGGGATGGGGACGCTAACCCCATGCTCAACTGTCCTCCTTTACCCGGGCTTGGGACCGGCAGTAGCCCCCCAAAAGGGACTCCAGGCGGAGTTTGTAGTTTGTCATTAAACTTCATAGATATTTTCCACTGAGATGTTACGCTTTTCTTTTTCGAAATAATATATGATTGAATATTTAGATCGACACGATCGATCGATCAATTAATATTTTGTAGTGAAGAATACTGTACACAAAAGTGAGAGTGGAAATAAATGCTAAATCTTCAGCTATTAGATAACTAATTATCATTTAAACTATTAAAACATATGCTCGTTAGTGACTAGCTTCAAATAATATATCCTGGAGTTCTAGTGGGAAGCAGTGACCAGTGGAGTTCAACCTGATCTTTTGTGAGGTAGTAACTCACTGATGACAATGTTGGATGTGTCGCACAATTTCGTGGATTAATTGATTTTAGATATTAACTCCGTTTGATGCTGGCTCACTGGTCTGGTGGTTAAGCGATCGCGTGCGAGATTGATGGGTATTGGTTTCAAATCTCGCGCGGGGTCGGGGTCGTGGATGCTCAGTGTTGAGGAGTCCCACAATAGGACGAAACTGCCGTCCAGTACTTCCATTTTTCCCATGGTAATCTAGCTTCAATTGACTCATGATCTCAACCATTAAAAATTACTATAATATCCACAAAGTTCTTTCTGATACAAATCTAAGGTTGAGAAATCTTTGTAAATCTCTTTCAATTTTACTCAAAATTTAAATGGATCGAAGTAATATCTCAAATTATTGATACTAGAATGACTTAGTTGTAATTAAATTTATTTGGAACATCTAAGAATATGATTATTAACAAAGGAATAATAACTAACAACAATACAATTTTAGAATGGATGACGGCTCAGCGGTCCAGTAAATTAAATGTTCGTGCGCTAGACTGAAGGCTCTGTGATTGAATCCCACAAGCGTGATGGTGGATGCGCACCGCTGAGGAGTCCCACGATAGGACGAAACAGCTGTCCAGTGCTTCCAGGTTTTCGACGCTAGTCTAAAATCAATCGGTTCATGATCTCAATCAAAAACCTAATAATCGCTACAACTCCTACACTATATCTGTATTGTTTTATAAAATATACACGATAGATTCAATATAGTTTAACTTATATCAAGTTATCATATTTCAATTGTTTTTCTCAATTTCTGACATTTGTTATTTGTGATAATTTGTTATTATGCTTGTTTTACAATTGTGAATATGATTTAAAATCTTTTGTATATTATTTATGTTTATTTGGTTGATTAATGAATATCTAGTCACAACACTTACCAATTGATTAAACCATAGTAACTATGAAACCTTTATGAATGTTTGTTAATTATGTATGGAACTGTGTAAAATAATTTATTCTGATTAAAAGAACAACAATATTTAAATGCTTTAATAGTGACAAAGATTGGGACTTTACACCATAACTTTTCTAATCAATAGATTTCCACTTATAGTACGCTATAATATTCAGTAGTTTATTATGCATATTATATTGATTTAGTGGAAACATTCAAGATAAAAAGTAATATATATATATACATATATATATATATATATATATATATATATATATATATATATATATATATGCAGGTTAAATGAATATAGAAATACTTAACATTTACAACTGTCAAAAAACGCTGACTTCAATGACTAGCTTATCTATAAATATTCAGTCTTCTGGCATTTTCTACATTTATTGACGAGGCAACAAATTCCTAAGTATATATATATAATTTCATTTGAATGAGATACCAGGAACAAGCAAAAAAATACTGGGATTATAGTTAAATAGATTGGATACTATTGGGTTTCCTTTTTGATAAACCTTATTACCTATCTTTTTAGTGTTTTCATTTTAAAACAATAATCCTAATATATACCATCTGATATTGTCCAAATTTTTCTATTTTTATTTTATATATAACTAGTTATTTTGATGACCTTGTCAATGTATTTGACAGATGGTTATATAAGTTTATTTTAAGGTTACGATTTGTTTATTCCCTTATTCATTAGTTTGTATGAGTAGTACCGCGGCATTATGTCAAGCATTATAAGTAAACAAGCTGTATCATGAAAATAAGCTACAAATTATGAATATTTAGGTAGGAATCCATAAATCAATAAAATTTTATATTTCCAACTAAGTTTAACTTGAACGTTAACATTTTGATGTAATGAATAGACCAAATTTTGTTTATGAACGATACTTGTTATGTCTGTTATTTATTCTACCATGAAAGATGAAGATTGATATTACTGATATTGTGTAAAGATTTTCGAAAGTAACATTTCATATAAAACGTGCAACAAGCAATAAATCCTGAAGGTAAACAAGTTTTCTGCAAGTAGCTTATGTTAATTTTTTCCAGAATTGAAATAAAGTCATTGTAAATGTAAATTATCTAAGCCCTATTATTATCTATGAGAAAATTTCGATCCGAAATAAATCAACCAAACACTTAAATATATATCATCACATATACAATGCATAAAGGTGATGAACTAGCTACTTTATTACTGTTGGAACGTATTCGATCTTGTTTAATGTTTTTCATTGTTCATATAAGTGTTTATACTCTATTAACTGACTGAATGATTTATTCACGTAAGATATTCTATTTACTAAATATTTGAGTGTAAATAAGTTATTAGGCAAAATCACAGTAAACTGAGGAGTGATTACTTTTATAGATAAATTGCTATAAGCATTCAACAGGTTATTAAAACTTTGAATATGTTTCACCCTGGGTTCTTCTGTATTGTTGCTTAGGTGCAAAGTATCTTAAAAGTTACATTCTTGTAAATTATTGAAATAAATAAATGAACTCCTATTTATGGTTCTCAAACAGGCCTACAGTTCCTCAACTCAATGTCGTATATATTTATTGAAATTCAATGAAGAGTGGTGTATAACCAGGATAAAATAATAGATCAATGTTATTTCATCCAAGGATTTCTAGTGAATGTCAGTTCTTGATTAAATTTAACTTCAAAATGAACATTACTTATATATTTTTCGCTATAATAGTGTAACTGTTCCCATTATTTCTTAGTAAATACATTTAATGGAACAATTTCGATGTGAAATTTCTGGAGGTAGATAATAACAGATGACGTTCCTGCAACGATTATAAAGAACTTTCAATTCAAGTAGCCCATCAGAAGTGAAAAGTAAAACATTTATCACAACAGAAGAAAAGAATACATACAATTTATACGAATATTCGTCAAGATTAGAACGAATAGATTGACAGAAATTGAGCGCCGATTATAGAGAAGTCATTATATGTGAAAATTATATTTAAAATAATCTCAGCAATTGAAATTTAAATAAATACAACGTTTCGTTCAGCTAACTTGTCTGAACTTCTTCAGAGTAATAATCAGTATTCAAAATCATCAAAGAAATATATAGCGTTTTAACAATCAAAACTATGCTGTGTTAAACAAATCATATTTGGATGTTGATTTTTGTAAAATAGGATAACATGAGTCAGTTAAATGCGAAACATGTGAAAAATTCAACAACATGGAAATAATTAACTGAATAACAAATTGTAAGTGTGACTGGTTTAACACAGCATATATTTGATTGTTAAAATGCTACATATTTCTTTGATGATTTTAATTTTGACTATTACCCTGAAGAAGTCTAGACAAGTTAGCTTGACGAAACGTTGTAATTATTTTACATTTAATCGCTGAGATTATTCCAAATATAATGTTCACATATAATCAATACACGAAATACATATTCTTTGGAACTAGACTTTATAATCTATTAATCTATAAAGTCATCAAAACAATCTAAGGATTCAATTAATTAGATGTTAATTTACCAAATCCATTGCAATGTCTTGTTTCTTTACTTACTTTGTATTGATTGGAAAGTTCAAAATGAAATATATATATATTGGAAAGTTCAAAATGAAATATATATATATATATATATATATATATAATTAATAATATATGGACTTTTATTTCTAATATTTTATCAGCAGTGATTTGGTAAAGTTTTTTTCCTATTTGTCTACTGACTAAATATATATTAATGATTATATTTCGGTTATATATTATTTCATACAGTAAGTAATATAGCTTCGATTGAAATTGATTTATATTATTAGACATAATAGTTTATATATTTTGTATAAGCTTAATTTGACGGTTGTTTGTATGCAAGCATATTTATCTGTCAAAATAAACTATAAAAAAATATAGTTTACAAATGCTAATGACTATGTTAAAGGAAAGATATAAGAAGTATAGTTTCAATGTATTATCTTTCTATGTAATATGTAATAATGTTACTGATGGAGAGATATGATGAAAATGTATTTTGACTAAATTAATCTATAGTTACTATAAAATAAAGTAGTTTAAAGTTAACATGTAAAGAAAATAAATCTCAAATGAAAAAAATAAAATGTACAAATACTAATTAGTAACAAAAGTTGTTTCTAGTCATTGTATTTAAAAACAAAAAAGTATGTTGTGATGACAATTGTTTAGGTCATTTATAAAATGAGTTCAGAAAGTTTTAGCGTTTGATTTCAGCTGTAGTGATCAGGATAGATTTTGATAAGTTCAAACGTAAGAAAAATGCATTCGATACCTCGTCAATTTTAATAATCTTTCAATTAATGTCAGTGTATAATGTAAACTGTCTTCAAAGTGAAAAGCACTACATTATAACATAAATTTACTTCATATATCCATTTGTTTTTCTATAAAAATCACTGCTTTGCTATGATGATATATTCATTAAACTTAGATTTCACAATGCAATATGATTATGATTGTAATGGATGTGATATTTTCATTTGTAATTTATTATATAAAGCATTCATTTATCTTTCAAAAATATGTAGATGTCATGTTTTACGTAATGAAATGAAAACAATTGTACTTTGAAGACATTCTGTACATCAGGAGTATACTATTCTCAGTAACGACATGTGTTGTTGTTAGTGTTACAGATTTTTGGAATGAATCATTCCAGTCATGTAAAGATTTTACTGATTTAATGCTGGAATATAAAATTTACATATAGGTGAAAAAAATCGCGATAAGAAAGTTTAGTTTCTTATTAAGCTAGTGAGTAAATAGCATTCAAAACACATTATCTGCAGTCAATCATGCTTATAAATATACATTTCCAAGTTTAATTCAGTGTCAAATATTTTTGTAATTCTGAGCGTCATTTTTACTGAATCTTATTAATGTTTTCTAATGTTAAAGACACTGGATGATTGTGCAGTTCACATCACATTTTTGTTTTTTTTTATCTAAAAACCAATTGTAAACGAAGAGGCAATTACTATCTGCTTTACCCAAGTGTGGGTATAGTTGTACCGTGCTTTCTAGCTTTTGGTGGATGCATAATTAAATTCAGTATATAACGTAGAATAAAAACTGAACAAATTCAATAAGCCTTCCTTGTAGTGTCAAAAACTGAAGATTGTCAGGCGATCACTGATTGACCACTATACATTTATTAAACTCATTTATCACAACCACACAAATACATTTCGTTCCAATATCATTAAATGAATTTGACGAACCATCTATTTCACGCAAATTAAATTCTCATTTCTAGAAGTCTTTCTACATTATTCTTGAACGGTACAGAAAAGCACTTTCTTAAGAATCTAAAAAACTTTGTGAAGAAAACAATTTAAAATAATTGATTAAGTCGTCTATTGAAGAATATTTTCAGTTGGATTCATGAGTTGATCTAAGCCAGACCATCACTAAAAACCTGGAAGCACTGGACGGCCTTTTCATCTTAGTATTGTGACTTCCCAGTTATGCACATTCATGATCCCGCGCTCGAGACTCAGATGCAGGTTTTTCACTGTCGCGTGGGAATACTTAACCTCTAGACCACTGAGTCGGGATCCAATGATGTTAAAGTCTAAGTTCAATCGATTCATGATCTTACAAGAATAATCGGGCAGTAATACTACTTATATCTCAGTGTATATCTAACCTTGCTAATTTTCTACAATTTAATATGATTTTCAACCTAAACAACTGATTTTATAGCATCAAAGTAAAAATATTAATGATATGAAAAAAACACATTGATTTTATGTTCGTTATTAAGCTCGTGAGAGTTTATGCTGTGTTTAACTCAATATGCAATGCACTAATAGATTTTCACTAATTTTACCTTTCAACAAGCGTGATATTTTGGAAACAGCTTTAATTAAAACGGTTAAAAAAATACTTTTGACAATTTCTTTTGCTTTCTAACAATTAGTAAATTTGTATTTCATTTGAATGTCCATCTAGATATATCTCAAACCGTTCTTGGTAATTTGACACACATAATTAACATGATGATTGCATCATGCAAGGAGTTTTGCACAGCAAAACACAATTTGTTTATCAGTTAAACTCTTAATTTAGTTCAAAAGATTTGTATTTTAGTGTCTTTCATCATTTCAAAGTAAAGACAGCTTCAGTAGATGTTTGCAAGTTTACACATCTGGTATCATAATCTGACAGTCATTTTATAATGATAACTAATATACTTTCAGCGCATTCATAAAATTTATAATTCTGCACAGTGCATAAGGATAAACTTTAAACATTTACACAAAGAACGTAGTTTCTGCATCATAATAACATCAAAATACAATACTATAAAAAATAGTTATGGTAGATATCTACACCTTATTTATAATAGTCTTGTTATCATTTCTTTGACTTGTCATGCTTACCATGTTAGACAACCATAATTGCATGTTGATCTCAATGTCGGTTTGGGGTATATTTTTTATATCATACTGTACAATAAACCTTGCAATAGATCATCTCAGTCATCATTGTATTAAATATAAGAACTTCTTAAAAACAGTCTATATAATTAATGTACATATACAATAAAAATATATTTGCATAATGAAAGTTGACTGTCTGCTGTTTGTATTCTATTTTTATCGATAGTTATTTAACTTTAAAAATGTTTGAATTGAGATTTTCGGTATACGTTTTCAAAATAATTTATTGCGCCTAATGTACTTTTTTGTGCTTTGGATAATGTCAATGAAACGTTTCATGTTATCGTTTCTGTAGCACCTTAAATGATTAGAAAAATAAACTTTTGTTAACGTTAAGTGAATGAATTCAATAATCTGTTTTAACCTGCTAAAGTAAATTACTTTATGCAATAAATTATCTTGAACGAACACTATATATGTTCTGGATTGTTAACTGATTTCACGATATGTGATAGTAAATGTGCATGATTTAAGCGTTCCTTTACAATAATAACAGAGAGTTTTGACTTCGGTCGTTTGTAAACATTTTTCCACTACGCATAAAAGGACACATTAAATGTGAGAAAAATTAAATATTTAGTTTATCAAGTGGTAAGTCGTAGAACAGAAGTCAAATTACATAATTTCATATTTCTGTTATTAAATGATATAAATTATGGCTTCCAATCATTCTACTCAATCTTAGCTTGTTAGTGATATTACTTTTTATGGATATTACTTACTTACTTACGCCTGTTACTCCTCGTGAAGGAGCATAGACCGCCCACTTACATTCTACATCCGCCTGTAGGTTTTCTAGAGTTACTGCCGGTCCTAAGCCCAGGTAAAGGAGGAGGGTTGGGCATGGGGTTAGCGACCTCATCCCGTAGCAAACCAACTCGTTAAAAAACTCTGACCAGAAAAATAATTTTTATGAATATTAAGTGCTCGTAAGTACAACCGATTTACCGGCCATAGACTGACTAAGAATTCGCCTTTATATTTAAGACTACAGGTTCATTTAAAGAAATCTGATCTTAAATTATGAAATAAGACAAATAATACAAGTTTTCCTCATGAAAGCTGAATATTCTTGTATTCTATCTATAAAGGATAACATTTCAGGATATCGATTTGTATGATGGCTCTTGTTACCAAATACTGTTATACTACTTTGTTATCGACTTGAATTTTGTTGTCACTATTATATATAAATGATCAGAAGGGGTTTTATAGAGATTTTAGTTATTTCAATAGTTCAAATCATAAGTCAATAAAAGCTATACCACTACGGAAAACCTGGAAGCACTAGACGACCGTTTTATCTTAGTATGGGACTCCTCAGCAGTGCGCATTCACAGTCCCACCCCCGCGAGATTCGAACCCAGGACCTATCAGCCTCGTGTGCGAGCGCTTAATTATTAAACCACTGAGCCGTCATCCAACGGTTTTAATGTCTTACTCATGATTTCAACTATATATATATATATATATATATAAACTTGAAAATTTTGTAAACTAAGTTATCTTTAGAAACTTTCAAATGTCAAAGCTAACAAGTACTTGATTGTTATTCTTTTAAAGATTTTATAGCTTAACTGCCGATTGCAACTTTTTATTTATTGTAGCTGTAATGGCTAGGATTCCAACTAGTATAAATTATTTTTTAAGTCGATCATACCTTCAGCTCCCAAAATTTTTGAAATCATCCAATAAACCGTGAATAAAATTTATTATAAAATAGTTTACTTCCAGCTCAGCGAACAGCTTTTCCCAGAAAAAAATTACAGTGAATAATACATTATGTAATCTAATAGTGTAATTACAAGCAATTTAGATATTTAGAAACAATATAGCACCATACGACTAAGAGAGTTATATCAATAATAATGATAATTATAACAACTATAACAATCAAGTACATATAGCTATAGATGTCGCAAAAATAGGTGACGATTTAAATTTATGTTCATGCATAACACTGGAAAACACCATAAAAGTGATTTTCTTGTGGCTTACTTCAATGATAAGTACCAAAGCAAACTAACCATACTATTGTTTCATTGTTCCGAAGAAATCATGAAATAAAAAATAGATTACTGTTTATGCTATTCGTTTAATGTAGCCATCAATGTACAGTTTTTATTTACCTAATCGTACTTATATGACAACATAATAATAATCATAACAAAAATAAGAATGATAAAAGTTAGGACATTTATAAATAAACAAATAAGTTTGTTTTTGTCCGATGTTTCAAAGAATAAAACATCTTTCATTCATGCAGTAAGATATTTCATGATAAAAAGCATTACATCTATCCATTGAAAAAAAAAGCGAATATACACAAAACAACTACTAGATAAATAGATCATCTACAATCACTTGTTTTTTATTGTCTTATTACATAATCACACGTTTTTCTCTTTATTCATTGAAACTTATATGCAATAAATACAAACGAAAACCTAACATAACCGCACTAATTAGTACAATTTTAGTTATATTTCTGAGAGAATGTAACAATGAATGATAAACATTTCCATTTATGACGTCAATACATACATAGAATCCTTCTTATACTTTGTTAACACTCAAATATTATTTTACAAACAAAAGTGGAGTAAAAATTAATAATTAATAGAAGAAAGTAGTTTTCCATTTACACTTTTCTATGAATAGTATAACGTTAATTACAAAAAAATATGTGACACCTAAAAATGAAACGATATAGAATATTACATATTGAACCTTCAATCTGATTTCATTTCATTAGGTGAAAAAATGAATTCTGTTACGTAATTCAGGCATAAAAAAAGAAAAAGCAATCCAACAATAATATAACCATATGTTCAGATTGTAATTCGTTGAACAAAAAAAAACAAAAGATCCATTTGTCACTGAAATCAAAGTCTGTTTGATTGTTAGTGAAAGTGTATAGAAGATAGTTTTGTGGAAGGTAAAAGACAAAACGACAAACTATAATTTCTTAGTGAATGTATATATATATATATATATATATAATGCACGTGAGATGTTACACTGTAATCAATGTGTAATTAACGAAACAATTGTTCATTTATATAATTTGGGTTCTTTATTTTTTATTTTTAGAGGTTATAGTATGTTACTTTAATGTTCATCCACTAGAAATATCATTCGTTTATAAAAAAGGATTAAAATCACTATTATAATTCTGCTAGCCTAATTCAAAGTGATTTTACTGAAACAGGTGATGTAAGTTTATTCGTCTTAAGTATTTATGTTGAAAGCGCCAAAAAATAATTGAATCGAACTAAGTGAGTGTATAGCTCTTTGAAACTCAAAGTAGATCAAAGTTGATGTTCTAAGAAATAGAATGTTTAAGCCAATTATTTATAAAAGCAATGGATGACTGTTTTAGATTGAAGGTTTGGGAATTAAATCTTATGTATATTATTTACTATACTTGGAGTTGATAAATTTGTCATAAAATTTGGTTAGCAGTAACTGTAAATGTATAAATAATAGGAAAGCATTGATTAGTTTTAAGCGTTTGTATCAGAAATATTATTGATTGTTGGACTAATCACTAGTAGAAATTCCTCTGATTTTTAATGTTTACCAACAGGATTAAAATGATTCGGTTTGAAAGTGTTGATTGCAATGCGTCTGTTGTTTGGGTTTACTGTTAGATTTAATGATCCAAGCCTTGTAGAATACAAAATCGGTTTCACTCTAAATCACTTCACTGTGGGTAATTTTTGAAATTTTTTTGTATATGCAGATAACTATATTTTTTATTCTTTTTATTGCTAAAAATAAATATATACCCATTAGTAGAACTTATCTAGTGTTACAGGAATTATGTGCCATATCTGATGTAATAACTATAAATGACATTTATTTCTAATAATAACTTAAAATCCTGAACTCATTTTGATCGGCCGTTATATTTTTATACTTACTTCCTTCCTTATGCCTGTTACTCTTCATGAAGGAGCTTAGGTCATCCATGAGTATTCTTTATCCATCTCTGCCATGAGCAAACCTCACCAGTTTTTTCCTTTTGCTATTCATGTTTTTCATGTCTGTTTCAAATTTACAAAGCAACGTGTTCTTTGATCTTCCTCTTTTCCGTTTCCATTCAAGATTCCAAGTCAACGCTTGCTTCGTAAACGAACTATGTTAAATATTCACGATTATTAACCATTATAATTTTTTTGAAAATAACCAATATAGTAATGATTTTTATTTGCATAATAATGATCTTTTTAAAAACATTAGTTTTTATAATTATCAAAATGTTTACGGATATTTTTAAATTATATTTTGATTAAATATAATTTAAGAATGGTTGATTTAATCCATCAGTCACTTCTTTTTTGTCAGACAAAAACACTCTATCAACCATTATATAAATTAACATTCAACTTATTCTAGACTATTTTGACAATTTATTTATTAATCATAACTCAAAGTAATACATAAAACGATATATGATTATTGTTATTGTTATTGTCGTTGTTGTTGTTGTTGTTGTTGTTGAAATAGTTACACGGTCAATTACAGTTAATGTCATACTATGTTAAAAGAAAAGTTAATAAGCTTAGTTAATACTCTAGTTGATTGTTAAATGTTGGTGTTTTTCTTTTCTTTTTTTTCCTTTTTCAAACATATTTCTCTATGTTTTGTTTCGTTTTATGTGTTTTGCTTTGGTTATTTTTTAAATATCACATGCTTTGTAATCTAAACGGTTAAATCTATTGAAAAGTGCTTTCTTTTTTTATGTTGGATATTTGAAAAGGTCATAACAACTGCCAGGTACACATTTAGTATTGAAAAAAGAAATAAATGGATTATGTCATAATTTACTGAATATGACCAAATAAATAAGTCTCATTTTCACTTAAATTTCATTATCTTCTCTCTCTTTTTTTAATATTCACTATGGTAGATAGACATGGATTTTTTTCTCTCTGGTACATGAAGATTTCTACTGTCTAACATTCGCTAGATTTAAACAAAAAACTATGACTTATTTTTTCTACTTTAATATGTAGAGGTGAGCATGCTTCAGTTTTCCCTAATATCTGTGATGAAATTGGTTAAATGGGTTTTTGAGTAGAATTGGATTTTATTATCAATTATTTCGTTTGATGGTTGTGTGCATCTTATGCTATTTGCCTCCATATTGCCATTAAATTACAAATATAATAAGCAGGAATAGATGATAGGTAGCAATGCAATTCAGGACAAGCATTTCACCAGCTTTCGAGTAGATAGGACGGAGGCGTTTGATGCAAACGGTGTTAAGTCTAATTCTCGGATTAAGCAGCTCTGGGATGAGTTTGTATTCAGCTGACAAGTTCTAAAAAAACGATATGCGCATTTTGGATTACATTGCTAGCAATGGTCTAAATCACCTTGTAAAGTATAGTACATTTTGTCCAGTCAAAATAAAAACAGGCCTGATAATGTTAACGTGATTTCGTATTTGTCAAGGCGATTCAGTGTGTGAACTCGTGCACATGTTTGTGTACGGAAACATATGATATATATAATGTAACGTGGTAGAGCTAAAAATGTTTATACATCTATTATTGGTGAGATGTGAGTAGAATTAGATGTATGGATATTCGAATACATCTATACATTTTGGTTGGATTGTTAGATCTTTATGTGAATCTGTGTATAGTTTATGAACATACGGAAAGCTTCAGTCATTCGCCTTCATAATTGGTAAGACTTTTGTAATATCTTATGATATACTGTATATCGACTTGATAGTTATTAAGATTAAAATAAATGCTGATGTTTAATTCATTTTTCAGTCTTATAAGGTTATTTTAATGTCTTATTGATTTTAATTATGTTAAAAGTATTAGATTTTGTTACCTTCGAACTATTTAAACTTCTGATGGTTTTATACGCTTATTTATTTACTTCCGAGAAAAATTCCGAAACTCAATCTTCTACCCATTAAAATTTTACAAACATATCAGTATTTCTATTATTTCACTGGTTGAAATCATGAGTCAGTTGAAGCTAAACCACCACGGAAAACCTAGAAGCACAGGATGGCCGTTTCGTCTTAGTATAGGACTCCTCAGCAGTGCGCATCCACGGTCCGGGCCCCCTTCCGCGAGATTCGAATCAAATCAATTAATTTAGAAGCAATATTCGTCATTGATGCCAAAATATCAATTATATCCTCTCACTCTCTATCGATCTCTATCTCAATCTCTCTCTTCAGCTTTATTTTCGTTTATTCCATGTACAAAAATGAATGATTTCATTTATTACAAATCATGCATTCACAATAATTTACATCTTTAATTATTTTATTTAATAAATTGTGCATTTATTTTAATTAATTAAACAAAAATTAAAACAATTTAGTTGACATAATTGTAAAAGTATAGTTTTATTTAAATTTAAAAATTAAATATCTCAATTCATATTGAATTTTCAATTTGAAAAAAACAATTTGTACGACAATATCTATGTATCACGTCATATATTATGTGTATAGATTTGTTTAAATGAACAACTACAACAACAACGACATGAACAATAACCAAAACAAAAATTAAACATTTTATACATCTGACAAAATTAAAATGTGTTCATTTAGTTTTTGACAGTTGATCTGGGAGAAAAAGAAAAAGAACAAGTTGTGCTTTTTTTAAAGAAAAAACTAGATTCACACAAAGAAGAAATTTTTCTTTTTTTTTCCTTTTTTTAAAAAATTTTATTTATCACAGTAAAATATCTAATTTAGATGAAAATAAATAAATAAACATTTTTAAACTGTTTTATTCTATTTACTTTTATAGACATATACAAATGTCTTAAATATATTTGTAAATGTTTTCTTTTTATTATAAAATTTTTTTTATTTTTAATTTCTTAAATGTTCATTTATTTAATTCAACATGTTATTTTTTAGTTGACATATTCATTTTGTTTTGTTTTAAATGATTAATTAAATTGTTATATTTTGTATTATTGTTATAAAATATATTCATTTTACATATTATATTGAATAAAAATATAAATCGAGATAATCAAATGTAGTTGAGCAGAAAATTACAGAATATCTTAATATATATCACTGATATCGATGGATACCAGTACCATACACTATAATATAATAATATTTTTAAACAAAATAAAAGGTGAACTGAATTTTTAATCTGTAATATCTGTTAAATTTTATTTTTAAAAACTAAGTAAAAATTTGATAAATACGTCATTTACATCTTTTAAATATAATTGATTAAAATGATAGGTTTCACAAGTTTAGTACAGTTCGTTTATATACTAACTGAATAGCCACCCTAATAATAGAAAGCAATAGATAGTTATCAAAAAATACTTTTAAAAAAGAAAGTGAGAATCTATGTATTAAGTTTTTGGTATCTCATATCATACTTTTTTTCCAAAAAAATGTCCAGTGCTTAACAAAATAACGGTAAGATATATTTTGATGTCTCATTAGAAACATGTCTTGTTATTAGTTTTATTTATTTCTAGTATAGAGGTTGTGGAGATTATTAAGTTTGTTTGATTGAGATCATGAACCGAATGATGTTAGACCACATTGGAAAACTGGAATTACTGGACGGCCGTTTCGTCCCATTGTGGGGCTCCTCATCAGTGCTCATCCACAACCACGCTCGCGTGATTTGTAGTGTGAAAGTGTTTTCACCGAAATTTGTGACTACTATGGCTTTTTATGTTATTGTGATTAGACAAATAAGTTCTAAAAAGAAATGCATGTCAGAGTAAACAGCAATAGTGAATCTATGTTTGTAAAAAATAGTAGTGTTTAGTTATTACGACTATAGTGAATGCCATTACGCTGAAAATAGATTTGTAGTGTGATAACTATTTAAATAAAATAAAACATTCGCAATTATTTGACTATAAACGTGGTTATTAAAATTTTATCACTGATAGTATGATAGTAAATGGATATATGTCGTTATAAGATAACTAGAGATTTGTTTATTTATGTGAACACAAATGTTAGTGCAAAGGGACACCAAATACATACGCGCCACACACATCACTTAATTTGTGAGTGGGCTGTGATACTGTTCAGGTGCACAGACCAAAGCAGGTGGTTTTCTTAAGGGGCCACAAATAGGGCCCTCGACCTAAAAGTATGATCCACAAGGCAGTAGAGCAACGTCAGGAGATGCAGTCACATGAAAGCCGGTGATCAATAATTGGTTCATACGCCATATATTACTTTTGAATCCTTGAGCCCATGTGCACCATTGGTTTGTAATCAGGGTTTTCCAACTTCCTTCGGTGCAAACTCCATACCAATCAACCCGGTTAGAGCGCAAGACATTCATTTTTCGTTTGCTCAATTTCGTAAACAACACCCTTGCCTCGAGAATGCAGTAAGTAGAACTCCTTTAGAAGTGTTTATATATGCGACAAAGGTTATATATTATTCAAATAGCTTTCTGTGGGCGCATAGTCGAATTAATTTTTATATTTTACCCAATGAAACATGGTTTTAATATTACTTTTTACCGTAGAGTATGATTTAACTCACTGCAATAGGTTAATGACATCCCGTTTTATTCATCATATTAACTATATTATATATTGTCTAACATTGTTGGTATTTTAATAATCGGAAATGCTGATAGTTAAGCCAGAATCGAAAATCGAAAATCCATAATTTGACATTTTTACTCATCGATATTTTATGAATAAGAGATTTTAGTGATCGATTCGCCTTAAATGCATATATATATATATATATATATATATATATATATATATATATATATATATGAACATCTTTCAAAATTTGTTTTATCTTACTTTATATACTAGATAGGTTACAACATAAGTAATTAGATAATGAATGATGTTTAGTCCTTTGTCTTTTTTTGAGCTTGAACATACTATTTTGATATCTCTTAAAAATTTCTTTTTAAAGCTCTTTTTCATTCAACTTATTCTCTTACGCATTTTCCCGATCACTACAAACATGCATTAACATCAGTTGAAGAAATGCGATGGTTTTTGTTTGATCATAACTAAAATTATTTTTTATGTGTATTTTGCATTCACGACACAGCGACATTCATTTATAAATCACATTATAGAGAATAAAATGAGGATGAGATATTTTTTCAAATGCAACCAAACACATTTAGTTAAATAAGGACATATATAATGTATACTGAAGACAAAATAAATCTAAAATATGTAAAGAAACAAAGTTTGTTCTAAAAAAATTCGATACATCCGATTTTTCGGTGAGTTCGTACGAATTTCTTGACACACAAAATGTATGTTTTTATTGTTGATTTTTATCACTGTAAAAGAGTGTTTCCCCTCCCCACTCCCCCCAAAAATCCTCTCATGTCATATAGTTAAATAGTGCAAGTAATTTTCCATAAAATATAGCTATTTTAACCGTAAAGTGTATATTAATAACAAAAATAATGACATTTCATCTTGTATTTGTTGTTTAAATTTTCCTGTTGACGTTTAGGACTTTAATTGACTAGTCATATTTGACTTTTATGCAACCTGTGCGAATTGCCTCGATATTACCATAAACTACACGCACCATAAAAAGAGATGGATGGCTAGTATTAGGATATAGGCCACACGTTTTATTCTATTTGCGATTCGTCAGCTGAATTTAACTATATGTCGAGAGTTGGTGTTTACTGAGAAATTTCGGCCGATGAATCTCAAATGTGATTGGACGGGCATCCTGGATTACAGTGCTAGCAACCATCCATCTCTGAATTGTCACATTTATTGTTGTTAAGCGTAAATGCTTATTAGCGGGTATTTGTATTGTTAGGTTAACTAATTTATGGTACAACTGACTGAAAATACCTATTCTGTATTCCCAGTTGTTTAAATTTCAGTTCAACAGATATCTGTATTTAGTAAATTGACAATAATTAATAATACTAAAAATAACAAATATCACAAAGACCCAAGTTGGGTCATGCAGTTATGTAGTCGTTGATTGTGAATAATATACTAAGTAATCTACTTTGATTGACGTAGCCATATAAGTTTGTTTTGCTGTTATTATTATTATTATTATTAGAAGGCGTTAAACGTAATAAAATTCATACAATATTAGTAACCATTATGCTTCCGTATTTGCATTTCGATTTATAACAAAAAATAGTAGAACTTTTTAATGAGCTTACCAATTACATAAATGTCATGTATTAATATGATTACGTCATTCATTTTCTTAATAGATTTATCTGAGTTCACTATATAAAGTACAGGTAATATTAAATTATGAAAGTAAAATAATAAACTATATGCATCAATAAAATTATCTCATTTAGTGAATCAAGAAATCAAGTTTTAAAATTCAAATATAAGGATCAAATTAAGTAACCTCAGGAATTTTTTAAAAATTATAGTCTGTTGTTTAATAGATCTTTATCAATTACGAATAGAAATATTTCATATATGTATACAGCCTAGCCTGTGTCCATTTGAAATGTGTTTTATTCTCTCTTATAGATAACGATAACGGTTAGAAATTAAATGGAAATGTAATTTCATTTTTAGAAATAATTTATCGTTTCAGTCTTGGATTAGTCTATTTTACCTTGATTAGATAACTTTATGGAACGTTTCTTAATAAGTTGTATTTATCTGTAAGAGAACATGTAATTCAGCAGTTCTTATTGAAAAATCAATAAATATGAACATTTAAACGTCTAAGCACTCGCTATAGTTGAAGCAAGGTAAATGTTGTTCTAGTATAGTATAGTATAGTATAATGTGATTAAAAGAAAGTGGACTCCGCACATTTTTCAGTAGTGATAAATAAATAAATGATTTGAATTTGTTTACAAGATGTTTCATTGCCTACTGTCTTGAACAGCTGTATTAAGCTATCTGAACACTTTGGCGATTACTTATTTAATAAATTATGAAATTCGTTAATAGTGAATGTTCCTTAACTATTATTCAGTTTAATATATTACTATAAGCACACAGCAATATATTATTCTGAGTGGATTAATATCACGTAGGTTTAATAACCAAAGTTTATATCATTGTTTGGTAAATTTTTAATGTGAACTTTTTAAATTATTTGAATTTCAAGATTGCTTCACAAACATAACTCCTGTTGCTCACTGATGGATGCAATGAAAACCATTCTATCATAGAATTTTGACTTTATAATGACTATAAAGATAATATGAAATAAACACTGAAAGTACTAAACATGAGTGATATTTTGTTGCGAACTTATCTCTATATTATATGGTATATATCTTAATTTTGTTAAGGTTGCGGAAGAAAATCAACCGAACTCTACAGTTGGTAGAATTGTAGCCATTGATAAAGATGCTAATCAAAATGGTAAAGTTAACTATAAAATACAATGGCCAAATCAATATAAACAGTATAACAACTTA
The DNA here is from genome assembly GCA_946903255.1 of Schistosoma spindalis. Classification (NCBI taxonomy): domain Eukaryota; kingdom Metazoa; phylum Platyhelminthes; class Trematoda; order Strigeidida; family Schistosomatidae; genus Schistosoma; species Schistosoma spindalis. The sequence goes on along the minus strand of OX336420.1, from coordinate 66,457,831 downwards.
TTCATACTAACAGAACATGGAAAGTTAATTGCCACACAAAGTTTGGATAGGGAACGTGTCCCAAATGGATATAAATTTACGGTAAGTCACGTTAATTATGCGCTTCCTTGTCATATATTTTTGACCTTGTATTTATTGAATATCTATGTCAACTATATGGTTGACAATTGTTTCTCTTATAAACATGACAAGACGTTATAAACTATTTTGAGAAATAACTAAGATGGATCATATAAATTTTCTGAATCTTTACTTATTGCATGTCATAAAGACTAGATTTCATACAAGAAAAACCGAATTTCTGGAGTGTACTTCGATAAATAATGCATTAATTTAAATTTATTTGCACAATCTTAATACAAGTATTAAGTGACCAGAAATACTAAACCATTTAATCGATCACCCAAAAGTTTTGTTTACGAAGTACTCATTATCTTATTTGATTTCTTACTAATGGAACATGTATACCTAACGGATGAATAAGAAATTAGTGAGTTGACATTATAATGAGTTCTCAAGTTTCACTATGTATAACATATATGGATGAATTATCCATTATTCTTTATAATAATGTAAACAATATTATACTCAAATAGTCCTGATAAAATTGTTTTTCATCTAAGAACAGTGCTACAATACTCAGTTTTAATTTTTAAAACAATATTGGACAGACATTATAAACCAGAAAGCACTGTATCTATATGTAAAGCAGTTACCCATTTGTGACATCGAAGGATGGTTGTCAAATGTTACGAATTTATTGAAGCTTGACATGAAAACCTTTAATTGCTTGGCCTTTTTTAAAGGATTAGCGCTTGTCATGAGACTTCAAAATCCTAAACTCGATCCTTCGTGGAATCATGGATGCAATTCTAAGGACTCACATTGTAAAACAAATCAAATGTTAATTGCTTTCTGCTATGCAAACATCGATCTGTGACTGGAACTCTGTAATTAAACATTCTCCAAAAAGCTCATAAATTAATAATATTCCATAACACAATTTTAATATGAATTATATTAGATTGAAATAAAGCATTATAATAGCTTTAATCATATATTTAGTCAAAGGACATTACAAAGAAACTTTGAATATATGTTAGAGGGAGTATCAATCAATAAAAACACAACTAGTTTACTACTAACCAGTTTTATCAACATGAATCTACAACTTTTCAAATATCTTACGTCTTTCAAAAAGTCAGTATGGTTTTCCATAATGAGAAATGAGCGTAATTTCAAATTTGAAAAAGCTGATTTTCCAGTGAAAAGGAATAACGTTTATGGAATAAATATTCTAACATGCATTTATTAATCGTTGAATTGATAGTTTCGGAATACTCAAAATAGTTTTATTACGTAGTATTAGTTAGAAGAGGTTGAGTAGACAAACCATATGAGCTGATTTGAGTAAATCACTGTAACAATGGATTGAAGGAAGAAATTAAAAAAGGTTAAAATACCTTTGTTCCAGGGGCAGATATCATCTAACCGCTAACTTCTATTCATATACAAAAGTTGGGTTTATTCCAATAGTTACAATGACTCCAGTGATTTGTTATATGCTGTTATTAGGTTCTTAGTTGATTACACTATACATGTTCATGACATCCTGTTAATATTCTTTTTTAAACTGTTTAGATAACCAATTAATAAACAAAAAAGCGCTCCAATCATCAAACACACTAAACTGACTTCATTGTAAAATTTAGTTGTCTGTTTCTTCTGATCTGAATGACAAAACATGCAAGTAAATAAATGAAAAATTCTTTTTTGTATGGTGAAAATTTTCGTTTTGACACTTTGTACAAGGAACAATTAGAGCCAAGAATTTTTTTAAATTATTTTTTCATCATGACTCTACACTAATATATATATATATATATATATATATATATATAATATGATTTTTCACGATAGAAAAATACTCATTGAGTAGGTGTGTTACGTAATGGTTATGTAATATCACATTGATCATAAAATAATATTGAGTAGTTTGAAGAGAGGGTATTATAATAATCAAAGTAAAGGAAGATCACACAGTCCCTATATTGCATAATATATAAAAGGATCTAACCAAAATTTTGATGGAAGGTCTGTATTGTAGTAGTTATGTAAGAATCAAGATATAAATATTGTGAATCTGTAAATAAACAAACTTGCAAGAAATTAGAAACTGGCTTACGTATTTTTAAACGAAAAGGTTTCATCAAAGTTCAGCCATAAAATTGATCTTTTGACGATGGCCAAGGTAGTGAAAGTAGTCGTACGAACTTCTTTTAGATGCAAAAGTTAGGTTCGTTAACATGTTTTTCTATAGCTTCAGCAAAATGTACTGGATAAATTCGTAAAGCATAAAGTAAATTTGTTGGAACATGATGGATAATTTTCAAATTTTTATTCAGATCATCTGAATGACTTATGTCAACCAGGCGAGCGAGAATATAAAATTCTTAATCACTTTTACCTGTCCTTTGCTCAACCAAGACAAATAGCATTCTGCTATGTGATGATGGACTTGGCGAATGGTACACTTCATATAACTGGCTGTAAATAAGCAGTTGAATTAAAAAATACACATGGATATGGCGAATTCAGGTAGTCTGCCTTTACTGATGGTCTTCATTATGGAGCGGTTGTAAGAAACCACATTCATTCGGGCTTCAGTAAATGTTTTCTGCACTGCTTGCCTTAACCTTTGAGTTACAATCTCTATCGTAGCATCATTCAGGAATTGTAATTTTAAGAACAGTACTTTCTTCGGAACGTTGAAAAATTTGGTACTCTTTCAATCACAATCATATGTTTGATATCCACTCCTACGAAGCAGCTTATGAATGTTAATCAGTACATCTACAATGGGGTTATCAGAACGAATCATTCTAGCATGATGAGTTAGGATCATTACTAAGTGTTTTCTATCTGATTGGTTCAGCACTATAGAAATGAGTACACCGTCCAATCTCAGACTTTCTATAAACACGAGAAGGATAACTTAACGTATTTAATAAGATTCATCAATATGTTATTTTTACACTAAAAGAAGGACAGAGTAATATTATATCGCTTTTAGGAGTCCAACTAACATGAAGAGTAGATGGAACATTAAAAAAAGTGAGATACATAGAAAGTCTCCATTCATTTTAACGCGAATACTGGATGAGTGTTATTTCATTATTAGTGTAAGGCCATGATGAAAACCTAATTGAATAAAACTTTATTACTGGGTTTTCATCATGTTCTGCATTTATTAGTTCAGTTTACATATTTTACAAATAGTACATCCTAATTACAAATTATAGTGGATAAATTTCAAGCATTTGTAAATGACCAGTTTTCAGCGATAATTTCAATCAGTCTGAAGGTAACATGTAAATGTGAATTAAACACAATCACTATACGTATCGTGATGCTCAAAATATAGATTTCTGATAAATTAAACGAGCTTAATTAGTAAATAAAATTTATTTAAACAGTGTAATATATGAGCCTATTACATTCCGAAAAACGTGACTACATATTTACAAATGTGAAATATCCCTATAAGAGATCTAAACCAACGAAACTGAAATTTAATAAAGTCAAGAATGATAGGGAAAACTAACATCATAGTAATACTGGTTGTAAAATCTGAACTAAATATCATCACTGTCGATTTATTCAAAATATCTTTCGGGTTAAAATATTAACAAGTTATTGCTGTACTAGACATACTCAGCTCAATAAATCACATGAGGTCATTATTCTACGTCTACTTAAAGAACCATTAATACAGAAATACTAAGATGTGTGATCAGTAGGGAAGACAGTTTGCTCAAACAAGCAATTGCAGCCAGACAACCATTGTCAATAAGACAGCGCTATGGCAATGGTTTTACCCTGTTTAAAACTTCTCAATAAACCATCTCAAATACCTGAACAAGAATAGAACCCACCACTTTCAATTGCACTCTCAATGAGTCCTTCAAATAACAAGACCAGTTGTTTAATGTGGTCCATTTTTCAACGGTACTGTAAAATAACTATGATTTATGTAAACAATCACAATAACTACTCTAACAGATATAACGTAATTGATAAAATAATGTAAATAAAATAAAAGATTATAAAATTTAAAGTACCTCCGAGTGAAAATGTTGAATCAGATTCATTTTCTAGTTTGTACTGCTTAATTTTTATTAATTACCAACCAGTGTGCTCTAATTGTATGTAATTAATCAAGTATGCGTATAATTTTTTGGTTTTATAATTTTTTACAAATTGAAGTGACTCAGTATCTTTTAATTTTGACACAGATTAACTCTTTAATGTTTAACTAATCAGTTTTTATGAACTTTTCACTATATATTCAACATAATTCTATGCATTACTAAATGCGTGATAAAATATTTGATAAGGTTACTCATTAAATCATAATTTCTTGCACGGTTCATAACCCAAATGCATTCTCATTAATTACTTCACATTTTCTTGAATTATAATTGAAATAAAATTTTGACTGAAATCATGAATCGGCCGTTTCATCCTAGTATATAACTCTTCAGCAGTGTCCACCCATGATTCCGCAAACGAGATTCGAACACAAGACCTTCGTTCTCGTGCGTGGACGCTTAATCTCTGGATCACTGAGCCCGTGCCAAACGGTGTTAATGCCGTACTTTAACCAGTATACTATGTTGCGCGACCATCTCTCATTGTCTTATTATTATATTATTATAATATTATAATACTGAAGTCTATGTAGGTAAAATAGCATTTTAAGATATCAAATAGGAAGTTTTAAAAAACTAAAAAAATCAAGTTTAATTGATTTGTTTATGAACCTGACATTTGTATTAACATTAATACAAAAATGAATCTACAATACGTCGAAGAACAGTATACCTTTTAACATGAAGATCTGTCGTTTATATATTGAGTAAAGATAGTTAAACGTATCGTCAGATGAGCTGAAAAATAGTTTTTCGGCTTATTACCATTCTGCATATAAACAAATGTTGGAAGCCAAATCGTGAAATATATATATCAGAAGGGGTTTTGTGGAGATTTTATTAAATTCAATTGTTGAAATCTTGAGTTAATTGAAGCTAGACAACCGTTGAAAACCTAGAAGCACTGGACGGCCGTTTCATCCTAGTATGGGACTCCTCAGCAGTACGCATCCACGATTCCTTTCCCCGCGAGATTCGAACCCAGGACCAATCAGTCACCATCTGCTCACTAGTGACTGACTTCAAGAGGCATTTCCCGGAGTTCTAGTGAGAAGCCGTTACCAGTGGAGTACAATGGGGTCTGTTGTAAGATATCAGCTCACTGAATACAATGATGTATGGTGGCGCAATTTTGTGGATTAGTTGAAGTTAGACATTAATACCGTTGGATGCCGGTTCACTGGTTTAATGGTTAAGTGCTCGCGCTCAAAACCGATATGTCCTGGATTCGAATCACGCGGCGGAGCGGTATCGTGGATGCGCAATGCTGAGGAGTCCCATACTAGGACAAAAAATCCGTCCAGTTCGTTAACCAATCACTTTCGTAACCGTTATCATATAATCCTCAACGGTGTTTGAAATCAAAAGGCAAAGACAAGCAGCCACTACAGTTTTATTAGCAGATAACTCAGATCACAAAGCAGAGAGGCGAATGAATGAGTCAGCGGGTCAAGAGTGTATATATGAATAAATGTACATGTATATATTGTTGGGGTATTCAGAAAATACCCCAGAAATTATCTAATGCTATTCCTGAATGAGAAGTAGTGTCATTTCCCCATTGGTCAACATTCTTCCAACGTGTCATCTCCTTATTGGTCAATATTTATTTGTGTTATTTCCTGAAGGTTAAATCTTGTACAAATGTTACTTTCTATTTTATGGTACGATGTAGTCTGTTTGTTTGGTATATAAACAGTGTATGTTTGAAATATAACGATTCATATCTCCGAGGCTGAGACTTGTGTTCTGGAATCAATTGGCTGGGCTAGATAGGGAAGCAGGACCAATCAGAGCTCTAGGCTGCTCGCACGTATTTTTATGCGTCAGTGTATCGATCGATAATACGCTGCTCTCTAATAGGCGGATCACACGTTATAACACATATATAGGGAAATGAGTGGATTTTTGTATGAGTTTAGCAGCTAATAATAAAGCTAGCAGAATTAATATATGCGTAGGCGTAAGCAATGTTCAAGCATACATATTTCATACGAGTACAACAATAATAAAGGTACAATAAGTTGTTATAGTACAGAAGATTCTGTCTGTTAAATAAGTTATAAGACTTAACCGAATTAAATGTGACCAAACTCAGTTGCATGTGAGCTGCTATAAGTTGTTTCAGGTTTTTCATGGTGGTCTAGCTTCGATCGACTCATGATTTCAACTATTGATATATATATATATATATATATATATATATATATATATATATATATATATATATACTTCCTAAACAGTCAAGTCACTGCATTCAAGTAATTTATCAATTAGATGTTTGTCTTTTACAATTTTAAACTTCTATGTTCAATAGAAGAATGAATAAGTAGTTTTAACAACTAAAATATTAATTTTTATTAATTTTATTCTTATATTAGTTAATTAAACAAGGATGTTTAACGAGTAAACAACTAAAAAGCAGTACTTAAATGATAGAAATGAAATTAACAAATTTTAAATAAACATTAAATTACTAACATAAATGTATGAAGGGTTTAAGAAATAACGATGAACAAATAAATAAATAACTTAAAGCATTTTATGTTGTATAGTCAATTTAACTTAATTAAATACGATGCAAGTAATTTCCTATTTTCTAAACCACATAATATAAATAAAAGGTTAATATGGAAAGAAAATAATAATAATAATAATAAGAAGAAGAATAATGTTAATATTGAATTTGTTCCTTAATTAAATTCACTTTTGAAGTATTTTAAAGAATGAGCATGCCAAAACCGACTAATATGTTTTATATATTCAAGTGATTCATAATTTTGTTAAATGAATAAGTTTATTCTCGAAAAGTTAGTTATTTACCTTTTTTACTTGGTTATATAGATATTATTGAGGTAAGATAGATAGATAGATAATGGTTAGCAATGGGATTCACGACGCGTGTTTCGTCTTGTTTGGGACTCGTCAGCTGGATGTACTTGCATCTCAGAGTTAATGTTCACTCTGAGACTCGAACCCAGTACCGTTTGCTATAAATGTCATCGCATTATCTACTTAGCTATTATTTATGTTTACTTATAATGCTTGTGAATTGGGTCAATATAGAGGCCATACGCATAGTATACACATATACCTATACAAGACTGATCAATTGTAAACATAAGCATCAGCGGGAAGATTCAAGTAAACAATATCAAATGAATTTATTATTGAGATACTTTGAGTTGATTATTTACGATAGAAAATAATTCAATATTGTTTAAAGTTGAAAAAAATAAATACCTATTCAAGAAGTGGTATTTATTTTAATAGACATACAATCTGCTGTTTAATGGAACAAAAATGTCACTTTGGTTATTACTAATACCCATGAATTTGATGTTTACTTAAATTTTAGGTAAAACTTGTATAGTTGCTATTAGTGATCTTGTTTTAAATGATATCTGATAGCTATAGATGAAACTTTGTCAGATATTGATTTCTTAGTTAAATATACACTATAGATTTATATTAGAAAACAAAAATTATTATGTAATGAAGTTGATCTAATACTTAGAAGTTAAAAAAAAATTACTTTAAATCTATACTCTTTTAACTCTTCTTTCTGCTTTAAAATAAGTCAAATAATAACATATTATATTGTCCTATGGGAAGTATTATAAACAAGATATACTTCTTTATAAAAAAGCATAGAAATATAGATATATTTCAGGTAGATTATCCATATGAAATTAACTAAATTGACTTAAATGTCATGACATATCTGATTGAAATTGCATAAATACATCAAAAATATCGAAAAAGGCCAGAATACAACAAAAAAATTTTATTTTTATTCTTAAATACATCAACAATAATAAGATATAAAATAAATAATAATATTAAGCGATCTACTGAGCAGTACGAACATCATAGTGAAACAATTCACAAACAATAAATGGTTAAATTAAATAACATACATTTAGAGAATAAAAGGCAAGTAAATTAGTTTCGAATGAGAATTTATGTAGATGAAGACTTCATATAACTTGGTAATGAATCTGTTTTACACGTAAATATTTGTAACCCTTTCTACTATACTTTGAAAATAGGTAGTATTTCTTTTATTAGGAACAGCCACTAAACATTATTATGCATCGAACTATTTATCATTATGCAAACATATAGTTTTCTTAATATTATGAAATTTGTAATTTGTAAAGCTTACAAAATGGGTAATCTTGGAAACAACTTATGATTTGTTTCAGATGAAAATATCAAAAAAAGATTTAACAATTGCTAAGGGTGGTATTTACACTTCGTGTAAGTAACTCTTGTTGTAAGTAATCTTCATCAAAAAGAAATTCTAAAGAAACTTAATGTAATAGAATATCTTGGTAGTAAAGGACTACATTATTGATCAGTAAAAAAAGCTAAAAGTTGGACAAATCCGAAATTCCATCATGAAGCGGCTCTAAGACAATAGCAGAACCATGAAATTTATGAATTTGATGTTATCTCATTTCATTTACTAACCAAAACCTACTTTTATACTGCTGGTATACCACTACTTCTACTTCTGCTGTGATTATTATGTCTACTACTGTAGTGAACAAACAAATGAGGTGGGCGAGACCAATGTATTGTATATTGCAAACTCACAGAGTGACTTCGTAAAATATAAAAACCATACTTCATGATTTTTCCAATTCCGTTGTTATTACAATTGGTCTTTGTTTCCCCATCTCTTCTCCTAAATCTTCTCAATCTTCTGCCTCTAGGCATTCCACCTTCGATTGATGTTACATACTATTTATATCTATCAACATAAGTAGTATGCATTACACTAATGCTATCACTATTACTATTACAATATAACTAGTTACTTTTCAGTGAAAACTAAGAAATTGAGATCTATATTTAGATGTCAATAAAGCATGTGACAGTAACATATTTATCAATAATTTTTTAAATATATTCCACATAAAATGATAATAAATTACTATTGGATTAATCCAAATGACTTCAATTATTATGTTGTTGTTGAAGTTTTTTACATTTTCATATGGGAACGTTTCAGATATGTTAGACGTTTTTAAAAACCATAATTAAATGCTGACCAAAAAATATAAACGACTGGATAATCAGGCTTTGTATTTAAATTTCAACTATATTTATGACAAATAAATGAGAAAGACCTTTATCAAGATATCTGTGGAATTAGGAAAACCACAGTCATATATATATATATATATATATATATATTCATTGTTTGACACTTCTAGGCAACATATGACCACGTCCTAATTACGATTTACATCCAAATACCTATTAGCCATCTAGTCAGTATGATATAACTAGACCAGTAAAATTAACAAATTTCACTCACAACTAAATAAACATTCATGTTAAAACATTTGATTGTAGAAGTAAATTCATATTTCTACTGGTTTTGTTTTATAACTACATCTCTGGTATTCAGGTTCATAATAAAATGTACACAATTAGCCAGAATACAATTTTAGCAACATCCCTTGTTTATTGACATACAAGTTTACTCTGTCATTACTTTAATAATAATACATTTTGTGCTTTAGATTTATGAAGCAGTAGATGGTAAAATAAGTAGAATTTGACTTGGATTTCACACTTCATCACTAATCTTGATAACAGATAAAATGTTATCAGTTAACATCTAATTCTTAATGTCCTTCAACGATTACACAGATGCTTTTCCTTTCTTTTTTTGGAGGTTAAATAACCACAAACTATATTAATCAAAATCTTTGCGTGTTTCTGTAAAAGTAATTAAACTAATTAGTAAACATCGTAGTTATAATTTGAAAAGGTTTCTAATTTTTCCGGTTGCTCATTGCATAGTTTCTATTTTAATTTTGAGCATATACCGTACTCATTCAAGAGTACTGACAATCTAACTTATGTTCTTTTGTGGTATCTTCAAGTGCAGAGACAAATCAAATTCTTACTACTTAAGGCTGTAAACTTTTATATTTACTTGTCTATCATAAGACCAAAATACCATAAATCCATTTTGAATTTTTAACTATTGTACTTTATTATAACAACTGCTTTCCTTCCGAATTATTGTTTTTAGGTAGTTGCATTTGATTCAGGTATACCAAGTTTGTCGACAAGCACAAATGTCCATATTATTTTGGATGATATTAATGATTGTATACCAAACTTTTCTCAATCGGAATACAATTTTACTATAGTTGAAGATTTTATGCAAAATTATACTGGACCAAGAATTATTGGCATGGTGGTTGCAACTGATTGTGATATTGGATTAAACAGTATGTTAATCTACTCTCTTCTTGATCCCGGTTTACCTTTTGAAGTAAGTTGAAAAAATAAATCAATATATCTACATTATATGAAAATCGTATAACTATAGACAGTGCATACTCATAAAGTTGTCCTATTTGTACCATAATACTACATTATCTCAAAATCATACAGACCATATTTTTGTTAAAAATGTTAGCATTGGTTACCAAACACAACATTTTTCGGAAATATGTTTATGAATACGGATGCAGCTTCTTATAACTTATTAACAGTAAGAAACACTGTTGTCATTGAAGTGGCACTTAATCATCCATAACCATTATTCACCTGACAGATCTAGTTGACCCTATCTGGTAAAATAATACAGTTTATGAAAACCTCAACTAGAAACTGTAAGTTCTTTATACATAAAGGTGTAATCAGGTAATCATTACGAATTAGCTCAATTGAATATGTAAAATTAACTACTAGTCAATGTGATTAAGGACAACCCGGTCACCATCAGACACAACGAATTCCAATGACTTTTGTTGTGATGATCTGACAGCCGACTAATACAATAAATAGGACAATATAGACTAATAAACAGATAATCTGCTTATGGGCTCATCCCTTAGATCTTGGATGAGTAGATTATTGCCAACAGAAGGATCGACAGACTGACTGAATTTATGAATGTACACTAATCAATTTTAACTACTATTTGTAAGCATAATATTTATCCACAACAATACTATCGTGACTAATCATATAAAGAAAAATCAATCAAAATGTAATTACTAACTATTCGTGGATGTACGTCCTATCAGTAACTAGAAGAAACTGATAACAGACTTTCGGTTACAGTATATTTAAGGAAGTTCATATGATATTTGCTCCATATATTTTAGCAATACTGTGGTGTGTGCTATTTATTTCGACATAAGTAGTACATGACGTTAGTCAGGAACAGAATGTCTGACAGCAGAGAGACAAGATGATTGATCAGTAAAGAATTAAAACAGAATGCAATTTGTATGAAAATGCAAGAACAATGAAGTCTGAGCAATTCTGAGACATGTGATGGACATTTTACAAATTAAGCATTTATTATTTGATTGCTAGATTTTATTAACAAGTCTTGTGATTTTATGTCAAATACATCCGATTGTCCCCACCCGTGTTCATGTTCACCGCAATACTGTAAACCATTAAAATCAAAATACTAAAGTTGAACCTATTAACTGAAGTCCTCAATATAGTATGCATTTATTGATTTGGTTGTGGATTAAATATTGTGTACGAAAACTTGTCCATTTAAATACAGTTTTTTAGTATATGGCATTTACAAGCACTAAGTGATTTACTCCTTGTAGTATATACAAGAATTAATATTATCAATGAATTGATTGTCCGATTTTTTTAAACAATACAGCTGACTTGGAATTCTTCTCATATCCAACTTATTGATTTTAAGTTTGAACAAGTTACTGAAATGAATTCTAGACATAGTTTCATGTAAATTATTAACAAAATATCATATTGAACATTTGTTCTATGTATAAATTTTTGACTTCACTTCTGTTTGGTTTATTAGCTAATCATTACAACAAATAATACAAAAAATTAATCATTTTTTACTGATGTTTGTAGCATGGTTTATCTCTTACTGTAACTTAAGATAGTAGAAGTATGCTTAGTTAATATCATATTTAGTTTATTCCTTATTACTAATTGTTATAACTTGTTGCATAAGTGACTTGTTAATGTATAATGTAATCATACAGTCAATTAGAGAGCAGTGAGGCATAAAAGCCGTGCGAGTAGTCTAGAGTGCTTATCAGTCCTGATTACTGCCTAGTCCGACCAGTTAAGTCCAGAACACCAATCTCAGCCTCTTCCATATGAATCATTTATTTCAAACACACTCGGTTTATATACCAACTAGACAAACCACATCGTATCACAAAATAGGAAACATCTGTACAAGAATTAGCCAAATGTGGTTGTGAATGTGGGAGGCAGTGACTAATAGACAGGGCATTATTCAAGAATGGTAAAACGTATAAATATGGTTCATAGGTTAAAATGAAGCTTATAATAAGAGAAATATGAATATGAATAGTTTAGTTCTTTAACAACCATACGGTAATCATATACATTTAGCATGTGTCCATAAATGGATCCCCAAGTTACCATTCATTATGCTTACCGTAGTCTAACACTAATGCCTTATAGAAACTATTCAATTTGATAAAAGTTTCCACCAAAATTTGGTCTCATTTTAATAACAACTGAACATTAAGTAGAACCAGATAAATATTTTGTCTTTATTTAAAACTATTAAGTAATACTTATCTAGAACTGTTCATGTTGTGGTATGTTTTCTTTGATTCACAAACTACTCATTGATATGGAGTTCTATATTAAAACTAAACATTTATCAAGTTATGCTTGATTGTTCAGAAATTCCCTTGACTAATCTTCAAATATTTTATAAAAACCAACAAAATCAGAGAAAAACAAACGTCAAATTAACTTGCCGCGCATTGATTACAAACCAAAAGCAAAAAAAGAATATATGCTATTTGATAAGAATCAACAAATATATTAAACATCAATAATATCAACTTTCCAATTAATTACCGGAAATATTCATTTTATCATCAAACTGAGAAAAAACCAAGGTGTTTATTTTGACATTATAATAAGTCTAATTAATATGTAACTGAATTAGGCTGTTGAAATATTAGAAGTACATGATTTCCTGTTTATGCTTTAATTATGAACTTGATTTCATTGTAAATGATCCTTTAATAATAATTCGACTATTGTTTTATATACTTGGTTAAAATTAAAGAGGAAGAATGTATTTGTAAAATCTTAGAGAAAGAATTTGAAGTAAATTCAATATTTCGCCTTGGTTAACATTGGCTACATAATCTATGGTAGACATCTAAGATAATGAATTTTATAGCACTGCTTGTTTTCATTTCATCTACAACCAAATAAACATGTTCACAATGATATTCCTCTGGGTCGTTATTTCATCATTTTAATGAAGTACTCTTTTATTATCTGCAAACTGATGACTATGTTTAGTTAACTACTAAGATGAAGACTTTAATAATATAATTCATCCCATCTAATCCATCCAAAGTTCGATGATAATGTTAACCAAGTATTAGTAACTTTTGAATATCCATTTCTTTTAAATGTCACGTTTCACAACCATAAAGTAAAGCAAAGTGAAATGTTGAGCATTACAATCCTTTCTCTGCTTGGCAGAATGAGGTTTAACGTTTACAAGCGGTGACAAATATTGACAAAAACTAAGTGAGAATTATAAACTAATGGTGAGATTTTCCCAAACATCAACCTATACGGGTTACCAAGACTTTCAAGATAAGTGAAGCGGTTGACTTTCGCAACAATTTTATCCTCTAATACTACTCTATGTATTGAACCTGACCGATCCTAAAGAAGCATTTTGAATTTTGAGAAAAAAATCTCATCTGACACGGGATCAGAACCGTCAGGGAGTATCAATTCCCTCAAGATTATAGGTACACGTGTGTCAAATCTAGATCCACGGTTTTGAGACGAATATCTCAATTCAGTGGACGCAATGTTTATTCACCTAGACTATTGGCCACATTGGAACTTGGTCGATAGAATTCGATCTGCACTAAGGAGAGCCTGACATACTTGACATTGATCACTACCCGATGATCAACTAGTTGTCAAACATTTTTACGTCCATCTTCAAGTTTAAACTGTCATTATCATTATAAAAAGATAGTGTTCTATGTTTTTACTAAATTACAAAATTGTTAGACAAATAACCAATTAACTTACCAACAAGAAGAAATCCCGGGAAAAACCTAAGCATAAAAGACTGAAAGTGAAACATACTTACTTACTTACTTACGCCTGTTACTCCTCGTGAAGGAGCATAGGCCGCTCACCAGCATTCTCCATCCAACCCTGTCCTGGGCAATTCTTTCAAGCTCTTCCCAGTTCTTATTCATCTTTTTCATATCTGCTTCTATTTCCCGACGTAATGTGTTCTTTGGCCTTCCTCTTTTCCGCTTCCCTTCAGGATTCCAAGTTAGCGCTTGTCTCGTAATGCAGTTTGATGATTTCCTCAATGTATGTCCTATCCATTTCAATCGTCTTTTCCTAATTTCCTCTTCAGCTGGAAGCTGGTTGGATCTCTCCCACAAAAGGCTGTTGCTGAGGGTATCCGGCAAATGGATGTTGATTATGATGCGTAGACAGCTATTGATAAATACCTGTACCTTCTTGATGGTGGTTGTTGTAGTTCTCCAAGTTTCAGCTCCGTACAGTAGGACTCAGTGTCTTGACGTTCGTATTGGAGATTCTGACTTTGATATTGGTTGAAAGTTGTTTTGAGTTCCATATAATCTTCAGTTGAAGGAATGCCGCTCTAGCTTTGCCAATCCTCGCCTTGACGTCTACATCTGAACCTCCTTGTTTATCGACGATGCTTCACAGGTATGTGAAGGATTCTACATCTTCCAGAGTTTCGCCATCAAGAGTGATTGGATTGCTGTTCTCCGTGTTGTGTTTGAGGACCTTGGTTTCCCCCTTGTGTATGTTGAGACCTACTGATGCAGAGACTGCTGCTACACTGGCTGTCTTTGTCTGCATTTGTTCGTGTGTATGCGATAGAACGGCTAGGTCATCTGCGAAGTCCAAGTCGTTTAATTTGTTCTGAGCTGTCCATCGTATGCCGTGATTTCCTTCACATGTCGAGGTCTTCATAATCCAGTCGACCACCAGGAGAAAGAGGAAGGGAGAGAGTAGACAGCCTTGTCTGACTCCAGTCCTCACTTGGAATGCGTTTGTTAGCTGTCCTCCATGCACCACTTTGCACTGTAGTCCGTCGTATGAGTTCCGGATAATGTTGACAATCTTCTCAGGAACTCCGTAGTGTTGAAGAAGTTTCCATAATATTCTCCTATCTACACTGTCAAATGCCTTCTCATAATCAATGAAGTTGATATACAGTGACGAATTCCACTCAATTGATTGTTCGACGATGATCCGTAGTGTCACAATCTGGTCTGTGCACGACCGGTCCTTACGGAATCCAGCTTGTTGGTCTCGAAGTTGGGCGTCTACTGCGTCTCTCATCCTGTTCAGTAACATTCTGTTGAAGACTTTAACTGGTATTGACAGTAGTGTAATGCCTCTGTTATTTTCACACTTGCTCAGATCTCCTTTCTTTGGAATCTTGATGAGGTGCCCTTCTTTCCAATCCATCGGCACTTGTTCCTACTCCCAAATCTTCTTGAATAGAAGATGAAGCATGCTTGTAGTTACTTCGATGTCTGACTTCAGTGCTTCAGCTGGTATATTGTTGGGTCCTGCTGCTTTCCCGCTCTTGATTTGTCTGATGGCCATTCTGATTTCTTCGGTCGTTGGTGGAGTGACATCTATAGGAAGATCTGTGTGTGCTGCTTCGATGTCCGGTGGATTCATTGGAGCTGGCCTATTCAGGAGTTCCTCGAAGTACTCTGCCCATCTGTTGCTCTGTTGTTGAATCTCAGTGATTGTTCTTCCTTCTTTATCTTTGACCGGTCTCTCTGGTTTACTGTATTTCTTCGTTGTATCGTAAAGCTGTTTCATATTTCCTTCTCTTGCAGCTTTTTCCGCCGTCGTTGCTAGTTCTTTCACGTATTTTTGCTTATCAGCTCTAATGCTCTTCTTCACTTTCTTGTTTGCTTCTATGTACTCAGCTTGTGCTTGGACTTTCTCTGCTCTTGTTCGACTGTTGTTAATTGCTGTCTTCTTGTTCTTTCTTTCTTTGATCCTGTTCAGTGTTTCTATAGAGATCCATTCCTTGTGATGATGCTTCTTGGGTCCCAGAACCTCTTGACACGTTGAAGTTAATGTTTCTTTGATACTTTTCCAGTTATCCTCCATAGTAGTTTCTTCTTTCTTCAGTAGGTCCTGTAAGGCTTGGAACCTATTGTTGAGAGCTACCTTGAATTCATTGAGTTTGTCAGTATCTCAAAGGAAGGCTGTATTGAACCTTTGTGGTGCTGTTTGTCCAGTTGTCCAGTTCTTCTTTAGCTTCAGTTTCAATTCGGCCACAACCAGGTGATGATCTGAAGCTATGTCCGCTCCTCTCCTGGTCCTCACATCTTCCATTGTCCTTCGAAATTTTTATTGATGCAAATATGATCTATCTGGTTCTCTGTGGTGTGGTCTGGTGAGATCCATGTAGCTTTGTGTATACGTTTGTGTGGAAATGTTGTGCCGCCTATGACCAATTTATTGAATGCACACAGATTTGCAAATCTTTCCCCGTTTTCGTTTCTCTCTCCCAGTCCATGTAGTCCCATGATGTCTTCATATCCGGTGTTGTCCATTCCGACTTTGGCGTTTAGATCTCCCATCAGAATGGTGAGGCCGATTCTTGGGCACTTCTCTATGATTGATTGCAGCCTCTCATGGAATTGATCTGTAACGTCGTCGTTGCTCTCATTGGTGGGTGCATAACATTGGATAATGTTCATTGTGATCCCCTCCTTCTTTGTTTTGAATGATGCTTTGATGATTCTGGATCCGTGAGATTCCCATCCAACCAGTGCATTTCGTGCTACTTTGGACAGCATTAGAGCAACTCTTGAGTGTGTGGAGCATTTTCCTCTTCGTGACCGGAGTATAGCAGCATCTCTCCCGTATTTAACCTTTGTTGTCCAGCTTTGGTCCAATGGGTTTCACTGATTCCCAGCACTGCCAATTTGTATCTCCTCATTTCCGTTGCTATTTGACTGGTCTTCCCGTTCTCCCACATTGTCCGGACGTTCCATGTACCTATAAAAATTGTTTCTCTGGTTGTTAGAAGAGGCATCGGCCTCGTGGCTTCCGAAGGAACTCGGCTTTCACCATGAAGCGTCATATTACCTCTAACTCCAAGGGCAGAGTTTAAACTGTTTGAGTTATTTTTTCTGGTTAGCGTTTTTTTAGCGAGTTAGTTTTCTACAGGATGGGGACGCTAACCCCATGCTCAACCCTCCTCCTTTACCCGGGCTTGGGACCGGCAGTAACTCTGGAAGAGCTACAGGCGGAGTTCTGGAAGTGAAAAGAAATCATTAATTAGATGAAACCAATGAATATGAATTAGTAGAAGAACTATCTATAACTAGACATATTATCACTAGGGTTAAAACGTATACACTTCGCAATGTTCTCGATAAATTAACTAATACCAACCATGAGTTATGAAAAACAAGATTATGTGACAGCACACTATCATTGAAATATCACAAAAATAACGAGTGAATGACAGTGAACTACTAATATATTCACTCTATCAACCATCTTATTCATTAGAGACTTATGGATTTCTCAAAACTCGTTTGTGAATGAGAACTCCAAATTATCAGAAATACATCATGATTCCTATTATCAGGTAATCTGAATTTATTTATAAAAATGAAGTTTACATACATCAAACTAACAAAAGAATAAATTTTACACTGAAGGTATTAGGCTGTGTTAAAATAGATAGAATTATAAACTAATGGAATATTCATATAATCTATAAACAATTTAAACTCTTGGCATTTGTTAGCTCATATCCTATTGAATTATTGATAATTTGGCAAAATAAATACTTTTACATTCATTAAAACATTTTGATCTAGTTTTTATATTGTTTATCTATTTAATTTAAAAATCGGTACTAATAAACCGCAATTGTTAAATCTTTAAATCACTATTGTTTTATTTCTATTTAACCTTAATCTAATAAAATAATGATTCAACTACATTTAATAAACGGAATACACCCATCAAGACATTAAATAAGAAAGATTAATTCAGCGAAGAGTTCTCTTCTCGGCGAATTCATTGTACAATTTTGAAAATGAATTCGCTTAAAAGAGAACTTTTCGTTGAACTAATCTTTCTTATTCAACTGCATTTATTGAATAAAAAAAGAATGAGACGTAAATGCTTCTTTGTAAACATACTTTACTAATAAATAAATAATAAGTTTATAATACATAAATTGATTGACATAACTTAGGGAATATTATTTCCTAAATAAACAAATAAATACAATGATTCTTTATAAACAAACAAAATAATTATATGTTAAGTTATATTTGAATAAACCAGATAATGTAACATTACAATTTGTCCATATACAACAGTTGTTCGTAGACCACCTACATAACTCCAACAACGACAACAACAATCAAAAGCAAAATATGATTGAAATACACTATTCATTAAGATTCATCTAATGAAATATTTAAAATAACCATAGGTAAATATCTATATCAAGAAGTGAATATATGTCAAAACTATCAATCATAAAATCTATGCATAATGGTTTAGATAATTCTTGAAATTATTGATTATTATAGGAATAATTATGATTTTGATTTTTAAATAAAAAAGATTAGTTTAGCGAAGAGTTCTCTTTTTGGCGAATTCATTTACAAAAATGTACAATCGCAAATATATATACTTATTTTTACAGGATGGTAACAACAATACTGATAATAAACTTCTGTTACACAAGGTAACAGTGAGGTTAAATAAACAAAGGTATCAAAAACATTTTTTTAAACAAGGAAAGTTTGATAATTGTTTGATTGTTAATGGCTTAAGTATTCATCAAAAGATAGATAGAGAAATTATCATTGGGAAAGGATGGCTCAGCATGATAAGATAAAATATTGAAATTGAGATTAAATGTAATCAGAATTATAGTGGAAACACAATAAACCAGTTGGGAGTAGAGGATTTAAGGGGAAGATGTAAGGTAAAACAGATGGCTATAATGGAAGAAGAGTATGAGAAAGAAAAAAAATTGTAAGACATTCAGACTATGGTAGAAGAAGAGGTTGTACCAGTTTCAGTTGCATACACAATTCTTGTTTTTGCAGATGTACGGCTAATGCTTCGGCAATGCAGAGAAGATGCAGACTAATTGTCTCTGGAAGACCTTTACTTACCTTGTAGAGGACTTTGAACTCAGAGTCTGTCTTGATTGAGTCACCTGTGTTCACAAGGTGTTCGTTTATGGAACATCTTATTGAGCCGTTGCCTCCCATTTTTAGCCACGCCGGACAATGTTCTTGGATTCGTTTAGATAAAGTACGCATCGAACGAACTTTATACCTAACTCCACATGAGCAGATAAATTGGTAAATGCCTATTGAGTTGGTCAGGTGCAATAATTTATTTTTAAGATTATCAGTGAACAATGGTCGGATGAAGAATACTATTCGCAATGTTGCTGCGAAGAATGTTCTTTTTAAAGAATCAGAAATTCTCCACTTTAGGATGTGTGTGGCTCTGTTACCCTTGATTTATGTATAAGATTATAAAATGTTCAAGTATTAGAAGTGAGATTATTAGTAACCTGTATATTGCTTATCAACACGGTAACAAAACGTTAGCTGACTAATTCGAAGTGTTTGATGTAAAGCTGTCATAGAGATCCATTTTATCCAAAATAACTGAGAACTTACTCTATTTATATACCAGTTGTACAAGTACATTAATGTAGTTTGAATCAACTTTGTTGAAACAGCTTCTCCTTACATATTGTAGCCATTGAAGCGAAATATTTTAGAAAAATTTGGTCTCTATTATTAATCAATTTATTATCTTTTAGGATGCTTTTTTCTATTTAAATAAGGTTTTTACTAATTTTCATTTTGTAATTCCGCTAGTGCAACAATTTATTTCTGTTTTTATTATTTCGATATAGGGCATTAATTCTAAGATAAACTTTGTAAGCCATACATTCATTCGATTGCTAATTAGTCTTTAAGGATTATCTAAATTCGTAGATGCTATAATAGTGCCAGCATTTTTCTATGATTAATTATTCTTTGGAAATACTTCATATGAACTGATGGATTTAGAGGACAGAATGAACAAAGCACCAAACGTAATGTTGACGGTTCCAATAATAGCTAAGAATTCACTATAGCAAGTTGAACTTTAGTTTAAAATTGCCTCATTATGACTCTATATAAACAACGTATATATATATATATATATATATATATATATATATATATATATATATATATATATATATATATCAATCTAAGCTTTTTATCAACGTAAGATCTCAGAAATGATTGACCTATCACAATGGAGAAGTATTATACATAGGAGGAAACTTACGAAGTACAGATTAAAACATTGGTACAACAGTTTCTTTCCCGTTAAAATATTTAAATTAAATAATTTTTTTGTAATATACATACATGCAATTAAACTTCATTTAATAAAGAACTTCAATGTATTTTTTACAGATCAATTCTCATGGTCTTTTAAAAACAAACCGTATTATAGATAGAGAGTCCCAATCAATTTATCAATTTACAGTTCTAGCTACTGATGGTGGAGTTCAGTTAGAAAATAGATATTTACCGGTTAATTATCAGATGAATGATTATGACGAAGAAATATATGAAGTATCAAAACATAAAATAACATCACAAAATAAAAATAAAATTCATACATCTGCAGTCACTGTACGCATATTAGTGTCAGATTTGAATGATAATACTCCAATATTTGTATATCCAAACACAAGTGTTTTTAAGGTGAGTTAATTCTTCTGGTTAAAAATATTTTTAAATAATAAACCTATCGATTTTGGAAACATAATTTATCAGTATTATTAACTAATTCTCTTCCTGACATGGCTACGACACCAAAAACATAATAAGTAACTACCCATATTTATATAATGAGTACATAAACAACGTGACTGTTACCTCATTTGCTCAATTCCATATTTATTTTATTATTAAATAAGTTAATCAGTCATTAGACGATGATCATCAGATAAGTTTCTTAAGTCGTAGTTGGTTTTTTTTCTCATTTTTATTTAATTTATTCAGAATGAGATAGGCAAACAGTTTCAATATTTCTTAGTCATTTAAATCTTACATACTATGGAATTTCATAGTGTAGGTAATCTATCTTCTGTTGAAAAAAATGTCAACAGTTAAATTTATGTGAATTACCTAGAATAAAAAATATATGATACAAACACTTCTATGAAAAGAATTTCCAGCTCTTCATATCTTATATTTGTTATATAAGAAGGATTTACTTTTTCTTTTGAATGACTGTTAAACATAGGTTATTTTTGTTGTACTTTACAATTACGATAAACTGGATAAATAAAATGATAAATGAATGTCATGTAGGACAAAAGACGAAAAACCATCATATAAACGGTTCATGGTTAGCTTTAGAGTAAGAAAAGCGAACTCTATTCAACTTGTCCTTATTATGTATTCCATTTTTAAATGACCGATGATCATATTGATTGCTTTGAAATATTTACAGCTTTAGTGACTTCATCTTGTTCGAGATGTGTGTAATGAGTTTGTTAGATGTGCGGTTTTATGTAATGGAAAACTATATAAAATTCAAACAAATAGTGCTGATTCATTTCATTCACAACAAAAGATTGTAAGCCTTTAAAGCTTTCTTTATACTAATTGAAAGCATATAAATGTTTATAATCTGTATGTGTATTCAAGGATGTGTAATGTAACTATATTAAACGTATATAATATTTACTCAGACAATAAATTATTCTAAGCAAAAATGGAGACTGATCAATTGCGGTCCTAAACATTAATGGGAAGATTCAAGCAAACAATAAGAAATGAGTAAATTATTATAGATTTTATAGTACCATATCTCAAAAACACAATCACCTATGTCTAGCTAATAAACACAACTTCATTAACCCATTAACGTAAGACTTAGGTGCTTGTCATTTTCAAAAATATGAATCCATACCTTAAACATATTATTACTCTTATTTATTTAGTTTGTTAACAGTCATTTGCTCTTGCATCGGTAATCACCATCATACAAACTTTGGACAATGAATAATCGAATCAAAATGAAAATAACAAATAAAAAATATATTTGAACAGCTTAAATTATCAAAATACATTTTTATACTTTCTTCCATGATTTAGAATACAATATTTTATCAACAATAGGAAATTCAGTATATAAGTTGTTGAAAGTTTCTTTATTACTACTCATACATCTTTCTGATTCATGCCTGTCATCATGAATCTTAGTTTTAAATTGTTGTGAGCATTGACTTCCAGTTAACTTAAAATGTAATGTGTATTGAGGTAGTTGATATATATAAGTTAAAATTAAGTTATATCTTGTGTATTATTACTGGCTATTTTCACAGACATTTTATGCTTTTTACACCTGCGTCATAAACAAATGTTGATATCGATTTTTAAGGGATGATCACTTAACAGACGTTCGTGATAAATATTATACCGTCATTTATGGAAAAAAAAGAACATATATCAACGGGTGATGATGAGACGTAGAATCGGTAATCACATAGTCATTTGTTTTTATAAATACCGTAGACATTCTTGAGGATTTTTAAAAAACAAACAAATATTTATATTAAACAATGAAAATCGATCTCAAACTTTATTTCTTCTTCCTTGCTAGTGTTCTTTAAGTTTGTATTACTTTCACCAATAACTTCAGTTATAAGTAAATCTTTAAGTTCTATCAAATATTCTATACAGCCTTACTCAAAGTAAACAGTTTTGTTTCTAATCCCTGTTTCGAAATAGCATTAATTAGTACATGTATAGTAATTTTATTCTATTTGAACATAAATATTGACACAAAAGGGCACTGAATACATATACGCTACGCAAGTCACTTGATTTGTGTGTGGGCTGTGACCCTGTCCGGGTGCCTACACCGAAGTAGGTGGTTCTCTTGGGGGGGGAGCACTCCCAAGGCTTTTAATGTAAATGTCTAATTCACAAGGCAGTGGAGCAACTTCAGGAGATTCAGTCCCACGGTAGTGACCAATAATTGGTTCATACGGCATTTGTTCCTTCAGGATCCTGGCGCCCATGTCCACTATTGGTTTGTAATCATGGTTTTCCAACTTCCCAAGGTGGATCCTCCATATCTACATGTATAATAAACATATATATTTGCGATAAGTGAACTTGACAAAGCGATGTACATTATCGTTGTTTATTTTAATTTCTTCCGAACTACTTGGTCTCAGTGACATGTAAACTAAACTTAAATATAATTAGAAATGTACAACAAACAGAAGTTATGAGATATCACTTTTTAAAAAAGTCAACATAATATTTACGTTTTTGGTTAACCTTATTAAATGAATAAATTCCTTATTAGCTCATGACAGAGCATGTCAAGTTGAATATTATCTACTTCAAAATTATTTTGAAATAATAATTTAACGCAACATTTTTGTTGCTATGAGAGAATTTTGCAAAGTTACTCATTATTCACATACTAAGTATTTTATTTTTCGGAATAAACGTTTCTATAATAAATCTAATTAAACTACTTCATTTCTATTAGAAATATTGTTCTTGTCAAGCACCATAGGTAAAAATAGATGTAACAAACTTACTTACTTACACCTGTTACTCCTCGTGAAGAAGCATAGGCTGCTCATGAGCATTCTCCATCAAACCCTGTCCTGGGCAATCCTTTCAAGCTCTTTCCAGTTCTTATTCATCCTTTCCATATCTGCTTCTATTTCCCGACGTAATGTGTTCTTTAGATTTCCTCTTTTCCGCTTCCCTTCAGGATTTCAAGTTAGCGCTTGTCTCGTAATGCAGTTTGATGATTTCCTCAATGTATGTCCTATCCATTTCAATCGTCTTTTCCTAATTTCCTCTTCAGCTGGAAGCTGGTTGGATCTCTCCCACAAAAGGCTGTTGCTGAGGGTATCCGGCAAATGGATGTTGATTATGATGCGTAGACAGCTATTGATAAATACCTGTACCTTCTTGATGGTGGTTGTTGTAGTTCTCCAAGTTTCAGCTCCGTACAGTAGAACTGCCTTGACGTTCGTATTGAAGATTCTGACTTTGATATTGGTTGAAAGTTGTTTTGAGTTCCATATAATCTTCAGTTGAAGGAATGCCGCTCTAGCTTTGCCGATCCTCGCATTGACGTCTGCATCTGAACCTCCTTGTTTATCGACGATGCTTCACAGGTATGTGAAGGATTCCACATCTTCCAGAGTTTCGCCATCAAGAGTGATTGGATTGCTGTTCTCCATGTTGTGTTTGAGGACCTTGGTTTCCCCCTTGTGTATGTTGAGACCTACTGATGCAGAGACTGCTGCTACACTGGCTGTCTTTGTCTGCATTTGTTCGTGTGTATGCGATAGAACGGCTAGGTCATCTGCGAAGTCCAAGTCGTTTAATTTGTTCTGAGCTGTCCATCGTATGCCGTGATTTCCTTCACATGTCGAGGTCTTCATAATCCAGTCGACCACCAGGAGAAAGAGGAAGGGAGAGAGTAGACAGCCTTGTCTGACTCCAGTCCTCACTTGGAATGCGTTTGTTAGCTGTCCTCCATGCACCACTTTGCACTGTAGTCCGTCGTATGAGTTCCGGATAATGTTGACAATCTTCTCAGGAACTCCGTAGTGTTGAAGAAGTTTCCATAATATTCTCCTATCTACACTGTCAAATGCCTTTTTATAATCAATGAAGTTGATGTTTAGTAATGTAACAAAGTTATACTGATAATAGTTTGTTGTCATTATTTAAAAACCTAAACTCATTCATTGAAATCTGCTTGACTTTTTTTCGAATAGATATACTTTAATTAATTCTATATTAAAATTAACATTTAAAAATTAGTATTAAACTTGTTTCTTAATTTAAAGGTCCGACTTTCTGCACATGAAAAAAAAGGATTTATAGTAACACGATTAGTAGCTGTTGATAAAGATTCAGGTCGAAATGGTGAAATACATTACAGTTTACTTAAAGGTGATCCCAAACATATATTTGGATTACGTCATGATACAGGAGAGATAATTGTAACAAATACAATTCATAAATCTAAAGATGCAAGTACAATATTTCATTAAACCTTATAATGATTGTTTATATATTTGTTTTCTATTTTTTCAAAAATAATTCAAAGATTTATCAGTCTAGTTTATTTTATTTCTGTCATCTCAGCATTTATCTTCCCGAGAATTTGCTGGATGTGCACTGATAGGTAGTCTCATACTAGGATGAAATAGATGTTCAACAATCGCAGGTTTTTAGTGTTAGTTTAATTCACATTAGTTTTCAATCACAACAACATTCCACAATATCCACGACCCTTATATTTATAAAATGGTTATGAATGAAAATGCTGAATGAATGTATCAAACACATGTTAGACAATGATTAAGACGCATTGAGAACATGTGAACATTTAGATGCATTTATTAGTTCAATGGGATTCATTTTGCACAGCAATCAAGAAATATTAGAAATACAATCTAAAGAAATTTCGATTTTCGAGAAATCCAATGTTTATGATTCAACTGGTACAAATTCTAAGGATTTGAGAATATTTGATATTCAAAAAATCTAATAAAAAATACTGATTCAGTGTTTTATATTTAAAGAAAACAATAACGAAACACTGGGTAGCTGCAGTAAAATTATTATGCAATAAGCAGCTTATTAGAATGGAACAAGTTCTACTAATATTCACTATCCTCATTTACCAATAATCTTATTATAACAAGTTAAATTAGTTTAGTTATTGTAGTTGATTGAAATTACGAAGCTAATTTTATTTTAATGGTTCAGTCATCATTTTTGATTCCAATTGCTTCGTGTCATAGGGTAAATAGATTTTAAGATCATAAATGAACATTCTACTGGGCTTCATTTGTAACGGAGTAACGAAATTGTATAGTTCTGTAATTCCTCGATACCAAAATATAGAATGATTTCATCAACGTGTAGTGAATAAATTTAATTTTTTGGAGAGTGAATTTTGTTTACTTTATTAATGAATTATTAACTTCTCCTTCATTATTTGTGCAATTAGGTTTCCACAATTTTATCGATTCAAGCATCAGATCGTGGAGTTCCACCGAAATCTAGTAAAATAGACGTTCACATTATTATAACTGACTCGCCACCAATTGGTAGAAGTCTTGGTACACTTGATGAATATCAGTTGGCTAATTTAAAATCACTTGGCTTAATTGGTATCACTGAAGTGGATAACACTGGAGCTGTTGAATTGAATAAACTAATTATGATGTGTATTGTTGTATCAACAGCCATATTATGCATTATATTGATTGTTACTATTGGAGTGTTTGCTAAACGTACAACTTGTAAAAATATTTTCACCTCAATAAAACAACGTCAATCTACAAAAATCAGAAAGACAAGAGAAAAAAATAACGTTCCTGATGTTATTTGTAAAGATAATGATGATGATATTAATCAGCCGGATGAATTTCAAGAAGAAATGAAAAACCTTAAAGGTATGTTATATTACGGAAACTTTTGTGATCCATCAATACGGATTCATAAATTTGTTATGAACTATATTTGATAGTTAGCCTGTGGCTTTTATTCTAGTTTTACATTGCGTTAAGATAGATTCAAATTTATTTTGCCTTTCTAGTTGGTTTTTAGTGAGAACGTTGTGGGAAATATCCTGCAAATACATGTTTTCAGAACATACATATGATAGGATAAATGTCATTTAAGTATTGTATATTTTCAACGTTATAATAATTGGTAAATAAAGATGGTCTATTATATGTGTATTATATACTGTAAAACATATTGTTACTGTTTCTCTGAATTTTTCCATATAATTAAAAAATACAAATTAAATGGATAATTACTCAAATGACAGGATGATTTATAGTTTTTTGTTTTGAGAAACGTTGGTCAAAGACTCAAATGTAAATAATAAGTTACTATAACAACGGAAGACTTTAGGGAAGATGAATTCACTGAGGACTGTTAGTATGATAACACTGCCATACTCGATATGTTCATTTGATCCTGTCTTGAAAATATCACTCTTTTGATCTACTAGGTAATTTAGACAATTTATTCATAAGTAAATCGTCATTTGTGTAGTACCCAGTACCAAACCTCACTGCTTATTTCACATGGAAGATAGACTTAGATACTGATTTCAAAACTTTGTAGTCTTGTACTGCCAATCTACAAAGTGTTTCTGTTGGAAATCCAGGAATAAGTGTGCTTTCATAATAATTAAAAACATATTCCAGCCAAACTCTCAGACATTAGCTGTTATAACTAAATAAGTATAGATGTGGCTCAATTCGTAGAAGAGACAAAAGCAATAGATAGTGTTTTATTTACATCAGCAAATCAACGATATCTCTGCATACACTGACTTTTACAATTTTAATTTACAACAGCTAATATTCTGGTTTAAAATAAAACAATTTGATTAGTACTTGTCTTTTATTAATCAATATAATTAGTAATATTGCACTGTTCAACCTCTGAAAACACTAAATAAAGCTACTCTATTGAGTTGTGAAATTATTTCAGTCTAACACTAATCTTTTTAGTTAAATACACGTGATCAAATCTACTGCTGGAAATCGACTTGAATAGCGTATTGTCACTTCGTACTAAAACAGTGCTCTAATTTCATAATATTTTTTCCACCTAACAGCAGTTGACGACAAAAACATTTGAATTTTCACTTATACTGAATTAGAATGTGACTGTTTGTATTTAGATATTTAATTAAATAACCAGGTATATCAACCAATTAGGGTCAATAAAAATTTTGACAGCAGTTTTCACTAGTATGATACATGTTATATTGCAAATGCTTTTCAATGCAAACGATAATGCAGTAAAATGTATTTTATTATGTAATATGAGCTCAATTCAAGTACATTTGTGCATTGTAATTTATTTTGTTTATTATTATTATTAATATGTTAAGTTAACCAAACAAACTCTTCATTTGTATTAGTATTTATCGAAATGTTTGTTTTCTTTTCTTTTCTTTTTTATAGAAAAGAATTCAATTGAATTCTGTGATGTTTTATCTCATGTACAATATAATCATTATCAGGAAATGGCACAGAAAAGTTCACTTATTCCTAAAACACCAAATACTCTAGCTAATGCAATAAAACTTGATCATTTACTACAGTTTGTTAAAGATAATGATAATATTATTACTAGTGATAGTAATCTTTATAATAATAATAACACTAATGAAGATACTTTTTCTAAATCTACATTAACCAATTTACACTGTGATAATATATGTTCACCTGATATAAGTATCAGTTTACCTTCTTATACAAAAAATAATTTTACTAATGATACATTATTTATGGGACATTTAGAATGTAATCGTTTAATTACCACAGAAGTAAGTATATATTATTATTATTATTTTTGAATAAGATGTGTGATCTATTACTGATTATTTCAAGATGTAGTTATGCTTACTGAGCTCATAATGGATTAAATGAGTTAAAAGTGTTCATTCAATTGGATCTTTGATATAATAGTTCTTTAAACTATATTCATATGTCACTCCATACATACTTGACTTGATCTAATATGCTTTATTATCTCATATATCTTTGTAATAATTATGAAATAGAATGGTTTACTTACTTACTTACGTCTGTTTCTCCCAATCGAGCAAAGGCCGCCGACCAGCATTCTCCACCTCACTCTGTCCTGGGCCTTCCTTTCCAGTTCTATTTAATTGTTGTTCGTTTTTCTGATGTCTGCCTGCATTTCTTGGCGTAATATGTTCTTCGGTCTTCTTCTTTTCCTTCGGCCTTAATGATTTCATGTAAGGGTTTGTCTTGCTACGCAGTTGAGTGCTTTCCTCAATGTATATCCTATCTACTTCCAGCGTTTCTTCCTGATTTCTTCCTCCGCTAGGATCTGATTTGTTCTCTCCCGTAGCAGGTTGTTGCTGATATTGTCTGGCCAACGGATCCGAATTATTATAATTGTTAATAAACACTTGTATCTTTTAGATGATGGCTTTCGTATTTCACCAAGTTTCCGCCCCATACAGTAGGACTATCTTGACATTTGTGATGAGAATTCTGACTTTGGTGTTGGTTGACAATTGTTTTGAGTTCCAAATATTCTTCAGCTGTAAATATGCTGCTCTTGCTTTATTGATCCGCGCTTTCACATCTGCATTAGATCCACCATGTTCATCAACGATGCTGGCCAGATATGTAAAGGTTTTTACATCTTCCAAATCTTCTCCGTCAAGTGTGATTCGATTGTTGCATGCTGTGTTGCTTCGGAGAATCTTGCTTTTCCCTTTGTGTATGTTGGGACCTACTACTGCTGAGGCTGCTGCTACACTGGTTGTCTTCTCCTGCATTTGTTGTTGCGTGTGCGATAGAAGAGCCACACCATCTGCAAAGTCTACATTGTCCAGCTGCATTCTAGCTGTCCAAATAGAATTTTAATAAACTTCAAATCATTCTATGAAGAACTAGATTTGATTTAATAGTAACCTTAATTAAAATTCTGTTCAATCAATCAATTCTCTTTAAAATCTGTATTTATTCGAACATTTGGTCTGTAAACTGTTATACCGCGATCAAATATAATTAGTGAAAAAAAAATGTAATTTGTGAGATTATTTTAAACCAAATAGTTTACCAAATTTGCATTCTTTGTAATAATTTGTGAACATATACGGAAAAATTAATTCTTCAAGCGTGTAGACATTACTACAATTTCGTTGAGTCGTAATTTTTCAGATGAGATGATCGTATATAACTATAAAATTTCTTCACAGTTGAAATCATGAGTGGATCCAAGCCAGATCACCATTGCAAACAATGGGAACAAGGAATGGCCTCTTCGTTCTAGTAAAGGACTCCTCAGTTGTGTGCATTCATGATCTATCATACCGGACTCAAACTCAGAATCTTCAACCTCGCGCGTTGTCCGTTTAAGTCAGTTATCACACTACATTCATTCGCTGCTATTAAGGATTTAGGCAGTTGATAATCAAAAAGGTTACCATATATTTAATTGATACACAGATAAAGTCACTAACCGAAATGCCCTGGACCTTGGTTTTGTGTTTGTTATCATAAACGTCAAAATGAAACGATAGTCTTAATTTGGTCGATGTTTCACTTGCTGTTCCAATAGGTTACCGTCACGACTGGCAGAGTTATTACTCAGCTACTTCAGAAGTAACTGACAGGGCAATAATTTGATAAATGTTCACTGTATTCTTGACTAATTATCAAAATCTATTAAATTCTTTATTTAGTAAATCTTTAACTCAAAGCAACTAATAAACGTTTTCAAAATCATACAGTGCACAACCAGTTATGACAGGGATAAATGCTTAATGTTTTAACAAATAAAATCAAGCTATGAGATTCAATTTTTCGATTGAGATCATGAACCCATTGATGTTAGACCACATTAGAAACCTGAAAGTACTGGACGGCCATTTCGTCCTATTTTGGAACTCCTCAGCAGTGCTCACTCACGATCCCACTCAAGGGATACGAACACAGGGCCTTCAGTCTCGCGCGCGAATGCTTAACCTACTGGACCACTGAGCCGGCATCCAATGGTGTTAGTGTCTAACATGAACCAAAACACGAAATCGCGCGACCATCTCTTATTGTACTGAGGTAGATAGCCATCTCTACCCGACGTGGATTAGCTCCACTGGTCACAGCTTCCCACTACGACTCCGAGAATTTCCTCATGAAGCTAGTCACTAGAGAGCACACATGTTAATTATTGGTGTAGGAAATTCAAAAATAATCTTATTCCTCAATTAAATTCTAATATTCATTTCGAAATGTATTTTTCATAATAATCAGTAATTAATAAATATTTTTCAATATTAACTAAAGTGAATTTAGCAATCATTACTAACATCTATTCAGTTAAATTACAAGGTAACTGTAAGGATTGAAGCATTTAGAACATGAAGTAATTAGTTCAAATAAGATATTGTCCACTGTCAATAATAACTGAATTTAAAGAAATAGTAGCTATTAAACATTTTATAATAAACATTCTACTGTAGTTCACTGTCAAATGAAACTCTAATAGTTAGATGAATTTTGTGATCTATTGAAGAAAGAACTTGTGTATCAAGTAGAAACTGAAATACACATTTAATATACCTTATTTGTACAAATGTTTAGATAGATTATTATTCATATTCTGAAGCAGTAAATGAATATCTGTTTGTAAGGTAGTAACCATTGTTATTTATACATAAATGACAGTTTCCTATGATTCATTGGATGATTATTTCACAGGATGATTACTGTTGTAGACCGAGTTAATGAATCTAATAATATGGTAAACATTTATAGTATTTATAAATTATACATTAGCTTTCGTATGCAAACTGTGTTTCTCTAAAATAAGAAATTTCCTTCTTGACACATTCATAATAAGAAAATTGTCATCGATATTTATATACGTTATAAGATAGATATCATAACCAAATCAGTGATAAAGTATCTTGAATGCTTTTCCTACATTAATTTTTGCTGTTTATCTTCCTGAAGAATTATAGTATTGGTTACCATCACCTTCTACTAAGATGTTTTTATCACAGTTTATGTTGTCTATGTTTTCCAAAATAATGTATCATATACATAATGCATGATACCAGGATTAAATTAAATGTCAAATAAGATGTAATACACTGTAATCGTGTATCTCAAACGTCTAGTTGAATTAAAATGTTAGATAAATGTTAATCGCATCTTTGGTATTAAATTAGAATTTATTTACCGCTACCACTTCTGTTTTACATATACATAATTTCGTTTCTAAGCAACCAATCTTTTTAGGAAATATTGTTATATGCAAGAACCAAATTTTAAATAAGTACAAACCTTGTGGTTTTCCTTTTGTATATTGATAATACTTCTAATTAAATCTTTTTGGCTTATAATGAAAAAAACGACTGTTGCCTAGTTTTGGTAGCAATCATTTGTAACTCCAGAAAATAACATTCTAATAATGTTGCACTCTCTCTAAATAGAATGGTTTATTATCGAGAGCTTTGCCGACGGTAAATTAAGATCAAATTTAAAATAAATGGGATCACAATTGTTAACAAAAATCAAATATATTTATTGTCAGTATTAATAAATGTATCATGTTCTGAAATAAATCCACATCGGTATTAAAATGCTTAAAGCTTCCATATGGAAAATTTGCTTAAGTGATTTTGAAGCTAGACCACCATGGAAAGCCTGGAAGCACTGGACGGTCGTTTCATCCTAGTATGGAACCCCTCAAAAGTGCTCATTCACGATCCCGCTACACGAGAATAGAACCCAGGATCTATGAGTCTCGAGCGCGAACGCTTAACCTTTAATCAATTCAGCGTTCGCTAAACTCTACATCTAGATCATAGCTGTCTATATGATTTTGAATCTAAATAGCTTAAGAAGTTAAACATCGAGTTTATAATTATCGACTTCATTTTATTACCTTTCAGTGAACCTCCACAAACAAAAACATATGTTTCTAAACAGATAAAGTAAGGATTTGCGTTTTTTTTGGTTTACTGATGTTAAAGTAGTCTGTGTGTAATCTGATAGGTGTATTTTATTAGAAAATATTAAACCATTGACAATATGGGATACTTTGATCTGTATAATGTAAACATCTAGTCATTGAAAGATCAATGCACGACAATCAGTGCATTGTTGAATTGTTTCAAAAACCTGAAACAAATTCCCATGTAGTATTTTAAGAGATTAACTTGATTAACCTTCGTTACCTAATAAAATAACCTAACAGTTTGGACTTGCATTATTATACAATAATGTTTTTTTCTTCATAGTATTCCATGGTATAATTATTTCTTTCAAATAGTGTCATTAATGTCGTGCGGTTACTAGAAATGTTAAATTTGGACTGATATTTTAATTAATCATGTTACTATATGGTTTTGATCAGAAGCTTGTTTAAATAAACTATAATTTCTCTATAACTTACACATTACAAAATAATTATGATGCAAACTTATGTTGATTTTTAAGATACATGACATTTCTATAAAAATACATTTGTAGAATATTGCAAATAACTTTTTGTTCTAGTTAGATAATCTATATAATCCAATTCTTAATAAATACTTGTTTTAGATTATCATACATCATTACTTTGAAAAGTAAGGAAAAGTACATCATTCTAAATGAAAACCAATTATAAAACATTTTCTAAACGACTAAGAATATTAGAAGCAGAATATAGAATTAATAGACTGTAATTGAATATATATATATATATATATATATATATATATATATATATATAATTTTAGTTAGTCACAATTGATTGATCACTGGGTGGTAATCAATGCCATGTGTGTCAAGTCCTCCTTAGTACAGATCTAATGCTACCGACCAAGTTGCAATGTAGCCACTAGTCTAGGTGACTCGACATTGTGTGCACTATGTTGAGACAAGATGGTGGTTGTAGGGAGTGAACAGGGATTCCCATTGACTAGTAGACATTCTTTAGACAAATAAATGCCATTTAAAGTATTGATATAAACATTACTGTTGCAAATAAGTTACTTGATTATTAAATGATTTAAATTATCATTAGATTCAAGTAGTTTTTAATACAGGTTTTTCCAAAATATGCTTTCTTTCTTAAACTATAATAAGAATGCTTACAATAATATTATTCCTCAACTTACAATAACAAATTTAGTGTAACTATATTGATAAAGAGTATACTTATAGTGAGTTTGTTTTTGTTTTAAATTAGGAAAGATAATAAAAACTGTGTTTATTACCCAGATATACAACTAACAAAACACAACTATTTCTATTTATTGTCACTTCTTCTGATTCAAATTTGAGTAGTTTTAATAATTACACTATAAAACTAAAAAAAAAACCAAAAAAACAGAGACAACTTCTTTTAAATATTATTAAAATCAATAATAGGAGAGATTTGTAGTTGTTTGTTTTCATCAAAACAAAATGAAATATCTTCTTTACAAGATGTTCTATTAAAATGATACAATATAATTATATTCTAGTAAAATTGTAATTCTCTCATCATATGCTTATGAACTATTAATTTGTATTGGGATAGCATATAATAATTAATAATATTTTGAATGTACCTTTAGTAGTTTATAGAAAAGAGAACCTGTCAGAAATTAATTTAGACGGATTAGATTTAATATCAAACAAAATATATCAATAAAAAGATCATTCATTTTGTTTATGAATGAAAGAAAAAGACTTAACTAAAAATAAACATTTTAATAGTTGAGATCATGAGTCAATTGAAGCTAGACAACCATGGAAAACCTGGAAGCATTGGAAAACCGTTTTGTACTGTTGTAGGTAGTCTCAACAGTGCGCATCCATGATCCCTTCTCACGAGATTCGAACCAAGGACCCATCAGTCACGCACATGAACGCTTAACGTTTAGTCTACACAGCCGCCATCCAATGGTGTTTAACTTCAACTTATCCACGAAATTGAGCGACACATTCACCATTGTCATCAGTGAGTTACTATTTCACAACAGAAAGTAAACTAATGAATGAAATTATTTATAAATAAAAACTGAAATGGTTAATTATATTGCAGTTTAAGAGTTTTAAAAAAACATTTTTTTTGGGTGGATTTTTGATAAAACTATCTTTATCTTCACCTGTAAACAAAAAACTTACAATACTTCTTTTATAAAAAAATCGCATCATATGAAACCATGTTCAATAGATTTAA